>CM062296.1:198849110-200049110 GCA_031216915.1 Pictodentalium vernedei | reverse complement strand
GTTTGACTATTGGTGTGTTTTGTTTGGGAATTCCCTGAGAAGTATGAACATGTGACCAGCACTTCTCTTTCTGTTAGTTTTTCTTTTATTTGTTGCATGACCCCTGTTTAAAAATCATTAAAAGGTTGTCTGAAGGGCAATAGTTGACAAAAAATATTTGAATGCTAAATTTAAAATGATGCGACAATATTTTTTTTTCGCCTGAACGTTTTAATGGTCGCCTATGGGAAAATATTTAGTACTGTGAAACGTATTCTTGTTTGGCCGAAATTAAACAATTGCAGGAATTCGACTGAATAAACCAAAATGTTTTTGGAGTAATGGTTGCGGAATGAAATATTTCAATACGTTGGATACTTTGGGGTTCCTTCTTACGCCTTGCGTATTGTCATATTAAAACAAACACTCACCACGCAGATACACTGCTTGAAACTTGAAAAATCTTATATAGGTATAGATACTAAATATTTTTTCCACAGGCGACCACTTCAACGTTCGTGTGAAAACAAATATTATTGCATCATTTTAATTTGGGCATTTAAGTATCTACAGTTGAAATTAGAAGTCATGTGATAAAATTGTGTGCTATCCTGAAGTAATAGTGCGCTGAGTAAATGCACTTTTGTCCCTGTCAAACTGCAGCATAAACGTAACTCATCTCCTGTGGAAAAACAGCGTACCCAACTCTGTACAATTTCGTACTTATAGAGATCATTAATACCATTTCTAACCTCTAATTGGATACATGTATATGTAATGACGTACATAGATATTAAAATCCGACTGCATATACAGAATGAAGCGAGTGGATTACTACTTAATCGCAGCGAAATATAGTCTCCACCCGAAAAGTATTTATACTTGTTCCTAACAGTATAAGTCACATTGTGATGGAAGTTTGCAAGTGCTTTTTGTGTTTTGTTCTTAGAAATTGTAAATAATTACTAAGTGAAAAATTTATCCCACAACAATTTAATAGTAATTCACCCTCCACGTACTCTATCTCAATATTTTCTTTCTGTTTGATCGGTCCAGTTCGTGATTTAACTACCGACCTCACTAATAGCGCATTACATCTTGCATTGCACAGTGCAAACTCTCTTATGTTTTTCAGACTACTTCATTCGTCCGCAGTAAAAAGCGCATTATTTAACGCGCATTTTCTGCGTTAAATGTGACTGGACTTCTAGTTTCAACTGTATGTCAAGAATAGCTTGTCAGACAACGTTTTTTGCCCTCAAAACTAGGGGTCATGCAATAAATAAAAAAGTAAAATTGATAGGAAATAAACCACAGACACATTTTGTCTGGGAGTTCCCAACAAAAATACATCAAAAGTGAGTTGTATTTTTATTTCCCCATATTCATCAAATCCTCCATCTGTTCCTTCTGGAATATCCAACAATGATGCAAGATTTCGAAACAAGCTGCATTGCACAGCACAAACGCTCTTGTGTTTTTCAGACAACTTCATTCTTCCTCAGTAAAGATCGCATTATTTAACGCTCATTTTCTGCGTCAATTGTGACTGGACTTCTAGTTTCAACTGTATGTCAAGAATCGCTTGTCAGACAACTTTTTTGCTCCCAAAACTTGGGGGGGGGGGGGGGGGGGGTCATGCAATAAATAAAAAGGGAAAATTAACAGGAAAGAAATTACCGGTCACCCACACATTTGTTCTTGGAGTTCCCAACTGAGACACATCAATAGTGAGTTGTATTTTTAGTCCCCCATATTCATCAAATCCCCCATCTTTTCTTTCTGGAATATCCAACAATGCTGCAAGGTTTCAAAGCAATGCTTCAAAAGTTTTTTTTTTAAACAATATACTTTTTTCAACGCAGCTCTGTTTCGGAGATCGCATCATTTTCCATTGCAACTTTTCAAGATGGGTAATTCTAATTCAAATATTTAATAATATTATACCTATTTCAACTGACAATATATAGCCTTAATTGCTGTTGACAATATATAGCCTTTATTTAGTACAGTGGAGCCCTCTTAACTGAATATCTCATAATTGTATATCCCTGTTAATTGAATATAATTTTCACTCAAAACCTTTTACCATACCTTTGGTACAAATTTGATCTGTTAATTGCATATGGGTCGTAGAGTAAATTCCTGTTAATCGTATATAAATTTTCGTAAAATGTCGAAAATATTACTGTGACACGCACCAAATTCCCTTTATTTATCAACCTTTTTGGCCACACTACATCCAATAAAGGCATTTATTCTATTATATCTTGTTTGACAGAGCTCTATGAGCGCTGTCAAATAAGATATAATAGAATAAATGCTCAGTTTACCCCAGAACACAGGAAACTGAATAAATCCCTGTTAATTGCATACTCCTGTTAATTGAATAATTTTCACTGGCAAAATGGATATTCAATTAAGAAGATTCTACTGTACTATTATACGTATTTCAATTGATCATTTTTCGTTGCGTTAGTACAGAATCCGCTGAATGGAATGGAATAAGTTTCAAATAAAACAGATGCGAGGGTACTTCCAACATGACCAATGAGGACATTTCTGTGAAATGTGATCAATGTGTATTTTTCATCTTCACACTGAGTGGGGAGCGGTTTATCCGCCTGGGTGTATTTTGTCAAGGGAACTTCCATTCGTTCTCAATCGAATCTCGGTATGCACTGGGAACGTGTTTGGTGGTATGACATTTCTTGGACATAAGGCTGTTTTCTACCACAGTATAGTGCCGCCACTGACCTTCACTTATTATCTTATAATTACAATAGAGTAACTTGCAATTACATGATACTAATTTGTAACTACAAGTTACAGTCTTCTAATTACAGGATATTACCTTGAAATGTCAAGTTAGTTAACTTGTAATTGCATTTAATAACTTGGAATTACCATTGAATAACTCATAATTACAAGTTATTAACTCGTAATTAGAAGTTAGCAAATTGTAATTACAATTTACATAACTTGTAATTACAAATTTATAACTTATAATTACAGTTTAGCTAACTTGTAATTACAAATTTATAACTTATAACTACAGTTTAGCTACCTTGTAATTACAAATTTATAATTTATAATTACAATTTAGCTACCTTGTAATGACTAATTTATAACTTATAATTACAATTTAGCTACCTTGTAATGACAAATTTATAACTTATAATTGCCATTTAGCTACCTTGTAATTACAAATTTGTAACTTATAATTACAGTTTAGCTTACTTGTAATTACAAATTTATAACTTATAATTACAATTTAGCTACCTTGTAATGACAAATTTATAACTTATAATTACAGTTTAGCTAACTTGTAATTACAACTTAATATCTTGTCATGCAGTTATTTTGGGTACGCTTGATTGTCTAGTACGGTAGTATAGGATGAACGTGTGCTCTCCTGTTGGTCTAATGTTAGCACTTGGTACTAGGGTAGTATGGGAAGAATTGCGTATCTCCCTTAGAACTAATTGCTCATGTTATGCTTTTTACTATCCTATAGTTGCTATGGATTGTTCCTAATGCTAGAAAAATCGGCATGTTGGTAATGCCTGGCTGTTTAGTATTGTAGCATAGTATAATTGTCTGTATCCTTTGGGTCTTTTAGACTTGGGGATACCTGCTGGTTGTCTAGAGTCATCTGATGTATCAACGCGTTGGTTCTGTGTTCTTTCCCCACATTTCGATTGTTCGTGGATGCTCTCCAGTACCGTACAAGAACCCCCGCTATACCATTGTAAACAAAACCAGCGTCCTCGATTCTATGGCACGCGGAAATTTGATAAAGAAGTTCTCACTGATTTCCTTGCAGTGCAGTATGTAGAATTGATAGAATTGTAGTGGTAAGTGTTGTAGTGAGCTTAGAAGATCTAGTGGTTGGAGTTGTCCTTGGAGTTGTAGTAGTTTGTTTGCAGTAAAGGCTGGGGTAGTATTTGTTCTGTCCTGAAGTAATTACAGTGATTATTGTGGTTATGGCAATTGGTATTGTGGCAGTGGTTGTTGTATAAGAGTGGTCGGAATTGTAGTTGTGCTCAGTTTAGTAGTGGTAGTGGTTTGTATTGTGGATGTTATTGTAGTCGACGTGATTGGTGTTATGATGGTTGGTGCCGTAGTGGTTGGTGAAATAGCTGAAATAGTTGGTGTTGTAGTAGTCGGCGTGTGATCAAGATTAGACATTGTACAGAAATATGCGACCTTAACCATTAGCACTCTGGTAAAGCAAGAGACTTTTCTTCCATCACTCTGTTTTTCCCATGTTAAACTATGAAGTTAACCAATTATATCTTGTTTGACAGAGCTCAGTGAGCTCTGTCAAATAAGGTATATTTGGTTAAATATTAACCTGCATTATGGGAAATATCTGCTGTTAAATCTTTGCCATTTTGACATCTGTGTGCAGAGGGTTAAACACCAATAAATCCAAAAATAAATAAATAAATAACTAGTAGTTGGTATAGTAGTACTACAACAAATACCATAGCTACAGCTACATCAACTGGCACAACAACTGCCAACAAACACTACTACACCAACAACTGCAACTACAGCTACAACACTAACAAGTACAACTTCAACCATTAGATCTACTATGGCCACTACAACACCAAACGTTACAATTACAACACCAACCGACAGAGCTGTGACACTAAAAATCACAACTACGACACTACACACAGCAACGCCAACCACTACAAAACATTTGACTAACAGGGATATACACAGTCCACCCTATTCCACTGTACTAGACAACCAAGCGTACCCCAAATAACTACATGACAAGATAGTAAATTGTAATTACAGGTTATCTATACAGTAATTAAAAGTTATCTAAATTGTAATTGCGAGTTAATAACTTGTAATTGCAAGTTATTAAAATGAAATTACAAGTTATTAAATTGTATTTTCAAGTTGCCTAACTTGAAATTACAAGTTAGCTAATTTGATATTTCAAGATAATATCGTCTAATTACAAGATAGTAACGAGTAATTAAATGTTAGTAACTTATAATTACAATTTAGTATCTTCTAATTACAGGTTAGTATCTTGTAAATACAAGATACTAACTGAAAATAATAAGTGATGGCCAGTGTCGGTTGTACGCTGTCGTAGCTGTCACTTAGTGATCACGAAGTCGCTAGCTTGATATACAGGGATTTTCTACCCGGACAACGCCTTGGGGCAGTAAAAAAATAATAATATCGAAAATTGAAAATATAATAAAATACTGTAACTTGAAGTGTAGTTGTGTTCACACATTGATAGTTTATTTATCACAGATAGAAATAGGCGACAAGACAGGAAATATTCAGTAAACATGAATCTTATTTGAATAGACTAAATTTAAAAAAACATTATTGTCCATAATTGGTAGTATAAACATGTTATGTTGTTTTCTTCTTCATGTTAAAAGTCTAGATGGCTGTTTATTCTGGAAAATTGATGCTACCTGAAAAAGTTATTGTGAAAATAAGCTACGCCTCGAAGAAAGCTTCTATGATAGTGCGAATCTCGAATTTTGGGTCACATCGAATATCGAATCGAATCCAGCAGAGACATGCAATATTTATGGCTGTAAGAAAGCGCAATATTTACAACTTCAAGAGCCGTGAAATTCGAATTTCACGGCTCTTGAAGTTGTAAATATTGCGCTTTCTTACAGCCATAAATATTGCATGTCTACACTCGAAAATGTTATTCAACGACAACTCGTCTGTTCGGACATGTTGTACAAAGCAGCGGAATATTCCAAAAACGGAATCAAAATAGTTTCGAAAGCGGAACCTGCTTGATGTCTTTCTCTATCATCAGGTCTCCTTTACAGGTCCCCGTTCTCAAGCTATGGTGTGAGAATAAGCGCTCTAGAATCTGCGCCGGGTAAAACCAAGTACGTTCGAGGATAAAAATATGTTGTTAATCCAAGTCTCGCCCCGTAGTAATAAACTAAATTACTCTTTTCTGCTTTCATCTCTGCTGTTCACTACTGCAGTGGCTTCTCTTCATACGTGTGGTGGAATTTTGTGCCAACGGTTTGGATTTTATTACCAAATAAACCATTTTCATTTATTTACAAAATGTTTACACCTCTCACAGTTGTAGACGAATTTGGTCGCGTGTATGGTGGTGCGCCTTAGCCACAGAAAGTACTATATGTCTTTGTAAAATGTTCAAAAACATAAATGTTCTTGTTTGCGAGTAGTTTCTGTGCACGCCAAGGTACACCTTTGCTACTTTTAAAAAAGTCTTGGCTATGATAAAAGTATCAGATCGCCAAGGTGTTTCACAGAAACTAGTTGTTTGTTCCTGGTGCTACAGGCCCTGTATGTTACACCGAGCTTATCGTTGTTCAATTTCTGTCATCCAGTGCATTCTCCGAGGAAGAGATGTCCATGCATGCGCTTACCAGGTAATAAAAATCATCATCAAAAAAACTTTAACTAATGAAGCCCCGGGTTATACCGGTGCTTCATTAATTAAATTTTTGATGGTTATTCCTATCATTGATTCTTGGAATCTAATATTGCCCAACCGTGGGATGTGACCAGTCCACGGCGCACGTCCTGTATGAATGGGGAAAAAATGCCTATCAACTTCATCGATCTATTTCGTAAGTAATTCTTTACATACAGTGCAAAAATGCTTATTTCTTATATAGAGGATCTCAAACGAGTGATGTTGGATATAAGATTTTTTGAAACGAGTTTGATGAATTTGATTCACAACGAGCCTTTAGGCGAGTTGTGAATCGAATTCATCAAGCGAGTTTCAAAAAATCTTATATCCAAACATCACGAGTTAAAGATTCTGTATATCACATGGATTTTCGAATGTCTTTTACACTTTTTATTTAATTCATTGTCGCTAAATTCTCCCAAAACAACCGACAATCAGTTCGTTGGCTCAGACGCTTCACACCATGACGTCATGAATGCGCTTTACTTGCACCTGTTGTCGTAATTGACGTCATGTGAACTACGCACAAGAATACAATGCTGCTGCTATGGGACCACGCGTCGATTAGACACTAGTTGATAATCAGGAAATAAGACATGGGTAATTACGTCGAAATTAACGACGTTTCATGTGATAAAGACTGCATTTCACATAATATTTTCCCAGATGCTACCACAGAGTTCCAGTTGATACTCATTTTCAAAATTCTCGGTAATTTTCAATCGTCACCTAACGTACCACACCCCCATTATGAAAATCCTGTCTTCGCGCCTGGTAAGAGATAACCTAAAGTCTAGAAAAACATTTAACAACAATAAAAGATCATTCCGTAAAAACAGTCAATCGTCTGTGCACGAGAAGTAACGCAGACTTGCAAACCGCTTCATTTTTCTAGATTTTTCACACCTGCAGCAGACGATGTTCCGAAAGAAGTTTTTTTAATTTAAAAATCAGTTCACGATTTGAAGTAAGATGGAGTGACCTCGACCTTTCTCTATTTGTTCGGTAACTTAGCGGGGCACACGAGAAGTTTATTTACTAAACATGTTATCGTTAAAAGTTGCCTAGGTCATTTCACAATGTGAGATTTTGACTTTGGGCAGCGTCTGATTGGAACAAATTCATATTGTGCTGAATTGACGGTAACATGGTCTGGGGGTTGCTGCTCGGAGTGTTTGTTCAACCTTCTCCGCTGAACATATTCCGAGCCGCATACCTCAGACCATGTTACCATCAATCCATCACAATAACTTATATCAACTTTCCAGTCCCGGTACTCGTTTTTGTTAGTACTAATATATTGTAAATATTCATTTTGTATTGACGCGAAACATTTGCATATCAACATATTCGCAATTTTAACATGCGCGCGTGTGAAAAATCTAGGAAAAATGAAGCTGTTTGCAAGTAATTCCGTTCATGAAATAATTGCGAAACGGCCAACCTCATTTCATATATTTCGCTTGGTGACGTGAAATGGCAGCATATGCTACTGGGCTCGTAAACATAGAAAAAATCTTCTCGAGCTTTCGTCAATCAGAGGGCAATGATTTTAGTCTTATCGGAACTTTAAAGCATATTCTTTAACCCTTTACCTAACATGAAAAGAAGACGACACTTTCAAAAAAAAATCTTGAATAACTAATTTTTTTCATTTTTTTGTCTCAAAAACATAGGTTTTGACCTCTCGTTGGAACGAGCTCATGAGCTCGTTCCAACGAGGGGTCATAACCTATGTTTTTGAGACGAAAATGAAAAAATAATGAAAATAAATTGTCGATTTTTGAGAATAACGCTGGTCGGTTTTGGCCATTAAGTTGGGTAAAGGGTTAAAAATGGATCGGAAACTGCATGGCGTCGGCAATTTAAAATCGACAAGAATACTTTTGTTGTTGATCATTGGTTATTTATTTAGCATGCCCCCCCCCCCCCACACCCCTCCCCAGCGCCACCTCCCCAACATGGCGTCGTAAGATACACTTTACCACATGTGATAAATGAGCGTTCCAACAATCCAATTATATAGAGATCGGTGGTTGGACCTTCCCCCAACTCAAGTATCCAAAGATACAATACAGTCGCCGCGGATTGGTCATAATCCACGGATAGGCAGTGATGCCCACGCATGCGTTTACCAGGTAATAAAAATCATCAGCAGCTAAATTTTAATTAATGAAGCTCTCAGTGCCTCATCAATTAAATTTTTGATAATTATTCATCCAATTAGTGTTTGGATCTAATATTATTGCGCCTGTGGAAATATTGTCCATCTGTGGAAAGTAACTAGTCCATGGCGGCGGGACTGTCGTTACAGCCCTGTTTAACATGTGAGGAATTTCATTGTCATTAAAACTAAGTGTTTTGAAGCCTTCACATCTAAAACAGTCATATCGTGTTGATGGTTAGCAAATATTCCAGTGCTTTCTCTTCGGTCGAATGTGATTCAAATTAATTCCCGTGTCAAACACCCTATATAGTACATATTTCTTCCATGAAATATATGTAGGTTATTACCAGCATCTGGGGTACCGCGATGGGGTATTGAAGTCTCTACCAAACCTCTGGGTCACATATTGACGAGAGGCTTCACCATCTCGTCGCCTGAGTGCTAGAATATTCTATGTCCCATAGGGGACATAGAACATTCTAGCACTCAGGCAACGATCCTGCAAACGCACGTGATGGTATTAACCAATTTATCTTACAATATTTCACCCTTTCTTGACTTGCTCGCATAATGAAGGGATTGAGTACAGTCTTTAATAGTGTCTGCTTTCACAATCATGTATATGAACTGATTTTTTATGAATGAAGATTATGGCGTCATGACATTGTGCTTTGTGCATGACGTCATCCCCATCCATTGTTCTATTTGTACTATAAACGTTGATGTTTACAGTAGTCTGTCAGCGGTATGTTTCTGTGTTTAATTCTTCCTGTTTAACGCATGCTAGGGCGATACAAAATATAATCATGGCAAACATGATCTAGCCAAATTTATTTCGCTGCGCTGATGATTTATTGTCAGAAATAGTGTCCCCGTCATGTGTAATAACTCGATGTCAACTGAGTGTAGGTAAACAACGTTCTTTATCTGAGTAGACTGGTTGCTACAGTGCGACTACCTTGGGCTGGTCACTTTCCATGGGTGGGCAATATTTTTACGGATGCATTAATATTAGATTTCAAACACTAATTATAGGAATAATCGTCAAAACATTAATTAATGAAGCACCGGGTTGTGGCGTCTATTAATTAAAATTTTGCTGATGATGATTTTTATTACCCGGTAAACGCATACGTACACGTGGATTACGAGCAGTCCACGGCGGTTGTTCAATACAATAGTAGAATACTTACTATCGGGACAAGGACAGCGACTACCGCTACATTCTATTGTGGCATCTCTGTAAAGATAAAATAATATAATATAAACAAACTATTAGTGAACTGTATACATGTACTGCTGTCATACTGCAAAGAAAAATGTTGAGTCGAGTTTGACTATTTTGCTGGGGTACATAGGTCTTTGTTCGAGTTTGCCGGGCGACATAAAATCACGCGTCGTTCTGAGTTGTAAATGGGGATAACCCATTTGAAACCTGAACCGAGAAGGTGATTACGTCCATAAACAAAGTTACAAGTGGTTAGAAATGTACAGAATCATGTACCCATGAAAAGATTTATGAACCGTAATACCCGTACGTACATGTATTACTAGCTGCCTAAACAAAAAAAAAGTATTAAACGAAAAGTGGAAACGTTTCGTAAATATTCTAAAAAAAAAAAAGACACCCTCCTTGAACGCCATTCTTTTGAGTGAAACGATAAAATAGGTATGATTTTCTTTCCCAGAATTGCCAATTATCAAACGTGGCTGATATGGTTTCAACTTGGATGATATGACGCAAATCTCGGCAGATATAAACCAACCTAGGGATGTCCGATTCGATGCGCTACTAAGTGTAACTAATTTGGTTACATCGTAATGTTCACGGTTCTTGGTCGAACGTAACTGGACAAATTGGCATTTACCAGGCATGGTGGGATGGTTTGATGTAGAGTTTTATGTTGAATGCGAGTATTCGCAATGCTTCCACTACACAAGTTGGCCCTAATGGGTTGAATGCGAATATTCGAAACGTTGAATGCGAATATTCGGAATGTTGAATGCGAATATTCGCAATGTGAATGCGAATATTTGCAATGTTAACCCTTTACCTAACGTAACGACCAAAACCGGCCATCGTTGTTCTCAAAAATCGCCAATTACTTTTCATTATATTTTCATTGTTTGTCTCAAAAACATAGGTTAAGACCCCTCTTTGGAACGAGCTCGTCGAGTTCGTTCCAATGAGGGGTCATAACCTATGTTTTGGGGACAAAAAATGAAAAATATTAGATATTCAGGAATTTTTTTGCAAGTGTCGTCTGCTTTTCAGGTTAGGTAAAGGGTTAATGCGAATATTCGTAATGTGAATGCGAACATTCACAATGCTCCCACTACACGTCGGCCCGTATGGGCTTCCGTTGAAAACTGCAAAAAGCTGAAAACCGTCAGAGATCTGAGAATTTTTGTAATTATTTGTTTTGATTTACAAAAGATATCGGATATCAGCCTGACGTAATTTCATATCAGACTGAAACCGGAGGCTGATGAGAAGTACCTCTGGCTGATATCTCGGTTGATAAGAAGCTAACCAGGTAATAACCTCTAACTACCATACTCCTTACACTTGGATGCTAGGCGCGTGGATGCTATGCGCATGGAGGCGAGGAAGGAAGTTAGAAAATCAGTGCATTCGGATTCTGTTACGATAGTTTTAAAGAATGTCAAATTCGTTATTTAGGTCTTTGGCAGGGCAAACACTCCATGTACCCTGTCAGAATATTATATACTCTGCACCGCACAAAAATTTCAACAGGTTACACGGGGCTTTGTACCCTGCCAAAAACCTCCATAACCACAATACTGGTGACATGGCTGTCATAAATACCATAAAAATAATATTTCACTAACAGTAGAATGATCACAAAAGTGGTATCTTTCCTGATCGTATTGCGACAGAGTCGCGAGACACTTATTTACCACTGGGTCTAGATTTCTTAAATAATATATTACTAAATCAAGACCGAATCATGAAAAACAAACGATTCAAAGTTGTCGTATTTCTTTTCTGACGAGTAAGGTTCAAAAGTGTCATGGAAGAAAATAGGAAACATAATTTCGAGCGGATCGCTACCCAGTCGCGATTCGGTCGAAAGTCTCTCTCTGCTTCTGCAATCACAGTACTGCAGAACATGCAAGGAACGTTTGATTTGATAAACAGATGCCCGCAGTAGTTTACCGTGTCTCTCAATGGTCGATTCGAACTGCCTTTGCCTGGTTGTCGTTCCAGCTCTCTCTCTCTCTCTCTCTCTCTCTCTCTCTCTCTCTCTCTCTCTCTCTCTCAGGAGTTTGTAGATCATTTTCATCTTTTTGTTTTTTTACAGGTGGTAGAACGTTTCTTTATTTGGAATCATCACTCACTCTCTCTTTCGGTCTCTCTCTCTCTCTCTCTCTCTCTCTCTCTCTCTCTCTCTCTCTCTCTCTCTCTCTCTCTCTCTCTCTCTCTCCCTCTATTCCCCTCCCTCTCTCTCTCTCTATGTCTCTCTGTCTCTCTGTCTCTCTCTGTCTCTATGTCTCTCTCCCTCTCTGAATCTCTCTCAGAGAAAGAGAGAAAGAGAGAGAAAGAGGGAGAGAGAGAGAGAGAGAGAGAGAGAGAGAGAGAGAGAGAGAGAGAGAGAGAGAGAGAGAGAGAGAGTGAGAGAGAGAGAGAGAGAGAAAGAGTTCGAATCGGCAGAGCTGACAGAGATAGGGTGAATAAAGAAATCTTTTATCTCTGCTAATTCCGTCACTGTATTGTTATCACATGAGGCATTAACATTGAAATTGCGTTGACAAGTTATTTTGATAATCTGATAATCTGTAACAGATTCATCAGAGGCGGAAGTGTCTGTATTTGGGGCAGAAGTGGTGGGGCGAATTCTCTACATGTAGCGGATCCACCATAGTCTATGTGGAAGAAAACTTGAGCTATGTATCCAAAGGCATGCCATTTTTTTCATTTCTCACATTTTCACGACAGAATGTATAAAAACGTGTATTTGCGTGTGAAGTGGGAGGGAATACATGATAATTATTACGTCAGCCGGCCAGACTAACCAATGAAGAATGACAACAGGAACATTAACGGAAACACGAAACAGTTTCCAAACACAACTGATGATGAAATTTCGGAGGAAAAATGGATGGCATAATAAGTACATTACGGAACGTTTGGTTGGTGGATATGGTGTCACATGATATTCAGTAAGAAGCATAGCTTAATATTGTTCTCACCTCGCCTCACGTGGAACTCTGTCTGCCAACTAAACACCATAATGTCATAAATCGTTGAAACAGCTAGCGATGTTCCGCCGTCTCAAGCGGATGAAATCAAATGTTCGAATACCCCGCCTGCATCGCTTTTCAATTATTCAACTTCGGCTGTTTTCCAAAACGAAGGCTAGCCTTCGGACTGGAAGATGGTTGAAATAACACAAACAGACTGGGCCGCCAGAAGGTGAAATTTATTCATTGGGAAAACGTGACTACACTTATTGACTTTTGTAGATAACACGGTAAATGACTACAGTACAGCCACTAAGACTGGTCGTAATCCACGCGTGGGCAGTGATGTCCAGGCATGAGTTTACCAGGTAATAAGGTAATAAAAATCATCACCAGCAAAATTGTAATTAATGAAGCATCGAATAGTACCAAGTGCTTCATTAATTATTTTTTGATCATTTTTCCTATAATTAGTGCTTGATATCTAATTATTATCGCGTCTGTGGAAATATTGCTCACGCGTGGAAAGTGACCAGTCCACGGCGGTTCTGAACCTGTATGATGACAAGTTTGAGGCGTCGCTACGAGACATAGGGATTCACTAAACATACCTAGCATATTATATATGCAGTACGTACAACATTTGCCGGATGGTGTCTAAATGGTGCTGAAATTTTGCACCCGGAAAAAGCGACAAAAAGCTCCGGATCCTACTGGAATTTAACACACGTTGCAATGAGAGGTCAGATGATATGGTTTTGTTGAATTTCTTTAAAAAACAAATATTTTTTTTCAAATGCTCAATTTGGAAATTGCACGGAAAGATACAGCCCATTTGTTAGGTAAAGGTTTGAAAGTTGCCAAACCATTCTTTGGACTTGCTAATCTATTTTACCCTCGAAAGAAAAACCAACCGTCAATAGCAACTTTCATAACAAACCACCCTCTCTAGTTTGATTATTATTTCCAGTTTTCAGAGTTTTTACTTAGTTTTCTTTAAAATGATACTTACGCGCAGTCGGCTAAACATCTGTTGTTGTATGTTTTTCCACTGGTAGAACAGACTGGAAAATACATTCGAGGACAGGCGCACATTTTCTTTTCTTCACATTCGCCATCTTCGATCGGAGTTACTCCACTAAAATAGAAGTAATAGGTTGGAATATGTTAGCTCAACGTCCGTTGTTACTGTTGAAAACTTGTTTGTGCTAGTGCTCTTTCTGGGAGCCATTGAAAGAATATGCCAAGTAACAGATTTTTATCATAGTAGAATATAAGTTATGGGGCTTTCAGTGGGCGGATATGGTGTGATATAAGGCGAAGTGAGATCAATATTAGGCGAGGCCGAAGGCCGAACCTAATATTGATCTTGCTGAGCCTTATATAACACCATATCCGCCCACTGAAAGCCACATAACGTATTTATTATGCCAGTCATTTGAACGAGACACAACCACAAGTGTACCCGGATTCCTAGCGCAAATGTTCTGTTATCACTATCAGGGAATTTCCCGGTTTTACGTCATGTGAAGGTCACGCTAGTAGCAGGCGCTGGAGCAACGGAGTTTTCTTCTCAATAAACAGGAATTTATATTAACAATTCACAACTTTAATTCAGTGTTAAGTACAGGAAAAATAAAACAACTGGAGCAAATGGATTAACAATTCTTTCAAGAAGGTAAGTGGGAACAGTTTCATTCATTATTTCTTGTTAATGGTGATATTAATGTTTCCGACTCGGCAGTTCGCAAACACAGGCATATTTCCAGTAAGTTTACGAAACAACACGCGAAATTATTTGTTGTTCGTATTATAGTTGTACGTTGCTCAACAGACACACACGCGAAATTATGAGTTGTTCGTCGAACACGCGAAATTAGGAAAAACATTGAAGCGAGCGTTGGATGTCAAACACAAAATATCGGAACTGACCGTATATAAGTTCTATATACGGTCAGCTCGATGTTACACAGTTTCATATACGGTCACCAGATATTGAAGCTGATTGGTCAATAACAATTACTGGCATAATAAAAACGTTTATCGGCAGAGTAATGTGAGTTACGCAAACATTTTTGTAATAGGCTATACGACTAAGCGCTCAAAAGCTGCTAAATGATTTGCTTGTTTGCCGGCATCTGAGGAAAAACCTTCATCACCCTCATTTTCTGAGACTCTCTTCGCGTTTTGGCATTTTGAATCAGAATTGGTTCTTCGTCAAGTCTTGCGTGCGCACACAGGCATCCACGCTTGATCTGAAACTTATATCACGATCTTTTGATATCCACCTGTGAGACATGAAACTGTTTTCGTGAACCTCACTGTTTTCGAAACAATGTCGATACTCGCAAAACAGCATCTATCTGACAAATACACAGAACGACACACGCGTGTGAATGGGTTAATCGATATGGCACGAGTGCCAGCGCGGAAGGATAGAACGAGATGCCGCAGGCCTAGAGTTTTGTCCTTCCGCGATGGCACAAGTGCCATTTCGATTAACACATTCACACGCGTGTCTCGTTCTGTGTTTATTACATGCCTTCACGTCTATAAAAACAATTATTAGGACACTCAGCAATGCATTTGACAACTATCAACGAAAAGAACACATTTTATCGCCAAACAAATTTGCAAAGGGGAATCGATGTTACTATTTCGTTCTCTGAGTTCCAATGTGTTCTATGTGCCTACTCAAATTGTAATTACGGTGCACGATTTGTAGAAAGTTCCGGAAAAATCTCGCTTCTATTTAAAAATAGTCCGTCAGCGATTTCCGTCCCGCACATCTGTGCGGAACAGATTTTCATTTTCCGCATGGTTTAGTGTTGCAGTAGATGGGGGATTCATAGAACAGGCGTGTAATAAAAAGCTCGATTGCTCAACACACGAACACATAAAGAGAAACAGACGATCTCTAATGAGTCACAATTTGATATTAACTTTCTGAACCGAGTTCACTAAAATCGATCTGAATGAGGTTTACCGAGGCTCAAATCGATTTTATTGAATATCAAAGAATTTACATTCAGTACTGCCGCCATCGACTGGTCACTTTTGATGGGTGGACAATATTTCCACGGACGCAACAATATTAGATTCCAAATACGAATTATTGGAATAATCATCAAAAATTTAGTTAATGAAGCACCTGGGTACAACTCGATGTTTCATTAATTAAAATTGTGGTGCTGATGATTTTAATTACCTGGAAAACGCATGTGTGGACATCACCGCCCGCACGTGGATTTCGACCAGTCCACAGCGACTGTACTGTATAAAATCATCACGACATCCAAGTAACTATATTTGAGATTACCTACTTGAGATTACTTACAGAAAACGAAGAAAGGATTACCATTTCAACGATCAATGTTCCAATAAAAGTACAATCTTCGGTCTCTGATTGTATGAGGGCTGGCGTGGTTTCTTTTTTGTTTACGGCTCTACTAGTAGCAAATGTTACCCTCTGATGTCACGACACCAAATTTTTGAAATGACGTCGCCCTTTTCATCAACGAACGGACCAGCAAGCCGCTTCATTTTTCTGGATTTTTTACACGTGCAGCAGACGGTGTTCCGGCTGAAGTATTGTTTAAATTACAAACCGATTTACGATTTGAACTGAGATGGAATGAGTTTATCTGGTTTACTGATTATTTATCCAATGCCGTAGTGGAATACGCGAGAGGTTTATTTACTAAACCTGTGATCGCTAAAAGGTGCATTGAACAAGGCAACTTTTTAACGATCACAAATTTAGTAAATAAGCCTTTCGCGTTTCACGATGTAGGTTTTGGGCTGTGGTAGTGTCTCGGTTGAACATAAGCTCCAAGCCTCAAACCCCAGACCATGTTACCTTCAATTCATCACAATAACTTATAATGTTGTTTTCACTCTTGAATACGGTGATAAGCGTAAAGTTCACATCATACTGAACGCGAATCGAGCGTTCCTTAAGTTAATAGTTGACGATTTTTCTCCACAATTTGCAGTTTCGAACAAAGACAATGAACAGCTAAAGTTAGTGAGTCCAATGTTCAAAGTGAAACATAGAATCTTGAATTTAATTTTCACGCATCGATTCGCTGCGTAGAAATTATACTCACCGATTTTCTATTTCAATCCACACATTGGACTCATTGTAAAGAATATTTGTGTTTTGTTTTACAGTAAGGCTCAAAAAGAATATTACACTGCGCATCTGTGGGAAATTGAATTTGATGCCAAATGATTATTTGCTGTAAAAACTTAATTGCTTCTTCTTTTGCTCTTCACTCCGCACGTAATAAGTTCCTAATACCAAAGATCATATGCCCACCTGACTAATGTATGATATACCCGGTGTCTAAGAAAGACTAGGCCTGACGTTTAGGGGCGAGCCCTGGCTGATAACTTTCGTCATTGGAAAAGATTTACAAGAACGTTAGCTCCCCTTAATTTCCAAAAGCTTTCAGGGTGTGGAAATTCCATATAAAAATTGAAATTTCGAAATTTTAGCGAATTTGTACCGGTGATGTGCGCATTATTTCACAAGCTTCAGGCTTTTTATGTCCAGTAGTATAAAAATACAGAAGCTGGGTTTGGTTTTACCGTTGTTGTTTTTTTTTTTTTTGGGGGGGGGGGGGGGGGTTGCAATCATTTTGAACATCTTACTATTATCCTCTGTTTAAAGCCATTAACCCTTTACCCAACGTAACGGCCAAAACCGGCCAGCGCTATTCTCAAATATCGCCAATTAATTTTCAGAATTTTTTCATTTTTTGTCTCAAAAACATAGGTTATGACCCCTCGTTGGAACGAGCTCGTCGAGCTCGTTCCAACGAGGGGTCATAACCTATGTTTTTGAGACAAAAAATGAAAAAAAATAGTTACTCAAGAATTTTTTTTGCAAGTGTCGTCTGCTTTTCATGTTAGGTAAAGGGTTAAAAAATAAGAAAACAGCGTTCTCGCCAATTTTTCATGTTCTGTACTTTTTCTGTTCACTGTACCAAAAGTGTGCGAATCGTGACATATAATACAAACACAGTCCTTTCCATTAATTTAAAAGTCTTCGAGGTGACATTTGCTAAAAAATTTTCGTGGGAAGAATAGAAACTTACAAATTAGTTTAAAAACACATTCGCTAAACAAAGAGTCAAAATGGACGCTTGAGTGTTGGTAGATGAAATACTGATAGACATCCTTAAGGACAGATTATCTGTGAAAAAGTTGCATCCGATTAGCTTGCCATAAAAAGCCAAGTTTTCCTTTTGTTACTCTTAATGAACGAAAACAGCAGACAGCTCTGGGAGCTGTCTGCTATTTTCGTTTAGTAAACGTAATAAAAAGTAACTTGACATTATTTTCTTCTGGTATCATTGAGGTTTTCTCAATAATTAATTGCTGCTCAATTGTTTGACCGTCCTCGCTTTTCCAATATTTTCAAGGGAGATAACTTTATCGAAAGTCGATGTTCATAACTATATAAATCAAGGATGGATGAACCACGCCCTCTACAGTTCAGATGATATTAAAGTAAGGAAAGCAGCGAACTCCCTCCAAGAAATTTTCAATAAAAATAAAGTAAACCGTGTTCGCACAGCAAACCTAATGGACACATTCTAGGTCTGTCTTTGTAAGCCCTAAAGGTCTGGATAATTCTCTGACATTCTTCCACAACAAACTTTATAAGTCCAGTGGGTTAACAATGTATTTTAGCCAAGGCATGACTGGAAACCTCTGCCAGAATACTTTAACGCTGTCTACGGGACTTCTTCTTGTTCGTCTGTTAAGCCTTTACTAACATGAAAAACAGACGACACTTACAAAAAAAATTCTTGAATAACTAATTTTTTTTCATTTTTTGTTTCAAAAACATAGGTTATGACCCTCGTTGAACGAGCTTGACGAGCGCGTTCCCACGAGGGGTCATAACAATGTTTTTGAGTCAAAAAAAAGAAAATATAATGAAAATTAATTGGCGATTTTTGAGAATAGCGCTGGCCGGTTTTGGCCGTTACGTTGGGTAAAGTGTTAAAGTTCCTGTTCTCAGACAGCAAAGTTTTTTAATGCCATATAAGACCCGATCGCGATCTAATCGAGAAAAAGGCAATTTTTATTACCACAACACTGCAGGAGTGAGTGTATTATTGCTCTAGTCGGGGTTTAGCTATCACTAGAGACTCGGATGTTTCTAGAGGCAGCCTGGGCTTGTCTAGAAACTACTGCCACGATAATTTGCCTGTTGTCCACGGAACCTGTTTTTAGCTGTTAAAGTACCTATTCTCAGCCCGTAAAGAACCCCAAGTACCTCCAAAAGTACCTCGCAAAGTACCCCGCAAAGTAATGACCTTTTGTCCCACTCGAGATCTAATTGAGAAAATGCCATTTTTATTACCACAGCACCGCAGGGTTAAATCATTAAAATTTATAATCAGACTGCATGTACGTTGTAAACTCCCGATCTTAACTCATAATCAGAGTCATGTGCCCTTTTTGACACCCCTGCACCACCTTGCAACGGGTGCTTCCGGTATATGGATAGGACACATGCAACTAAAGCATCCTTTATTTTTTTATAACGAAAACAAGAAGAGAGGGTAATTGAAAGTCCTCAGTTACAATGGATAAACTATAAGATTAACCCTTTGAACACTAGTGGTATCTTCCATGCCTGTTCAATAGCAGCAATTAGAAGAGCCCATATTCATTATTTGGGGTAGACCCATCAATATTTTCAACGTGCAGCCTTAAAGCTGCACGTTGAAAATAATGATTGGTCTACCCCACACATTTACGGGACAGCCATCCTATTTAATGACATTATGGCGTATCATGTTCCTGGCCAGAAAAGCGGCCGCTAGGGTTCGAAGGGTTGACACACCCAGTAGCTGTTCTAGAGGTTGTATTTAAACTTTTTCGAGGCAGATTACGGCCCATTGCTGTTACTAGCGTTAAACGGAAAAAATCACTTCATCATGTCTTGAATTCTGAAGAGAATAATATCTATATTCTGTCTAGTGACGTGTACGTTGTTGATATATAGACAGACAAATTAATACTGACGAGTTGTAGAGGCTGGATAAATTTCAAATTAAGTAAAAAAAACATCTTATACTACAATGTAGAAAATCCCTTCAATTCATCAGTCGACGCGCACAGTGATGATACACAATTTATCGAATAGTAATAAAATTTAGGTTACGTTAACAATACCGTACTGTTAATATTCTAATTCACAAACAGCTTTCGAAAAATTGAATGGTGAATCTTTTTTGGTGAAAATAGCTGACATGCCCCAATCTGAAATTCGTATTTAACCCTTTACCCAACGTAACGGCCAAAACCGGCCAGCGCTATTCCCAAATATCGCCAATTAATTTTCAAAATATTTTCATTTTTTGTCTCAAAAACATAGGTTATGACCCCTCGTTGGAACGAGCTCGTCGAGCTCGTTCCAACGAGGGATCATAACCTATGTTTTTGAGACAAAAAATGAAAAAAATTAGTTATTCAAGAATTTTTTTGGCAAGTGTCGTCTGCTTTTCATGTTAGGTAATGGGTTAACAACCTGAACATGTATTATGCCCACAAACGTTAAAAATCTGTTTCTCGGGTCCTCTTGCGTGGTCCATTTTGGCTGCCGCATGCTCTCTTTTTATAACCAAGTGAGATTTATAGAAAAAACAGAAATTAAATGGCTCATGTCTGATAATTTACCCAAGTTAAATAAATTGATAAATTCGTCCCTTGAGTGCAACAAGGCTTTGCAATGCTTTAGTTTTCTTGCATTCAAGGGACGAAACACACTCTCACCCATGCGATTCTGTAGATTATGAGGCTTAAAATATAAAACATACCAAGAAAATGAACTTTTGATGGCAAAGAAATAATTACAACAATAAAAAATAAAATAAAAAACTGCCCACCCACATGCAATTTTTAAAAAAAATGACCTGGCAAACAGACGATTTACTTTGTGGGGCCTTACCTCATCATTTTCGGCGAGCCAATTTTCAGGTAACTCATTTCTGATTTTTGAGTGAGAGAAAGAAAGGCAAAATAACATCATTACCAGTGTTGGTACTCGATGAACAACTTAGAAAACTGCAGCTTATTTCTTGAAACCCTGTCATCAACCTGATGGTACGCTGTTAAGCAGGGCGGAGGAGGGGTGACTAGAGGCTATAGGGTTGTGACATCCCACCCCAAGGGTTTTTTTTTCAGTCGGGACATTTTCGTCAGAATTTGAAATTAATACAGGATTCATGTACTTTTTCAAAAGACTACATTTTGATACATGGAGTATTGTCAAACACACAGTCGGTTCATACAAATGAAGGTTTGTTGTTCCCAATTCGAACTGCTGGGGGCCCTGCATTACCAATTTGGAGTACCGGTATTGTACGTGTTAACCCTTTACCCAACGCAGACGATTTCAAAATTTATTATTTTAAATATCATTTTTTAACAAAACCATATCACGTGACCCCTCTTTGGAACGATCTCGACGAGCTCGTTCCAAAGAGGGGTCACATGATATGATTGTGTTGAAATTTATCGAAAAATAATATTTTTTCAGCTGCTGAATTTGCATATTACGCGGGCGCTTGCGGGCGATTCGTTGGGTAAAGGGTTAAATAAAAATAAGATGTTGCGTCCAAAAATAAAATTCAACGAAGTATTGAATTTTTAACAATAAGCTCGACTGTTTAATATTTCAACTGCATCAAAGCTTGCCTTCAGCAAAGGTTGAAATATTTGATCAGCCGGGACTTGAGACACCACATTCAGGACAAATCAGGTTTACCACATCCCCCACCCCACCCCTGTACCCACCGAATGAGTCATCTTTGCGATGTTCACGGTGAAGAAATACACTGATGAAAAAAACTCGTCGGGCTCTTGCCAACGATGTGTTACTTTGCAGCATATGGAATTCGTTTCGGGTTTCGAGTTCATATTCAGTGGTTGATACTATCACTTCATATTTTCAGCTCGTGGTCCTCCATTAATGCCAGATTAATCCAGGTCCAGTTGTCTATGATGCATCTATGCCAGGTTAAAAAATCAATCACAAAGTAATTATTGAGTCAAAATCCCCCACTGCTACCCTCTCCTTCATGCCCCCTCCCCTCTTATTCGTGCCAATCCCCCAGCACCCTCCTGTGGTTGCCTTTCACCAAAGTCTACTAAGCTAATAATTTTCTAAGTCTGAAAGTGTGAACAGGACCAGATGTAAGGAGGCTGCTTGGAAAGTACTTTTGCAAGATCCTTCATACGCACACTTGTGCACTGCACAAATCTTTTCTTGCCATCACTAAAGCTTTTTTTCACGTGTTTCAATTTCATTCGTGTTTTCTGAGAATAGACGGCCCAACAGTTAACGAAATAAAAATACAGTGTCAGAAAATACGTCCATTGTGTATACATTTTCAGCAGAGAATTTTCGGCATCGTAAGCGACGTAATCTACTTTCAAACTGGGTTATTTTGTTGAGTCGAGTAAGTCACCTATTTTCGTTTCGACACTTGATGCTCCGACTGAAACGGAACAAAATAGAAATAAAAAAATCCGCAAAAAGCGACAATGGACAATTGATTCTCCTGCGACTTCAAATAAATGGTCGCTTATTTGACGAATGAAAATGCCCATTTTTCAAACTCAAGCACATTCGATTCTTGAAAATAATCGTTTTTATGTAAACCTCGGATCACTCAGTTCAGCCTTTCCTCAAAGGGCGACTTGTAATCGCGCCGACTATTTTTCTAGGCGACTTTGGGCTTAGAAGGGTGACATAATCGCCCTAGCCGCCCTCACGGCTGGTCTCCGGTTGATAGTCGATCATAGTCCGCTAAATAGAGGAAAGTATGTTTATAATATTGCACAAAAACAATGAACATAATTCAAAAACAAGCAAAATATGACGGGAATTATTTATTCATACAGACTATACGTACTTGCACCTAGCCATGCATTCGTTATCATATGTTTTTCCATCCGATCCACAAACAGGCCATAAAATCCTTGGGCATATACAGTCTGTAAGTCCCCTCGCTGCTTCTGTTGTGCACTCACCACTAACAGACGTTACTCCACTAAAATTCCAAGAAGAACACATTTATACGTTGCACTGGTTACCGATGCCACTTTAGTCTTCCAAATACGACCAGGTTTCTTTACATACTCTTCCAAATTGTGTTGTAAATCATAGTTTTATCAAATTACTTGAAGACGGTCGGACGGATGGACGGATGGACGGACGGACCTGACCCTAACCCTAACCCCAATTCCAACCTGAACTGACCCTAATCCTTAACCCTTTACCCAACGTAACGGCCAAAACCGGCCAGCGCTATTCTCAAAAATCGCCAATTAATTTTCAAAATATTTTCATTTTTTGTCTCAAAAACATAGGTTATGACCCCTCGTTGGAACGAGCTCGTCGAGCTCGTTCCAACGAGGGGTCATAACCTATGTTTTTGAGACAAAAAATGAAAAAAATTAGTTATTCAAGAATTTTTTTTGCAAGTGTCGTCTGCTTTTCATGTTAGGTAAAGGGTTAATATAAACCCTGACAATTCGCCTCATAAGTCTCATGTCTTAGTAAATAAGCTCATAATATATAAAATAAGCTCATAATATTTCGGTAACCTCAGACAGACAGACAGACAGACTTCATTAGTAATCTCTATATACTATCTGTATACTAATAAACTAACTTAATTAGTTGTCTCTACTCTAATTTAAACAAGTCTTGTAATCTTCCCATTTGATTACACAAGATAAAAACAAGTTATTTCAATTCTTCCATTAACCATTTGAACAGTGATCGTACCTTCCATGTCAGTTCAATGACCTCAACAGGATGAGTCCATATTAGTCATTTGGGGTAGACCAGTTCATATTTCCAACGCTGCACGTTGAAAATATTGAATAATCTACAATGCGCAGGCACTAAGCAGGCACACAATTTTTGACTACAGGTCGTATAACAGCCCTCGGCCGGAAAAGTGGGTTTTCGAGTTAAAGTGTTAAACTCTACTGGTCTCCATTCCTTTACGATTCTGTTTTCTCTTTCATTCTTTTCTTTCGAAATACAGTTTGATAATTCTTGGTGGGACAAGCTCAGCATGCGATCTCGTTCCACTTCACGATCCACAGCTACGGTAAGAAACCAGAAAATCCTGTGTTCCACTTATTGTTGCGGATGCAGTGCAATGAGAATGGATGAACTGCTTCTTTAAATCCAGGGGGGGGGGGGGGGGGATGAAATTCTCCATTTACTTATGCCTCGTCTTTAATTTCACAGAATGGGTTACCCGATTTCAAGTGTGTTACTTGATGTAACGGATATATCCAAGGGAGCCATTCAGAAAATTCGCCATTTAAATGTATTTATTTTGTCAGTGTTTGCCCTCAAACTAAACTGTTTAGTTCTTTAAGAATTGTCTTCTCAAGTGAGATCTTTTGAAAGTGTAAAATTTCAGCTAATGCACTTCTGTGGTCTATCGGTTATGTAGTGTGTACCAGTGTCACCACTGATATTTATACAACCGGGTTGGTGAAACGCTCATTGGCCACATATGGAAAAGTCTCTCATCCACCACCATCTCACGACGGGGTCGGACGTTGCTATAAAGAAACAGTGCCCAACAAATAAGTAGTTTCTCGAAGATTTTCTATTTCCGACGCTCGCAAGCACCGATCGCTTTTCAAAGGATATACTTTGGTGTCTGTGGAAAATCAATATGTTGATGATATGCAATTTTTTCGCGACATTACAAACTGAATATTTTCAACATATTTTAGTGAGTATCGACAAACAAAAATGCCAATACTGGAAATTTGATACCGCGTAGCTAGTCTTCGTGCTATTTAAAAACCATGATATTTGATGAAGTGAAAGCTGTTACGCTGTGACTACAGTCACAGCGTAACAGCTTTCACGTCATCAAATGCTATCGATGGGAGGGGTTATCGAACTGATTGATCTGATTGGGGTATGGGCAGACTGTGTTGCGACGTTTTTTTTTCTGACGTTCCAGAAATCCAGTTGTATAGGGATCGGTTATTATCTCTGAATCACTTGTGGGGTGAAGAATCCACCCAACCAAAAAGCTAATATTCTGAGCCTTGTTTCACATTGAAATAAAACATTCGACTCACTGTTTCACCTTAGACATCAACTCAGTTTAATGTTTGGTTGATTTTTGTTCGACAACGAGGTTTAAATTAGAGACATCAGTCTGTAAGAAAATCTAGACTGAGAAGAAAAAATCCTAAAAGTAACTTTATCGCATTGAGCGCAATGTTTGCATCGCATCTTGTAAAGGCCATCTTTCCAAGTTACAAATTCTTAATACTGTTAGGTTCATTCATTACCTATTTTAACAAATACCAACCCCCCCCCCCCCCCCCCCCCCCCCGTCCCCAACGAGCTTTCACGTTTTCTCTAACAGGGGAATAGCTGAGTATCCTGGACAGTGGGAAGCAGGCAGCAGACCATTGCTTCTCTTCTCCACGATTCTGTGACTTTGAAAGAAACTAATAGTGTGCATCACCTTTTTTATCTCAGGTTACAAGAAATGTTTAGCTAAAAAGTAAATGTTACTATTTGTGTGCAAAAGCAGTGAAAGTCTACTGTTGGGGTCAGCAGACTGCGCAGTGAACTCAAAAGAAAGAATATACTTGCATGATAGGAATAAACTCAGATTGTTCGATCAGTAATACCTTGAACCACGCATCTTTTAAGCGAAGTGCTGTTAGTTTATAACCTGATAATTCTATCATAAATGTGTTGGCATTTCAGTTACTAGAATCAATTTTATGCCCCCTTTCATGGCTTCATTTTCAAAATCTTTCCCCCTCCCTGTCCCTCCCCCTAGTTGGAAATTCACTACCCTACACCCCCCCCCCCCCCAATCGGGAACCTCTAGCCATGTCCCTGAGTATCTCTAGTCAGGTCGTGGTAGCCTATACATGCAGCCAAGACACTACTAGAAACCGATATAACGATATTTTGATGTCTGGATGTCTCCCTCACAACGGCACAAGAGACAACAGCTTTTATCAAAACTGGATATGAGGTTTCAAGGCTTACCGTTCCAGCAGAGAGTTCTTGGATGGGATGCTGCATACACTACTGGTAGGGGCACAGGAGGTACGTGCCACTCCCAACTTTTTCCAGAAATAGTTGTGGCCGAGACAAAAGGAGACAAGTGAGTGGGAGAGAGAACGAAAAAGGTTAGGCCAACATTATCTTCCGTAATGTATTTTGCACCAAAATATCACCCCAGAGAATCAGGGCGGGAACTTCGCGATTCAAAAGCTGCTGCCTGAAACTTGTACCCTTCGTTTGGGTTTCCCTCATTGGGAAATAGTTGGAACGGAGTGCACAGACACAGATTCCCTAGTATAATTTGTTTTTGACCTTTATGGCCGAGAAAAGTTTATATTTTTCGTTCCATATTTAACAAATTTTGGTAAATATGCAGCAAAAAGTGAAGTTTTCTTAGTGTAAAGGTGCATTAGTCCGACGCATATCATTATGTATTCATTCCAGTCATACCACTTCTGGTACGAGTGCCCTTTTATGGCAGCGCTCGATCAAATTCGAATGCTTCCTATGTCCCTGCTGGATATAAAGACTGGGAGAATTCATTTTGTATTTGCAGGGAGGTTCAGAAAAATTTAACTCAACACCACTGTGATAATTAATACTGCCCCCCCCCCCCCCCCCTTAACAATTGATTGCCCATCATATCTTTTGTTTGACGTCCACCACATGAGCATTTTTCTTTACGAAAAACTATTTGAACAGCGTGTTCAAAGGCTTAACCTTCGAAATCGTCCCGATGATTCAATTTGAGTCGCATTGATTCGGAATGTTTCGAATAATCGAGAAGTTCTCAAAATCGTACGAAGAGCCTCATCTTGAACTTTTTTCTATCATCGGGTCTCCTGTACAGGAGACCCGGTGATGGAAGAACGGGTCACTTCGTTGATTCTCTTCTATAATATTCCGCTTGTTTTGATTGACTTTTCCAGATAGACACAGGTGGCGGAAGCTTGATAAAGTAAAGGAACACAAATTGTCAAGGCTTCTATGGTTAGGCTCAATGGGAGAGAATTTACAATCGTGTATCTGTAAATGTACGTACCCTGACACACTGTGGTCTCTCGTTTAGGTGAGCATATCGTGATGAAGTGACCTAAGGTGTGATTCTTTGGCCATATGGTGTTTGTATTTGAAAATAATATATTACAGGAATGCCTGTATATTGACACGTTTGCATGTATCCACTTTAACCCTTTACCCAACGTAACGGCCAAAACCGGCCAGCGCTATTCTCAAAAATCGCCAATTAATTTTCAAAATATTTTCATTTTTTGTCTCAAAAACATAGGTTATGACCCCTCGTTGGAAAGAGCTCGACGAGCTCGTTCCAACGAGGGGTCATAACCTATGTTTTTTAGACAAAAAATGAAAAAAATTAGTTATTCAAGAATTTTTTTTGCAAGTGTCGTCTGCTTTTCATGTTAGGTAAAGGGTTAACGCACTGTGCAACCTCGCAATATGGCTGTGGATAAAAGTGGTGAGGCACGTGTGGCCTGTACCTCCTGGTTCTGTCGCCTTTGCAGACGGACGAGTGGATGTTGAATACACTATTTGAACGAAGACTGGGATATTTACGGTTGTGAGAAATTAAAGTATTTACAATTTGAAGAGC
Organism: Pictodentalium vernedei; assembly: GCA_031216915.1. Lineage (NCBI taxonomy): Eukaryota > Metazoa > Mollusca > Scaphopoda > Dentaliida > Dentaliidae > Pictodentalium > Pictodentalium vernedei. Next base: position 200,021,578 of record CM062296.1, on the reverse strand, counting down.
CGCGAAGTTCGATTTGAGATTCGATTCAATCCGAAACTCGAGACACGCAGGACTCAAGGACAGGCTTACTATATTGAAACGGTACACAAGACTTCAGTGACATATTTGAGGTGCTTGATAGTGTATATCCCCAGAACTAGTATATATACGGGTGGCATAGTAATACATTGAGTAAAAATATTTTAGGCGTTATTAAAGTAAGATGGATTCATCACACATTCATTGCCTGATTCTACAGATGCTCATTCAAAGGCTTCCCATGACTGTATACAGCGGAAAATTAAACTATTGATACGCTCACTAATCGGAACTGCAGATATACAATACCCACATGTGCACGGCTCACATTAAATTATAAAGCGATGGCAGCTTGTATTTGGCGTTTCCTAACATTACACTGTGTGAGCATGTGTAAAACATTAATTGGTGGTTGCTGATGAATTCGTGGGTCAAGCTGATCCATGGATTTAACCCTCAACGAAACGGTCATTTTGCGTCAAACTACTAAAATTAACAGCAACGAAATTAAAACCATTTACAGTAACTTTTTAGCTGATGAACCCCCTACGTAAGTTCGAAGGTTCATTGGTTCGATGTGGTTCTTTTGCGTTGCAACATATTTCAATATATGGTATGGGTTGAAACTTCGTTCCGCGAGTGTTATAATAGCAAACCCGTCACCAAGTGAAGGATGTTTACAACTAGTCTACAGAAGTGTCAATTTCTCAGACCACCAGTCTAATTCTGTTTGCAAGCCAACGTTGTTATGGGCAGTTTGTTTACCCACGTTTCGTAACTACCTGTGATTTAAGGTGAAGTCCCTTTACTCACAAAACAGAAACAGATATTCTTTAATGCTCTAGTTATAGATATTCCAAAATCAATACCTACTGAATTCACCTTCCAAACATTAATATATTGAGACAAAGTCTTTATTCATAATTTAATAATCATTCCCGACTCATGGCATTTGGGGTGTTATTAACTCAGTATAACACAGTATTTTTAAAAAATAAATTAAATTTCACATTTTTCGAAAACAAATTTCACAATGTTTCAATAAGACCATACAAATATGGATATCATTAGAACCAGCTCGACAAGCTGGTTCTAATGATATCCATATTTTTTATGTTTTTATTAAGAAATTCCGAGGTATTTTAGGCTGTGGTAGGCTTATTCTGGTTAATTTTCGTCTGTCCACTATGTTAGGTTAAAGATTCGGTCAACCCAAGTCTCGATTGAGAAACATTTCTTGCGTTGATTGAAAGAAAATGAACGTTTATGCTATTTTTAGATTCAAAGGAAGGAATATTTCCTTTTTATCGGAATAGCAAACTAGGGTTCGCTTTTCCGACCAACTGAAATATTCCAGACCTTTGAATCTGAATTTCAGCGATGGACTATTTAAGGTCTGAACTGCTTCCAGGACATAACAGCGTCGATTTCCTTATCGAATATGCCTGGTGGCTTGAGAGTTTGACTGTCCCCATGCTTAGGATTCTATTACTAGTCTAAGAATTGTTTAGTACTGTGTGAGTCTGTCAACTATGTGGTGTCATACTAACGCGCAGTTCGCCATGCATTCGTTGTCGTATGTTTTGTTGTCAGATCCACAGACTGGTTTCAGAATCGCTTGACAAGCACATAGATTTGCTTTTCCACTCTTGGTTCCGCTTTCACAGCTTCCCTCCACAAAAGAGGTAAGCTCTCTGAAATACATTAATATCTGGACTGAAGAGAAACCGTGTTGTTTTGATTCATTCAAACTTTGCAAAGTGTGAAAACATTTGAATTAGCAACGTCACATTGAGGGAGTTCCTAATTTTCTAGAAAATGATCAAGTTGGGAAGTCGAATGTTGCGGAAGAGATGTTCCACCGCTCTATAATGTTCGTCAATTTCTATATGATAGTTTCAAAATTGACTTTTAACAATGGGCAAAAGCACAAATTAGAAATGACAACCATCCCAGACTTATCTCGTCCAGAAAATCGGCTTTTGATAAAATTATCTCCCCTGAAATTATCAGGCGGGAGAGGAAGATCTCATTAAGAAGCATGCATTTGTTAGGGAAACACCTATGAATTCAGCAGAAAATAAAGCGAAGTTTCCTCCTGTTACTTTAATAAACTAAAACAACAGGCAGCTCTCTGAGCTGTCTGTTGTTTTCGTTTATTAAAAGTTTCAAAAGGAAACTTGGCTTCTGATGGCAAGCTAATTGAAAGCAACTAATAACTGCCCACTTAGGCTTTTTGTTTAGCGAATGTGTTCTTGTTATGATATGCAAGTTTTTATTCTTACCAGGAAGGAAATAGAAAATCTTACCTCCTTAATTAATGAAAAGGATAATGTCTGTATTATATGTCACGATGAGCACACTGTTGATATAATGAACAAAAAAGAGGTCTCAGAACATCAAAAGATTGTGAAAACGCCGTTTTCTTTTTAAATGGGTTTAAACCGAGAATAGTAGTTAAACATTCAGACTGACTGGGAAAGAATTGTAAAAAGCCAGCTCTGTATTTTTATACTACCCTACAGGAAAATGTCTGAGGTTTGTGAAATGATGTGCACATCCATGATACAACTTTGCCAACATTTCGAAATTTCAATTTTTATATCATATTTCAATACTCCAAGTGTTAAATTTATTGACAGTTTTAGAAAATTAAGTTGGAGCTAGCTTCCCTGTAAATCTTTACCAATGACGAAAATTGTCATCCATGATTCCTAAATCCCCCCCCCCCCCCCCCCCCCACACACACACACACACACGCACCACGCTTTAGAGAATTTCAACAGCGAAGAAAAGCCAAGATATTGTAATGAAAAAGAAAAAGCAATTAATATAGCTCTGAGGTCGTATCCCATAGATGGCATCTTTGTGAATCTCCTTTATCGCTACAATCTCGCGTTTCTGCTTTATCGAAAGGATGAGGAGGGCGGGTGTCAGCTCCATTCTGAGGGCATAAGCAACTCCAATTCGCAATATAATATCAGATTGTAACTGAATATGTTCAATACAAATTTAAAGTCTACAGTGCAGTCGGCGTGGACTGCTCGTAAACGCATGGGTGGCAGTGATGTCCACGCATGCGTTTACCACGTAATAAAATTCATCATCAGCAAGATTTCAATTCATGTACCAGGTTTTTCATTGATTAAATTCTTGATAATTATTCCTATAATTAAAGTTTGGAATCTAATATTATTTAGTCAGTGGAAATGTTGCCAACACACGGAAAGTGACCAATTCACTGTGGCCCTACTGTACATGACTGGAAAGGAGGCTTAGTGATTACATCATTGGACATTAAACCGAAAGGTCGATCATACGATCAAGACCAGCGGCAACTGCGTTGTGTCCTCGGACAAGACACTTAATCCAGACTGCGCATGTGGGGGGGGGGGGGGGGCACGATGACGCTGTGTACTAAGGCGTACCGCAGTTCGTTGGAGCACTTGCCTTAATCAAAGCTAACTATGCATGCGCAGTGTTACTCAGAGTTGGAGAGTCTGACAGTTGCTCGCCACTGCTTTGTGCTTCAATCCTGATACTCCTGCTTCCTTCGCCCGTAAAAAATGTCCGACACAATGTGGCCCTAGGTGTTGAAAATGTCATTAACTCCCAATAAACAACAAATCAACATGGTAAACATTTCTTGCATGTTGCACAAAGTCTTGAACATCGATATGATAGGAAGCGCGGTGGCTCAGTGGTAGATTGTCGGACGTCTATGCCAGAGGTCCCGAGATCGATCCCCGTCTGGGACGATCTGCGTTGTTTCCTTGGGCAAGGCACTTTATCCCGGTTGCCTACATGGGGGCACGATGACGCCGATGCACGTCGATGGTGCACATGTCTTCATCCGCTGTAAGCCTCGTTGCGCGGAGGTTAAACAGAGTTAAAATGTTGAGGAGCTGACAGTTGCTCGTCGATGCTCGGTGGTTTTCCCCGGCTTCCTCCACCCGTAAAATTGTCACGGTTACTATTAGCCATTGTGCATAAGTATATGACCTTAAACCCTAATAAATAAATAATATAAATAAATCGATATGATAGTTCTTGTATTCTAATACGTTATATTACATTTGGTGATATACATTACTACGATCTACAGTTGAAACCAAAAGTCCTGTCACTGCATTGTGCACTATTTGTAAGTAATACCGCGCTGAGTAAGTGCACTTTTTGTTCCTATCAAACTCAAACTGACCCATTAGCGTAACTCAATTCCTGTAGAAAAAACAGCGTGCCCAACAATTCCATAGTAGTAAATAGATACCCATTAACATCATTCCTACGCCCTACTGAGATACATGTACATGTAATGATGTAAATAGATATTAAAATTCGATTGCATATTCAGAATGAAGAGAGGGGATTTCTACTTAATCGCAGCACAATATATTCTTCAGTCGAAAAGTATTTATAATTGTTCATAATAACACAAGAAACACTTGCAAACTTTCATCACATGGACCACCGGATGTGCTTTTGTGTTTTGTCCCCGGAAATTATAGATAGTTACTAAACGAAAAAATCTATCCCACAACAATTTAGTAGTAATCCATTCTCTCCATACTGTATTCTCGATAGTTTCTTTCTGTTTGATTGGTTCATTTCATGATTTCATTACCATCCTCGCTAATCGCGGATTAAATTTTAAATTGCACAGCGTAAATGTTCTTGTGTATTTCAGACTACTTCATTCTTCTGCAGTAAGGGGCGCATTAACTAACGAGCATTTTCTGCACTATTTGTGAGAGGAGTTCTAGTTTCAACTGTAGGTCTTACCCATAAATAGATATCTTAACTTGTACGCAGATTGTAGACATACCCGTTTATTCCATGGCTGACAATTTTCGTAATTGGAAGAAATTTACAGGAGAGTTAGCTCCCTTTAATTTCCAAATCCTGTCAGTGAATATTTATTACACTTTGAGAGTGGGAATCTCATACAAAATTGAAATTTCAAAATGTTAACGACTTGTATCATCGATGTACACATCATTTCACAAACTTTATGTATTTTTCTATTGAGTAGTATAAATAGACAGAACGCGATGTGTGTTTGAATCGGTGGGTGTTTTACATGACGAGTTGGAATGGCGTAGTCATATTTCGCGAGAGCCGAAGGCACGAGCGAAATGTGATTACGCCATTCCAACGAGTTATGTAAAACACCCACCGATTCAAACACACATCGCGTTCTGTGTTTATTACACAACCCATGCATTAAAATTCATTTAAATAAACAAATTTTAATTCCGATGTTTAAACCCAAAGGTGAAGAGTTTGTTTTGACTGAAGCTGTACTGATCATATGGATCGATAAAAAATCAAAACAACCTTTTCGGAACCAGTGTTTGTTGAAATTCGTATCGCAGTTTACTAACAGTAATAGCCACCAAATGGTTAGGTGTCAATGGGCTGGCGCCCATTCTCGCCCAACCATTTGGTGGCTATTACTGTTAGTAAAAATAAGTACAAATATGTGCAGATTTGCAAAACAGCTGGGAGAAACGTTTTTAAAAGAAGTTCGAAGCATGTCAAGATGTACGAAGATTTACCGAAATAAAGTTGACCAGTTTAGATATAATGGGATCCACAAAACGAGCCGGCCACGGGACTGGGTTAATGTTCCGGTTGGAAATGATTGGGTTTTTTTTAAAATATTATCTCATTTTTGGCTAACTAATTTTTTGTGAACCGACTTTATTTTGCTTTGGACGTTTTCATTTTCACACTATGCGACAGACGCTGGATGATTGTATAACGAAATTTGGAAACTTTTCGAAGCGTAACTAAACGGTGCGGTAAAAAAGTTCCGGCTTGTATATCATCCGTTGAATACAGAATCATTTATATCATAGCGGCGATTCCGTTGAATTCAAGGGTTTAAAGTTTAATGGATGTGTAATAAGAGTACAGAAGCTGGCTTTTTACAGTTTTACCCCCGATCAGTTTGAACGTTTGACTTACTCTCTGTATAACCCACTTAAATGGGTTATACAAAGAGTACATCCCCCCTCCCTCCGAGTTAACTACTGAAAACCGCTCTCGCTTCGCACTGGTGAAGCAAGAGCGGTTCTCGTTAGGTTAACGAAGTTAAGCAACGTCGAGCCCTGTTAATCCTTGGATGGGTGAACATTGGGCGATTTATTCGGGTGCTTCCCATAGTAGTGGCTGATATGTGATCAGCGAAGTTTGAGTGTGTGACTCTGCGAAGTTGCATTACGTGCTAGCTGTGAACGCTGCGAATGTACACTAGTACTACGCAATCCTCATCGTTCCTAGGTGTAAAATAGGGACCCGTTGAGGCGCTTGCAGTGCGTGCACTTCTGTGTGCAGCACGTTCATTATGCTTCGTTCAGTCGAGCTGAGAATGTCATGGCGGGAACAAAGCGCGTGTACGCTTACGAAACGGGGTAATAATGTAAGTCAAAAAGTACTGCAGTGGATTCAAGACGTTAACATTGCAATATTATTTCCACAAAATAAGGGTTAACCCTTTACCCAACGTAACGGCTAAAACCGGCCAGCGCTATTCTCAAAAATCGCCAATTAATTTTCATTATTTTTTTCATTTTTTGTCTCAAAAACATAGGTTATGACCCCTCGTTGGAACGAGCTCGTTCCAACGAGGGGTCATAACCTATGTTTTTGAGACAAAAAATGAAAAAAATTAGTTATTCAAGAATTATTTTTGCATGTGTCGTCTGCTTTTCAGGTTAGGTAAAGGGTTAAGGACTGTAGTTGTGATCGTAAATAACCCACAACTGCAATTTGAAAGCCCTGGGGCAACTGGCTTCATAGAAATTTACATGAACATACACTCTTACAAAATTGGACGTTGACGCCGAGGCCGACATCGACGCCTCCGGGGTCACGACATTACCTCACCTCTACTTCGTAGTAGACGAGCTAATAGGAAACGGTGTTTTCACAATGTTTTGATGTTCTGTAACTTTTCCGGTTAATTATATCAACAGTGTGTGCATCGTGAGATATAATGCAGGCATTGTGCTTTCCAGTGATATAAAAGTCTAGGATGTGAGTTTTGCTCTCTTTTTTCCTGGGAACAATAATAACGTTCAAATCGCTAAACATTCATTCTGTAAACAAAGAACCAAGGGGGATATTAGTGTTGGTATGGTATGTGCGATACTGATAGATAATTTTAATTTTATCTGTGAACTAGTCGCTTCTAATTAGTCTGCCATAAAAACATCAGACTGCTCAGAGATTAAAAGTAACAAAAGGAAACGTCAATTTATTATCTACTGATGTCATTTGTGTTTTCTCAGCAATTGCTTGATACTCTGCTGGACCTTCCTCGTTCTTCTAATAATTTCAAGGGAGATAACTTTATCGAAAGTAGATTTTCACGGCAATATCAATCAGGGATGCAAAACGAATAGATTATGCTTGCAAAACAAATCGCGAATAACAAAGCGTTTTTATCTCCTGTCTCAAAAACATAGCATATGACTCCCATTTCCTTGAGGAATAGAAAAAAAGTTACAAAATATCAAAGGATGATGTCAAAGCAGTTTTCTTAATTTTAAATGGGTTTCAGCAGAGAATAATACTCAAACGTTCAATCCTATTGAGAAAAAAATGTAAAAAGACAGATTCTGTATTACTATACTACTCTACAGGAATATGACTGACGTTTGTGAATGATGCACACATCATGGTACAAATTCGCTAACATGTCAAACGTTCAATTTGTATACGAATTCCCATACTCTTAGTGTTAAATTTACTGACAGCCTTAGGAAATTAAGGGGAGCTCACTTTCCTGTAAATATCTTCCATTGAGGAATATTGTCAGCCGTGAACACTACTTATTTATTGGGTTTAACGACACATTCGACAACCAAGGTCACCTCGTGTCGGACAGTTTTATTGATGGAGGAAGCCGGAGTACCGGAGAGAGCCACCGAGCAACGGCGAGCAACTGTCAGGCTACCCAACATACTAACTCCACACAAGCAGGATTAGAAGTGGTTGAAGACAAGTGCACCGTTGACGTGCAGTGCGCTTTAGTACAAAACGCCACCGCGCCCCCACGTGGACAATGGGGGTGAAGAGTCTTGCCCAAGACACAACGCGGTTGCCACGGGTGGGATTCGAACCGAGCACATCTCGGCTTGCACCCTGCACCTCTACCAACTGTGTTATAAGTAGGAGGAAATTTATGATTTAATATGAAAAGTGAAACTGTCTTAGTGTTTTTAGAATAGAAGTGAAAGCCAGAAAATATAAAAGAAACTCTGATATGAAATTTCGCGTAAATCTTGGGCTTGGGAGTGGTCACAAAGAAAAAATATGTCCCGTCGGGCTGTAATTGGGTGGAGGACTATTGCCCGATAGGTCTTAACTGGAACAGTTCCCATACAATGTTTCATTTTTTTAGAATTTACTCGACGAAATTGAAAATTTGGCGGATTATGATATGGAATTTTAGGTTTCTAGAATGAAGCCCTACCGAATGCAATGAAATTACTTCAAATCAGTCACAGTTGGAACACATGGTCCAAGGACGTAACACTGTCAAATTAATTCTCGTCTGGGAAACATTTCTTGCGTTAATTCACAGAAAATGAATGTTTGTGATACTTGTAGACTCAATCGTCTGGGATATTTCAGTTGGTCGGAAAAGCGAATCGTTGGTTCGCCTTTCCGGCCAACTGAAATATCCCAGACGATTGAATCTAAAACATCTGGGCGATGGACTATTTAAGGTCTAGACTGGTTCCCTGATGGTCGGTTTCCTTATAGAATTATACTGGTGTTCTGAGAGCTTCTCTTCAGGAGTAAATGGCTGAGATGTTTTACGCATGTAATGCTTGAAACGCACAAAGAGTACGAGAGGAGTTACCTTGGCTAAAAATGTGCTGGTTGTTCTCGTCTTTGTTTCATGAATCAGTATTCGGCGGGAAGATACTCCACGCCCTGTCATTTTTACGCCTTTGTTTTTCGTTTGTTTGTTTGTTTGCTTTTTTTGTTTGTTGTTTCGGGGTTTTTTTAGTTTTTTTTTCTTTTTGGTGGGGGCAGTTCTGTTGGGGGTGTATATTTGTTTGTTATTTCTTCTTCATTTTTTTGGTAGAGTTGGAGTGGTTATCCATTTCATACGATTTACGCAGTAATGATACTTACGCGCATTTAGCTAAACATTCGTTGTTATAGGTTTTTCCATCGGAACCACAAACTTGTCGGAAAATTCGGGAACAGGTGCAGGTTTCATCACCATCACCATCAACTTTAACTTGACTTCCACAGCGTCCCAATTTTGTCTCTGTTATTCCTCTGAAATATTAAAATTTAAAATGGATGAATGAATATTACATTTTGGTATGACACTGAAATTCACTTTGCCGCTTTGCCGCATTCCAAAGTATTATTTACGGAACCAGTCAAGAACTAATGTAATAACAATTGTGTTTACAATCCGGGATTTGGCTGTGTTGCGTGTGGAAAAGTCTTGAGTCCCAACTAATTGAGAACCGAAAGGTCCACGGTTCGATTCCCGCCGGGGGTAACAGCGTTGTGTCCTTGACAAGGCACTTCAGCCCGATTGCCCATGTGGAGGCAAGGTGGCGCTGTGTTGTAGGGCGTACTGCACGTCGACGGTGCTCTTGTCTTCAACCAATGCTAACCCTGCTTGCGTGGAGTTCGTACGCGGGGTGGTAGTTTGATAGTTGCTCGCCGTTGCTCGGGATTCTATGCGGGTAACCCTGCTCCTCCAGCCGTAAAACTGTCCGACACGAGATAACCCTAGCTGTCGAAAGTGTCGTTAAACAGAGTAAATAAATAAATAAATAAATAAATAAATAAATAAATTTACAGGAAACTTATCTCCCCTTATATTTCCTAACCCTGTCAGTAAATTTAACACAAAGGATATGTGAATTTCATATAAAAATGGAAATTTCGAAATGCTAGCGGATTGGTATCATCGATGTGAGCATCATATCATAAACTTCTAAAATTTCCTGTGGAGAACTATAAAAATACAGAAGCTGGCCTTTTACAATTTTATCCCAATCAGTTTGAACGCTTTGCCTATCATTCTCTATAGACACCCATTTAAAAATAAGAAAACGGCGTTTTCACCATTGTTTGTATGTTCTGTGACGTTTTTCTTTCCATTATATTAACCCTTTACCTAACGTAACGGCCAAAACCGGCCAGCGCTATTCTCAAAAATCGCCAATTAATTTTCATTTTTTTTTTTTCATTTTTTGTCTCAAAAACATAGGTTATGACCCCTCGTTGGAACGAGCTCGTCGAGCTCGTTCCAACGAGGGGTCATAACCTGTGTTTTTGAGACAAAAAATAAAAAAAATTAGTTATTCAAGAATTATTTTTGCAAGTGTCGTCTGCTTTTCAGGTTAGGTAAAGGGTTAACAGTGTGCGCATCGTAACATATAATAGAGATACTGTCCTTTCCAGTGAAATAATAGTTTTGGTGGTGCGATTTGCTATCTTCTTCCTGGGAAGAACAACTTGCAACTTATTATAAAAATGCATTCGCAAAACCAAGAGCCAAAGTGGACGCTTGCTCAGTGTCGGTAGGTGTAATGCTGATATATTCTTAATGGCGATTATCTGTGAACAAGCTGTTGTAATTGGCTTGCTACAAAGAGCGACCTTTCCTTATGTAAAGTTTAATAAATGAAAACAAAAGACAGCTCCTGAGAGCTGTCTGTTGTTTTCCATTATTAAAAGTAACAAAAGGAAACTCGGTTCTTAATTGGACCTTCTTCGCCCGTCAAATACTTTCAAGGGAGATAACTTTATCGAAAGTTGATTTTCATGACGATATAAGTCAGGGATATGCAGGCAGGCTTGTGTCGGTAAAACTCAGCTCTGCATGGGGGCTACCTAATCTTTCAGGTCAGGTAGGTCGGGGGAAATATGGGTCCGCTAGTGGACTAAAAGTGATTTGGGATGGGGCTGATAAACCCGTTCTGTAGACATATCAAAACATTTCTAACTACGCACTGGAATAACCCTATTGACTAAGCATAAAATGACAGATGTCCAACGATTTAGCATACTCGTAATTATCATAAACATAAATCTTTTAGGCCGAACAAAAAATACATTTGAAGGGGTTTTTTTTATTCTTTATTATATGTCTACACCTTTTGGGAAAACAACATAATATTTGAGTTATTTTCTGCAAAACAGATCTTGTTTAACAATGCTCATTGAGCTCTGTCAAATACAAATGAATTGGTTATTTTGCATTTTGTGAAAAATTGGCTGCTTGAAATTGCGGTATTTTGACATCAATGTGCTGAGGGTTAACACTTTACCAAACACGAAAGGCAGACGACACTTGCAAATAAAATTCTTGAATAACTTTTTTTGCGTCAACAGCATAGCTTATGACCCTCTTTGGAACGAGCTCAACGAGCTCGTTCCAATGAGGTGTCATAAGCTATATTTTTGAGACAAAAATGAGAAGAATTTGGCCTGACTGTCACGACTCAAGTACCGACTGATTAAATTTTCCAACTACAACATCATTAAACCTTTACCCAACGTAACGGCAAAAAACGGCCAGCGCTATTCAAAAAATCGCCAATCAATTTTCATTATAATTTAACTTTTTGTCTCAAAAACATAGGTTATGACCCCACATTGAAATGAGCTCGACGGGCTCGTTCCAATGAGGGGTCATAACCTATGTTTTTGAGAACAAAAATGAAAAAAAATAGTTATTCAAGAATATTGTTTGCAAGTGTCGTCTACTTTTCATGTTAGGTAAAGGGTTAAAGAAGGCATGCCTTGATGATGTAATTGGAATATTTATTGGCGTTTAATGACACTTTCGACAGCCAGGGTCACCTTGTGTCGGACTGTTATACGGATGGAGGAAGCCGGAGTCCCCGGAGATCAATGCCGTAACCACTGAGCTAGCGCTCTCCCGAATATCGATTTTAAAAAAAGCTCAGAAAATTTATTTGTGAATAAATATATGTAATCGGGGTGATGTTTCCCAACCTCTTGTTTAATTTGCACGTCCCGGACCCATAACTGGCCATGCTGGGACGCCAACATCCCCAACCAGCCACAGACCTCCATTTGCATGAGACTGAGTGTATAACGTAAGTACAGGCAGCAAATCTAGTCCCGTAAGAAAGTACGTGATTTCCAGCAAGGCGAATCGACACCCAAGACTCGAGTCCAGATGAAAATGTCCCGACTGGAAAATTATTGAGGGTAACCCCCCACCCCACCCACCCCAATAGTTACGCCCCTGCTATGAGTCAACGCGCCGACAAATCGAATAAATCTCACAACCGGGTGATTAAATGTAACTTACTCGCATTCTGCTTCACATTTATTATTGTATGATTTGCCATCTGAGCCGCAAACAGGAAGTAGAATGTATGGGCAAATACATGGCTCTTTGCATTTTCCAACTGTAAAATCTGTTATGCCCCTGAAATTAAAAGCATTTCCATACAATTTGTGAAGTTGTTTCTCACCGGTATGTAAACAATCTTGCTTAAAAATAAGTACTATGAATGGCATAATTGTATCCGTCCTGTTTTCAAGTGACAACTTGTCCCTTATTCTAACATTTTGAAAGTCTGTTAGTCGTATTTTCCATGGGCGAGTCTAGGGGAGCGCACCTGACGCCCCCTACCCATTGTTTGTAACTTAATTTTTAACAAGCTCTGAGACCAGTGGACATGGTATTATTCGCGGTAACATATGGACATCCACTCCCTGGGGGAGTGGATGTCCATATATTATCGTGGATAACACTATAGGCGCCTAGTTCATTCACACAGCTACAGCTTCCGCGCGGATCTCCTGTGAATCGTTATATATTTGTTCCCCGTTTTCAAAATTTTAATGAAACTACATAAATTTAAAGCATTATTTTGACTGGAAAACTTTGTTGTCATGTGTAACGAGGACACCTTCCACTTCCAAAAACTTCCCCTGGAAGATCTCCGAACCCAGTCTTCGGATATGGGATAACCTCATTTGTGCTTACATCCACATCTTCGCTTAGCGCAAAACATGATTCTTCGCATCATGGCTCGTGGCCGAAGTATGGCGCCCCTTTTCACAACCTACAACTGTTGATCCGCCACACACTCTTTTGGCAACGCTCTCAGGCCACCGGTCTAATTATTTTCATAATTCGAAGCTGTTATGGGCTGTTTGTTTACTCACTTTTCATGTAGTTTGAGCACAGATGGCTGCTGATACAACGTGTTGTTCCTTTATTCACAAGGATATATAGATATTCTCCGATGCACCAGTTACAGATATTCTAGTCAATATGTATTATATTCACATTAAAACATCAAGATATTAACAATTAGTGGAACTACGCGGCAAAATCAAACTACTACATCCGTTATCAATCTTCATTCATAAGTATTTAGTTTAGAGACTTGACTAATAGTAGTATTGTAATCTCGTTAAACATTCAGTCAAATCAATTCTCGTCTGAGAAACATCATGTGCGTTATTTCCAAGGAAACGAATGTTTATGGTTCTTTAAGATCCAGTTGTCTGGAATATCTCCTAGACGACTGAATTAAAACATCTAGGCAATGGACAATTTATAGTCTTGACTGGTTCCAGAACATAACCGCGTCGATTTCCTTATAGAATTTTATCCCTTAAATGGACGTTTATTCGAACAATAAAAGCCTTGGATAAATTTTTGCTTTATTCGCCAAGTAGGGTGATAAATTTTTTTCTCCATGGTTTTAACACTGAAAGAATGTATTCCTGTAGTGGAGACGGACTTGTTGACCTCTGACCTCTACCGCATTCGTGTAGCATAATTAATAGTTGAATTGTTGTTTTCTTTAAACCTTTTTGAAAGTATTACAGAATGTCAGTAGAAAACATCACACACCGTTCACTTAATAAAGTATTTTTGTAAGTTTAGCTCAAGTTTGTATGGGGATTATTTTTAGACAGAAATGTATTACTGCGCCTTATTTATTTTTCCCAATTTTGCTGGTTGATCAAATTCGACCATTGTGCTCCTCACTTCTCGCTGTGTTTTGTAGCGAGTGACAGCACGATTTCGCCGCGACAGTCTTGTAAAAGATTTATGGGATAAACAAAATAAACGTGTCGTGCTTTCAAGTAAACAATTTATTCTACTCGTAGAATTAAGAATGAAACCGACTCGCCAGAGGCTCGTCGCTTTCATTCTTAATCCTACTCGAAGAATAAATATTTTACTTGAAAACACTATATGTTTATTCTATATATACCGGTTGGTAGAGAGTTAGTCTTGGATACAAATGTTTAAGATACTTCACGCATATAAAGCATGAACAGTGAGTCAGTGGAAAAAGTTGCAAAAAGTACGAAAGGAGGTTTTCTCACTGATCTCTATACATGTGGATTGCAGAAACGTCACAGAAACGTCTCCACTCAACCCCCCCCCCCCCCTCCCCTCCCCTCCCCTCCCCTCGCCGATACCAGCGTCATGTCAATCAACTTCTCCCAACCTATGACATCACAGTATAACATTTTCACTTCATCAAACGGCATGACGTTTACCTTGTACGAAAATCAAATCAATAACACCGTATCAACTTTCCAGTCTAGGAATTTGCTTTTTGTAGGCAATAACCATAACTAAATAACTAAACTATTACGTAAATATTCAAATTGCATTGCTGTGAAAAATGAGCACATTATCAATATATCAATATATTCATCTTTCGCAGATATCGAAATATATTCTTTAAAAAGGGATGGGAGATTGCGAGGCGTCGGGAACACTTTCGAGAAAAGGGCCGTTTGTCGTAATTTGCTTGATACTTATACAAAGGAGCGCGTCTTATTTTTTTAAGAAAATGATGACACCATCGGAAAGAGCATGCACAAGTTATGTATATACCAACGGTACATATCACGAAATCGATGAAGAACGGTGGCAGCTTGAGGGTTGAAGAGTTTTAGAGCATCGAACTTTGATCACACTGCATTCCGATGACGTCAATATGAATTAGTTGGTAGCAAGAAACTGATACGATATGCATAATGTCATAATAACGTTATAAATGTATAACGTCAGTTGTACATCTGTCTCTCCCTGCTATCTCACCCGGGACATACGTATGCTACAAATGCAGTGGGGGAGAAAAAAAATCTCTACAATAGCCCGGTGGAAACTATCTGCAAGCTTTCATGATCACAGCAGTTATGATCCCAACACATTGTTATTAGCTCTTTCTTGCATTTTAACCCTCTTCTAGGCATAAAAATAAAGAGTTGATATCATAACCCGTTTACAGGTTACGCTATATAACGTGCTGGTTACCTGTAGGTGAAATATGTTGAGATGCTTTCCGGTCTTCTCCATTTTCTACAACGCCAGCCATGTTATTTACGAATTAACCGAATTTCCACCAAATGAATAGCAACAATTAACGCACGATCTCGCTTTGGCGAGATCGTGCGTTAGTTGTTGCTATTTATTTGGTCGGACATTCTATTAAGATGTAATCTGCCAATCTCCACACAACGGTTTCTCCCTTGCAGCGGATACACCTCTGCCAGAAGTTACTGAACTTTTTACGTCTAAATTTAGATTCACGGTTTCCCCCAATCCAAAACAAAACCTGAAACGTAGACGTTCAGTTCATAAGCATGGCACCACAAACACCAACAAAATCGTCGCCGGCGAAGTGTTTCTCGTGCTTGCGGACGAGTATTACTACTATTTTTAAGTTAAGTAACCCACGGTGCAGAAAAGAAAATGTTCAACTGAAGCTCAAGTTACTTAGTTTAACAATTGTACACTGCGTTGCAGTGCTTCATCAAACTCCATGCCGATTGTCGTCTGAGAATTAGATGACACGTGCGTTTATTTGTTTACAAATATCACGTGATTGTCGGTGTATTCTTACTCGGACTATATTTATTTTACTTTCCCCAATTTCTCATTGATTCAAACAATATTTTTGAAAATTCCTTCTCAGGTAATAAAACCTGTTTAATTAAAAATCGGACTGATTTGAATTTATGAACCCGTACAACACGATGCCCAATCTGCAAGATTCTTGCAGATTCGGTAACTTCTGGCAAAGATGTATCCCCACTGAAAGGGAGAAATCATTGCGCGGATATTGGTAATCTGCCTGCCATTCTGTTCAAATGTGGATAGAGTGCGCAACCTTTGTATCTAGTTAGTTTCGAAAGATTGTCAAAACGGCCTGGGAAAAACCTGCGGGATTATGAATTTAATTTGTTGAATTATTTTGTCGTAACCTGCAGTGCGTTCGCGTATTTTAAGATCAACGTAACCCCCACGTAAACTAAGCTATCGTTCTTGGGTTATTTTCAGGCCTGCTCTTCCTAGGTTATCTGAACTTAGTCGCATTTAAAATTTGCACCTGTGAAATAATCGTGCATGCCAAATTAAGTTTTGAAGCGAGGTTTACCGCGCACACACATTTTGTCAATCCGAAATCCTGCATCTTAAACCTTCTGATTTGAAACGGAGAGAAGGAAACTTCTGGTTTGAAAACCAAGACTAGGAAACTATATTAAAGACCCAAACGATGTTCTGTTGACAACTGAACTTATTTCAAATTTACTGTTAACAAGGTGTGTAAATATATACTCAACTATATGTGAGCAAGTTGTGGCTAACAATTTTCGCCATTGGGAGAAATATACAGAAAATTGGAATGAAAAATTCATATAAAAACTGAAATTTTGAAATGTGAAGGACGTTTTATCATCTACAGTTAAAACTAGAAGTCCTGTCATGAAATGCGCACAACTAGCACGTAGATCTGCGCGTTAATATACGATTTATGACCATAGTAAGGCTATCAAATTATGTACATATGGCCTGTGCACAAGCAATGTTTCAGATAATGGACCTCCGGGTAACCCGGAGATCCATTGGCAGAAACATTGCCTGTATTTGCTATGAGTAACCAGGAGAACCTGCCGTGCTTTGGATGTCATTCGATATTGCAATTGCGCGCAATTCCTACGCGAAATTAAGTCCTGTCATGAAATGCGCACAAATAGCACGTCGATCTGCGCGTTAATATACGCTTTATGACCAAAGTAAGGCTATCAAATTCTGTACATATGGCCTGTGCACAAGCAATGTTTCAGCCAATGGACCTCCGAGTAACCCGGAGGTCCATTGACAGAAACATTGCCTGTTTTTGCTATGAGTAACCAGGAGAACCTGCCGTGCTTTGGGTGTCATTCGATATGGCAAATGCGCGCAATTCCTACGCGAAATAAAGCCTAGATAAGCGCACAGTTCGTGACAGGACTTCTAGTTTTAACTGTATGTAGGCATCATTTCAAAATCTTCTTTTTCCTGTAGAGAAGTCCAAGAATACAGAAGCTGGCTTTTTACATCCCCCCTCCCTCCCCCCAACCCCCATGTTTGACTATTATTTTCTGCAGAAACCCCTTTAAAAACAAGAAAACAGTGTTTTCGCCATGTTTTGACAATCTGTAATTAGACTTTGTTCACTTTATCAACAGTGGGCGCATCATGATATATAATACAGACACTGTCCTGTCCATTAATATAAAAGCTTTGGACGTCAGATTTGCTATTTTTTTCCGCGAAGAATAAAAACTTGCAAATCATTGTAAAAATACATTCGCAAAACAAAGACCCATACTGGACACTTACTTAGTGTAGGTGGTGTGATACTGAAGGAGTTTTTAATTATCTGTGAAGCAGTTGTTTCTAATTTGATTGCCCTAAAACGCCAAGTTTTATTTTATAATTTTAATAATCGAAAACTACAGGCAGCTCTGAGAGCTGTCTGTTGTTTCCGTTTATTAAAAGTAACAATATGAAATCTGACTTTATTTTTTTATGATGCCATGTGGGTTTAGTCAACAATTACTTGCTTCTTAATTGGGCCTACCTAGCTCGCGCAATAATTTCAAGGGAAGATAAGTTTATCGAAACTCAATTTTCATGACGAAAAAAAGCCAGGGATGTGTTGTGGCATGAATGGAACCATATATGTACTGGACAGAAAAATGGTAACTTACTCGCATTTTGCTTCACACTCGTTGTTGTATGTTTTTCCATCGGAACCGCATACAGGGAAAAGAATAAACGGACACATGCAAGGCTTCTTTTCATCACACTGACCCTCTGAAAACTCTGTTATTCCTCTGAAATGCAAAGCAAACAACTTCTAAAAGCACCAACACGCAAAATAATAGAGGATGTGATGCATACAGTGTTTAGTTTTATAATACCCCATTCACATGACCAGATATAATCCTGTTTTTTTGTGAATCCAAGATTGAAAAAAAAATACTTTAGTAAATTGTTCAGTCATGTAAACGATTTCCACCAAGGATTATTAATAAAATCGGAGATTAAACGTTTACCCAACGAATCGGCCACGACCGCCCGCGAAATATGCAAATTCAGCAGCTGAAAAAAGGCTCGAGCGAAATGTGATTACGCCATTCCAACGAGTTATGTAAAACACCCACCGATTCAAACACACATCGCGTTCTGTGTTTATTACACAACCCATGCATTAAAATTCATTTAAATAAACAAATTTTAATTCCGATGTTTAAACCCAAAGGTGAAGAGTTTGTTTTGACTGAAGCTGTACTGATCATATGGATCGATAAAAAATCAAAACAACCTTTTCGGAACCAGTGTTTGTTGAAATTCGTATCGCAGTTTACTAACAGTAATAGCCACCAAATGGTTAGGTGTCAATGGGCTGGCGCCCATTCTCGCCCAACCATTTGGTGGCAATTACTGTTAGTAAAAATAAGTACAAATATGTGCAGATTTGCAAAACAGCTGGGAGAAACGTTTTTAAAAGAAGTTCGAAGCATGTCAAGATGTACGAAGATTTACCGAAATAAAGTTGACCAGTTTAGATATAATGGGATCCACAAAACGAGCCGGCCACGGGACTGGGTTAATGTTCCGGTTGGAAATGATTGGGTTTTTTTAAAAATATTATCTCATTTTTGGCTAACTAATTTTTTGTGAACCGACTTTATTTTGCTTTGGACGTTTTCATTTTCACACTATGCGACAGACGCTGGATGATTGTATAACGAAATTTGGAAACTTTTCGAAGCGTAACTAAACGGTGCGGTAAAAAAGTTCCGGCTTGTATATCATCCGTTGAATACAGAATCATTTATATCATAGCGGCGATTCCGTTGAATTCAAGGGTTTAAAGTTTAATGGATGTGTAATAAGAGTACAGAAGCTGGCTTTTTACAGTTTTACCCCCGATCAGTTTGAACGTTTGACTTACTCTCTGTATAACCCACTTAAATGGGTTATACAAAGAGTACATCCCCACTCCCTCCGAGTTAACTACTGAAAACCGCTCTCGCTTCGCACTGGTGAAGCAAGAACGGTTCTCGTTAGGTTAACGAAGTTAAGCAACGTCGAGCCCTGTTAATCCTTGGATGGGTGAACATTGGGCGATTTATTCGGGTGCTTCCCATAGTAGTGGCTGATATGTGATCAGCGAAGTTTGAGTGTGTGACTCTGCGAAGTTGCATTACGTGCTAGCTGTGAACGCTGCGAATGTACACTAGTACTACGCAATCCTCATCGTTCCTAGGTGTAAAATAGGGACCCGTTGAGGCGCTTGCAGTGCGTGCACTTCTGTGTGCAGCACGTTCATTATGCTTCGTTCAGTCGAGCTGAGAATGTCATGGCGGGAACAAAGCGCGTGTACGCTTACGAAACGGGGTAATAATGTAAGTCAAAAAGTACTGCAGTGGATTCAAGACGTTAACATTGCAATATTATTTCCACAAAATAAGGGTTAACCCTTTACCCAACGTAACGGCCAAAACCGGCCAGCGCTATTCTCAAAAATCGCCAATTAATTTTCATTATGTTTTTCATTTTTTGTCTCAAAAACATAGGTTATGACCCCTCGTTGGAACGAGCTCGTCGAGCTCGTTCCAACGAGGGGTCATAACCTATGTTTTTGAGACAAAAAATGAAAAAAATTAGTTATTCAAGAATTATTTTTGCATGTGTCGTCTGCTTTTCAGGTTAGGTAAAGGGTTAAGGACTGTAGTTGTGATCGTAAATAACCCACAACTGCAATTTGAAAGCCCTGGGGCAACTGGCTTCATAGAAATTTACATGAACATACACTCTTACAAAATTGGACGTTGATGCCGAGGCCGACATCGACGCCTCCGGAGTCACGACATTACCTCACCTCTACTTCGTAGTAGACGAGCTAATAAGAAACGATGTTTTCACAATGTTTTGATGTTCTGTAACTTTTCCGGTTAATTATATCAACAGTGTGTGCATCGTGACATATAATGCAGGCATTGTGCTTTCCAGTAATACAAAAGTCTAGGATGTGAGTTTTGCTCTCGTTTTTCCTGGGAACAATAATAACTTTCAAATCGCTAAACATTCATTCTCTAAACAAAGAACCAAGGGGGATATTAGTGTTGGTATGTGCGATACTGATAGATAATTTTAATTTTATCTGTGAACTAGTCGCTTCTAATTAGTCTGCCATAAAAAAGATCAGACTGCTCAGAGATTAAAAGTAACAAAAGGAAACGTCAATTTATTATCTACTGATGTCATTTGTGTTTTCTCAGCAATTGCTTGATTCTCTGCTGGACCTTCCGCGTTCGTCTAATAATTTCAAGGGAGATAACTTTATCGAAAGTAGATTTTCACGACAATATCAATCAGGGATGCAAAACGAATAGATTATGCTTGCAAAACAAATCGCGAATAACAAAGAGTTTTTATCTCCTGTCTCAAAAACATAGCATATGACTCCCATTTCCTTGAGGAATAGAAAAAAAGTTACAAAATATCAAAGGATGATGTCAAAGCAGTTTTCTTAATTTTAAATGGGTTTCAGCAGAGAATAATACTCAAACGTTCAATCCTATTGAGAAAAAAATGTAAAAAGACAGATTCTGTATTACTATACTACTCTACAGGAATATGACTGACGTTTGTGAATGATGCACACATCATGGTACAAATTCGCTAACATGTCAAACGTTCAATTTGTATACGAATTCCCATACTCTTAGTGTTAAATTTACTGACAGCCTTAGGAAATTAAGGGGAGCTCACTTTCCTGTAAATATCTTCCATTGAGGAATATTGTCAGCCGTGAACACTACTTATTTATTGGGTTTAACGACACATTCGACAACCAAGGTCACCTCGTGTCGGACAGTTTTATTGATGGAGGAAGCCGGAGTACCGGAGAGAGCCACCGAGCAACGGCGAGCAACTGTCAGGCTACCCAACATACTAACTCCACACAAGCAGGATTAGAAGTGGTTGAAGACAAGTGCACCGTTGACGTGCAGTGCGCTTTAGTACAAAACGCCACCGCGCCCCCACGTGGACAATGGGGGTGAAGAGTCTTGCCCAAGACACAACGCGGTTGCCACGGGTGGGATTCGAACCGAGCACATCTCGGCTTGCACCCTGCACCTCTACCAACTGTGTTATAAGTAGAAGGAAATTTATGATTTAATATGAAAAGTGAAACTGTCTTAGTGTTTTTAGAATAGAAGTGAAAGCCAGAAAATATAAAAGAAACTCTGATATGAAATTTCGCGTAAATCTTGGGCTTGGGAGTGGTCACAAAGAAAAAATATGTCCCGTCGGGCTGTAGTTGGGTGGAGGACTATTGCCCGATAGGTCTTAACTGGAACAGTTCCCATACAATGTTTCATTTTTTTAGAATTTACTCGACGAAATTGAAAATTTGGCGGATTATGATATGGAATTTTAGGTTTCTAGAATGAAGCCCTACCGAATGCAATGAAATTACTTCAAATCAGTCACAGTTGGAACACATGGTCCAAGGACGTAACACTGTCAAATTAATTCTCGTCTGGGAAACATTTCTTGCGTTAAGTCACAGAAAATGAATGTTTGTGATACTTGTAGACTCAATCGTCTGGGATATTTCAGTTGGTCGGAAAAGCGAATCGTTGGTTCGCCTTTCCGGCCAACTGAAATATCCCAGACGATTGAATCTAAAACATCTGGGCGATGGACTATTTAAGGTCTAGACTGGTTCCCTTATGGTCGGTTTCCTTATAGAATTATACTGGTGTTCTGAGACCTTCTCTTCAGGAGTAAATGGCTGAGATGTTTTACGCATGTAATGCTTGAAACGCACAAAGAGTACGAGAGGAGTTACCTTGGCTAAAAATGTGCTGGTTGTTCTCGTCTTTGTTTCATGAATCAGTATTCGGCGGGAAGATACTCCACGCCCTGTCATTTTTACGCCTTTGTTTTTCGTTTGTTTGTTTGCTTTTTTTGTTTGTTGTTTCGGGTTTTTTTTAGTTTTTTTTTCTTTTTGGTGGGGGCAGTTCTGTTGGGGGTGTATATTTGTTTGTTATTTCTTCTTCATTTTTTTGGTAGAGTTGGAGTGGTTATCCATTTCATACGCTTTACGCAGTAATGATACTTACGCGCATTTAGCTAAACATTCGTTGTTATAGGTTTTTCCATCGGAACCACAAACTTGTCGGAAAATTCGGGAACAGGTGCAGGTTTCATCACCATCACCATCAACTTTAACTTGACTTCCACAGCGTCCCAATTTTGTCTCTGTTATTCCTCTGAAATATTAAAATTTAAAATGGATGAATGAATATTACATTTTGGTATGACACTGAAATTCACTTTGCCGCTTTGCCGCATTCCAAAGTATTATTTACGGAACCAGTCAAGAACTAATGTAATAACAATTGTGTTTACAATCCGGGATTTGGCTGTGTTGCGTGTGGAAAAGTCTTGAGTCCCAACTAATTGAGAACCGAAAGGTCCACGGTTCGATTCCCGCCAGGGGTAACAACGTTGTGTCCTTGACAAGGCACTTCAGCCCGATTGCCCATGTGGAGGCAAGGTGGCGCTGTGTTGTAGGGCGTACTGCACGTCGACGGTGCTCTTGTCTTCAACCAATGCTAACCCTGCTTGCGTGGAGTTCGTACGCGGGGTGGTAGTTTGATAGTTGCTCGCCGTTGCTCGGGATTCTATGCGGGTAACCCTGCTCCTCCAGCCGTAAAACTGTCCGACACGAGATAACCCTAGCTGTCGAAAGTGTCGTTAAACAGAGTAAATAAATAAATAAATAAATAAATAAATAAATAAATAAATTTACAGGAAACTTATCTCCCCTTATATTTCCTAACCCTGTCAGTAAATTTAACACAAAGGATATGTGAATTTCATATAAAAATGGAAATTTCGAAATGCTAGCGGATTGGTATCATCGATGTGAGCATCATATCATAAACTTCTAAAATTTCCTGTGGAGAACTATAAAAATACAGAAGCTGGCCTTTTACAATTTTATCCCAATCAGTTTGAACGCTTTGCCTATCATTCTCTATAGACACCCATTTAAAAATAAGAAAACGGCGTTTTCACCATTGTTTGTATGTTCTGTGACGTTTTTCTTTCCATTATATTAACCCTTTACCTAACGTAACGGCCAAAACCGGCCAGCGCTATTCTCAAAAATCGCCAATTAATTTTCATTTTTTTTTCTTCATTTTTTTGTCTCAAAAACATAGGTTATGACCCCTCGTTGGAACGAGCTCGTCGAGCTCGTTCCAACGAGGGGTCATAACCTGTGTTTTTGAGACAAAAAATGAAAAAAATTAGTTATTCAAGAATTATTTTTGCAAGTGTCGTCTGCTTTTCAGGTTAGGTAAAGGGTTAACAGTGTGCGCATCGTAACATATAATAGAGATACTGTCCTTTCCAGTGAAATAATAGTTTTGGTGGTGCGATTTGCTATCTTCTTCCTGGGAAGAACAACTTGCAACTTATTATAAAAATGCATTCGCAAAACCAAGAGCCAAAGTGGACGCTTGCTCAGTGTCGGTAGGTGTAATGCTGATATATTCTTAATGGCGATTATCTGCGAACAAGCTGTTGTAATTGGCTTGCTACAAAGAGCGACCTTTCCTTATGTAAAGTTTAATAAATGAAAACAAAAGACAGCTCCTGAGAGCTGTCTGTTGTTTTCCATTATTAAAAGTAACAAAAGGAAACTCGGTTCTTAATTGGACCTTCTTCGCCCGTCAAATACTTTCAAGGGAGATAACTTTATCGAAAGTTGATTTTCATGACGATATAAGTCAGGGATATGCAGGCAGGCTTGTGTCGGTAAAACTCAGCTCTGCATGGGGGCTACCTAATCTTTCAGGTCAGGTAGGTCGGGGGAAATATGGGTCCGCTAGTGGACTAAAAGTGATTTGGGATGGGGCTGATAAACCCGTTCTGTAGACATATCAAAACATTTCTAACTACGCACTGGAATAACCCTATTGACTAAGCATAAAATGACAGATGTCCAACGATTTAGCATACTCGTAATTATCATAAACATAAATCTTTTAGGCCGAACAAAAAATACATTTGAAGGGGTTTTTTTTATTCTTTATTATATGTCTACACCTTTTGGGAAAACAACATAATATTTGAGTTATTTTCTGCAAAACAGATCTTGTTTAACAATGCTCATTGAGCTCTGTCAAATACAAATGAATTGGTTATTTTGCATTTTGTGAAAAATTGGCTGCTTGAAATTGCGGTATTTTGACATCAATGTGCTGAGGGTTAACACTTTACCAAACACGAAAGGCAGACGACACTTGCAAATAAAATTCTTGAATAACTTTTTTTGCGTCAACAACATAGCTTATGACCCTCTTTGGAACGAGCTCAACGAGCTCGTTCCAATGAGGTGTCATAAGCTATATTTTTGAGACAAAAATGAGAAGAATTTGGCCTGACTGTCACGACTCAAGTACCGACTGATTAAATTTTCCAACTACAACATCATTAAACCTTTACCCAACGTAACGGCAAAAAACGGCCCGCGCTATTCAAAAAATCGCCAATCAATTTTCATTATAATTTAACTTTTTGTCTCAAAAACATAGGTTATGACCCCACATTGAAATGAGCTCGACGGGCTCGTTCCAATGAGGGGTCATAACCTATGTTTTTGAGAACAAAAATGAAAAAAAATAGTTATTCAAGAATATTGTTTGCAAGTGTCGTCTACTTTTCATGTTAGGTAAAGGGTTAAAGAAGGCATGCCTTGATGATGTAATTGGAATATTTATTGGCGTTTAATGACACTTTCGACAGCCAGGGTCACCTTGTGTCGGACTGTTATACGGATGGAGGAAGCCGGAGTCCCCGGAGATCAATGCCGTAACCACTGAGCTAGCGCTCTCCCGAATATCGATTTTAAAAAAAGCTCAGAAAATTTATTTGTGAATAAATATATGTAATCGGGGTGATGTTTCCCAACCTCTTGTTTAATTTGCACGTCCCGGACCCATAACTGGCCATGCTGGGACGCCAACATCCCCAACCAGCCACAGACCTCCATTTGCATGAGACTGAGTGTATAACGTAAGTACAGGCAGCAAATCTAGTCCCGTAAGAAAGTACGTGATTTCCAGCAAGGCGAATCGACACCCAAGACTCGAGTCCAGATGAAAATGTCCCGACTGGAAAATTATTGAGGGTAACCCCCCACCCCACCCACCCCAATAGTTACGCCCCTGCTATGAGTCAACGCGCCGACAAATCGAATAAATCTCACAACCGGGTGATTAAATGTAACTTACTCGCATTCTGCTTCACATTTATTATTGTATGATTTGCCATCTGAGCCGCAAACAGGAAGTAGAATGTATGGGCAAATACATGGCTCTTTGCATTTTCCAACTGTAAAATCTGTTATGCCCCTGAAATTAAAAGCATTTCCATACAATTTGTGAAGTTGTTTCTCACCGGTATGTAAACAATCTTGCTTAAAAATAAGTACTATGAATGGCATAATTGTATCAGTCCTGTTTTCAAGTGACAGCTTGTCCCTTATTCTAACATTTTGAAAGTCTGTTAGTCGTATTTTCCATGGGCGAGTCTAGGGGAGCGCATCTGACGCCCCCTACCCATTGTTTGTAACTTAATTTTTAACAAGCTCTGAGACCAGTGGACATGGTATTATTCGCGGTAACATATGGACATCCACTCCCTGGGGGAGTGGATGTCCATATATTATCGTGGATAACACTATAGGCGCCTAGTTCATTCACACAGCTACAGCTTCCGCGCGGATCTCCTGTGAATCGTTATATATTTGTTCCCCGTTTTCAAAATTTTAATGAAACTACATAAATTTAAAGCATTATTTTGACTGGAAAACTTTGTTGTCATGTGTAACGAGGACACCTTCCACTTCCAAAAACTTCCCCTGG
Organism: Pictodentalium vernedei; assembly: GCA_031216915.1. Taxonomy (NCBI): domain Eukaryota; kingdom Metazoa; phylum Mollusca; class Scaphopoda; order Dentaliida; family Dentaliidae; genus Pictodentalium; species Pictodentalium vernedei. The sequence continues at coordinate 199,995,268 of CM062296.1, read as the reverse complement.
ATGATCTCCGAACCCAGTCTTCGGATATGGGATAACCTCATTTGTGCTTACATCCACATCTTCGCTTAGCGCAAAACATGATTCTTCGCATCATGGCTCGTGGCCGAAGTATGGCGCCCCTTTTCACAACCTACAACTGTTGATCCGCCACACACTCTTTTGGCAACGCTCTCAGGCCACCGGTCTAATTATTTTCATAATTCGAAGCTGTTATGGGCTGTTTGTTTACTCACTTTTCATGTAGTTTGAGCACAGATGGCTGCTGATACAACGTGTTGTTCCTTTATTCACAAGGATATATAGATATTCTCCGATGCACCAGTTACAGATATTCTAGTCAATATGTATTATATTCACATTAAAACATCAAGATATTAACAATTAGTGGAACTACGCGGCAAAATCAAACTACTACATCCGTTATCAATCTTCATTCATAAGTATTTAGTTTAGAGACTTGACTAATAGTAGTATTGTAATCTCGTTAAACATTCAGTCAAATCAATTCTCGTCTGAGAAACATCATGTGCGTTATTTCCAAGGAAACGAATGTTTATGGTTCTTTAAGATCCAGTTGTCTGGAATATCTCCTAGACGACTGAATTAAAACATCTAGGCAATGGACAATTTATAGTCTTGACTGGTTCCAGAACATAACCGCGTCGATTTCCTTATAGAATTTTATCCCTTAAATGGACGTTTATTCGAACAATAAAAGCCTCGGATAAATTTTTGCTTTATTCGCCAAGTAGGGTGATAAATTTTTTTCTCCATGGTTTTAACACTGAAAGAATGTATTCCTGTAGTGGAGACGGACTTGTTGACCTCTGACCTCTACCGCATTCGTGTAGCATAATTAATAGTTGAATTGTTGTTTTCTTTAAACCTTTTTGAAAGTATTACAGAATGTCAGTAGAAAACATCACACACCGTTCACTTAATAAAGTATTTTTGTAAGTTTAGCTCAAGTTTGTATGGGGATTATTTTTAGACAGAAATGTATTACTGCGCCTTATTTATTTTTCCCAATTTTGCTGGTTGATCAAATTCGACCATTGTGCTCCTCACTTCTCGCTGTGTTTTGTAGCGAGTGACAGCACGATTTCGCCGCGACAGTCTTGTAAAAGATTTATGGGATAAACAAAATAAACGTGTCGTGCTTTCAAGTAAACAATTTATTCTACTCGTAGAATTAAGAATGAAACCGACTCGCCAGAGGCTCGTCGCTTTCATTCTTAATCCTACTCGAAGAATAAATATTTTACTTGAAAACACTATATGTTTATTCTATATATACCGGTTGGTAGAGAGTTAGTCTTGGATACAAATGTTTAAGATACTTCACGCATATAAAGCATGAACAGTGAGTCAGTGGAAAAAGTTGCAAAAAGTACGAAAGGAGGTTTTCTCACTGATCTCTATACATGTGGATTGCAGAAACGTCACAGAAACGTCTCCACTCAACCCCCCCCCCCCCCCTCCCCTCCCCTCGCCGATACCAGCGTCATGTCAATCAACTTCTCCCAACCTATGACATCACAGTATAACATTTTCACTTCATCAAACGGCATGACGTTTACCTTGTACGAAAATCAAATCAATAACACCGTATCAACTTTCCAGTCTAGGAATTTGCTTTTTGTAGGCAATAACCATAACTAAATAACTAAACTATTACGTAAATATTCAAATTGCATTCCTGTTAAAAATGAGCACATTATCAATATATCAATATATTCATCTTTCGCAGATATCGAAATATATTCTTTAAAAAGGGATGGGAGATTGCGAGGCGTCGGGAACACTTTCGAGATAAGGGCCGTTTGTCGTAATTTGCTTGATACTTATACAAAGGAGCGCGTCTTATTGTTTTAAGAAAATGATGACACCATCGGAAAGAGCATGCACAAGTTATGTATATACCAACGGTACATATCACGAAATCGATGAAGAACGGTGGCAGCTTGAGGGTTGAAGAGTTTTAGAGCATCGAACTTTGATCACACTGCATTCCGATGACGTCAATATGAATTAGTTGGTAGCAAGAAACTGATACGATATGCATAATGTCATAATAACGTTATAAATGTATAACGTCAGTTGTACATCTGTCTCTCCCTGCTATCTCACCCGGGACATACGTATGTTACAAATGCAGTGGGTGAGAAAAAAAATCTCTACAATAGCCCGGTGGAAACTATCTGCAAGCTTTCATGATCACAGCAGTTATGATCCCAACACATTGTTATTAGCTCTTTCTTGCATTTTAACCCTCTTCTAGGCATAAAAATAAAGAGCTGATATCATAACCCGTTTACAGGTTACGCTATATAACGTGCTGGTTACCTGTAGGTGAAATATGTTGAGATGCTTTCCGGTCTTCTCCATTTTCTACAACGCCAGCCATGTTATTTACGAATTAACCGAATTTCCACCAAATGAATAGCAACAATTAACGCACGATCTCGCTTTGGCGAGATCGTGCGTTAGTTGTTGTTATTTATTTGGTCGGACATTCTATTAAGATGTAATCTGCCAATCTCCACACAACGGTTTCTCCCTTGCAGCGGATACACCTCTGCCAGAAGTTACTGAACTTTTTACGTCTAAATTTAGATTCACGGTTTCCCCCAATCCAAAACAAAACCTGAAACGTAGACGTTCAGTTCATAAGCATGGCACCACAAGCACCAACAAAATCGTCGCCGGCGAAGTGTTTCTCGTGCTTGCGGACGAGTATTACTACTATTTTTAAGTTAAGTAACCCACGGTGCAGAAAAGAAAATGTTCAACTGAAGCTCAAGTTACTTAGTTTAACAATTGTACACTGCGTTGCAGTGCTTCATCAAACTCCATGCCGATTGTCGTCTGAGAATTAGATGACACGTGCGTTTATTTGTTTACAAATATCACGTGATTGTCGGTGTATTCTTACTCGGACTATATTTATTTTACTTTCCCCAATTTCTCATTGATTCAAACAATATTTTTGAAAATTCCTTCTCAGGTAATAAAACCTGTTTAATTAAAAATCGGACTGATTTGAATTTATGAACCCGTACAACACGATGCCCAATCTGCAAGATTCTTGCAGATTCGGTAACTTCTGGCAAAGATGTATCCCCGCTGAAAGGGAGAAATCATTGCGCGGAGATTGGTAATCTGCCTGCCATTCTGTTCAAATGTGGATAGAGTGCGCAACCTTTGTATCTAGTTAGTTTCGAAAGATTGTCAAAACGGCCTGGGAAAAACCTGCGGGATTATGAATTTAATTTGTTGAATTATTTTGTCGTAACCTGCAGTGCGTTCGCGTATTTTAAGATCAACGTAACCCCCACGTAAACTAAGCTATCGTTCTTGGGTTATTTTCAGGCCTGCTCTTCCTAGGTTATCTGAACTTAGTCGCATTTAAAATTTGCACCTGTGAAATAATCGTGCATGCCAAATTAAGTTTTGAAGCGAGGTTTACCGCGCACACACATTTTGTCAATCCGAAATCCTGCATCTTAAACCTTCTGATTTGAAACGGAGAGAAGGAAACTTCTGGTTTGAAAACCAAGACTAGGAAACTATATTAAAGACCCAAACGATGTTCTGTTGACAACTGAACTTATTTCAAATTTACTGTTAACAAGGTGTGTAAATATATACTCAACTATATGTGAGCAAGTTGTGGCTAACAATTTTCGCCATTGGGAGAAATATACAGAAAATTGGAATGAAAAATTCATATAAAAACTGAAATTTTGAAATGTGAAGGACGTTTTATCATCTACAGTTAAAACTAGAAGTCCTGTCATGAAATGCGCACAACTAGCACGTAGATCTGCGCGTTAATATACGATTTATGACCATAGTAAGGCTATCAAATTATGTACATATGGCCTGTGCACAAGCAATGTTTCAGATAATGGACCTCCGGGTAACCCGGAGATCCATTGGCAGAAACATTGCCTGTATTTGCTATGAGTAACCAGGAGAACCTGCCGTGCTTTGGATGTCATTCGATATTGCAATTGCGCGCAATTCCTACGCGAAATTAAGTCCTGTCATGAAATGCGCACAAATAGCACGTCGATCTGCGCGTTAATATACGCTTTATGATCAAAGTAAGGCTATCAAATTCTGTACATATGGCCTGTGCACAAGCAATGTTTCAGCCAATGGACCTCCGAGTAACCCGGAGGTCCATTGACAGAAACATTGCCTGTATTTGCTATGAGTAACCAGGAGAACCTGCCGTGCTTTGGGTGTCATTCGATATGGCAAATGCGCGCAATTCCTACGCGAAATAAAGCCTAGATAAGCGCACAGTTCGTGACAGGACTTCTAGTTTTAACTGTATGTAGGCATCATTTCAAAATCTTCTTTTTCCTGTAGAGAAGTCCAAGAATACAGAAGCTGGCTTTTTACATCCCCCCTCCCTCCCCCCAACCCCCATGTTTGACTATTATTTTCTGCAGAAACCCCTTTAAAAACAAGAAAACAGTGTTTTCGCCATGTTTTGACAATCTGTAATTAGACTTTGTTCACTTTATCAACAGTGGGCGCATCATGATATATAATACAGACACTGTCCTGTCCATTAATATAAAAGCTTTGGACGTCAGATTTGCTATTTTTTTCCGCGAAGAATAAAAACTTGCAAATCATTGTAAAAATACATTCGCAAAACAAAGACCCATACTGGACACTTACTTAGTGTAGGTGGTGTGATACTGAAGGAGTTTTTAATTATCTGTGAAGCAGTTGTTTCTAATTTGATTGCCATAAAACGCCAAGTTTTATTTTATAATTTTAATAATCGAAAACTACAGGCAGCTCTGAGAGCTGTCTGTTGTTTCCGTTTATTAAAAGTAACAATATGAAATCTGACTTTATTTTTTTCTGATGCCATGTGGGTTTAGTCAACAATTACTTGCTTCTTAATTGGGCCTACCTAGCTCGCGCAATAATTTCAAGGGAAGATAAGTTTATCGAAACTCAATTTTCATGACGAAAAAAAGCCAGGGATGTGTTGTGGCATGAATGGAACCATATATGTACTGGACAGAAAAATGGTAACTTACTCGCATTTTGCTTCACACTCGTTGTTGTATGTTTTTCCATCGGAACCGCATACAGGGAAAAGAATAAACGGACACATGCAAGGCTTCTTTTCATCACACTGACCCTCTGAAAACTCTGTTATTCCTCTGAAATGCAAAGCAAACAACTTCTAAAAGCACCAACACGCAAAATAATAGAGGATGTGATGCATACAGTGTTTAGTTTTATAATACCCCATTCACATGACCAGATATAATCCTGTTTTTTTGTGAATCCAAGATTGAAAAAAAAATACTTTAGTAAATTGTTCAGTCATGTAAACGATTTCCACCAAGGATTATTAATAAAATCGGAGATTAAACGTTTACCCAACGAATCGGCCACGACCGCCCGCGAAATATGCAAATTCAGCAGCTGAAAAAAGGCTCGAGCGAAATGTGATTACGCCATTCCAACGAGTTATGTAAAACACCCACCGATTGAAACACACATCGCGTTCTGTGTTTATTACACAACGCATGCATTAAAATTCATTTAAATAAACAAATTTTAATTCCGATGTTTAAACCCAAAGGTGAAGAGTTTGTTTTGACTGAAGCTGTACTGATCATATGGATCGATAAAAAATCAAAACAACCTTTTCGGAACCAGTGTTTGTTGAAATTCGTATCGCAGTTTACTAACAGTAATAGCCACCAAATGGTTAGGTGTCAATGGGCTGGCGCCCATTCTCGCCCAACCATTTGGTGGCTATTACTGTTAGTAAAAATAAGTACAAATATGTGCAGATTTGCAAAACAGCTGGGAGAAACGTTTTTAAAAGAAGTTCGAAGCATGTCAAGATGTACGAAGATTTACCGAAATAAAGTTGACCAGTTTAGATATAATGGGATCCACAAAACGAGCCGGCCACGGGACTGGGTTAATGTTCCGGTTGGAAATGATTGGGTTTTTTTAAAAATATTATCTCATTTTTGGCTAACTAATTTTTTGTGAACCGACTTTATTTTGCTTTGGACGTTTTCATTTTCACACTATGCGACAGACGCTGGATGATTGTATAACGAAATTTGGAAACTTTTCGAAGCGTAACTAAACGGTGCGGTAAAAAAGTTCCGGCTTGTATATCATCCGTTGAATACAGAATCATTTATATCATAGCGGCGATTCCGTTGAATTCAAGGGTTTAAAGTTTAATGGATGTGTAATAAGAGTACAGAAGCTGGCTTTTTACAGTTTTACCCCCGATCAGTTTGAACGTTTGACTTACTCTCTGTATAACACACTTAAATTCTGTAACTTTTCCGTTTAATTATATCAACAGTGTGTGCATCGTGACATATAATGCAGGCATTGTGCTTTCCAGTAATATAAAAGTCTAGGATGTGAGTTTTGCTCTCTTTTTTCCTGGGAACAATAATAACGTTCAAATCGCTAAACATTCATTCTGTAAACAAAGAACCAAGGGGGATATTAGTGTTGGTATGTGCGATACTGATAGATAATTTTAATTTTTGTCTGTGAACTAGTCGCTTCTAATTAGTCTGCCAAAGAAAACATCAGACAGCTCAAAGATTAAAAGTAACAAAAGGAAACGTCAATTTATTATCTACTGATGTCATTTGTGTTTTCTCAGCAATTGCTTGATTCTCTGCTGGACCTTCCTCGTTCGTCTAATAATTTCAAGGGAGATAACTTTATCGAAAGTAGATTTTCACGACAATATCAATCAGGGATGCAAAACGAATAGATTATGCTTGCAAAACAAATCGCGAATAACAAAGAGTTTTTATCTCCTGTCTCAAAAACATAGCATATGACTCCCATTTCCTTGAGGAATAGAAAAAAAGTTACAAAATATCAAAGGATGATGTCAAAGCAGTTTTCTTAATTTTAAATGGGTTTCAGCAGAGAATAAAACTCAAACGTTCAATCCTATTGAGAAAAAAATGTAAAAAGACAGATTCTGTATTACTATACTACTCTACAGGAATATGACTGACGTTTGTGAATGATGCACACATCATGGTACAAATTCGCTAACATGTCAAACGTTCAATTTGTATACGAATTCCCATACTCTTAGTGTTAAATTTACTGACAGCCTTAGGAAATTAAGGGGAGCTCACTTTCCTGTAAATATCTTCCATTGAGGAATATTGTCAGCCGTGAACACTACTTATTTATTGGGTTTAACGACACTTTCGACAACCAAGGTCACCTCGTGTCGGACAGTTTTATTGATGGAGGAAGCCGGAGTACCGGGGAGAACCACCGAGCAACGGCGAGCAACTGTCGGGCTTCCCAACATACTAACTCCACACAAGCGGGATTAGAAGTGGTTGAAGACAAGTGCACCGTTGACGTGCAGTACGCTTTAGTACAAAACGCCACCGTGCCCCCACGTGGGCAATGGGAGTGAAGAGTCTTGCCCAAGGACACAACGTGGTTGCCACAGATGGGATTCGAACCGAGCACATCTCGGCTTGCACCCTGCACCTCTACCAACTGAGCCACCGCGCCCCCAGCCATGAATACGATATTTATTTTAGCCCCAATAATAGTCATATTCAGTGTTATAAGTAGGAGGAAATTTATGATTTAATATGAAAAGTGAAACTGTCTTAGTGTTTTTAGAATAGAAGTGAAAGCCAGAAAATATAAAAGAAACTCTGATATGAAATTTCGTGTAAATCTTGGGCTTGGGAGTGGTCACAAAGAAAAATTATGTCCCGTCGGGCTGTAGTTGGGTGGAGGACTATTGCCCGATAGGTCTTAACTGGAACAGCTCCCATACAATGTTTCATTTTTTTAGAATTTACTCGACGAAATTGAAAATTTGGCGGATTATGATATGGAATTTTAGGTTTCTAGAATGAAGCCCTACCGAATGCAATGAAATTACTTCAAATCAGTCACAGGTGGAACACATGGTCCAAGGACGTAACACTGTCAAATTAATTTTCGTCTGGGAAACATTTCTTGCGTTAATTCACAGAAAATGAATGTTTGTGATACTTGTATACTCAATCGTCTGGGATATTTCAGTTGGTCGGAAAAGCGAACCGTCGGTTCGCCTTTCCGGCCAACTGAAATATCCCAGACGATTGAATCTAAAACATCTGGGCGATGGACTATTTAAGGTCTAGACTGGTTCCCTTATGGTCGGTTTCCTTATAGAATTATACTGGTGTCCTGAGAGCTTCTCTTCAGGAGTAAATGGCTGAGATGTTTTCGCATGTAATGCTTGAAACGCACAAAGAGTACGAGAGGAGTTACCTTGGCTAAAAATGTGCTGGTTGTTCTCGTCTTTGTTTCATGAATCAGTATTCGGCGGGAAGATACTCCACGCCCTGTCATTTTTACGCCTTTGTTTTTCGTTTGTTTGTTTGCTTTTTTTGTTTGTTGTTTGGGGTTTTTTTGGTGGGGGCAGTTCTGTTGGGGGTGTATATTTGTTTATTATTTCTTCTTCATTTTTTTGGTAGAGTTGGAGTGGTTATCCATTTCATACGCTTTACACAGTAATGATACTTACGCGCATTTAGCTAAACATTCGTTGTTATAGGTTTTTCCATCGGAACCACAAACTTGTCGGAAAATTCGGGAACAGGTGCAGGTTTCATCACCATCACCATCAACTTTAACTTGACTTCCACAGCGTCCCAATTTTGTCTCTGTTATTCCTCTGAAATATTAAAATTTAAAATGGATGAATGAATATTACATTTTGGTATGACACTGAAATTCACTTTGCCGCTTTGCCGCATTCCAAAGTATTATTTACGGAACCAGTCAAGAACTAATGTAATAACAATTGTGTTTACAATCCGGGATTTGGCTGTGTTGCGTGTGGAAAAGTCTTGAGTCCCAACTAATTGAGAACCGAAAGGTCCACGGTTCGATTCCCGCCGGGGGTAACAGCGTTGTGTCCTTGACAAGGCACTTCAGCCCGATTGCCCATGTGGAGGCAAGGTGGCGCTGTGTTGTAGGGCGTACTGCACGTCGACGGTGCTCTTGTCTTCAACCAATGCTAACCCTGCTTGCGTGGAGTTCGTACGCGGGGTAGTTTGATAGTTGCTCGCCGTTGCTCGGGATTCTATGCCGGTAACCCTGCTTCCTCCAGCCGTAAAACTGTCCGACACGAGATAACCCTAGCTGTCGAAAGTGTCGTTAAACAGAGTAAATAAATAAATAAATAAATAAATAAATTTACAGGAAACTTATCTCCCCTTATATTTCCTAACCCTGTCAGTAAATTTAACACAAAGGATATGTGAATTTCATATAAAAATGGAAATTTCGAAATGCTAGCGGATTGGTATCATCGATGTGAGCATCATATCATAAACTTCTAAAATTTCCTGTGGAGAACTATAAAAATACAGAAGCTGGCCTTTTACAATTTTATCCCAATCAGTTTGAACGCTTTGCCTATCATTCTCTATAGACACCCATTTAAAAATAAGAAAACGGCGTTTTCACCATTGTTTGATGTTCTGTGACGTTTTTCTTTCCATTATATTAACCCTTTACCTATCGTAACGGCCAAAACCTGCCAGCACTATTCTCAAAAATCGCCAATTAATTTTCATTTTTTTTTTTTCATTTTTTGTCTCAAAAACATAGGTTATGACCCCTCGTTGGAACGAGCTCGTCGAGCTCGTTCCAACGAGGGGTCATAACCTGTGTTTTTGAGACAAAAAATGAAAACAATTAGTTATTCAAGAATTATTTTTGCACGTGTCGTCTGCTTTTCAGGTTAGGTAAAGGGTTAACAGTGTGCGCATCGTAACATATAATAGAGATACTGTCCTTTCCAGTGAAATAATAGTTTTGGTGGTGCGATTTGCTATCTTCTTCCTGGGAAGAACAACTTGCAACTTATTATAAAAATGCATTCGCAAAACCAAGAGCCAAAGTGGACGCTTGCTCAGTGTCGGTAGGTGTAATGCTGATATATTCTTAATGGCGATTATTTGTGAACAAGCTGTTGTAATTGGCTTGCTACAGAGAGCGACCTTTCCTTATGTAAAGTTTAATAAATGAAAACAAAAGACAGCTCCTGAGAGCTGTCTGTTGTTTTCCATTATTAAAAGTAACAAAAGGAAACTCGGTTCTTAATTGGACCTTCCTCGCCCGTCAAATACTTTCAAGGGGGATAACTTTATCGAAAGTTGATTTTCATGACGATATAAGTCAGGGATATGCAGGCAGGCTTGTGTCGGTAAAACTCAGCTCTGCATGGGGGCTACCTAATCTTTCAGGTCATGTAGGTCGGGGGAAATATGGGTCCGCTAGTGGACTAAAAGTGATTTGGGATGGGGCTGATAAACCCGTTCTGTAGACATATCAAAACATTTCTAACTACGCACTGGAATAACCCTATTGACTAAGCATAAAATGACAGATGTCCAACGATTTAGCATACTCGTAATTATCATAATAATAAATCTTTTAGGCCGAACAAAAAATACATTTGAAGGGGTTTTTTTCATTCTTTATTATATGTCTACACCTTTTGGGAAAACAACATAATATTTGAGTTATTTTCTGCAAAACAGATCTTGTTTAACAATGCTCATTGAGCTCTGTCAAATACAAATGAATTGGTTATTTTGCATTTTGTGAAAAATTGGCTGCTTGAAATTGCGGTATTTTGACATCAATGTGCTGAGGGTTAACACTTTACCAAACACGAAAGGCAGACGACACTTGCAAATAAAATTCTTGAATAACTTTTTTTGCGTCAACAACATAGCTTATGACCCTCTTTGGAACGAGCTCAACGAGCTCGTTCCAATGAGGTGTCATAAGCTATATTTTTGAGACAAAAATGAGAAGAATTTGGCCTGACTGTCACGACTCAAGTACCGACTGATTAAATTTTCCAACTACAACATCATTAAACCTTTACCCAACGTAACGGCAAAAAACGGCCAGCGCTATTCAAAAAATCGCCAATCAATTTTCATTATAATTTAACTTTTTGTCTCAAAAACATAGGTTATGACCCCACATTGAAACGAGCTCGACGGGCTCGTTCCAATGAGGGGTCATAACCTATGTTTTTGAGAACAAAAATGAAAAAAAATAGTTATTCAAGAATATTGTTTGCAAGTGTCGTCTACTTTTCATGTTAGGTAAAGGGTTAAAGAAGGCATGCCTTGATGATGTAATTGGAATATTTATTGGCGTTTAATGACACTTTCGACAGCCAGGGTCACCTTGTGTCGGACTGTTATACGGATGGAGGAAGCCGGAGTCCCCGGAGATCAATGCCGTAACCACTGAGCTAGCGCTCTCCCGAATATCGATTTTAAAAAAAGCTCAGAAAATTTATTTGTGAATAAATATATGTAATCGGGGTGATGTTTCCCAACCTCTTGTTTAATTTGCACGTCCCGGACCCATAACTGGCCATGCTGGGACGCCAACATCCCCAACCACCTACAGACCTCCATTTGCATGAGACTGAGCGTATAACGTAAGTACAGGCAGCAAATCTAGTCCCGTAAGAAAGTACGTGATTTCCAGCAAGGCGAATCGACACCCAAGACTCGAGTCCAGATGAAAATGTCCCGACTGGAAAATTATTGAGGGTAACCCCCCACCCCACCCACCCCAATAGTTACGCCCCTGCTATGAGTCAACGCGCCGACAAATCGAATAAATCTCACAACCGGGTGATTAAATGTAACTTACTCGCATTCTGCTTCACATTTATTATTGTATGATTTGCCATCTGAGCCGCAAACAGGAAGTAGAATGTATGGGCAAATACATGGCTCTTTGCATTTTCCAACTGTAAAATCTGTTATGCCCCTGAAATTAAAAGCATTTCCATACAATTTGTGAAGTTGTTTCTCACCGGTATGTAAACAATCTTGCTTAAAAATAAGTACTATGAATGGCATAATTGTATCAGTCCTGTTTTCAAGTGACAACTTGTCCCTTATTCTAACATTTTGAAAGCCTGTTAGTCGTATTTTCCATGGGCGAGTCTAGGGGAGCGCACCTGACGCCCCCTACCCATTGTTTGTAACTTAATTTTTAACAAGCTCTGAGACCAGTGGACATGGTATTATTCGCGGTAACATATGGACATCCACTCCCATATATTATCGTGGATAACACTATAGGCGCCTAGTTCATTCACACAGCTACAGCTTCCGCGCGGATCTCCTGTGAATCGTTCCCCGTTTTCAAAATTTTAATGAAACTACATAAATTTAAAGCATTATTTTGACTGGAAAACTTTGTTGTCATGTGTAACGAGGACACCTTCCACTTCCAAAAACTTCCCCTGGAAGATCTCCGAACCCAGTCTTCGGATATGGGATAACCTCATTTGTGCTTGCATCCACATCTTCGCTTAGCGCAAAACATCATTCTTCGCATCATGGCTCGTGGCCGAAGTATGGCGCCCCTTTTCACAACCTACAACTGTTGATCCGCCACACACTCTTTTGGCAACGCTCTCAGGCCACCGGTCTAATTTTTTCATAATTCGAAGCTGTTATGGGCTGTTTGTTTACTCACTTTTCATGTAGTTTGAGCACAGATGGCTGCTGATACAACGTGTTGTTCCTTTATTCACAAGGATATATAATTATTCTCCGATGCACCAGTTACAGATATTCTAGTCAATATGTATTATATTCACATTAAAACATCAAGATATTAACAATTAGTGGAACTACGCGGCAAAATCAAACTACTACATCCGTTATCAATCTTCATTCATAAGTATTTAGTTTAGAGACTTGACTAATAGTAGTATTGTAATCTCGTTAAACATTCAGTCAAATCAATTCTCGTCTGAGAAACATCATGTGCGTTATTTCCAAGGAAACGAATGTTTATGGTTCTTTAAGATCCAGTTGTCTGGAATATCTCCTAGACGACTGAATTAAAACATCTAGGCAATGGACAATTTATAGTCTTGACTGGTTCCAAAACATAACCGCGTCGATTTCCTTATAGAATTTTATCCCTTAAATGGACGTTTATTCGAACAATAAAAGCCTTGGATAAATTTTTGCTTTATTCGCCAAGTAGGGTGATAAATTTTTTTCTCCATAGTTTTAACACTGAAAGAATGTATTCCTGTAGTGGAGACGGACTTGTTGACCTCTGACCTCTACCGCATTCGTGTAGCATAATTAATAGTTGAATTGTTGTTTTCTTTAAACCTTTTTGAAAGTATTACAGAATGTCAGTAGAAAACATCACACACCGTTCACTTAATAAAGTATTTTTGTAAGTTTAGCTCAAGTTTGTATGGGGATTATTTTTAGACAGAAATGTATTACTGCGCCTTATTTATTTTTCCCAATTTTGCTGGTTGATCAAATTCGACCATTGTGCTCCTCACTTCTCGCTGTGTTTTGTAGCGAGTGACAGCACGATTTCGCCGCGACAGTCTTGTAAAAGATTTATGGGATAAACAAAATAAACGTGTCGTGCTTTCAAGTAAACAATTTATTCTACTCGTAGAATTAAGAATGAAACCGACTCGCCAGAGGCTCGTCGCTTTCATTCTTAATCCTACTCGAAGAATAAATATTTTACTTGAAAACACTATATGTTTATTCTATATATACCGGTTGGTAGAGAGTTAGTCTTGGATACAAATGTTTAAGATACTTCACGCATATAAAGCATGAACAGTGAGTCAGTGGAAAAAGTTGCAAAAAGTACGAAAGGAGGTTTTCTCACTGATCTCTATACATGTGGATTGCAGAAACGTCACAGAAACGTCTCCACTCAACCCCCCCTCCCCTCCCCTCGCCGATACCAGCGTCATGTCAATCAACTTCTCCCAACCTATGACATCAGAGTATAACATTTTCACTTCATCAAACGGCATGACGTTTACCTTGTACGAAAATCAAATCAATAACACCGTATCAACTTTCCAGTCTAGGAATTTGCTTTTTGTAGGCAATAACCATAACTAAATAACTAAACTATTTCGTAAATATTCAAATTGCATTGCTGTGAAAAATGAGCACATTATCAATATATCAATATATTCATCTTTCGCAGATATCGAAATATATTCTTTAAAAAGGGATGGGAGATTGCGAGGCGTCGGGAACACTTTCGAGAAAAGGGCCGTTTGTCGTAATTTGATTGATACTTATACAAAGGAACGCGTCTTATTGTTTTGAGAAAATGATGACACCATCGGAAAGAGCATGCACAAGTTATGTATATACCAACGGTACATATCACGAAATCGATGAAGAACGGTGGCAGCTTGAGGGTTGAAGAGTTTTAGAGCATCGAACTTTGATCACACTGCATTCCGATGACGTCAATATGAATTAGTTGGTAGCAAGAAACTGATACGATATGCATAATGTCATAATAACGTTATAAATGTATAACGTCAGTTGTACATCTGTCTCTCCCTGCTATCTCACCCGGGACATACGTATGTTACAAATGCAGTGGGGGAGAAAAAAATCTCTACAATAGCCCGGTGGAAACTATCTGCAAGCTTTCATGATCACAGCAGTTATGATCCCAACACATTGTTATTAGCTCTTTCTTGCATTTTAACCCTCTTCTAGGCATAAAAATAAAGAGTTGATATCATAACCCGTTTACAGGTTACGCTATATAACGTGCTGGTTACCTGTAGGTGAAATATGTTGAGATGCTTTCCGGTCTTCTCCATTTTTTACAACGCCAGCCATGTTATTTACGAATTAACCGAATTTCCACCAAATGAATAGCAACAATTAACGCACGATCTCGCTTTGGCGAGATCGTGCGTTAGTTGTTGCTATTTATTTGGTCGGACATTCTATTAAGATGTAATCTGCCAATCTCCACACAACGGTTTCTCCCTTGCAGCGGATACACCTCTGCCAGAAGTTACTGAACTTTTTACGTCTAAATTTAGATTCACGGTTTCCCCCAATCCAAAACAAAACCTGAAACGTAGACGTTCAGTTCATAAGCATGGCACCACAAACACCAACAAAATCGTCGCCGGCGAAGTGTTTCTCGTGCTTGCGGACGAGTATTACTACTATTTTTAAGTTAAGTAACCCACGGTGCAGAAAAGAAAATGTTCAACTGAAGCTCAAGTTACTTAGTTTAACAATTGTACACTGCGTTGCAGTGCTTCATCAAACTCCATGCCTATTGTCGTCTGAGAATTAGATGACACGTGCGTTTATTTGTTTACAAATATCACGTGATTGTCGGTGTATTCTTACTCGGACTATATTTATTTTACTTTCCCCAATTTCTCATTGATTCAAACAATATTTTTGAAAATTCCTTCTCAGGTAATAAAACCTGTTTAATTAAAAATCGGACTGATTTGAATTTATGAACCCGTACAACACGATGCCCAATCTGCAAGATTCTTGCAGATTCGGTAACTTCTGGCAGAGATGTATCCCCGCTGAAAGGGAGAAATCATTGCGCGGAGATTGGTAATCTGCCTGCCATTCTGTTCAAATGTGGATAGAGTGCGCAACCTTTGTATCTAGTTAGTTTCGAAAGATTGTCAAAACTGCCTGGGAAAAACCTGCGGGATTATGAATTTAATTTGTTGAATTATTTTGTCGTAACCTGCAGTGCGTTCGCGTATTTTAAGATCAACGTAACCCCCACGTAAACTAAGCTATCGTTCTTGGGTTATTTTCAGGCCTGCTCTTCCTAGGTTATCTGAATTTAGTCGCATTTAAAATTTGCACCTGTGAAATAATCGTGCATGCCAAATTAAGTTTTGAAGCGAGGTTTACCGCGCACACACATTTTGTCAATCCGAAATCCTGCATCTTAAACCTTCTGATTTGAAACGGAGAGAAGGAAACTTCTGGTTTGAAAACCAAGACTAGGAAACTATATTAAAGACCCAAACGATGTTCTGTTGACAACTGAACTTATTTCAAATTTACTGTTAACAAGGTGTGTAAATATATACTCAACTATATGTGAGCAAGTTGTGGCTAACAATTTTCGCCATTGGGAGAAATATACAGAAAATTGGAATGAAAAATTCATATAAAAACTGAAATTTTGAAATGTGAAGGACGTTTTATCATCTACAGTTAAAACTAGAAGTCCTGTCATGAAATGCGCACAACTAGCACGTAGATCTGCGCGTTAATATACGATTTATGACCATAGTAAGGCTATCAAATTATGTACATATGGCCTGTGCACAAGCAATGTTTCAGATAATGGACCTCCGGGTAACCCGGAGATCCATTGGCAGAAACATTGCCTGTATTTGCTATGAGAAACCAGGAGAACCTGCCGTGCTTTGGATGTCATTCGATATTGCAATTGCGCGCAATTCCTACGCGAAATTAAGTCCTGTCATGAAATGCGCACAAATAGCACGTCGATCTGCGCGTTAATATACGCTTTATGACCAAAGTAAGGCTATCAAATTCTGTACATATGGCCTGTGCACAAGCAATGTTTCAGCCAATGGACCTCCGAGTAACCCGGAGGTCCATTGACAGAAACATTGCCTGTATTTGCTATGAGTAACCAGGAGAACCTGCCGTGCTTTGGGTGTCATTCGATATGGCAAATGCGCGCAATTCCTACGCGAAATAAAGCCTAGATAAGCGCACAGTTCGTGACAGGACTTCTAGTTTTAACTGTATGTAGGCATCATTTCAAAATCTTCTTTTTCCTGTAGAGAAGTCCAAGAATACAGAAGCTGGCTTTTTACATCCCCCCCTCCCCCCAACCCCCATGTTTGACTATTATTTTCTGCAGAAACCCCTTTAAAAACAAGAAAACAGTGTTTTCGCCATGATTTGACAATCTGTAATTAGACTTTGTTCACTTTATCAACAGTGGGCGCATCATGATATATAATACAGACACTGTCCTGTCCATTAATATAAAAGCTTTGGACGTCAGATTTGCTATTTTTTTCCGCGAAGAATAAAAACTTGCAAATCATTGTAAAAATACATTCGCAAAACAAAGACCCATACTGGACACTTACTTAGTGTAGGTGGTGTGATACTGAAGGAGTTTTTAATTATCTGTGAAGCAGTTGTTTCTAATTTGATTGCCATAAAACGCCAAGTTTTATTTTATAATTTTAATAATCGAAAACTACAGGCAGCTCTGAGAGCTGTCTGTTGTTTCCGTTTATTAAAAGTAACAATATGAAATCTGACTTTATTTTTTTCTGATGCCATGTGGGTTTAGTCAACAATTACTTGCTTCTTAATTGGGCCTACCTAGCTCGCGCAATAATTTCAAGGGAAGATAAGTTTATCGAAACTCAATTTTCATGACGAAAAAAAGCCAGGGATGTGTTGTGGCATGAATGGAACCATATATGTACTGGACAGAAAAATGGTAACTTACTCGCATTTTGCTTCACACTCGTTGTTGTATGTTTTTCCATCGGAACCGCATACAGGGAAAAGAATAAACGGACACATGCAAGGCTTCTTTTCATCACACTGACCCTCTGAAAACTCTGTTATTCCTCTGAAATGCAAAGCAAACAACTTCTAAAAGCACCAACACGCAAAATAATAGAGGATGTAATGCATACAGTGTTTAGTTTTATAATACCCCATTCACATGACCAGATATAATCCTGTTTTTTTGTGAATCCAAGACTGAAAAAAAAATACTTTAGTAAATTGTTCAGTCATGTAAACGATTTCCACCAAGGATTATTAATAAAATCGGAGATTAAACGTTTACCCAACGAATCGGCCACGACCGCCCGCGAAATATGCAAATTCAGCAGCTGAAAAAATACTATTTTTCAAAACGTTTCAACAAAACCATATCATGTGGCCCCTCGTTAGAACGAGTTTGTCGAGCTCGTTTCAATGAGGGGTCACATGATATGGTTTTGTTGAAATTGTTTGAAAAATTCTAAAAAATGATATTTAAAATAATAAATTTTTATACCGTCGGCGTTGGGTAAAAATTCTCCAGCTAGTGGTGTTTTTTCGGATAATCGAGGAGAAAATTGAGTTTTTGCATTCCGTTGAATCTTCTCGAAATAATCCCCAATCAAATTGAGAATATGTCGTAGATATTTAGGTCATTATCACTGATTATCATAGTCCAAGGTTGATAAAGCATAGCTTATGACCCTTTCCTGGAACGACTACCACAAGACAGGCAACAACACCTTCTCCAGATCAACTATTACAACAACTGAGATGACTGATACAGAACCCACCAAAACTTTTACGGAATCAGAAACTACATCGACTGAAAGTATTACTCCCGCTACAGGTCCAACAACAACCACCTCAGACGCCATTATAACCACAACAGAGCCAACAACAGGAACCGTTGAACCCACCACCTCTACTACAGAGTAAACAATAGATACTACAGAACCAACAATTACTACTATTAGCTTTATTTACTATTATTAGCATGACTTACCGATTCCATTTCTGCAATGAAAAAAAACTCCACTTTTTAAAAGCATATGTAAAGGGCAATTCCACATGACAAAAAGCTAATCCAGTTGAATTTTGTGAGGGGTAACATGATATGGTTTTGATGAAATTTGTTTTAATTCTTTGAAAAAATAATATTTAAAATAATAAATTTTGATATTGTCAGTGATGGGTACTCGGGAGGAAGGGGGGGGGGGTTAAATTTTAATCCGGGAGTAAAGCACGAGGTTGTAGTTGTTGGCTCCGTTGTACACTCTAAAATTAGTTGGGTTAAAAATCAACCCAAATCGACTGGGTTGAGTGAATATGAACCCAATTGGGTTCATATTCACTCAACCCAGTCGATTTGGGTTGATTTTCAACCCAACTGATTTTAGAGTGTAGTTATAATGGGTTCTGCGTTAGTTTCTGTTGGCCATGTAGTGGCCCTTTAAAACAATACTACCCAATACTACCCCATACTACCCAATACTACGCCATACTATCCAATGCTACCCCATACTACTCAATACTACACAATAGTAATACAATGTGTGTATCCAATACTCATCTAATACCACCTCACTCCACCCAATACTTACCAAATTGTATTAATACCTTCATAAACAGCCCAACACTAACAAAAGACTACCTATTTTTCATACAAGCATCTGACAGACATGGCTTAAAGTTGGTGGGAGGGGTTCAGATGCCACTCCCAGAGACCACTCAAGCCGTTTTATTTCATATACTAGTTACATTTCCTAAAACAGTGTATGGATTTAACTTGTAAATTACTATCCGACTATGTCTGTGACGTAACTCTCGCCTCCCCATCCCCGCTTACCATCCCCGCATTTCAGACATTTTTGTATCAGCCGAAAGCTCATAACGTATGCGCAACCCGCGTCGGCCCCTGTTCGTAAACTGTGTTATATAGTGGGTCACATAATTCTAAATGGTAGCGTTGAAGATTTTTAGCGTTCGATTAGAAAATAAGGCAATATATACAAACAAATAATAATTGTTATTATAGCTGCATACTCTAAATGCCGAATGTTTTAAGGCAGTTTTTCTCTGCTTTGCTGCTAAGAACTTTGACTTTCTGTGACGTCCGTGCTGCAATCTCGGGGGCGATTACCGACTGAATGTGATGTGAACGATGCGGAAGAATAATATTAATGTTCAATTTCAGATGCATTGTGATGCATGTTTTGAAGACTATTTTACACTGGAGGCGATGTGAGCTGTGTGAGCAAGGCGATAAATAATATCAATGGTCTACATTAAGACCAATTTGATTACCGTTGTTAATATTTTAGATCAGTGTGTGGATCTTTTGATGAATATTACGCGGAGGGTGCGATAAGAGCGATGCGGAAACGGATATGACCCACTTGTGAATTTCAGTATATACCTATCAACATGTGAAGGTTTTACGTCACAGCGTAACAGCTTTCGCTTCAGCAAACGTCATGACGTTTACCTTGTACGAAAATCAATAACACTGTATCAACTTCCCAATCTGGGCATTTGTTTTTGTCGACAATAATCATAACTAACTACCTAAAATGGTTTGTAACTATTCAAAAAGCATTGCTGCGAAAAAACACATCGTCCCAAATAAAGATATATAAATATATCTGATGATCTTCCATGTACCTTGTCATTAACTCTTTACTCAACGCAGACGACATCAAAATTTATTATTTTAAATATCATTTTTTTTTAATTTTTTCAAAAAATTTCAACAAAACCATATAATGTGACCCCTCTTTGGAACGAGCTCGACGAGCTCGTTCCAAAGAGGGGTCACATGATATGGTTTCGTTGAAATTTTTCGGAAAATAATATTTTTCAGCTTGTGTTTTTGCATATTACGCGGGCGGATGCGGGCGATTCGTTGGGTAAAGGGTTAAATGTGTCATAAATTTATGGATATGTAGTTTTTATGCTTACGCGCATTCGGCTAAACAATCGTTGTCATAAGTTTTTCCATCGGAACCACAAACACGTCGTAGAATTCGAGGACAGGCACAGGTTTTATCACCATCACCAGTTTTAGTTTGTGTACCACATCTTCCCATTGTCGTCTCTGTTATTCCACTAAAAATAATAAAAAGGAAAAGAGTAAATATGTGCATACTAGTTATTCGCCAAAATAATAACCCCCTTTTTTCTGTAACTGGCCGCCGGACAAGATTATACAATTGCTTGCCGCTAGTGTTGCGGATCGGGCCGCAAAATACCGGTCCAGTGGGAACTCAGTCTGAACTGAACAGGAGCACCCCTTCTGTATCGGTACACAAACCAGCTGACCGGTCCCTGGCTGTCCAAGGCGGCTTAGAGGGGTATTCTAATGTGTCAAATTATCGGTAGTACGGGACACAACTGGACTGTACCTTTCAACTTTACCTGTACAGTGAAATAACTAGGAGATTGGATCTGGGAGCACGATTCCCCCCACAGTCTGAAATGCCTGTCCATTACCATTATGAGCGAAGACATTCGTGGTACAATATAATTCGCCCATTCGGTGCAACGAGGCCGAAGCACTGCAGATTGCGCCATGTTGCACCCAATGTCAGCACGAGAAGATATAAAATTCGCTTTCTACAATGCCTTATAGAATTCTTCATTTTGCTGGTGGTTTATCAAACATGTCTGATACCTACTAAAAACCTCCAGTCACTTTCACCATCTGTACACGGAAGGCGTCAAAATTACATATATTGGGTAAAGAAATGCTGCAGTGGAAAGCCTTGGGCCGGTTCTGTGGGAACAAACCGGACCACATAACCGGGTACCGGACCGTATCACTATTTCTTAGACCGGATCACAAACGGCGATCTGGTACGGTCCGCATCACTTGTCGCGTCCTGAATCACAATATCTCAGAAACCATTGAAGTGGACAATAATGACAAAAATAGAGTCCCACTGAACTGTACACTAGGTAATAAAGAACAATGTTACCTCTTTACTTAACACTTACGCTGCGAAATTGCAGCGTATTTTATGATGATTATCTCTGTACGTCCTGGGATGCCCAGATCAAACCTACCATTTGATTAATTGCTGGAAAGGCTCAGAGAGCCCTTTCCAACAATTAATCATACGATAGCGTTTCAAGTATGTCATAAATATTATTAAAATTCCTCGAATACAGGGGTAGATAGAGGACCGCCATATATGGATAACGTGGGCGTGGCAGTTCAAGGGTTAACACAACTATCGGTCGACACTGGTAAAAGATCTCTAGAATAGCCCAACATTTTCATTGATGACCTAACAATATAACATAGGGCCTTCCGTTTACCCGAAGAGGTTGTAACTAAATGTTATCAGGAATGCTGGACGATTTCTTTAAATGGAATGTTTTCAATGAGGATATGATAAGTGGCGGGGCTGCTGGTATGTGAGGTATTATAAGTTCCTGCGTCTCTAGCTGAAAGTTATAGCGTGGTGCAAGGTCAGGAAGAAACAATACCATGGTATTGTTTTCTCTGAATCTTGTGTCTCGCTATACCGGTCAACTGGTGACGCAGTAACATATTTATTATGATTTTCACAAACAGTCCATTAGAGAAACAGCGAAATATTTACTATATCCCAGATATAGGCTTAACAATATTGATAATTTGCATAAATGAGAATGTAATAATTTATTAACTATTAATAATAATTTTTTATTGATAGTAATATTAATGTTGCTAATTGAGCAGTGGGGAAAAGTGGAAGAGCCGATTGTGTTGTCATCATGTGTTCATTGTTTGAGATATTTCGCTAGAGTTATTTGACTCTCCCTCGAAGAGAAAAATAAGTTCATCCAAGTTTATTTCATACAAAGCAGGTATCGTCGTGATATTAATGCTGACACAACTCGCTGTATCTTTGGTACATATCGTGGGAGTGTAGGGATTTAAGACCTGATTCTGGCTCAATTGGAACGCCTTCAAAACGATTTTGTGACAAGATGCTAGAATCGTTTGAATGGTTTGTAGATATCTCAGACAGTTCTATTGTCTTGCTAAATGCTGGCATAATCTGTGAAAGTGTTTTCTCTCCAATGGGGTTGTCACAGTACCAATATCCTCCCTCAAGTAAACTATATGCGGTTGAACGATAGATTCAGTTTTGAGAGATATTTTTCAAAGCTCGGTGCCGGACAGTTACATTTGCCGGGATATTCTGCCATTACCCCTCTCACTATTTCACGATCATTTTCTATGTGATTCTTCGTAAATTCGTCAACAAACTTCATAACATATTTGAAACCAGTTTTCCCACCATATTGTAATTCAGATTACCTCTTCGCCATCAGATGCGTATTTTCCCTGCCCTATCCTCACATCATATTGCACCTTATTCAAACAGACCTGTTGGAGTTTTATCTGCTAACAACATACACATAGGACGAAACGCGTGTGTTAATGGGTTAATCGATACAGCACGAGTGCCAGAGCGGAAGGATGGAACGAATAGCCACAGACCTCGAGTTTTATCCTTCTGCGTTGGCACAAATGCCATATCGATTAGCCCATTCACACGCGTGCGTCGTTCTGTGTTTATTACCTTCCTTCACGTCCATAAAAAAATATTAGAAAGACACTCAGAAATTCATTTGACAACTGTCAACAAAAAGAACAAATTTTATGCGCCTACTAGCACATATAACACACTAGAACTCAGAGGACGAGTTCCAGCTATCACTTGCGATTCAAAGTGTAATTTCGTTGCACGATTTGTGGAAAATTCTAGTGAAACTTCGCTTCTATTTAACCCTTTACCTATCCTGAAAAGCAGACGACACTTGCAAAAATAATTCTTCAATAACTATTTTTTTTTCATTTTTTGTCTCAAAAACATAGGTTATGACCCCTCGTTGGAACGAGCTCGACGAGCTCGTTCCAACGAGGGGTCATAACCTATGTTTTTGAGACAAAAAATGAAAAAATAATGAAAATTAATTGGAGATTTTTGAGAATAGCACTGGCCGGTTTTGGCCGTTACGTTGGGTAAAGGGTTAAAAGTACTCCGTCAACAGTTTTCCGTTCCGCACATATGTGCGGCACAACGTGTCATTTTCCGCACTGTTTAGTGTAGCTGTAGATGGGGATCACATGGAACAGGCGTGTAATAAAAATTCATACGGTTTTTATATATCTTTATCTGTTATCATTGGGTGGTGGTCTACGTGACCCTTCCTTGTTCGTTTTAACTCGGTCAATACCTTGGGCTTCGACGTTTTATTTGCATCAATGAAATGGGGATTACTTATGATGTCAATGTTTTTGTTGAATGGTGAGAGATCGAGTACCGGTTTAGTCCATACCTAAAATTTTCCATCAATGAAGACTTGTAACTGTCTCCGCTCACTTTTCTAGCATCCATGTAAATGACTCCGGATCTCGTTTAGCCGAACGTTATCAAACTCCTCAAATTTTTCTTTTTGGCTTCTCTCACGCAAGTAATCACACAACATTTCTGCAGCTTTTGTATTGCTTCTTTAGTTTCTTTGGAATATGTAAGCTTTCGTTTTGCTTCAGTTTCTGAAGAAGATGTTTCTGCGAATCGTTTTGGGGTCAATATGTTTCATCTTTGCGGCCAACAACTTCAGACTTTTAAATAAAAGCAACACTAGTGATCGGCTGTAGCGTTTTTGGTTAGAAAGAAACACAAGAGATTAATATTTTCAGGAAGCCTATTTCGCGGTAATGGAAATGTTTGACTCACATTCTTTGATCATGTGTTATAATTTTAGAGGATTTTAAAGATTTAGTTTCTGAAGAGTGAACTATCTCTGATAAATTATGTGTCGAATTCATATGGCGTTTTTGTTGTTAACCCCAATGTGCAATGACGTTAAAATACCAAAATTACAAGAAGAAATATATCCGGGGATGCACAGTAATACAACTGGGAATTTAACCAATTCACTCTTCTTTGACACAGTTCAGTAAGATCTGTCAACTAAGAATGAATTCATTAAATTCCTAGTTGCATCAAGGGAAAATACTGCAGCTTGAAAATCTGCTATTTTTACATTAGTGCGCACCGAAGGGAATTAAGGGTAGAGCAGATTGCCTGAAGAAATATTTTGAACATGCATGTCCAATTTCGAGGGAAATGATATGTGGAGTTTCAGAATTGTTGGTTACTTTGAATTTCTATTAATCGATTGTCCGTAAGGCAGATGAAGTGGTATGCGAATGTTTTTACGTTAATATTATGTTGTGTTCATGAAACAGTCACAGAACACTTGATCTACAACACTGCAAGGTCGTATGTATGCAGACGCAGCGGAAGCTCAAATAAAGTGGTGGAGTACAAATTGTCCAAGACGCACCAGACCAACCACGGTTCGGCCTGATGGAGACACAAATTAATTCACACAAATGCTTTTGTCATAGAGTCTCAGGTTTGACGAGGGCGTCGAGGGATGTTAAAACGCGTGAGGTGTGCGGATGGGGAGGAGTGAAGTGTTGGCACCAATAAATATACTATACCTTTGAAACGTAACGCCAAGTGCAATAATCATTCATACGTGCACTCTAAAGTCAGTTGGGTTGAAAATTAATCCAAATCAACTGGATTGAGTGAATATGAACCTAATTGGGTTCCTATGCACTCAACCTAGTTGATTTTAGTTGATTTTTAACCCAACCTACTTTAGAGTAGAGAAGAATTCGTAAGAGTTTGGCAAACATTTCGTTATTTCAGCCCCGAAATTCCATTTCTTTTCTCGGCATAATGCTTACAAAGTTTATAAAGATTTCACTTAGAATTGAGTATAAAAAATTGTTCCCTTTGTGGAGAGAAAGTGGCCTCGTATGCAGTCTAACAATTCTTCTTAAGTATACAAGAGATGACTAGGTTGCGCTAAGTAGAGTACTCGGGGGGGGGGGGGTGAATTATCGCTATGACACCCATTTCCACCCATAGTTTGAAGCTCGATACCAAAAAGAACTTTAAAACGAATGAGTTTTTTTCACCATCTCACATTTTCAATGTAGACCAAGATATTTTCCTCTATTGTAAAGCGTAAATGTGCAGCCTCCAGCCAACACCTAAATGGTCAACGTCCAATCAAATTTAATTCAAGGCAGAGATGCTTTTCGAAATTAAGGATGTGGACTAACTGCCCACGTTGGGTGTCGGGAATCGCTGCCGGTTCAATGTCCGTTTTAAACGGAAGCTCAACGCGCAACAATGGCAACAACGGGGCCTGTCGTTGTGGAAGAGCCTGAGAGGGGCGGGGGGGGGGGGGGGGTGTCGAGCTATCGAGCAGTGAATGGAACAGGGATCGCTCGGACGACTAGAACCCCATCGAGCAATCCAGAGATATTAGAAAAGACATTATGAAATGAATAAAATTAATTTACAGCATATCAGCAGGAAGAGGATGCACAGATTCTTTACTCTAAAAATGTGATTTGATTATATTACGAACTTTAACCTTTTAACCCGAGAGGTTGTTTTTACGGTCCGGAAACATGATACGTCATAATTTTATTAAGAAGGCTGCTAGTTGAATGTGTAGGATAAACCAATTAATATTTTCAACGTGCAGCCCCAAGGCTGCACGTTGAAAATATTAATTGGTCTACCCTCAAATAATGAATATGCTGTCTTCCACCTGCTGCCATTCAACTCATGTGGAAGATACCACTGGGTTTCAAAGGGGTAAAGACGAGAGAAGTGCAGTTTTTTGGTTCCATATTTAACAAATTTCTTCCCCATCAGATATTTGTTAAATATATCACTGTTGGTGAAATGAACAAACAATTGTTACAGAATGTCAAACGATGGTGATATATAATACAGACACTGTCTATTACAATAATATAAAAGCTTTGGACATGAGATTAACTATTTTTCCGGGAAGAATATAAACTTCAAATCACTGTAAAAATACATTCGCTAAACAAAGAGCAAACGTGGACTATTAGAGTTGGGAGGTGGGAGACTAAAAGAGATTTTTAATGACGGGTTATCTGTGAAGTAGTTGTTTCTAACTAGCTTGCAATAAAAAGCAGAGTTTCCTTTTGTGATGTTTAATAAACGAAAACTACAGACTACCGACAGCTTTGAGAGCTGACTATTGTTTCCGTTTATTAAAAGTAACAAAATGAAATCTTACTTTATTTCCTTCTTATGCCATGTGGGTTTAGCCAACAATTGCTTGCTTCTTAATTGGGCCTACCTAGCTCGTGCAATAATTTCAAGGAAGATAAGTTTATCGAAACTCGATTTTCATGACGAAGAAAGCCAGGGATGTGTTGTTCACGTGAATGGAACCATATATGTACAGGACAGAAAAATGGTAACTTCCTCGCTATTTTTTTCCGCGAAGAATAAAAACTTGCAAATCATTGTAAAAATACATTCGCAAAACAAAGACCCATGCTGGACACTTACTTAGTGTAGGTGGTGTGATACTGAAGGAGTTTTTAATTATCTGTGAAGCAGTTGTTTCTAATTTGATTGCCATAAAACGCCAAGTTTTATTTTATAATTTTAATAATCGAAAACTACAGACAGCTCTGAGAGCTGTCTGTTGTTTCCGTTTATTAAAAGTAACAATATGAAATCTGACTTTATTTTTTTCTGATGCCATGTGGGTTTAGTCAACAATTACTTGCTTCTTAATTGGGCCTACCTAGCTCGCGCAATAATTTCAAGGAAGATAAGTTTATCGAAACTCGATTTTCATGACGAAAAAAAGCCAGGGATGTGTTGTGGCGTGAATGGAACCATATATGTACTGGACAGAAAAATGGTAACTTACTTGCATTCTGCTTCACACTCGTTGTTGTATGATTTTCCATCGGAACCACATACAGGGAGAAGAATAAACGGACACATGCAAGGCTTCTTTTCATCACACTGACCCTCTGAAAACTCTGTTATTCCTCTGTAATGCAAAGCAAACAACTTCTAAAAGCACCAACATGCAAAATAATAGAGGATGTGGTGCATACAGTGTTTAGTTTTATAATACCCCATTCACATGACCAGATATAATCCTGTTTTTTTGTGAATCCAAGATTGAAAAAAAAATACTTTAGTAAATTTTTCAGTCATGTAAACGATTTCCACCAAGGATTGTTAATAAAATCGGAGATTAAACGTTTACCCAACGAATCGGCCACGACCGCCCGCGAAATATGCAAATTCAGCAGCTGAAAAACTACTATTTTTCAAAACGTTTCAACAAAACCATATCATGTGGCCCCTCGTTAGAACGAGCTCGTCGAGCTCGTTGCAATGAGGGTTCTCATGATATGGTTTTGTTGAAATTTTTTGAAAAATTCTAAAAAATGTCATTTAAAATAATACATTTTTATATTTATATCGTCTGCGTTGGGTAAAAATTCTCCAGCTAGTGGTGTTTTTTTCGGATAATCGAGGAGAAAATAAAGTTTTTGCATTCCGTTGAATCTTCTCGAAATAATCCCCAATCAAATTGAGAACATGTCGTAGATATTTAAGTCATTATCACTGATTATCATAGTCCAAGGTTGATAAAGTATAGCTTATGACCCTTTCCTGGAATGACTACCACAAGATAGGCAACAACACCTTCTACAGATCAACTATTACAACAACTGAGACGACTGATACAGAACCCACCAAAACTTTTACGGAGTCAGAAACTACATCGACTGAAAGTATTACTCCCGCTACAGGACCAACAACAACCACCCCAGACGCCATTATAACCACAACAGAGCCAACAACTGGAACCGTTGAACCCACCACCTCTACTACAGAGTTAACAATAGCTACTACAGAACCAACAACTACTACTATTAGCTTTATTTACTATCATTAGCATGTATTACCGATTCCATTTCTGCAATGAAAAAAAACTTTTTAAAAGCATATGTAAAGGGCAATTCCACATGACAAAAAGCTTATCCAGTTGTATTTTGTGAGGGGTAACATGATATGGTTTTGTTGAAATTTGTTTTAATTCTTTGAAAAAATAATATTTAAAATAATAAATTTTGATATTGTCAGTGATGGGTACTCGGGAGGGGGGGGGGGGTAAATTTTAATCCGGGAGTAAAGCACGAGGTTGTAGTTGTTGGCTCCGTTGTACACGCTAAAATTAGTTGGGTTAAAAATCAACCCAAATCGACTGGGTTGAGTGAATATGAACCCAATTGGGTTCATATGCACTCAACCCAGTCGATTTGGGTCGATTTTTAACCCAACTGATTTTAGAGTGTAGTTATAATGGGTTCTGCGTTAGTTTCTGTTGGCCATGTAGTGGCCCTTTAAAACAATACTACCCAATACTACCCCATACTACCCAATACTACGCCATACTATCCAATGCTACCCCATACTACTCAATACTACACAATAGTAATACAATGTGTGTATCCAATACTCATCTAATACCACCTCACTCCACCCAATACTTACCAAATTGTATTAATACCTTCATAAACAGCCCAACACTAACAAAAGACTACCTATTTTTCATACAAGCATCTGACAGACATGGCTTAAAGTTGGGGGGAGGGGTTCAGATGCCACTCCCAGAGACCACTCAAGCCGTTTTATTTCATATACTAGTTACATTTTCTAAAACAGTGTATGGATTTAACTTGTAAATTACTATCCGACTATGTCTGTGACGTAACTCTCGCCTCCCCCATCCCCGTCTTACTATCCCCGCATTTCAGACATTTTTGTATCAGCCGAAAGCTTATAACGTATGCGCAACCCGCGTCGGCCCCTGTTCGTAAACTGTGTTATATAGTGGGTCACATAATTCTAAATGGTAGAGTTGAAGATTTTTAGCGTTCGATTAGAAAATAAGGCAATATATACAAACCAATAATAATTGTTATTATAGCTGCATACTCTCAATGCCAAATGTTTTAAGGCAGTTTTTCTCTGCTTTGCTGCTAAGAACTTTGACTTTCTGTGACGTCCGTGCTGCAATCTCGGGGGCGATTACCGACTGAATGTGATGTGAACGATGCGGAAGAATAATATTAATGTTCAATTTCAGATGCATTGTGATGCATGTTTTGAAGACTATTTTACACTGGAGGCGATGTGAGCTGTGTGAGCAAAGCGATAAATAATATCAATGGTCTACATTAAGACCAATTTGATTACCGTTGTTAATATTTTAGATCAGTGTGTGGATCTTTTGATGAATATTACGCGAAGGGTGCGATAAGAGCGATGCGGAAACGGATATGACCCACTTGTGAATTTCAGTATATACCTATCAACATGTGAAGGTTTTACGTCACAGCGTAACAGCTTTCGCTTCAACAAACGTCATGACGTTTACCTTGTACGAAAATCAATAACACTGTATCAACTTCCCAATCTGGGCATTTGTCTTTGTCGACAATAATCATAACTAAATAACTGAAATGGTTTGTAAATATTCAAAAAGCATTGCTGCGAAAAAAACATCGTCCCAAATAAAGATATATAAATATATCTGATAATCTTTCATTGTACCTTGTCATTAACCCTTTACCCAACGCAGACGACATCAAAATTTATTATTTTAAATATCATTTTTTTTTTATTTTTTCAAAAAATTTCAACAAAACCATATAATGTGACCCCTCTTTGGAACGAGCTCGACGAGCTCGTTCCAAAGAGGGGTCACATGATATGGTTTCGTTGAAGTTTTTCGGAAAATAATATTTTTCAGCTTCTGAATTTGCATATTACGCGGGCGGATGTGGGCGATTCGTTGGGTAAAGGGTTAAATGTGTCATAAATTTATGGATATGTAGTTTTTATGCTTACGCGCATTCGGCTAAACAATCGTTGTCATAAGTTTTTCCATCAGAACCACAAACACGTCGTAAAATTCGAGGACAGGCACAGGTTTTATCACCACTACCAGTTTTAGTTTGTGTACCACATCTTCCCATTGTCGTCTCTGTTATTCCACTAAAAATAATAAAAAGGAAAAGAGTAAATATGTGCATACTAGTTATTCGCCAAAATAATAACCCCCTTTTTTCTGTAACTGACCGCCGGACAAGATTATACAATTGCTTGCCGCTAACATAGGTTATGACCCCTCGTTGGAACGAGCTCGACGAGCTCGTTCCAACGAGGGGTCATAACCTATGTTTTTGAGACAAAAAATGAAAAAATAATGAAAATTAATTGGAGATTTTTGAGAATAGCGCTGGCCGGTTTTGGCCGTTACGTTGGGTAAAGGGTTAAAAGTACTCCGTCAACGATTTCCGTTCCACACATATGTGCGGCACAACGTGTCATTTTCCGCACTGTTTAGTGTAGCTGTAGATGGGGATCACATGGAACAGGCGTGTAATAAAAATTCATACGGTTTTTATATATCTTTATCTGTTATCATTGGGTGGTGGTCTACTTGACCCTTCCTTGTTCGTTTTAACTCGGTCAATACCTTGGGCTTCGACGTTTTATTTGCATCAATGAAATGGGGATTACTTATGATGTCAATGTTTTTGTTGAATGGTGAGAGATCGAGTACCGGTTTAGTCCATACCTAAAATTTTCCATCAATGAAGACTTGTAATTGTCTCCGCTCACTTTTCTAGCATCCATGTAAATGACTCCGGATCTCGTTTAGCCAAACGTTATCAAACTCCTCAAATTTTTCTTCTTGGCTTCTCCCACGCAAGTAATCACACAACATTTCTGCAGCTTTTGTATTGCTTCTGTTAGTTTCTTTGGAATATGTAAGCTTTCGTTTTGCTTCAGTTTCTGAAGAAGATGTTTCTGCGAATCGTTTTGGGGTCAATATGTTTCATCTTTGCGGCCAACAACTTCAGACTTTTAAATAAAAGCAACACTAGTGATCGGCTGTAGCGTTTTTGGTTAGAAAGAAACACAAGAGATTAATATTTTCAGGAAGCCTATTTCGCGGTAATGGAAATGTTTAACTCACATTCTTTGATCATGTGTTATAATTTTAGAGGATTTTAAAGATTTAGTTTCTGAAGAGTGAACTATCTCTGATAAATTATGTGTCGAATTCATATGGCGTTTTTTGTTGTTAACCCCAATGTGCAATGACGTTAAAATACCAAAATTACAAGAAGAAATATATCCGGGGATGCACAGTAATACAACTGGGAATTTAACCAATTCACTCTTCTTTGACACAGTTCAGTAAGATCTGTCAACTAAGAATGAATTCATTAAATTCCTAGTTGCATCAAGGGAAAATACTGCAGCTTGAAAATCTGCTATTTTTACATTAGTGCGCAGCGAAGGGAATTAAGGGTAGATCAGATTGCCTGAAGAAATATTTTGAACATGCATGTCCAATTTCGAGGGAAATGATATGTGGAGTTTCAGAATTGTTGGTTACTTTGAATTTCTATTAATCGATTGTCCGTAAGGCAGATAAAGTGGTATGCGAATGTTTTGACGTTAATATTATGTTGTGTTCATGAAACAGTCACAGAACACTTGATCTACAACACTGCAAGGTCGTATGTATGCAGACGCAGCGGAAGCTCAAATAAAGTGGTGGAGTACAAATTGTCCAAGACGCACCAGACCAACCACGGTTCGGCCTGATGGAGACACAAATTAATTCACACAAATGCTTTTGTCATAGAGTCTCAGGTTTGACGAGGGCGTCGAGGGATGTTAAAACGCGTGAGGTGTGCGGATGGGGAGGAGTGAAGTGTTGGCACCAATAAATATACTATACCTTTGAAACGTAACGCCAAGTGCAATAATCATTCATACGTGCACTCTAAAGTCAGTTGGGTTGAAAATTAATCCAAATCAACTGGATTGAGTGAATATGAACCTAATTGGGTTCCTATGCACTCAACCTAGTTGATTTGAGTTGATTTTTAACCCAACCTACTTTAGAGTAGAGAAGAATTCGTAAGAGTTTGGCAAACATTTCGTTATTTCAGCCCCGAAATTCCATTTCTTTCCTCGGCATAATGCTTGCAAAGTTTATAAAGATTTCACTTAGAATTGAGTATAAAACACTGTTCCCTTTGTGGAGAGAAAGTGGCCTCGTATGCAGTCTAACAATTCTTCTTAAGTATCCAAGAGATGACTAGGTTGCGCTAAGTAGAGTACTCGGGGGGGGGGGGGGCGGTGTGAATTATCGCTATGACACCCATTTCCACCCATAGTTTGAAGCTCGATACCAAAAAGAACTTTAAAACGAATGAGTTTTTTTCACCATCTCACATTTTCAATGCAGACCAAGATATTTTCCTCTATTGTAAAGCGTAAATGGGCAGCCTCCAGCCAACACCTAAAATGGTCAACGTCCAATCAAATTTAGTTCAAGGCAGAGATGCTTTTCGAAATTAAGGATGTGGACTAACTGCCCACGTTGGGTGTCGGGAATCGCTGCCGGTTCAATGTCCGTTTTAAACGGAAGCTCAACGCGCAACAATGGCAACAACGGGGCCTGTCGTTGTGGAAGAGCCTGAGAGGGGCGGGGGGGGGGGGGGTGTCGAGCTATCGAGCAGTGAATGGAACAGGGATCGCCCGGACGACTAGAACCCCATCGAGCAATCCAGAGATATTAGAAAAGACATTATGAAATGAATAAAATTAGTTTACAGCATATCAGCAGGAAGAGGATGCACAGATTCTTTACTCTAAAAATGTGATTTGATTATATTACGAACTTTAACCTTTTAACCCGAGAGGTTGTTTTTACGGTCCGGAAACATGATACGTCCTAATTTTATTAAGAAGGCTGCTAGTTGAATGTGTGGGATAAACCAATTAATATTTTCAACGTGCAGCCCCAAGGCTGCACGTTGAAAATATTAATTGGTCTGCCCTCAAATAATGAATATGCTGTCTTCCACCTGCTGCCATTCAACTCATGTGGAAGATACCACTGGGTTTCAAAGGGGTAAAGACGAGAGAAGTGCAGTTTTTTGGTTCCATATTTAACAAATTTCTTCCCCATCAGATATTTGTTAAATATATCACTGTTGGTAAAATGAACAAACAATTGTTACAGAATGTCAAACGATGGTGATATATAATACAGACACTGTCTATTACAATAATATAAAAGCTTTGGACGTGAGATTTACTATTTTTCCGGGAAGAATAAAAACTTCAAATCACTGTAAAAATACATTCGCTAAACAAAGAGCAAACGTGGACTATTAGAGTTGGGAGGTGGGAGACTAAAAGAGATTTTTAATGACGGGTTATCTGTGAAGTAGTTGTTTCTAACTAGCTTGCAATAAAAAGCAGAGTTTCCTTTTGTGATGTTTAATAAACGAAAACTACAGACTACCGACAGCTTTGAGAGCTGACTATTGTTTCCGTTTATTAAAAGTAACAAAATGAAATCTTACTTTATTTCCTTCTTATGCCATGTGGGTTTAGCCAACAATTGCTTGCTTCTTAATTGGGCCTACCTAGCTCGTGCAATAATTTCAAGGAAGATAAGTTTATCGAAACTCGATTTTCATGACGAAGAAAGCCAGGGATGTGTTGTTCACGTGAATGGAACCATATATGTACAGGACAGAAAAATGGTAACTTCCTCGCTATTTTTTTCCGCGAAGAATAAAAACTTGCAAATCATTGTAAAAATACATTCGCAAAACATAGACCCATGCTGGACACTTACTTAGTGTAGGTGGTGTGATACTGAAGGAGTTTTTAATTATCTGTGATTATAAAAAATGTGCTTTATGTCTTTAAATGTTCATATTATTATATTATACTTGCTCGTTTATTGCGTTGATAAATCAATAAAAAAATTACATTACATTCAGTCGAAATTCGGGTTTTTAAAAAATGTGCTTTATGTCTTTAAATGTTCATATTATTATATTATACTTGCTCGTTTATTGCGTTGATAAATCAATAAAAAAAATTACATTACATTCAATCAATTCGTCGTTACTTGTGAGTTTCCCTGTGGTACATGGGTTAAATTGATAAAAATTATCTCCCAACATCCAAATTAACAAATTATCGCGGCACTTCTTTGATCTGCGGATTACTGACACCTACCCCATTAGAATCACATCGGCGAAACGGGAAGACCCCAGATAAATTACTTCTGTTTAGTAGGGCATTACATAGTTATGTTGTGTGCAAGAATTAACGTGGCGAAGTCTGCTCATTCTGTGGCGACGCTGAGTACTATCCCGCAAGACGGTGATCAGTACTTAGTCCGAGTCCACCATGGGTGGGAGTATGAGAGTCTGTAAGGATTAGCATGGCGAAGTCTGCTCATTCTGTGGTGGCGCTAAGTACCATCCCGCAAGACGGCGATCCTGCACTTAGTCCGAGTCCACCATGGGGGAGGGTGTGTAAGTATAAAAGTAACGAAGTCAGCTCATTATGTGGTGACGCTAAGTACGATCCCGCAAGCCGGTGATCCCGTACTTAGTCCGAGTCTACCATGAATGGGAGTATGAGTGTATGCAAGGTCTAGCGTGGAGAAGTCAGCTCCTCCTGTGGTGACGCTAAGTACTAATCCCGCACTTAGTCCGAGTCTACCATGGGTGGAGTATGAGTGCGTGCAAAAGCTATGATGATTAATTAAACACGAATATAAAGTACCAGAGTGTGAATTCCCACCCACCCCGACCCCCCTCTCCCAAGGAGTTGATTCTCCACTCAGCAAAAATGTACAATTTCTGATTAAAAGCATAAGAAATCTCAGCAAAGATTCTGTTGATGGACCACCGGGTTAATTAGTATTTTTGATTTCTCAACAAAAACATTAGTAAGCCGCACTTTTGTGGCTTATATAGTTTTGGGTAACTGACTCACTCAACATTATAGTAGTGCGCCATTCAGGTTTATTACAGAGGCGTAGCCATGGGGTCCTTGGAGGGCCAAGGCCCCTTAAAATACCCCCCTCCCCCAAACATGATCCAATGCAAGTTTCACATAATGTAAAGCCCACAAAATAGTGCTACACATGCTACAATTTTTTCGACCTTAGAGCACTGGATTTTGCAAAATGTTCCTGGGTAACTGACTCACTCAACATTATAGTAGTGCGCCATTCAGGTTTATTACAGAGGCGTAGCCATGGGGTCCTTGGAGGGCCAAGGCCCCTTAAAATACCCCCCTCCCCCAAACATTATCCAATGCAAGTTTCACATAATGTAAAGCCCACAAAATAATGCTACAATTTTTTCGACCTTAGAGCACTGGATTTTGCAAAATGTTCTTGTGGGAGGCCTTGTCATAACTAGGACCCTCGGGTCATTATACTAGCCTTCCACTTTCCGGGAGAAAACTGGAAGGATGGGTAACCACAAGAGAGAGCCCTAGTTAGGACTAGGGGAGGACAAACATCAAAAATTGATTTGGCTCCCAATTATAGAATCCTGGCTACGCCACTGGTCTATTATGGGCCTCATAGGGACTAACCCATTCCCCCAACCAACTCCCACATCAATTCAATATAGTCCAGTAGTATTAGCTACAAACACTTGACTTGTGACTTTTTTTATTTCCGACCAAAAATATTAATAAGTCACGTCGTTGTATATATATATATATATATATTATTGGTCGATTGACTCCCTACACATACATGTTACAAAAGTGCACCCTTGCTGCAGTAGTACATCCTTGTATGTTGCAGGCACCCTCAAACACCCCCGCCCCACCACCACACCGCGTACCATTCCATCAGTGTCCAAAAACGTGCTACAACAGTCTTTTGTTCTTATATAAATACGTGTAAAAACATGTATACTCTTTATAAAGATGTATACATAATTTTGTTGTTGATATTGTGCTAAGATATTTGTGCTTTAAATAGTATGTGAAAAGAGAAAAAGTTGTTTATTTCCCAATTTACTACAACTTGTACGTTTTTTTTCTAAATGATAAATTGATAAATTTCACTGCAAGGTAACTATTGTTCTTGTTGTTAATATATGAAGAGAATACGTAAAAAGGTTGCCGTTCTTACCTCGCATTTGCGGAGGAAATCATTCACTTTTGAGGCCAAATATATTTTTGAGCAAGTTCAGCATCCACACACACTCACATGATTCTAGGGAGCCAATTTATAGGGCAGCCAAAGTTGTAAAGTTGCACTGTGAAAATCGATTTTTTCGGGCTATGTTCATATTTGGGGGGGGGGGGGGCAACACAAACTTGCCCGAAACAAAATGAAACTGCCCTGTTCCAACCCTAAATGTAATACGACACTAAATATAATAAATTTATTACAGATGGGGTTGGAATGAAACTTGCATCTCAACACTAAATGTAATAAATTTATTACAAATAGGGTTAGAATGCACCTTACATCTCAACGCTAAATGTAATAAATTTATTACAGATGGGGTTGGAATGCAACTTGCATCTCAACACTAAATGTAATAAATTTATTACAAATAGGGTTAGAATGCACCTTACATCTCAACGCTAAATGTAATAAATTTATTACAGATGGGGTTGGAATGCAACTTGCATCTCAACACTAAATGTAATAAATTTATTATAAATAGGGTTAGAATGCATCTTACATCTCACGCTTAATGTAATAATTTTATTACAAATAGGGTTAGAATGCATATTGCATCTCAACGCTAAATTTAATAAACTGGTAGCTCACACCGAGGCTGATGATTACTTTGTATTGAATATGGCGTATGAACAGAGCTCGTACTATTTTCGCGACCGGTTAAATAGAGATTGCGAAAGCCGTGTTGAAGCATTTTATATTTCCACGACAATTATAATAAACGTGTTACTGCCATGATTTGAATACATCTTTCATCTCAACACTAAATGAAAAAAGCCTGTTATTCACACCGGTGGTGGGTGGGTGGGGGGGGGGCGTTGCGGTAACCGGTTCTCGTCAGATCGCCGAAGTTAAGCAACGTCGAACGCGGTTAGTCCTTGGATGGGTGACCGTCTGAGCGATCGATTCGGACTCCCGCGTTGTGTTCTTGGGCAAGGCACTTAACCCCGATTGTCCACGTGGGGACACGATAACGCCGTGTACTAAGGCGTACTGCACGTCGATGGTACTCATGTCTTCAACCGATCTAACACTGCCTGTGCTGCAGTGCGGAGTTACGATGTTGGGGAGCTGACAGTTGCTCGTCGTTGCTTGGTGGTCCTCTCCGGGTACTGCTGCTCCTCCACCCGTAAAACTGTCACGGTCATGATTAGTCATTGTACATAAGTATATGACCTTAAAAACACCAATAAATAATAAACACACCGGTGGTAGCCGATTAGGACTTGGTATTCAGTTCTGTTTACTGTGTTGTTTGTGCTTTCCGCGAGCGGGCGGGAAAAGATTACTGAAACTGGTGAAACCTAGTGTTTCGAAAATATGTGTGTTTAAAGCGCATTAACGTTTACAACAAATAACAGTATATCGTAAGCGGAGTACAAAATGATTCGCGCAAACATTCAAAGTCGGATCTAAACAGAGGGACCGGCCAATAACAGACGTAAAGGAGCCCCTTCCTCTGTCCCAAATTTTGGTGAACATCAAAATTCAGAAAAATATCCCAGCGAAATTCGTGCAACAGTTTACCAATATATAAACAAGTGTACCAGTATATCAATGGAAACCCCATACAGATTTGGCGGTTACATTTAATAAAGCACAATGAACACAACAGCTCAACAGTGTTAAGACCATAAAGTAGAGACCCCTCCAGCCTCTTCCCAGATGTTAAGCCCCCCCCCCCCCCCCCCCCCATCAAGGCATTGGAGAGGATTTAGATGAACGTCTACTAGTGGTAATGCGGCCGCCCACTAGCACACGCGCCGCAGTCTTCCACTTTTATTCACCACAATCCCTCGCGGATTGAGATGGATGGGGCTAGCGAAGAAGGTTGCTGACCCTGTCAGGACTGTTACTCACGCCGGTACCGGTCAGTACCAGGGTCATGAAGGTGACAAGTTCGAGGGTGGTTAGGATATCGGGTTAGGTTGCTATTTTTGGTGGAAAGACAGGGCAGTTAAGCCAATCATTCTTCCTTCCAGCCCGTATGTTGCAGCTGTTTTGCAATCATGTACACACTGTCTCTGTTCTGAATGTTTCGTTGGCCACCCCCCCTCCCCCTGCCTCCGCCCCCTACCCCCCTACCCCCCCCCCCCCTCCGCGTCACTTGGATGTTGTGTTGATCTTATAAATTTGGGTAATAATGTGACTTGTGTCTCCGGGCGAGGGGTGCTGCGGAATGCGTAGAATAAGACAAATGTTGAAGGCGTGGTTGTTAGTTGCATTCGCCATCATATGCGCGCATGTGGAAATCTGTCAGTAGGACACCAGTCACCCCAATTCACTCGTAGAAAGGTAGCTGGCATTCCAGAGGGAGGTGGCCCTATCAATGACCGTTAGTCATCCTGGGGTTGTGTCAGGGGAATGAAGATCTAGGTCAGGTGGCAGTTCAGTGTTAAGAAAACTTTGTTCAGAGTTGCCGTCTTTTGTCTGGCTCCTGTTAGGTTAGACTACACTCTACACACTAGAGAACACAATCCAAAATGATGTGTTCTCTTAAATATAATGCGACACTAAATGTAATAAATTTATTACCGATGGGGTTGGAATGCATCTTGCAGCTCAACGCTAAATGTAATAAATTTATTACAAATAGGGTTAGAATGCATCTTGCATCTCAACGCTAAATGTAATAAATTTATTACAAATAGGGTTAGAATGCATCTTACATCTCAACGCTAAATGTAATAAATTTATTACAGATGGGGTTGGAGTGCAACTTGCATTTCAACGCTAAATGTAATAAATTTATTACAAATAGGGTTAGAATGCATCTTACATTTCAACGCTAAATGTAATAAATTTATTACATATAGGGTTAGAATGCATCTTACATCTCAACGCTAAAGATAATAAACTGGTAACTCACACCGATGTCGGTTGATTGGGACTCTGTATTCAATATGGCTTATGTACGGAGCTCGTACTATTTTCGCGACCGGTTCAAAAACATTGCGAAAATAGTGTTTAGAAAATTGCCGTGTTTGAAGTATTTTATACTTCCACAACAATTGTATAAAACTGTTTACCGTTAGGATGTGAATACATCTTTCATCTCAACTCCAAATGAAATAAGCCCATTATTCACACCAGTGGGAGCCGTTTAGGACTTGGTATTCAGTTTTGTGTACTGATTTGTTTGTGCTTGGTCAATTTCCGCGACCAGACAGGAAAAGATTACCGAAATTGGTGAACATGTTCCCCGGAGTACAAAGTGATTCGCGCAAAAATTCAAACTCGGAGCAAGTTGGAGTGGATCGGCCAATAACAGACGTAAGGGAGCTCCTTCCCCTCTGCCCAATTTTTGGGGAACATCAAAATTAAGAAAAAATCATACCGAAATTCGTGCAACTGATTACCAAAATATGTACTAGTGTAACAGTATATCAATGCAAACTCCGTACAGATTCGGTGGTTAAACTTAACAAACCACAATGGACACAACAGTCCAACAGTGCTAATGACATAGAACAAGAGACCCCTCCAGCCTCTTCCCAGAGGTTAAGGCTCCAAATCAAGGCATTTGAGAAGGTTTAGATGAACCCCTACTAGTGGTAATGCGGCCGACCACTACTACCACACGCGTCGCAGTCTCACACTTTTGTTCACCGCAGCCCCCCCCCCCCCCTCCCCCAGACTGAGAAGTATGGAGCTAGCGGTGAAGATTGCTGACCCTGTCAGGATTGTTACTCATGCTGGGTTTGTGTCAGGGTCATGCAGCCCTGTGTTTGGTGGCAAGTTCAAGGATGGTTAGGTTATCAGGTTAGGTTACTATTTTTGGTGGACCACTCATTCTTCTTCCCAGCCCCCCCCCCCCCCCCCCCCCCCCCCCGTCTCCGCGTCACTTGTATGTTGTGTTATAATGTGACTAACTGCGTCTCTGGCTATGGGAAGGGGCGCGGAAGAATGGATAGAATAAGACAAATATTGAAGGAGTGGTTGTTAGTTGCATTCGCCATCTTGCGTGCGCACAAGTAGATCGGGCAATAGGACACTAATCATCCACATTCGGTGATAGATAGGTAGCTGGTTTCGAGAAGGGGTGGCCCTATCAATGATGGTTAGTCATCCCGGGGTTGTGTCAGGGGCATGAAGACCTCGGTCAGGTGGCAGTTTCCCGGGTTGCTGGGACCATTGGAGTGGTTAGCGGTTGTTATGTTGGGTGAACAGACAGGCTTGGTGAAGACGCAACGGGGTAATTACTGCTTTTTCTTGGTTCTGCTCAAGTATCCTTGGTCTTTCCTCCCAGCGCAGATGTTTATCTAAGTCCACTTAAATTGATAAGCTTGATTAATTAACCCACCCTTCAGCAACACAAGCCACTCAGAATGCTTTTCATCAAAAACTTTATTCAGAGTATCCGTCTATAGTCTAGCTCCTGTTAGGTTAGGCTACAGTCTACACACTAGTGAATACATCCCAATATGCTGTGTTCCCCTAAATGTAATACGAAACCAAATGTAATAAATTTATTGCAGATGGGGTTGGAATGCATCTTGCATCTCAACGCTAAATGTAATAAATTTATTACAAATAGGGTTAGAATGTATTTTGCATCCCAACGCTAAATGTAATAAATTTATTACAAATAGGGTTAGAATGCATTTTGCATCTCAACGTTAAATTTAATAAACTGGTAACTCACACCGATGTCGGCTCATTGGGACATATTATTACGTGCAGAGCTCGTACTATTTTCGCGACCAGGTAAAAAGACTGCGAAAACAGTATTTAGAAAATTGCTGTTTTTAAAGCATTTTGTACTTCTACGACAATTGTAATAAACTTTTTTTCCATTAGAATCTGAATGCATCTTTCATCTCAACACCACCTCAAATACATAAGCCCATTATTCACATCGATGGTAGCCGTTTAGGACCTGGTATTCAGTTTGTTTTAAGCGCAGTATAAAATGACTCGCGCAAAAATTTCAGAAAAATACCTAGCGAAATTCGTGCAACAGTTTACCGAGATACATATACTAGTGTACCAGTATATCAATGCAAACCCCGTACAGATTCGGCGGTAAAATTTAACAAATCAACAATGCCAAGGCCATAGAACAAGAGACCCCATCCAGCCTCTTTCCAGGGGTTAAGGCCCCCAATCAAGGCATTTGAGATGGTTTAGATCAATCCCTAGTAGTGGTAATGCGGTCGACCACTAGCACACGCGTCGCAGTCTCGCACTTTTGTTCTCCACAAACTCTCACGGACTGAGAGGGATGTGGCTAGGGAAGAAGGTTGCTGAACCTGTCAGGATTGTTACCCATGTGTTAGTCTCAGGGTCATGAAACCCTGTGTTGTGTGACAAGCTCGAGGATGGTTAGGTTGTCGGGTTGGATTGCCTTTTTGGAAGACATACAGGGCAGTTAGGCCACACATTCTTCCTCCCAGCCTGTATGGTGTAGCTGTTTTTCAATCTTCTGCAGAGTGCCGCTGTTCTGGATGTTTTGTTGGCTGGGACATTGCCACCCAATCCTCCTCCGGGTCACTTGTATGTTGTCTCGATCTTAGAACTTTGTGTTATAATTTGACTTGTTGCGTATCCTGCCGAGGGGCAGGGGTGCGGGGTAATGGATGCGATAAGACAAATACTGAAGGCGCGGTTGTTAGTTG
This sequence comes from Pictodentalium vernedei, assembly GCA_031216915.1. NCBI lineage: Eukaryota > Metazoa > Mollusca > Scaphopoda > Dentaliida > Dentaliidae > Pictodentalium > Pictodentalium vernedei. The sequence continues at coordinate 199,953,195 of CM062296.1, read as the reverse complement.
CATTCGCCAGCACACACGTCGCAGTTTCGCGCTTTTGTTCACGACAATCCCTCACACACTGAGAAGGATGTGGCTAGTGAGGAAAATTGCCGACTCTGTCATGATTGTTACTCATGCTGGGTTAGTGTAACGGTCATGAATCCCTGCATCGGGTGACAAGTTCGAAGATGGTTTGGTCATCGGGTTAGGTTGCTATTTTGGGTGGACAGACTGGGCAGTTGAGCCACAAAAGGGATGGTTACTATTCATCCTCTGAGTTCCAATGTGATCTACGTGCCAGCAGGCACATAGAAAACATTAGAACTCAGTTTACGTATTGTTGGTACTGTTACCTCCGATCTTCCATTTTTCCTCCCACTCTGTATGTTGCAGCTGTTTTTCAATCATGTACCAAGAGCCTTTGTGCGGAATGAATTGTTGGCTGGGACATCCCCCCCCCCTCTCCCCTGTCGCCTCCACCCCGCGTCACATGTATGTTATCTCGATCTTAGAACTTTGTGTTATAATGAGATTTGTTGCATCTCCGGGCAAGGAACATGGGTGCGGGGAAAAGGATAGAATAAGACAAATATTGAATGCGTGGTTGTAGTTACATTCGCCCTCTTCCGCGTGCACATGAAAAGCGGCAAGTCGTACACTAGTCACATTTGCTCGTAGATAGATGGCTGGGGATCAAGATGGGTGGCCCTATCAATGATGGTTAGTTATCCTGGGGTTGTGTCGTGAAGACCTGAGGCAGGTGGCAATTCCCGGGGTTGGTGGGACCATTGGAGTGGTTAACGGTTGTTATGTTGGGTGGGCAGACTGGCCATGTGAAGACGCAACGGGGTGGTTACTGTGTTTTGTCGGTTCTGTGTTCTAAGATCTTTGGTTCTTCCTCCCAGCGCAGATGCAGATGTTTATCTAAGTCCACTTAAAGTGTTAAGGTTGATTAATCAACCTACCCTTCAGCAGCACAAGCTATTCAAAATGCTTTTCATTATTAATGTCTTTGCATGAAGTGTAAATGGGCTTATTCTCACATACCCAGTCGACATCAATTACAGTGCTGATCAGAGATGGCTATAGTTTGTTTTTCTTAATTGCCTACTGAAGTTCTCACTTACCCAGTATTGTTGTTTTAGTTGACGCACCCTTTGCTTCTTGCAAAGTGTTCACAGTTGGCAGTAATCAACCTGTTATCTGGTCACTGTTTTTATGTATCAATGTAATAATAACTCTTTGGCCAGCCGCTGATTTGTCGCGGTCCTCATAAGAGAAGGCCATCATTCCCCCTGCACCCCACCCCCTCTTCCCCTCCTCTCCTCCCAGCATTCAGATATAAACTGCTTAATAGTGTCCCTCACTTCCTCTTTTTCAATTTCTTCAATAAGCATTCCTACCCTCTCCCTCGTGTCCCCCTTCAGCCATCTATCCTTTGTTTCTTCACCCCACTTCTGCATTATTCTTCCAGTAAATTTTATTCTATGAGGTATATACTGTGGGCATTCCAAGAGAAAATGTTCCAGGGTCTCCACTACTCCAGAGTGGCACATTTGGCATCCCTTTTCCCCATCTCTCCCAATTTTTCCCCGAAGCTCCAGTGATCTTGATCTCAGTTTGAACAGCAGTGACCCTCCAAAGGTGCCATCTAGGTACTTCTCAAAAGCTGGCTTTTCTTTATATTGTAACCCCTGCAGTGATCTTTTCACGCTAACCCCTGCTCGCCAGTTTCGATTGCAATCTTCCATGACTCTCTCTTTGACAAACCTTTTGCCTTCTTTCATTCCTACTTCTATGTTAGTGACCTCTATAGAGTAATTGTCCATTAGTTCCCTCACATGTTTTGACCACCCCGTTTCTATATTAGAATTCCAAATGGTATCGAGCATCAATTTGCACCACCGGTTGTCAGGCAGGTTTCTCAAGTAGTTAAAGTAACACAGTTTTCCCAAATCTACCCTGTCCTTGATTTTCATCCACCCAAGCTCCCCCCTTACTGCTTCCAAAGCTGCAGCATTACTCGACCCTGTTATCCATCTGCCGGCATCATTTTGAGTATTTTCCAACTTCTTAGTAACGGTTTGGTTTAATGGAATCACGTCCGTGCCATACGTTATACTTGGTAAACCCACCCTCTCCCACAGCGTTTTCCCAACAAAGACCTTGTTGAAACTATTTTTCCCTAAAAGTTTTAGTTGGTTCAGAATTCTTTTCCCCTTCAGAATCAGTTTGGCTGAGTAATTTCTGTACACCCCTCTTCCCGTTATATTTATGCTTACCCCTAGATACTCATACTCTCCCGTTTCTCCTACAGTGATTTGTTTGCTTTCCCCTTCGGGGATTGAGAACTCCCCCACTCTCCATCTCTTCGTCATATCTACCTTGCGTCCAACGGGTATTACCTTGCTTTTATTTTCATTTAGTTCGAGCCGCCAAGTGTTCCCATATCTACCAACAATTTCCAGCAGTTTCTCTAGCCCCTGTTCAGTTCTAGACATTAACACCATGTCGTCCGCAAAGAATAAGCCTGGTATCTTTATGTCTCCAACATTTACCCCCTCCGCACTCTGAATTAGTTCGTCCCCTAAATCTTTAACATACAATGCAAACAAAATCGGTGAAAAGATACACCCCTGCTTGAGGCCTATATCCATAGGGACTCGTTTTGTAGTGATACTCCCTAGACTGAGTTGGCTTTGCACATCTGTATACAGTGCTTTCATGATTCCCACAAAGTCACCCCCCAGTCCGATGCCCTCGAGCTTTCGCCACATACCTTCCCTCCACACTCGGTCGTACGCTTTTTTCACATCTAGAAATGCCAGAAACATCTTTTTCTTTTCAGCCTTTGTTGATTCTATCAGTTGGGTGAGTGTAAATAGGTGATCAGTGACTCTTCGTCCTTTCCTGAAACCATTTTGAATTTCTCCTAAAAAACCTTTCTCTTCTATAACTTCCTCTAGTCTACCGTATATGACCTTACAGAATACTTTTCCGATGTTACTACTAACTGATATCCCCCTATAGTTATCTAGAATTTCCTTATCCCCCTTTTTGTGTATGAACGACACCTTACTTTCCCTCCACTCTCTGGGGACCTCTTGCTTTCGCAGAGCCAGGTTGAAAAGGTTTGTCAGGACTTCAATAAGTGCCTCCCCTCCATTTTTGAGGAATTCGTTCGGAATTTCATCAGTCCCTCCCGCTTTACCATTTTTTAATTTCGAGACCACGTTCCGCACTTCTTCTGCCGTTATTTCGCTACATACACGATTGGATAGGTTCTCCTCCACCAGTGTATTTCTTTTTGGTGGGGACCCACTGCCCCATCGCCTATCGTTTATCTTTTCCCAGTGCTTGACTAACTCTGAAGCGATACGGCCTTTATCTTCTGTACTTTCCCCATCCACTTTGATACTCTGCACACTACTTTTCCCCCGTTTATTTACCCAGTTCCAAAATACGTTTGAGCTCGAACCCCCCGTTTTCTTTATTGTTCTGGCAAGACTGCAATTGCGCTCCTTCCTATTATTATCCTTTATCTCATTCACCTTTTTCCGTGCCAGTTCATATTCTCCTTTCATTAGTCTCGTGTCATTGTTATCCACCCCTTTAAGCTTCCTACTTCTTCTGTAAGCAGCGCATTTTACCTTCCTTTCTTTTATAGCCTTTTTCAGTCCCTCGTTAACCCTGTATCCAAGCTCTCTCGTTGGGACCCTCACCCTTCCTATACACTCCTTCCCTGCCTCTGTTAGGCTATTTACTATGCCATCTGAAATACTCTGGACATTTGCATCCCTAGGTATACATTCAAGATTTGGTTTTAGTTTTTCCCGAAACTGCTTCCAGTCGGCTCCTTGTTTTAGTCCCCAAACTTCCTTGAAGGTATTTCTGTCTCTATTCGTCTTTTTGCCCATAATCTTAACTGTTATCAGGTTGTGATCACTACCCAAGTCATTTTTTCCCTCGTCATCTATTTCTACATCTATAACCTCCCTCCATACGCTAATGTCAGTGAGTATATAATCAATTATTGTCTTCTTATCGTTCCTCTCCCAGGTCCATTTACCCTTACATTTCGCATCCCTGTTCAGGATCTTTAAACCAAGCTCTTTTGATAGGTCCAACATCTTCCTCCCATTCGTGTTAATTTTCCTATCACCTCCCTGTATGCCCTCCTCCTTATCCCCGATGTGCCCATTGAAGTCCCCCATTAGGACAATACTGAACCCTCTGCTCCCAAGCTCTGTGATATTCGATCTAAGAGTTGTATATATTGAGTCATTCCACTCGGGCTTACTTCCCTCCACTGCTAAGTATACAACACCAACGGCAACACTCCTGCTTCCTAACTTGATTTTTGCCCAGACTATTTCGTTGGATACTGGAATCTGAGTCCTTGCTTCTGTGAGATCTGTAATCAATGAGGGCTGTAATTCCTCTTTAGCCGACATCATCCGCCCTGATATATATTCACATTGTTTGCTAGATGTTCAAGGACTTAGTTCCCATATAAGTCTTGCGTTCCTCCAGTGATATCATTCCAAAATGGCTAATGCTCAAGTAAACGTTCATTACATCCCAAACGACAGAGGTGGTAGATATCTTGTGTTTAATAACTTCAAGTTTAGTATTAAGATTCGGCGAAATGATTCTGTTCATTGGAAATGTTGTGTAAAAACTTGTAATGCAACTGTTAATACTAAGAACGACATGTTGACATCATCGCGAAATGTTAACAACCATGAAGCTGACAGTTCCAAAATAGTTGTAGCCACTGTCCTGGCAGAACTCAAGACATTAGTCCGCGAAAACAGCAGACCAATCAGTACATTATACCAAGAAGAACTAGCAAGTAAGTATTTCTTCATTAAACTTTTTTCTGAAAATTGTTTTTTCAGTAAATATATCATTGGTTTGATTGAAAATTACATATCATATTTCAAAAACATTTGACATTCTGGTTTTTTTTTAAAAGGTGTGTTGGGTGAGGGGTTAACAAAAATAATTGCGGAGATAAATTGCATATATGTATACGTACATTTTAAAATATTGGTTACAATGCATACAGATGTATATAATAAATATTTCTCTCTCTCTCTCTCTCTCTAGCTCTCTCTCTCTCCCTCTCTCTCTCTCTCTCTCTCTCTCTCTCTCTCTTTCTTTCTCACTACCCCCCCTCTCTCTCTCTCTCTCTCCGTACATTCGGTCTCTCATGATCTCTCCCATGGTATTTTTTATATTGCTAACATTATGTTCTTGTTGTTGCAGACCTTAGAAGAGTTGACACTGATCCAGATATCCTAGCTAAAATGACAACGTTCTACTCAGCAAAAGCATCACTTTACAGATCACGAGCGAAGACGGGGCCGGGAACTACAAATCACGTCGAGGGATGGCATGGAAAGCTCCAGTTGTTCATTTCGTCAAAGCCAAACATCTTTACATTAATTGAATTTCTCAGACAAGAGCAAGCCTATCAAGAAGTGTCTATCATATAAACTGCAGCTGGTGCCAGGAGCAGACCTCGGCAACAACGATATGTCCAAATCGACAACAAACTCAACCATTTAAAGTTAATGTACTTGCAGGGGCGAATGAACAATCTTCAATTCTTAGATGCTGTGGGCCACAATACTGGCTTTTGAATGACTTTGTGTTTATTCTTATGTATTCTTGCTGTCTGTCATTGTAATACTGAAATTATGGGTATGAGTTAATGTATTTATTGTTGCTGTCTGGCGTTTGAATGGTTAATCGGTAATAAATTTAATTAATGATAATCTACGTCTTGTTCATAACTCCCCAAAAAATTAATAATACGGACTATAAGCGGCGACCCTTTGATGTCACCACTTTCAACACCTATACTCAAAACAAAAGCTGCTGGGTAAGTGAGAACATCCCGTGTAAATGTTTAGTTTCAGCGTAAAGAATACTTTGTTCAGAGTAACCGTCTATATAGTCTAACTTCTGTGAGGTTAAGCTACAGTCTACACAACAGAGAACACAACCCAAAATGATGTGTTCCCCTAAATGTAAAACGACACTAAATGTAATAAATTTAATAATTTTATTACAAATAGGGTTATAATGCACCTTACATCTCAACGCTAAATGTAATAAAAGTATTACAAGTAGGGTTAGAATGCATCTTGAAACTCAACGCTAAATGTAATAAATTTATTACAAATAGGGTCAGAATGCATTTTTCGTCTTGATGCTATATTTGATAAACTGGTAGCTCACCCCGATGCCGGCTGATTAGGACATTGTTTCCACTATTTCTGATGTACAGTGCTGGTACTATTTTCGCAACCGGGTAGAAAAGATTGCGAAAACGGATGATTATTACAGATGGGGTTGGAATGGATCTTGCATTTCAACACCAATATAGAGAAAGTGCCAATGACGCTGTAGCTTACGACAGCCCTGGAGCACCACCTCCACTTCAGTCAGTAACCTAATATATCGGCTCGACCAATCCAGAGCTGGTGTATGTGTGTGTGTGTGGGGGGGGGGGGGGGGGGAATTTTTTGTCATTCGTGTGTTACTATTGAGAAAGGTGGAGATGAGTGAAGTAGCTCAGATCTATTTTGAAATTGGTTTGCCACCTCAAGAAATTCATAACACTTTAAGCAGCAGATCATTGCAACGAATTTTTTGGGGTGGGGAAGGAATATACAATCATCTTACAAAGACTATGTTGAGTTCCAGGTATGAAATCACAATTGCAATATGTGATAACACTGCACATACGTCTTAGGGTGTGTGTGTATGTGTGTGGAGGGGGGGGGGGGGGGGGTACAGATACATTTTTGGAGGCCAAATAAATGGTCGAAGAAATGGGGAGGATCCCAAGGGCCCGATCATCCCCCGTATTATTTTTAGTTACTATGGTGGCGCTAGCATTTCCCCGACAGCGAGGACTGACCTTTCCGAGAATGGGTTAGATAAGCATCAGTCTGTAAGAAGGCTATATACTGCTACTTAGTGAGCCCGAGGTTCACGCCCAGGATGGAGGGTGGCCAGTATATAGTATCCTCACCCCACAGGCAGGGGCTATGTTGCGCCTCAGACTTTAAATTACGATTACAATACGTGATAGCATTGCAAAACATAAAAAAAACATCCGGGGGGGGGGGGGGGGGGTACAGGTACATTTTGGGATTCCTAAGAAGAAATGACAAGAAGGACAAAAGTGTGTTTGTGTGTGTGTGGTGGGGGGGGGGGGTGCTTACCGAGAGCCCGATCAACCTCTCTGGCTTGCAGTAATGACTGCGAGGACTGACCTCCCCGACAATGGGAATCGGGAGATATCTAGGTATATACTAGTCTTAAGACGGCTATACACTGCCCCTTTCTCACCTGAGGCTCAGTCCTCGGGATGGAGGACGAGCAGTATATAATCGTCTTACAGAAGCTATGTTGCAATAAAAAACAGAGTTCCCAAACATGTACTGGGAGGGGAGCTTTGTATATACTACTCTGTAAGACGGTTATCCACTGCGCCGCCCGAAAAGATTGGAAACGCATTCCTCGACATTGAGTAGGGCAGTATTTAGCCGCCAAACAGAGGCTAGAATGTAGGCAAGAAATCATGCCATAAAGGAGGAGAGTTCCACGACAGGGGAACAGGCCTCGTCAACAAAGGGCTATAACCTTTCCTAACCCTCAACGGTGTGTTGGCCCCTGCATTATGACTCCTTTCTAATCTCATAGGTAGAGCGATGGAATCAAGTATCTGTAAGACTACTTACCATCTTAGGTCTACTTGCCAACGACACCAAGAAGGCTTCACGGCCCAGGTATACCTGAGGGGGTAAGTAGTCCTACATAGACTAGAGATTGTGTGGGGTGGGGCGTTCTCTGTGAAATTGTTTTTAAAATATGCACTAAAGCATGTTATATAAGAGTGATTTACGGCCATTGTTTGCCGCATCCCATGTCATTTCTCCCATACCGCGAACCTCCCTCCGCTTCTAGCTGACACAGCCGCTAAAGATTCATCGGCCAAAAGCAGTCGCCCGGTTCGCATAGCTGGCATCGCAGGCTCGGTGTGACCTTTTCATGCAATTTTTGTGTAAACGGGAAAACTCAGGCATCAAGGTTCTCCAGGTAAGCTGTTAGTGTAGCTATGCATGGCGTTGATAGCGTCACGATGAACGCGCAACGCCATCGCGACATTCACCGCTGTCCACGGAGCAGGGTGAATAAACGTCGTTAGGGTCACGTGAATAGTGTGAGCTCCAACATGTAGACAACATTGCCATTCAGTATCCCATGCCGTATCTCAAACCACTCATAACAGGAACAGGAAGGAATGTTCATTTGTTAGCTTTCGATTTTTCTCCTTGATCGACTCTATATATTCTACTTCGCCGACTCGAGCCATGGAGCAGTTCCTCTAGGAGATACTCCGCGAACGATTCATACCGACCGAATGAACGAGGTGTGCTCCACGCGAATGACTCCTTGAACGACTCGTCTCCTCATCTGGGTTTTATTGATCACAAAGTGAATACGTGTAAATCACTTGTTACCATGCGCATATTGATCTGTGATCCCAAATGACACTCACCGATCATCAACGACTGACCTATCGAACTTCGAGGTTGAGGGAGGCTAAGACTTCTTGTTGGCGGAGATGGAGGACTGGGTCCCTGGGGCGAGTAGGGAGGGTGGGGATTTTAGAGAGAGTCGCCGTTTATCAAGTATGAGAATGACCGAATGAGGAAAACCACCAAACATACGCTCCAAAACAATTGACGTAAACGAAAGTCTAACCAACGACATGCCTCCGAAAATGAAACGACACTTGAGATTTGTCGGTCGGCTATAAACCGAACCTCCTCCAACCTGGGGCATGAACGACGGGCTGGGGAAGGACAGAATATAGCCGCCTTACAGACTAGCCCATTGTCTGGAAGGTCAGTCACCCCTGTAGGCTTGCCCCACCACAATAACTCACCGATAACATGGAGGGTGATCGCCCCCTGGGTGTCCTCCCCACTTTGTGCCCCTCCAGCCATCTGTTTGGCAACCTGTAATGTGTCTGTACTCTCCACACCGACCAAAGTCCTATTTGCAGCGTTATCACAAATTGCACTTGTGATTTCATGTTTACATTTAGAGTTGAGATGCAAGATGCATTCCAATCTCATCTATATTAAATGTATTACATTCTGTGTCGTATTACGTTTAGTGGCACATTACATTTAGGGCCGAGCAGAAACAAACCAGTAAACAGAATTGAATACTGAGTACTTAACGTCTACCGCCGGTGTGAATTGTGGGCTTATTTCAATGTCCAAAGCAGCCGACATCGATGTCAGTTATCAATTTATTATATTTAGCGTTGAGATGTAATATGCATTCTAACCCTATTTGTAATAAATTTATTACATTTAGCGTTGAGATGCAAGATGCATTCTAACCCTATTTGTAATAAATTTATTACATTTAGCGTTGAGATGCAAGATGCATTCTAACCCTATTTGTAATAAATTTATTACATTTAGTGTTGAGATGCAATATGCATTCTAACCCTATTTGTAATAAATTTATTACATTTAGCGTTGAGATGCAAGATGCATTCTAACCCTATTTGTAATAAATGTATTACATTTAGCGTTGAGATGCAAGATGCATTCCAACCCCATCTGTAATAAAATTATTACATTTAGTGTCGCATTACATTTAAGAGAACACACCATTTTGGAATGTGTTCTCTGGTGTGTCGACTGCAGCCTAACCTAACAGGAGCTAGACTATAGACGGCAACTCTGAACAAAGTTTTCTTAACGCTGAAACTGCCACCTGACCCAGGTCTTGATTCCCCTGACACAACCCCAGGATGACTAACCATCACTGATAGGGCCACCTCCCTCTCGAATGCCAGCTACCTTTCTACGAGCGAATGTGGATACCTGATGTCCTACTGACAGATTTCCACATGCGCGCGTAAGATGGCGAATACAACTAACAACCACGCTTTCAACATTTGTTTTGTGTGTGGGGGGGGGGGGATGTACCAGCCAACGAAACATTCAGAACAGAGGCACTCTGTAAATGATGGCAAAACGGCTGCAACATACAAGCTGGGAGGAAGAATGAGTGGCTTAACTGCGCTTACAATATACTTTTGCTTGTTGTTGTAACGTTAATACTCTTTGAACACACATATTTTCAAAACACTAGGTGGAATATGTTCACCAGTTTCGGTAATCTATTCCCGCCTGGTCGCGGACATTGCTGAGCACAAACAAACCAGTAAACAGACCCGAATACGAAGTCCTAAACGGCTACCACCGATGTGTTTATTATTTATTGGTGTTTTTAAGGTCCTATATTTATGTACAATGGCTGATCATGGCCGTGGCCGTTTTATGGGTGGAGGAAGCCGGAGTACCCTGAGAGAACCACCGAGCAACGACGAGCAGCTGCCAGCTCCCCAACATCGTGACTCCGTGCTGCAGCACAGGTAGGGTTAGATTGGTTGAAGACATGCGTACCATCGACGTACAGTACGCCTTAATACACGGCGCCATCGTGCCCCCATGTGGACAACCGGGGTTAAGTGCCTTGCTCAAGGACACAACTCGGGAGTCCAAATCGATCGCTCAGACGGTCACCCATCCAAGGACTAACCGGGCTCAACGTTGCTTAACTTCGGTGATCTGACGAGAACCGGTCAGACGGTCACCCATCCAAGGACTAACCGGGCTCAACGTTGCTTAACTTCGGTGATCTGACGAGAACCGGTTACCGCAACGCCACCCCCTCCCCCCCCCCCCCCCACCCCACCCCACAGGTGTGAATAATAGGCTTATTTCATTTAGTGTTGAAATGAAAGATGCATTCAAATCAAGGCAGTAAAACGTTTATTACAATTGTCGTGGAAATATAAAGTGCTTCAACACAGCAATTTTCTAAACACTGTTTTCGCAATCTTTATTTAACCGGTCGCGAAAATAGTACGAGCTCTGTTCATAAGCAAAATTCAATACGAAGTAATCATCAGCCTCGGTGTGAGCTATCGGTTTATTAAATTTAGCGTTGAGATGCAATATGCATTCTGACCCTATTTGTAATAAATTTATTACATTTAGCGTTGAGATGTAAGATGCATTCTAACCCTATTTGTAATAAATTTATTACATTTAGTGTTGCGATGTAAGATGCATTCCAACCCCATCTGTAATAAATTTATTACATTTAGCGTTGAGATGTAAGATGCATTCTAACCCTATTTGTAATAAATTTATTACATTTAGCGTTGAGATGTAAGATGCATTCTAACCCCACTTGTAATAAATTTATTACATTTAGCGTTGAGATGTAAGATGCATTCCAACCCCATCTGTAATATATTTATTACATTTAGTGTTGTATTACATTTAAGGGAACACAGAAGTTTAGCAATTTAAGTGGACTTAGATAAACATCTGCGCTAGGAGGAAGAACCTAAGTTCCCAGAATACAGAACCGACAAAAAGCTGTAACCACCCCGTTGCGCCTTCACCTAGCCAATCTGTCCACTCAACATAACAACCACTCCAATGGCCCACCAAGCCCGAAAACTGCCGCCTGACCCAGATCTTCATGCCCCTGACACAACCCAAGGATGATTAACCATCATTGACGGGCCAGCCCCTCTCGAACGCCTGTTACCTATCTACGGGCGAAACGTGGATGACAAGTGTCCCACTGACCGATTTCCATGTGCGATGGTGAATGCAACTAACAACCGCACATTCAATATTGTCTTATTCTATCCCTTATCCATTATCCCTTGCCTCTGCCCCTGGCCAGGAGACGCAACAAATCGCATTATAACATAAAGTTCTACGATCGAGACAACATACAAGTGACGCGGAGGGGGGAGGGGGGGGGGTCAATGTCCTAGCCAATAAAACATTCAGAACAGAGACACTCTGTAAAGGATTGAAAAACAGCTGCACTATACAGGCTGGAGGAAGAATGAGGGACTTAACTGCCCAGTCTGTCCACCATAAATAGCAACCTAACCCGACAACCTAACCATCCTCGAACTTGTCACCCAACACAGGGCTTCATGACTATGAGGCTAACACAGAATGAGTAACAATCCTGACAGGGTCAGCAACTTTCTTCCCTAGCCCCATCCCTCTCAGTCCGTGACAGTTTGCGGAAAACAAAAGTGCGAGATGGCGACGCGTGTGCTAGTGTTCGGCCGCATTACCACAAGTAGGGGTTGATCTAAATCCTCTCAAATGTCTTGATTGGGGCCGAAACCTCTGGGAAGAGGCCGGAAGGATATCTTGTTCTATGGCCTTAGCACTGTTGGGCTGTTTTGTTCATTGTGGTTTGTTGAATTTAACCGCCGAATCTGTACGGGGTTTGTATTGGTACACTAGTATATATATTAGTAAACTGTTGCACGAATTTCGCTAGAATTTTTTCTTAATTTTGATGTTCCCCAAACATTTGGGAGAGTGGAGGGGAAGGGGCTCCTTTACGTCTATTATTGGCCGGTCCACTGCGATTTGCTCCGACTTTGAATTTTTGCGCGAATCATATTGTACTTCGCTTAAGATATGCGTTTGCTTGTTTTGGTAAGCGTTAATGCGCTTTAAACACATATATTTTAAAAACACAAAGGGGCATATGTTCACCAGTTTCGGTAATCTTTTCCTGCTCGGTCGCGGAAACTGGCAGAGCACAAGTAAAGGTTTAGTACAATGGTCGTGGAAGTATAAAATGCTTCAAACACAGCAATTTTCTAAACACTGTTTTCGCAGTCTTTTTTAGCCCGTCGCGAAAATAGTACGAACTCTGTACATGAACTTTATTGAGTCCTCATCAACGGACATCGGTGTGAGTTACCAGTTTATTAAATTTAGCGTTGAGATGCAAAATGTACTCCAACCCTATTTGTAATAAATTTATTACATTTAGCGTTGAGGTGTAAGATGCATTCTAACCCTATTTGTAATAAATTTATTACATTTAGCGTTGAAATGTAAGATGCATTATAACCCTATTTATAATAAATTTATTACATTTAGCGTTGAGATGCCAGATGTTCTCCAACTTCATCTGTAATAAATTTATTACATTTAGTGTCGTATTACATTTAGGGGAACACAGCATATTGGGGTGTATTCACTAGTGTGTAGACTGTAGCCTAACCTAACAGGAGCTAGACTATAGACGGATACTCTGAACAAAGTTTTCTTAACGCTGAAAGCTTAATTACACAGGGTTTAATATAGCCTAAACATTAACTCTCCATGCACAGAAATCAATGATGAAAAGCATTCTGAGTGGCTTGTGTTGCTGAGGGGTGGGTTAATTAATCAAGATTAGCAATTTAAGTGGACTTAGATAAACATCTGCGCTGGGAGGAAGAACCAAGGATCTCAGAGCATAACCAACAAAAAGCAGTAACTACCCCCGTTGCGTCTTCACCTAGCCTGCCTGTCCGCCCAACATAACAACCGCTAACCACTCCAATGGTCCCAGCAACCCCGGAAACTGCCACCTGACCCAGGTCTTCATGCCCCTGACACAACCCCGGGATTACTAACCATCATTGATAGGGCCACCTCTTCTCAAAACCAGCTACCTATCTACCAGCGAATGTGGATGACTAGTGCCCTGCTGACCGATTTTCTTGTGCGCGCGCAAGATGGCGAATGCAACTAACAACCACGCCTTCAATGTTTGTCTTATTTTATCCATTCCCCAGCGCCCCTGTCCCTTGGCCAGAGACGCAACAAATCACATTATAACACAACATACAAGTGACGCGGAGGGGGTGCAATGTCCCAGCTAACAAACCATTCAGAACAGACGCACTCTGTTGAGGAATGAAAAGCAGCTGCACCATTTAGGCTGGGAAGAAAAATGAGTGGCTTAACAGCCCAGTCTGTCCACCAAAAATAGCATCCTAACCTGATAACCTAACCATCCTCGAACTTGCCACCAAACACAGGGCTTCATGGCCCTAACACTAACCCAGCATGAGTAACAATCCTGACAGGGTCATCAATCTTCTTCACTAGCTCCATACCCCTCAGACTGGGGGACATGCACAAACAAACCAGTACACAAAACTGAATACCAAGTCCTAAACGCCTCCCACTGGGTGGCTTAACTGTCATGTCTTTCCACCCAAAATAGCAAACTAACCCGATAACCTAACCATCCTCGAACTTGTCACCCAAGACAGGGCTTCATGACCCTGACACTAACCCCGGCATGAGTAACAATCCTGACAGGGTCAGCAACCTTCTTCACTAGCCCTATCCTTCTCAGTCCGTGGGGGGATTGTGGGGAATAAAGGTGCGAGACGTGTGCTAGTGTTCAGCCGCATTACCACTAGTAGGCGTTAATCTAAATCCTCTCAAATGCCTTGACTGAGGGGGGACTTTACCTCTGGGAAGAGGCTTGAGGGGTCTCTTGTTTATGGTTTTAACACTGTTAGGCTGATGTCTTCATTGTGCTTTGTTAAATGTAACCGCCGAATCTGTATGGGGTTTCCATTGATATTCTGGTGCACTTGTTTATATATTGGTAAACTGTTGCACGAATTTCGCTAGGATGTTTTCTGAACTTTTGATGTCCCCCAAACAGTTGGGAGAGGGGAGGGGAAGGGGCTCCTTTACGTCTGTTATTGGCCAGTCCACTGCGATTTGCTCCGACTTTTTGCGTGAATTATTTTGTACTTTGCTTAAGATATGTGTTTGCTTGTTTTGGTAAGCGTTAATGCACTTTAAACACATATTTTCAAAACACTAAGTGGCATATGTTCACCAGTTTCGGTAATCTTTTTCTGCTCGGTCGCGGAAACTGGCAGAGCACAAGTAAAAGTTTATTACAATTGTCGTGGAAGTATAAAATGCTTCAAGCACAGCAATTTTCTAAACACCGTTTTCGAAGTCTTTTTAGCCCGTCGCGAAAATAGTATGAGCTCTGTGCATGAGCTATATTGAATACAAAGTCCTCATCAGCTGACATCGGTGTGAGTTACCAGTTTATTAAATTTGGCGTTGTGATGCAAAATGCACTCTAACCCTATTTGTAATAAATTTATTACATTTAGCGTTGAGATGCAAGATGCATTCTAACCCTATTTGTAATACATTTATTACATTTAGCGTTGATATGCAAGATGCATTCTAACCCTATTTGTAATAAATTTAGTACATTTAGCGTTGAGATGTATAATGCAATCTAACCCTATTTGTAATAAATTTATTACATTTAGCGTTGAGATGTAAGATGCATTCCTACCCCATCTGTAATAAATTTATTACACTTAGTGTCATATTACCATTAAGGGAACAAACAAGCTTAGTAATTTAAGTTGACTTAGATAAACATAGGCGCTGGGAAGAAGAACCAAAGTTCTCAGAACACAGAACCGATGAAAAGCTGTAAACACCCCGTTGCGCCTTCACTTAGGCAGTCTGTCCACTCAACATAACAACCAATAACCACTCCAATGGTCCCACCAAGCCCGGAAACTGCCTCCTGACCCAGGTCTTCATGCTCCTGACAAAACTCGAGGATGATTAACCATCATTTATAGGGTTTGCCCCTCTCGAACGCCGGATACCTATCTACGGGCGAAACGTGGATGACAAGTGCCAGACTGACCGATTTCCATGTGCGAGCGCAAGATGGCGAATGCAATTAACAACCACACATTCAGTGTTTGTCTTATTCTATCCCTTACCCCTTACCGCTGTCCCTGGCCGGGAGACGCAACAAGTTCTAAGATCGACACAGCATACAAGTGACGGGGGGGGGGGGGGAGTCAGTGTCCCAGCCAATAAAACATTCAGAACAGAGACACTCTGTAGAGGATTGAAAAACAGCTGCACTCTACAGGCTGGAGAAAGAATAAGTGGCTTAACTGCCCAGTCTGCCCACCATAAATAGCAACCTAACCCGACAACCTAGCCATCTCGAACTTGTCACCCAACACAGGGCTTCATGACGCTGACACTAACCCAGCATGAGTAACAATCCTGACAGGGTCAGCAACCTTCTTCCCTAGCCCCACCCCCCTCAGTCTGTGAGGGTTTGTGGAGAACAAAAGTGCGAGACTGCGACGCGTGTGGTAGTGGTCGGCCGCATTACTACTAGTAGGGATTGATCTAAATCCTCTCAAATACATTGATTGGGGCCGTAACCTCTGGGAAGAGGCCAGAAGGTTCTCTTGTTATATGGCCCTAGCACTGTTGGGATGTTGTGTTGATTGTGGTTTGTTAAATTTAACCGCCGAATCTGCACGGGGTTTGCTTTGATATACTGGTACACTAGTATATATATTGGTAAACTGTTGCACGAATTTCGCTAGGATTTTTTCTGAATTTTGATGATCCCCAAACATTTGGGAGAGTGGAGGGGACAGAGCTCCTTTACGTCTGTTATTGGCTGGTCCACTGCGATTTGCTCCGAGTTTTTGCGCGAATTATTTTGTACTTCGCTTAAGTTATGCGTTTGCTTGTTTTGGTAAGCGTTAATGCGCTTTAAACACATCTATTTTAAAAACAGTAAGGGGCATATGTTCACCAGTTTCGGTAATCTTTTCCTGCTCGGTCGCGGAAACTGGCAGAGCACAAGTAAAAGTTTATTACAATTGTCGTGGAAGTATAAAATGCTTCAAAAACAGCAATTTTCTAAATATTGTTTTCGCAGTCCTTTTTAGCCGTGGCGAAAATAGTACGAGCTCTGTAAATGAGCTATATTGAATACAAAGTCCCAATCAGCCGACATCGATGTGAGTTACCAGTTTACTAAATTTAGAGCTGAGATGCAAGATGCATTCTAACCCTATTTGTAATACATTTATTACATTTAGCGTTGAGATGCAAAATGCATTCTAACCCTATTTGTAATTAATTTATTACATTTAGCATTGAGATGCAAGATGCATTCTAACCCTATTTGTAATAAATTTATTACATTTAGCGTTGAGATGTAAGATGCATTCTAACCCTATTTGTAATAAATTTATTACATTTAGCGTTGAGATGTAAGATGCATTCTAACTCAATTTGTAATAAATTTATTACATTTAGCGTTGAAATGCAAGTTGCACTCCAACCCCATCTGTAATAATTTTTTTACATTTAGTGTCGTATTACATTTAGGGTTGGAACACTGCCCTAAAAAATCCTTTTTTCGGGCTATAATATTGTTCTCAAATGCATTTTACTCTACCATTGCAAACCAAGAATTCAAAAATTAAAATATGAAGAACGCCACCCCACCCCTCCCACTCCCCGTCCTCACATCCCCTTATTTAAGATTTGCGTGTGCATTTGGAAGATTGTTGTTTGTAAATATTTACTTATTTGTTGTGTTTAAGTTTTTGAATTTTAATAATAAAAACATTTCACATCAAATTTTAGTCTTCGCTTTTCATTTTTTACATTTACAGTTCTGCAGATGACGCGACCGACAGCCAACTGTAAAGTTGTGAATTGCATTCAATTCCAAACATACAAGTATACCGAGATATGAATACGATGTGCAGGTAACGAATGGTCGCCGACTATTGGTAATCACATTTCGTTTTCGCATTCCAATGTGCTTGTTCGTTCGAGACGACTGTAAATTGATAACTTCATCGATGGTACACAGCGAGGTGCGAAGCTTTTTAATTATTACCCGTGCAGTCAAGTGTGAAAAAATAGGGGCGACAACTCGAAATTTAATGTCTGACTCAGGCAACAGAAATAGTTCAGACGTTGCAAAAATCTTAATTACTCATCGATGACAAATTTTATTTTTCTCTACACCATTGATAAGAGATCAAAGCGAAGGTGAACTGTGCCGGGGGGGGGGGGTGTTATCGCCCTTGTTTGACGCACTCCTCTCGAGGGGCCTTGACATACTAAATGAACAGGTAGGGCACAATATTTTTCCTCCCCACTTCATTTCACAGCGAGCTGGTTTAAGGGTGTATGTCCCAATAGGTGAAGGTCCGGGGTCTTCCCAGAGAAAAAAAATAACTTTTCATGTCAACTAGAGCACCCTGGAGGAATAACAAGAACCGAATGGCCAAAGACATATCAGCGGTCCTCTTGTAAGGAGAGATTAATTCAAATATATCTGGTTGTCACCCGCCAGATACCATGACGTATTTTCTAAAATGTAGAATGACCAACTAAACGTCTGCATGGCACACTCTCCCCAATGATGTATATGTTTCTCAAGTTTAATACTCGTTGAGCCCAATGGGTCTGGGTTGTTTCGGTGGGGCTTAAAATCTGTCCCAATGCACGAAAACGGTTCTGATTTTTGGGAACTCCAACCACGAGAATCAATTTGTCAGTTCGTAAAGAAGTTAGAATATAAGAATAATGTTATACCCATGTGAGTGTAATAACCAGTACACTTCCCATAGTTAAATAAACATCGTATTTCTTTATTTACTTTAATTTAACCCTTACGACCTAGTTCAAAGTTGATGAGTTTCTTTTCAAATATGTAGGTAAAGCACACATACTGAATGTTTGTGGTCTTGCTGGTGGTAGTTACAGTACCTAAGCAGAGGTTTCTAGCGAAGTCTTGGCTGCCTGCATAGGCAGCCAAGACTTCACTAGATACCACTGCTAAAGCACAGTGTTACCTTTTTACGGAGAAGCAAAACATAAGGAAGCTCTTCCAGCCCTGTAAGGACAATTTCAAAATCTGTGAGAAGAATCAACATCTTGCGAGAATCTAAGTTGATTGTAATTGTTTTCTCCGCGATGCTCATTTCCGAGACCTGATTTTGATTCGTATATGAATTTTAAACCATGTTTCGGGATAGACAGATGTGCATACATCACACATGGACATCACCTACTTTCGAAAATAAAAGCCTACATTAACTGTAAAGGCCTACACTACCTATTTTCGTGTTAGCTTCGATTAGCTTTCCAAACGTGGCCGCTTCCCCAACGTGGAATGTTCGGACAGTTGAACTAGGAGAAGAGGACACTTCGGACGTTATGGAAAGAATGATCAAAATGACACTGTCAGAGAAAACTGTAAGAGATAGGAGAATATTTTGTAATTATGTGTTTTCGTTTAATAAATAAAGAGGTTATATTTATGGTGTACTTGGTAACTTCACATCAGCCTTCGGATTCAAGCTGATATGAAGTTATCTCCGGCTGATATACCAGCCGATATGAAACCAACCAAGTAATATAGTATAGTCGCAGTCGACTGGTCGTAATCCACGCGTGTATAGTTATGCCCACGCATGCGTTTTTCAGGTAATAAAAATCAACATCTGCAAAATTTTAATTAATGAAGCACCGGGTTGTGCCCTGTGCTTCATTAATTAAATTATTGATGATTATTCCTATAATTAGTGCTTGGAATCTAATATTATTGCGTCTGTGGATAATTGCCCACCCGTGGAAAGTGACCAGTTCACGGTGGCCCTACTGTAACCTAATCTTCTAAAATGCAAGTTCGCGTGACCAACTAATAGTCTGTGCCACTTTCCATTCTTAAGATATATATGAATGTCGTATTGAGTTCCACCGAGCCATACATGTCATCATTTCATCGTGAATTGTTTTCTGGGCCGACTGGCGACACATGCCTCCATCGACACACATAATCATGGTTGGACAACAGGAACCCCATAACATGCCGCTCGCCCATGGGGCAGATGCGGACGATTTAAAGCACTGACATTTGTGTTTCTCATGACGATTATCCTGTCTCGAAAATTTGGTAATGCTTCAAGAGATCAAAGGATTGTCTTGTAAATTAGAGAACTTTCAATCAAGTACATGCATATAATATATATCAAATAAAAGATCTCGTAATGTTCCTTTTCGTAAAAATTAAAAACTAATAAAGGGATCTTTTTCTTCAGTTTAACACAGTGTAAACTTTAGTTATGCAGGTCTTTGGAGGGGGACGCAGATCCGTGTACCCGGGCCGAGTGTTATGTACCTTTCATCTGTTTCCTTTCATCAGGGCGATCAGACTAGACTGCTGGTATATCGAAATGTCCTCTATGTGGACTGCCAATGGCAGTCCACATAGAGGACATTTCAGTATACCGACAGTCTATGCAATCAGACCCATTTCGCCTTTTGGTTGTTCTCACAAAATTTTCCCACCAACAGGTGTTGGGCTGCATCAATTTTGGGGGGCCCAGTGGAAACCCAACAGAGGGCCCACCAGGAATTGTCCCTGTGGGGCATACAGCCAGTCCGCCTCTGGATAAACACTATGACGTCATAGCGTAACAACTTTTACGTCATCAATGGGAGGATTTATTGCAGTAGGTACCTCGACCAGGTGACCAATCACAATGTGACTATTTTCTTGGCACCATGACATGGAACATTGTATGTTTAGAAAAGAAAATTAGAGCTAACTTTCTCAAAAGTTATCTGAGATCTCGGGATGTGCAGTTTTTTCAGAGATGAGGAAGTCAAAAGACATTTTCGAACACAAATTGGGAAACGACGAAACTGAAAATAAGACCTTGGAAGTTTTTGTGTTTTGACATTTGAACTTTATTTTCCAAACATCTCCCTTGAATAGAATTATTTGAATTAAGGCTGATTGTAAAGTTTAACTGGAGATAAAGGAAACAAAGAGCTAAAATGAGGAACAGTGAATCATGTTATGAAACCCGAAACACCTGGTGAAGATACAAATAGGTCCGTGCGAATTTCAACTTTCGGATTAAATCAAATCTAGAATCGAATCAGGCGAACAATTTCGAATCGAATCGACCTTTAATTGAATTGCACTCTCTTCTCACGTTGTAGATATGCACCTTCGTGCAACCGTAAAAGAGACAATAATGTCCGTCCCCCCTCAAGTATTGTGGTCAACGGAGAGGCATCAGATTGGTAAGTCAGTGAAAACATGAGGGACTAGGGTAACTCGGTGGTTACGGCGTTGGACTTCGGAACCGAGAGTAACTGCGTTGTGTTCTTGGGCAAGGCACTTAATCCCGACTGCCCACGTGTGGTCGAGAGTTGTCTGTTGTTTTCGTTTATTGACCCTTTACCTAACACGAAAAGCAGACGACACTTGCAATTCATTATTATTATTATTTATTGGTGTTTAAGGTCGCATACTTATGCACAATGGCTAAGCATGACCTTGACAGTTTTACGGGTGGAGGAAGCCGGAGTACCCGGAGAGAACCACCGAGCAACGACGAGCAGCTGCCAGCTCCCCAACATCGTAACTCCGCACTTCAGCACAGGCAGGGTTAGATTGGTTGAAAACATCCGCACCATCGACGTGCAGTACGCCTTAGTACAAGGCGTCATCGTGCCCCCATGTGGACAATCGGGATTAAGTGGCTTGCCCAAGGAAACAACGCGGGAGTCCGAATCGATCGCTCAGACGGTCACCCATCCGAGGACTAACCGGGCTCAACGTTGCTTAACTTCGGTGATCTGACGAGAACCGGTTACCGCAACGCCACTGCGCATCGACACTTGCAAACAAAATTCTTGAATAACTAATTTTTTCATTTTATGTCTCAAAAACATAGGTTATGACCCCTCTTCGGAACGAGCTCGACGAGCTCGTTCCAAAGAGGGGTCATAACCTATGTTTTTAAGACAAAAAGTGAAAAAAATAACGAAAATTAATTGGCGATTTTTGTGAAAAGCGCTGGCCGGTTTTGGCCGTTACGTTGGGTAAAGGGTTAAAAGAGACAATAGGAAACTTCGCTTCATTTTCTACTGATGCCATAGGTGTCTATCTCAACAATGACATGCTTCTTTATTGAACCTTCATCGCTCGTCTAATAACTTCAGGGCAGATAATTTTATCGAAAGACGATTTTCATGACAATTTAAATCAGGGATGGTTTTGGCACTGAAACCTCCTTTAAATCTTGACTGCAGAGTTCCCGATAGAGGACGAGATCAGGAGGAAACACTTTTGAGAACATCTCGGCGATTTGAAAATGCTCGAATCAGCGCCACACTATTCGAATCGAATCATCGGGACGATTTCGAATAGAAACGAATTCCGAAGCTTCGCTGGTCCATTCGAATAAAATATTATTCGTATCTACTCACGCGCATTTTGCCATGCATTCATTGTTGTATGTTTTGTCATTTGATCCACAAACCGGTTTGTATATTCTTGAACAAATACAAGGTTGCTTCGTTCTTCGACATCTTCCCCTCTTCGTCGGTTTAACCCCTCTGTAATATACATACAAAATAAAAAAAAATAAGAAAAAATAGTTGGAATACACTTGCAACTAAATTTCTTGAGTAACTCAAAACTTTCAATTTTTGTCTCATAAATGCGTTGAGGATATCAACGGGTTTTGAGTAGATGTCATAATTAGTTCATGACATCATTTTCGGTAACATTCTTTTCCGTTGAAGAATTGGTTCCGTTCGACATTCGCACTGCAATTTGCATTGGAAAGTTTTTCTTTGAAAACTGGTCCCGGAAGGGGGTTAAATATAATAAAGCTACGATATAAATCACAAATGTTAGTGTGGATAAGAATGCCAGGCCTTCATAGCACCAATCGCCCGTATCAATTTCGGATGGACAGCACAGAGTATCATATTTCTGTACAGTCTTTTGATATTATGACCCAGCGCAAAAGGGAAGGGAGACAACTGAAATATTTTGTCATTTATCTGAGAAATAAATTAACTTAGGTGATTTTACCAATTTTATTTTTAACCCTTTGAATGTTTTTCCGGTCCCAGATCATCGCATTGTAATTCCAAAAGTAGGATGGCTGCTCTGTAAATTTGTGAAGTAAGGTCAATCAATATTTTCAACGTGCAGCACCATGGCTGCACACTGAAAACATTAAATGGTCTGCTCCAAAATATAAATGTGAACTCCTCTGATTGTTGACATTAAACCCTAGCACTCTGGTGGGGCAATAGAATTTTCTCCAATCACTCTGTTTTTCTCTTGTTTAACTATCAATTTAACCAATTATATCTTGTTTCACAGAGCTCACTGAGCTCTGTCAAACAAGGTATATTTGGTTAAATATCAAATTGCATTATGGGAAATATCTGCTGCTGAAAACTTTACCATTTTGACATCAGAGTGCAAGGGTTAAACAGACATGGTAGTTACTTGCTTATTCTAAAAAAACGCTTTGCCTTTTAATCTCAAATTAATGCAAAGTATTTTTTCGGAAGAGAAAAACATATCAGTTTAAAAGCCATCAGCAGATAGCCAGCCAACCACTTTCAGCGAAAGCTCATTAGCCGTCCGCGAAACCAAATAGTTCCTTCAGCATTTTACTGAAAGCTACACAGAAACCTTAATAGATATTAATTTAATACCACAAATAACAACAACCATTCACCGCCAAATAGCAAACATATCACAGTTTCATGATAGTTTAGTGAGTTTACTTCGTGTTCGTTGATAATAAGTTTACTGTGATTTGCCGGTTTATTTATTCGTTTATTAGGGTTTAACGACACATTAACAGCCAAGGTTATATCGTGTCGAGTTTTACGGGTGGAGGAAGCCGGAGTACCCGGAGAGAACCACCGAGCAACGACGAGTAGCTGCCAGCTCCCCAACATCGTAACTCCGCACTGCAGCACAGGCAAGGTTAGATTGATTGGAGACATGCGCACTATCGACGTGCAGTACGCTTTAGTACACGGCGTCATCGTGCCCCCATGTGGACAATCGGGATGAAGTGGCTTGCCCAAGGAAACAACGCGGGAGTCTGAATCGATAGCTCCGACGGTCACTCATCCAAAGACAAACCGAGCTCGACGTTGCTGAACTTCGGTGATCTGGGGAGAACCGGTTAACGCAACGCCACCACCCCCCCGTGGTTTGCCGTTTGTGCATACAATGACACCAGAAAATTTTAAATAACGTAATCATATATCGGTCAAGACGAAAACTGTGAAGTCTACGTTTTCGGTATTTCCTCATATTTTTAGGGAAAGCATATACGGCCGCCGTGGACTGGTCACTTTACAAGGGTGGGCAATATTTCCACGAACGAAATAATACAAGATATCAAACACCAATTGTAGGAACAATCATCAAAAATTTAATTAATGAAGCACCAGGTACAACCCGGTGCTTCATTAATTAAAATTTTCCTGAGGATGACTTCTGTAACCTGGTAAGCGCATGCGTAGATATCATTGCCCACGAGTGTTTTACGACCAGTCCACGGCGAGTGTATTGTAATAAATTAATGTACTTTAGTTGGAACCAAGAACTGTTATTAAGTATCATCAACATCAATGGTCTTCATTTAGAAGAAAGTACTATATTTTCCATTTAGATTTGTTTTGGTAAATTAAGAGAGCATTCAATCAGTTAACATCGTCATGTAATTTATGTAATTGAATGTCGAGTAAATTAAAACCCATGGGGAATGTGTAAATGGTAAATCTTTTATCTCTGTTGTGTGGAGTGGGTTGCGAGGCAATGTGTGAGAGCCCACCATAAGTGTGTCACTATGTAATCCAGATTTCACAAAATTCCGTGTGAGCTGATGGACATTCCCTTGAAGCCTTTACATCTTACATGTCAGGACTTTCAAATAACTCGTCCAAACTGTATTATGAAAGCGAGTTAACTCTCTTTACCTATCACCCTATTTGTACCTTATATGGGAACGTCTGTTTTGGGTTGGATGCGAGGAGGTTTAATAAAATTTATAACTCTGTTGTAGCTCCATCTCTCTGAGTTGTTTCAAACAATTGATGAGATGGTAGTGTTTGAATAATACGGGCTTCAAGGGTTAAAGTTGTTATTTTGTCCACCCTCTAAATTTTTGCATGTACAAGTGCCAGTCGGATATAAGTCAATGCAGCCTCAAATGGACAATGCGGCACGATTTTGAAAAAATAAGCTGACCATTTAATAAAATCACAATTTCCGTTATGCAATAGTATACCATGGTAACATGATTACACTACTAATTGTTAACCCTTTACCTATGATGAAAAGCAGACGACACTTGCAAACAAAATTTCTTGAATAACTAATTTTTTAATTTTTTGTCTCAAAAACATAGGTTATGACCCCTCATTGGAACGTTCCAAAGAGGGGTCATAACCTATGTTTTTGAGACAAAAATGAAAATTAATTGGCGATTTTTGATAATAGCGCTGGCCGGTTTTGGACGTTACGTTGGGTAGAGGGTTAAAGCATACCTTGATGAAGTAGTTAGAATATTTTATCACCCGGGACCGGAGTCATGGCGAATCGGTTTTACACCCCCAATCAGTAACATTTTATGAGAGAAAGCACTACCAAACCTACCACGGGAGAGCCGCCCAGCTTTATCCAGCGGTCCATACGGTTACAACTTCAGAAATCATATGTAATTGTCGAGTGAACAGTTCTCCACAATCCACAAGTTTTTTGGCCGCGTCTGTTTACCCAATACTACAACATACTACCCAATACTACCCACTGGACAATTTTAGTGTTAGACTGGTGCCAGACCATACCAGCGTTGAATTCCTTGCAGAATTAGACTGGTGGCCCGAGAGCTTGTCTATAATTCTGTATCAGAGCTGAATAAACAACACCGTCAATCTGTTACGGCTGCAATTATACACTAAATAGGTCGGATATATCAAACCACTCGATACTTACGCGCATTTAGCTTGGCAACTGTTGCTGTAGGTCTTTCCGTCGTCACCACATACAGGGCGATATATGGCGAAACACATACATGGCTTCTTTCTGGCGCATTTGCCTTCTTTGAAATCTGTAACACCACTGTGAACAATAAAAGAGCAATACTTTTTGATGATATTTTAGTTGTTAATGTGTATCTTCATCCAGCGTCATGGATGTAGACTTAGGAAGAACTTTTCAGCTACTCGCCCAGTGCACAAATGCTCTCGTCCACCAAAACATTTCACTTATAAATTTGTTCTATATTCTTAAAAATAACAAATTCAAAAACACTGTAATGGGAAGTAATCTCCAATCAAACAAGTGCATATCTTGAAGATAAGGCCATCGGTTGATTTTTGGTGTAGTACGACATTAATAGTACCGCATTCAAGACCAAGCCGGAAAATAAGCAGACTGTCATCTGCAAAATGAGGTCCCCAGAGGGTGAATTTAGTGATGCTATCTGAATCAGGACCTCAAAAGTAAACAGAAAGAGGTACCTCGAGGATAAATTGTCAAACTGAATGGGATCGCATCATCAAATTCGCCCTCTGGGGACCTCGTTCTGTAAATTTTTCAGGACTGTTCAAGACGCTTTACAGCAAAATATTACTTTCGGCAATGCCGCTCAAGTTTGGATTACACAAATATATTAATTTTTTTTTGCTTGATTTTATGGTCACATTCGGCATCTATGACTACATCAGATCCGCAGCACAAATATAAAGTCAAGTTCAGCCAGTTGTTTATGCGTATCCTGTCCGCCTTAGATGCCTCCCACCTCAGGCGTTGGCTACAGAGTCCTGTTTTACCAATATATCAGAACTTGTTTATCACCGTGTGCATGCAGTGCTCCGCTGTCTGTGGTTCGTATGAGGAGATTAAGACAACAATCTTCAGGAATTTTGTTTCACGTTTGGATTATGGCCGTACGGGAGCGTTTGAAAGATTCTACTATCAAGACAAAAACGCAGTAATGGTCATGATATTTTAATTTCACAATTTTCAACTGTAGTGGCTGGCAGTAACTTGGTTATCTGGTATTCTAATTTCAGATTTCATTCTCAGACTCATAAAACGCTGATCGAAACTGTATGAGACTACATTGAACTTTTCCGATCCTCGGATAAACTTAACTGGGAGAGTGCCGGAATCCTATATTTGGACTTTCCCTGAAGTGTAGGTACTGTAACGTAAATGCTTTACATTCAATCGATATGCTTCATATTATCTTTGAAGTGGAATTATTTAGTCTGTATAGATTTAGCCTTGTTACAATTTATGTGAGAGTGCCTGCTTTCACTCTCTCATAAATTGGTACAAAGCAGACATGTGAACAAATTCGGGCGTCCAAATTTATTTTAGCAATCTACCCGTTAATAAATGCGGTTCCGAAAAGACTGTCCTCTGTAACTACGTATTGTAAAAACTTGAATACTTCAAATGATTCAGATGCAGAAACGTAAAAGCAATCGGGTTTTATAATTAAACAATTATACTTTTGAGAAGAGTTGCTTCCCCTTTTATATATAGAAATGTATTCGGTCTCTTGCAAACGCTGTTCAAAAGCAAGTAATGTTCTATGAACAGTGACGTAAACCATTCGTAACTACACACGCGCTTGTATACCGCAGCTGAAGGATATAGACATCCATTTGAAAAAAGCATTGTTTGTTGAGAAAGTAGCCTTATTTAATACGACGTATGACAAGGCCATAACATGTCTGACAAACTTCGGCGAGGCAAAGAGTCATCACATTGCACTGATTGCATGCAACGCAGCTGTTACGCCTCAGCATACTGCGTTCCAAATCTCAAAATTTTTCAGGCTGCAAATTTTTCTCATAATCCAACTGGGAATTTAACCAATTCAGACTGATTTGATAGAGCTCTATGGCCGCTGTCAAACAGTCCTGAAACCGTTAAACCGTTACTAAGAATTCGTCTTTTCTGGTGACATTTCAAAACAATAATATTTCTCAGATAAACTGGCGATGCACAGCACAGGAGCGTGTCATATGTGGCCAGTCGCTTATCATTTCAGCCGTTTTGCGCATGACGTCCATTCGTCTTCCTGGAAGTATCTTTACATTTCCCTAAATATAAAGTGTTCTCCTTAAAATGCTTAATAAAAGGTATTTCACATTGATTCTTTTCATAGAATAATATATGTCCAAAAGGGTCGAAGATCGTTCTCATAATTTCTAAGTATTGATAATAATAATAATAATAATAATAATAATAATAATAATAATAATAATAATAATAATAATAATAATAATAACATGCTTTTCTCGGGCATCGTTTGGCTCCATTACTGGACCTCCATCTGTGATTAGCAGCCTCACCACCATTAGCGGCCCGAGGCGATAGCCTCGGTCCGCTAATGATTGCTGGGCTGCTAATCACAGATGCCGGTCCATTAATGGGGCTCCATGCCCTCGAAAATCATGTTATTGCATATTTCTCTAATATCTGTCGCGCCTGAAGATATCGAAAAGTACTGAACAGGCGTAGTATATAATACAATAATATTTTAACATTGCTTAAGAAATCGTTTCGTTTGATTGATGTGAAACCGCTCCCGAAATTTGAATTCCACTTGTCCTGGACGTACTGACGTGCGGTTTTCTCAAACCCGATGATCAGGTTTCATGGATACAGTACTGCTTGATGGGTGACTGCTGCCAATCAAAAGCGTTGTCAACTTGTCGGAAAAATCTTTAGACTTGAAGTCAATGTTCAAATATTTGAAACTGAACCGACCGACACATTTGTCGGTTGCTACTTGGAATCGAGAAGATTGTCTCTTTTAGACATTTATTTGAGGAAAAAAACTTTGCCGAGGAAGCACGATTACTCAATATGGGGTTCATGGCCATGAAATGTTCGACAAAGCATGCACCCTTACTTAATACGGGATTCGTGGCCATGACATGTCGAACAAACACGCTTCCTTACTTAATACGCTGTGCGGTCTGCAGTTTGTAGAAGGGATTTATACAAATCGTATGATTTGGCGGGCTGCGGCAGCAGTGTTCACAAATGTTCCGAGCTCCGCGCGGCAATCGTGAAAGTCATGAAATAAAAATCCGTGAGGAGACCGAAAGGCACCATTTAACAAACTGCGAGGCGCCCTCACGGCGGCTGCAAGGCAATCACACAGCGCCCACACTTGTGTTGCGTCCACCGCAAGGGCGCTGAATGGAGACCTTGCTGACGCCTCACGGCGAACTTGCGGTTTGTTCCGATAGGTATATAAGGTACAGTGACCTTACGATGATACCTGCGTCCTCCAGCCTTGAGATTTCCGGAAAAATCGCAAGCCTCTGCGACGAGCTCAAAACCTTGAGATCATCTCACGGTTGCCTTATTCTGCCATGCGGACACCGCACGGTTATGGAAATTTTGGGGACTTACGGCCACCACCAATACGCCGCAGACCATTTGTGACTGCGTGATGTCCAGGTAATAAAAATCACCAGGTAATAAAAATCACTCCTGTGTTTGAATAGAAAGACACTCGTTTTCCCTTTTGATGTTTGCGTTTTAGAAGACTGACGCCGTCCCATCCATATCCGCTTACATGGCGATCATATAATAATCCCTACCCACCTGAAGATGGGCTAATTATAACATATTGAGAACTTCATAGCGGATTTCTACTTAGTATTAAAACAAAACTAACTGACTTAATAAGTTGTGTATTCTGATGAGTAGTTTTGGGTAGAAAACCCTGAATATATTCTAAGTTCACTGAATACTTACTCGCACTTAGCCTCACAGTCATTACTGTAAGTTTTTCCATTAGAACCGCAAACAGGGCGGTAAATCCTATAACAAAAACATGGCTGAGAACTGCCTTCGAAAAGAGACCTTTGACACTTGCCTCTCCTGGTTGGAAATATTCCTCTGCAATAGAAAACCATAATATATCTAGTGATTTATTTTCTTTCACATTATACAAAACAATCTGTCCGATTGTCTGAATAATAGGCATCGTGAAGCACTCTGTCCCCTGTCTTTTTTATCATTAAATAATTGCATTGTTAATGTAGTTATACGTTTTGGGTCCAAATACTCAATTCCCATTGGTCAGCTGGATGAAAACGTCATGACCAAATGTAATTCATTTTCCAATGAATACATTTGGTCGAACTTTGAACTTGTTGTCGTTTCATAGGTGATTATAGTTTACTGATGTGTTAAATAAATTGTTTTGAACATTCCAAGTTTCGTTGCGAAAGACGGCAATTTGACAAATTTGGGTCAATGCCGAAAACCGGCGCTCAACTCAGAGTTGTGCGCTTTGTCTTTTGTGTGAGGGTAGTTTTTCGCGTCGTTCGTACATGTTTTATTTCGTCTTTCTACTTTGTTGTTTGGTAAAAAATAGTTTAAACAGTTACGGAATGTAATTATAAGAATTGAATGCAATTTTTATAATCTTTATTCGAGTATGAACGTGTGGGAATGGGTACAAATTATGTATGAATCCCGAAGGGATTCATACAATTTGTACCCATTCCCACACGTTCATACTCCAATAAAGATTATAAAAATTGCATACAATTCTTAAAAGTACACAGTCACAATGGAAGTAAGACCAAACAAAATTAAATAATTGATTTTCATGCACTTTTTTTTAAAAACAAATGAGGGAGGGCGGCTTTTATTTTCATTTTTTATTGCTGATGGTCGCCGTTGCCTAAAACCCAGTTATGAGAGCCTAAAATTAAATACTAGAGCTTCCACGTTGATTTCGTTGATAGTTTTGTTTGTAACAGTAATCATACAACACACAGTCAACATAGAACAACTAAAATGGAGATTAAAAATAATAAGGAGTGCCTGTTGGCACTCTCAAGTAATTTGAAATAAAATAATTTTTGATGAACAAATTCAGACCACTATTTTGCAATTTTTGCATCCAAAACATAGCTTATGACCCACATTGGAACTAGCTCCTCCTGCTCGTTCCAATGAAGGGTCATAAGTAATATTTTCTGAGAAAAAAAGGAAACATTTAGTTATTCGGGAAATGTTTTCTGCAAACGTCGTCTGCTATTTGTATTAGGTAGACGGTTAACCCTTTACCTAACGTAACGTTCAAAACCGGCCAGCGCTATTCTCAAAAATCGCCAATTAATTTTCATTATTTTTTTCATTTTTTGTCTCAAAAACATAGGTTATGACCCCTCGTTGGAACGAGCTCGTTCCAACGAGGGGTCATAACCTATGTTTTTGAGACAAAAAATGAAAATAATAGTTATTCAAGAATTATTTTTGCAAGTGTCGTCTGCTTTTCAGGTTAGGTAAAGGGTTAATGAAAAATAAGGGAAGATTAATTCAGTTCTATTTCCGAAACCAAGTAATTTACAACTTTTACCACGTCGACGTTGATTTCTAACGTCATACCCGTTACACGTATCAGATATGTTGTGAACGATACCACTTTGCGTAATGAGCTATTTGGTGGTCATTGTCTGATAAAACAGCTTGCAAAATTCTCAAAAGTACTGTCTGATTCAGGGAAGTCTTCCTACTTGAACCTCGGATGGATTGGTCATTCTCAGCCTTGCCTAATTCTACGCCTTCACCCCCCCCCCCCCACCCCACCCCCTCCTCCTATCTTCCACCGCCATAAGTTCAACGAACAACATAAAAAAAGGTCCCGCTGATGAAAAAGAAGTGTCCCCAATAATAATTGAAATGGATGAAAACATCACTTTTTATATTGTTCCCTTCCCTATTTAGCTTCTTTCAGATAACGTTTGAAATCTGTAACATTACGATGGTAGAGACTTTCCATCCAAGTTGAGGGTGATATTACTCCGAGCCTCCGTTAATGTAAACTTCCAACTGTGTGAGTGTGAACTGAACCAACATGTCGTCGCCTGAGTGCTAGAATGTCCTATGTCCCCTATGGGACATAGAACATTCTAGCACTCAGGCGGCGATGTGCAAACATCAGACCGATAATAGTACGGACTCCGATACCATTAACGTGTTATCTTAAGCTTTTATGCAATCGACATTAATCGTAGCGAATAATGGTGATTGGTTGGTGATGCCAAATCACGTGGGCTGTTGGCTCGGGAATGGAGGACAGAGAACACATGATGGTGGGCGACAGACTGTAAATCTACATGGGTAAGTGCTCATCGCTGAACCCCGATCTGTTGTATTTGCGCGGGGTTATCTGAATGGAGTTTAATGCATTTTTAAGTATTTATTCTTATTTTTCCGATTTAGAGAGGTACGCTCATGTAGATTTTTGATTAGGTTATTATCTTGGGGTCTGCTTTGACTTTGGGTCCGCGAGGATTTTCAACGTGTTCCTAATAATTTCGATATTAGCCAATTCCCATTCCGCTTGTCCATTGCGGCCTCTGAACGTGCACTTACACTCTTTCGGTCGCATAAGATATCACAGCACTAAATATTTTCCCATAACGCTCAAGTGGAAAAGATTATGATTTCACCACTTTAGGTTTGGCACTCAAATACCGTTGTCAAGCATAACCATTCAAACAACTTTTTTGATCCAAAAGAAGGTGTCATGCAACATATAGAAGACAAAAACTGAAAGGAAGGAAGTACAGGCCACGTGCACATATTTTTCAGGGAATTCTCAACAAAACCACACCAAAAGTCAATTGAGTTTTTAGGTCCAAAAGTCATCAAATTAGCCTCTCTATTTATCTGGTATATTCAACAATAATGCAGATTGTCGTTAGAATATTTCAAAGGTTTATTGAAACAATATATTTTCTCAAGGCTGCTTATTTTTAGAGCTTGCAACATTTCTGAGTGCAACATTTCATAATGGGTAACTCAAATTCAAATATTTACTGAAGCGATACCACAAAGGTTGCGCAAATGTTTGTTGGCGTACATTTTATATTACCCCAAAACAATGGATTAACCCATAGCATGCGGCTCTATCGTCCGCAATACGTGTAATACACACATGCGGTCAGAGTTCACAGGGAGTGGCCTAGATTTTTAAAAGCGGATTCATTCTGTTTACAGGCTATATACAGGGGTTCGCGAAGATGACCGCTTGGGGGTGTAAACCTGACTGTGGTGGCTCATTTCCTGACTGATTAATGTTCCAGCTACATCATCAAGGCATCATTTTACTGATTTCTTGCTTTCGATGAATAGCGGTGAACGATTTCGCTGTAACGCATAGTAACGCATCAATGGAAACAACTCTAACCTGGTTGATAATGGTCGAGATTGGCGTCATATCAACCGAGTTTCAAGTCATATCAGCCCAGCTCGATAATGGGCAATTCTAGGAAAGAAAATCGTACCTAAAAAATATAGAATATACCAATAGTAGTTTGGTGTACCAAATGTTCACCAAGAGTGGTGAAGTGGTATTAACGATTTTATTTATACCATGATCGTCAGATTATTAAGAGTTTTTTTAATTTTTTCTCGATTTTACTGAGCAGCAGACGAACATAAATGTACGTGCGAATCTGTTTTTGTTTACAGTAGAATAGGTAGTCGTGGTATAAATAAGTGTGCATTATTGCTTGCGGTGGTTCATGCCCTGACTGACTAATATTCCAACTACATCATCAAGGCATGCCTTCGTTGAAGGCATGCCTTGATGATGTAGTTGGAATATTAGTCATTCGGAATTATAATTAAAAACTCAAGACTTCTTATACATTTATTAGTGAATAAATGAAATATACATTATATATACGGATTTTGGTCGGTCTACGATGATGTTCTTACCAATCGGTTGAGACATCCAGGCTGCACTCTTGGCTACTGGTAAGAAACACTGCTTTCAAGATAGTTTCATCTGCAGCTTTTCTCTGTTTCTCAATTTTATAGAGAGTAATCGCTTGACTGGACTGGTTACGTGAAATAACTCATGAGAGGTGAGGGACGTTGTCCAAACACGAGTGCGCGAATACGCACGAGTGTTTTACAATATAGTCCCTCGCCTCGAAGAATTATTTCACACAACCAATCCAGTCAAGCGATTACTCTGTTTATTACTTTTCATTATTAACGATAATTATATTATTTAACCCATTACCTAACGTAACGGCCAAAGCTGGCCAGCGCTATTCTCAAAAATCGCCAATTAATTTTCATTATTTTTTCATTTTGTGTCTCTAAAACATAGGTTATGACCCCTCATTGGGCTCGTTCGTCGAGATCGTTCCAATGAGGGGTCATAACCTATGTTTTAAGACAAAAAGTGAAAATAATAGTTATTCAAGAAGTTTTTTTACAAGTGTTGTCTGTTTTTCATGTTAGGTAAAGGGTTAAAAAAAAACAAAAAACAATGAAGTCATCATACACCTACGGCAAAGTGTCTTCGTTTGCGCGCACGGATACATGACACAATTGTCGATTGCATAATTCACTTGTGAAGTTATCGTTTATAATCAAACCCGGAAATCCCAGTAAATCACACTTTGGAAAGTAATAAATTCTATACCTCTTATTTCTCACTTCCTGTCGGACATTGATGACCAGTTTGAACAATATTTCTCTCAGTATTTGCAACCACCTATATATTTCATAATTGTCTGAAATGCTCTGGGAGACGGACTATAAAAGCTCAAAGTTTTCTGCCGAATCCTTTCCATTAACACTGTCGATTACTTCTGTTTGTCTGGCTATAATGCATACTTCTCTATTAGAACCTCCGTACAGCTACTGTGATAATAACACTTACTTGCATGTATTACATTATATTCCTTTCCGAATAAATATTTTTTAAACTAAATATACATGCAGTAGTCGACACAACTTTTTATTACGTAACAGGTGCCGTGTCGGAACTACAAACTGATCATTCTCTTCGCCTAACAACAACCCTCTATCGGGTAATACAGACCTTCATTTGTATGGATGACTGTATGTGTGACACAGGTCTAAGAATCATCTCTAATTTTTAAAAGAAGTTACATTAGTGGCAAGAAGATTTGGTATCTTGACTCCAATCCTGACAAAAAATGTCCCGAATAGAAAAAACTAATGGATGGGATGCCTCCCCCCTCTCTCTCTCTCTCTCTCTCTCTCTTCTCTCTCTCTCTCTCTCTCTCTCTCTCTCTCCCTCTCTCTCTCTCTCTCTCTCCACACACTCACACCACCCACACTCCATTAGCGGCGTTCATTGGTGTCTAGCGACATTGCAGACATCACCGGGTTTCTCTGATACACTACCAAATTATGATCGTTGAATCAGATAATGAGGAGTGACGCACTCTCAATATTTCCAAAGTCACGTGATCACTTGATCAGAGCTGGCATTTTGATATCTAACTTTTCCCTTTAGGTGAAAAATAGTTTGTTTAACAAATTCATGTTTATTAACTGGCCTCGTTTACAGAACTCAAACGCAAATGGGAATTTGTCATTTGGGAGTTTGTTTTGTTCTGCTTCGGTGATCGCGCAAGTTTGCAACCCTGCTAGT
Organism: Pictodentalium vernedei; assembly: GCA_031216915.1. NCBI lineage: Eukaryota > Metazoa > Mollusca > Scaphopoda > Dentaliida > Dentaliidae > Pictodentalium > Pictodentalium vernedei. The sequence goes on along the minus strand of CM062296.1, from coordinate 199,918,121 downwards.
GTGTTGGTTTCAGAAGTAGAAACTTCGTGTTTGAAGTCAGTTATTTCATTACTTTACACATTATGTGATAAAGGGAATCTCAGATGCGTGTCGATCTGACGTGGAAGTTTTGAGCCTCGTCCACGAAAATAGTAAACTCGGTTGAACGATTTCATACAAAAGCATGACTCTCCAGAGAACCTCTGTTTCTGTCAATGCTATTTTTGTGGCATAACTGACTCACAGTACCCACACAGAGACAATGGATTCTTCACCATCCATTGAGTTGGCGTCTATACCTATTTTCTCTTGTAAGTGTAGTGGAAACTTGAGAGCCATGGAAGCATATTTCCAGTTAATGGACCATCGGTTAAAATTCTATGATTAAAACTTTTTACCGACAAATCCCTTTATTTTATATTTTCTGTTATTCGAGAGAATCACCATCGCGAACAATAATTAGAGGGTCTTCCTTGGTTTGTTTCATATCAGCCGAGATATCAGTCCGAGGTAACGTCATATCAGCCTGAGATCGAAGGGCAGATATGAAACTAACTATCGCTGCTGTTTATGTCTGTGTAATTATAGTTAGAGGTTATTACTTGGTTAGTTTCATATCGGCCGAGAAATCAGGCCAAGGTAACTACATATCACACTGAGTACGAAGGTCGAAAGCTGATTTGACATTAGGACTGATATCTGGGCCAATATGAAACTAAGCGAGTAATAACCTCTTTGTTTGTTAAACCAAATCAAATACAGTATGTGGAGGGTGAATTTCACCAAATCACCCATGGAGTGGTATAACCCAAGGTACTACTCTCAAATTTTGTTTAGAAATACAAGAAGCACAAGCACAAATTCAACCAATGGACCTAGGAGTTTAAACTTTGCTTATGCTAATTAGGCTTTGCAACAAATTTATTACTTGAGAGAAATCATCACATAAGTTACAGTTTCCTGATAATGTTATAGTTTCTTATTCTTTTCATTAGGCCACAGTTCCCTCTTTTCCGAGTTCAGCTTTCCGAACGCCGCGGCCTCCCCACGAGAAGCCGCGACGTTCGTATAGCTGAACTGTCTCCTCTCACTTTAACCCTTTACCTAACATGAAAAGCAGACGACACTTGCAAAAATAATTCTTGAATAACTAATTTTTTTCATTTTTTGTCTCAAAAACATAGGTTATGACCCCTCGTTGGAACGAGCTCGACGAGCTCGTTCCAACGAGGGGTCATAACCTATGTTTTTGAGACAAAAAATGAAAAAAATAATGAAAATTAATTGACGGTTTTTGAGAATAGCGCTGGCCGGTTTTGGCCGTTACGTTGGGTAAAGGGTTAACGAATCTCCGATTGCAACTCTGAATCTTGGTTTGCGCTGAAGTTTGTGTATAACTCTCTTCTTTTTCTCTTCATTCTCCTAAACTTACTTATTGCCATCATTAATTTCTCAGCAAGCAAAAAGTACTCCCTTTTGCCTGGTAACGAAAATTTTACTGATTTATTGCTTTCGATGGATAACGGTGAACTATTTGGCTGTAACGCACAGTAACGCATCAATGGGAACAACTCTAGCCTGGTTCATATCGACCAAGATTGACGTCATATCAGTCGAGTTCCATAATGGGTAATTTTCTTTCCTTTAAATAAAATGCAGTTACTATTCAAATATACAGGAGCCAATACTATAAAACTTTTCCAATTGTATTTTCTAGTTATGACCTTAAATGGGTTAAAATGAACGATTAGCATTTTCAAAGATCTGGCAATTTGCCAGATGGCAAATTGACATAACTTTAAAAATGATAATAATGTTTTTTAGTCAGTGAAATTTATAGGTAGAAAATACAATTCTAGAAAATACAATTGTAAAGGTTTTAGAGTATTGGCTTCTCAAACCTTACCCGGTTTTTATCCCATAAATGGCCGTTTATTTGAACAATAAAGGCCTTGGATAAATGTTTGCTTTATTCACCTAGTAGGGTGATAAATAAATTTTCACCGTAGGTTTAACACTGAAAGAATTTATTTCCCTAGTAGCGACGGACTTGTTGACCTCTGGCCTCTACCACATTTGTCTAGCATAATTTGTTGATTTCTTTGAATCTTTTTGAAAGTATTACACAATGCCAGTAGAAAACACCACCCACTGCTCATATAATAAAGTAGTTTTGCAAGTTTAGCTCAAGTTTGTAGGGGAATTATTTTTAGACTGAAATGTATTACTGCGCCTTGTTTATTTTTGCCAATTTTGCTGGTCGATCGAATTGGATCAATGTGCTCCTCATTTCTCGCTGTGTTTTGTAGCGAATTATAGCACGATTTTGCCGCATCTGCCCTGTAGAAGATTTATGGGATAAACAAAATACGTACAGTGTTTTCAAGTAAAAAAATTAATTATTCTACTCGTAGAATTAAGAATGAAACCGACTCGCCAGAGGCTCATCGGTTTCATTCTTAATCCTACTCGTAGAATAATTTTTTTACTTGAAAACGCTATACGTTTATTCTGTATTTACCTCGAGTTTCTACTGAAAAGTCCGTGCTGTTGTCTTTGTAGAGTTATCCGAACGATAACTTACCGATCAAACTCATTACATTTCAATTTCCCCAATGTGATACATGATTTCATTTTTCGCATTAACACAACAATATAACAATAACATGATTTTGAAGGGCTTTACAGTGTATTAACGGCTCAACAGAAATGGTTAACAGCCCACGAGTTTTATTAGCGGCCCGCGAGGAAGTAGCTCAAGGGCTGTTAACCATTTCTGTTGAGCCGTTGATACACTGTAATGCCCGACAAAGTCATGTTATTTCTATTTTTGCCACTTTCGTACATCGGGTACATTACAATTAAATTATAAGGGAAATAAGATAAATAAACGAAGTTTGACGTTTTAGAATTAAAAAACAGCGACACTATCGTCTGATTTGGTGACAAGCAAACCGGGTAACATGACTATCGTCTGATCAGTCTACGGCGAAATTGGAAAGTTAGATGATGAAATATATCTTCGAAATGCGAACTTAAGGCAAAGAGTTCATTCATCAAAGATGTCATCACTTACTTTGTGTGCATCGCTTTTTATATTTGATACATTATCCATCCGTGACACAAAGGGAAACACTTGAAAAAAATGTGTTAATTGTGTTTACAAATTAAAACAATCCGAATTGAATTTCGATCGAAATGGAAATGTGGGAAAAATATTGTTGATTGGCTGAGAGATGTGACGTCATTGTCTATATTTAGACGTGTCGGGCTGTTATTGTCGTGTTGGGCTGTTATAGTCAATAACGGCCCAACACGTCACATGACTTGTACTTGTTGAGCATTACGAGGTTTCAACACACGGTAAAACATTGTTAATGTGCTAGGAACGCCCGCAAAAGTGGTAATAATTTAATGTAATGTGGGTTTTAAGTTGGATAATATACTCGGCCCTGGGTATTCGGCAAGATAAATATTCTCGGGCTTCCGCGTCGACCATTGTTTATCAGAATATCCCGTGTCTTTACAGGAATATCAAAGGTCAAAAGCAATAGAAAAACCATGAGATTTTCAGCATACAAATACAATAGACTCAATTTGAACGTGTATTTATCTGCACCACTCTTACACACGAGTTCCCACATGTAATTTGTAATCAATTGACTTTGAAAAGATGAGACATCGTTTATATGCAAGTAATTAATTTCACTGAGATCACCGATAGGTATTATATAAAATATATTAAAAATTAATTTGTCCATCGTAAAATTCCATACAGTCACAACTGTTTTTCTTTCAGTGCGGAAACGAGAGGCGTCCATACTTTTTTATGATCTGTGGCCAGGAACATGGCGACAACATTGTCATGGGGCATATCTCTTCCGCTTCACCCTCAATCTAGTCCCAGATTCAACAAGTTGGACATTCTGAGTCTCTAAAACTTGTTAACTTTTGAATTTAGTACCAATTTAGATATTTTCCTACTGGGAAAATATTTTTTCGACAATCATGGAAGTGTTGGGGGAATTTCCGATTCCAAGTGCTATCAGCCGGAGGACATCTGACCACGGAGTGTGTGCGTTTCGGTGCATCTAGATTTCCTAAATGGTAGTATTTTTTAGGCTAATAATCGAACTGTTTCAACAAAAAGGGGGTGCAGCTGAATATTTTTTAAGCGGACACAATATTGAATACATCCCTAGCCTTGCATGTCGTGCGAGCAGTCAAAAACACAGCTATATCTTCTTTCAAGAGGATGAAACTTCTTATAATATATATATTTCACAATGTACGGGTTGGTCAAATACACACGAGTCCGATTTATATTGCTTCTTAACCCTACCCCCCTAAACTCTTCCTTGTGTATCAAGTAACAATATTCAAACTTGAAAGCCCTAAGAAAAGGTCCCTGAAGTTAGTTTTACGTTGGGCGTTGGACATTCGTTTAACATTCATATTTCTTCGGTTTGACTTTGAGCGTTGGAATTCGTTTAACATTCGCATGAAGCTAGCTTCACGTTCGGCGTTTGAGTGCCGTTTGGCATTGGCTTGTAGTTAGTTTCACAACGTGAAACTGACTACAGGCGAATGTCAAACGAACGTCAAACACCGAACCTGAACTTGCACACCAATTCCTTTGTCTTCTCCGGGTTGGCAAGAGACGTGAAATACCCGATAGAACAATAGACTAGGTGTTCAAGTGACGTCACTTGAACACCTGTACACACTTACCATACCTGAGTCCTTGCGTTCTGTCAATTGGCGTGTAAGTTACTAACCTCGCAGTTGGTATTCATGAATTTGAATAACCTGCCAACGTTCTGCAACACCTCGCCGCTTCGCGGCTCGGCGTCACATACCGCACGTTGGCAGGTTGTTCAAATTCATGAATACTTCCACCTCAGTTAGTAGCTATTACTTACAACATGCAAACATCGAAGGTGAAGCTGGCTACAGGCGAATATCAAACGAATGTCAAACTCCGAACGCGAAACTGACTAAAGGCGAATGTCAAACGAATGCCCATCACCCAATGTCAAAATAGCTTAAGGCGAAGGCCAAACGAATGTTAAACGCCGAACATCAAACTAACTTCAGGCGAATGCCGGACGATTGTCCAACGCTGAACGTCTAACTAAATCCACAGACCTCTAATAAAGCCGGTCCATTTAAGCACAATCCCCTTGTTCGTAACATGTATTCACATGATCCGAATGTCATTAGTTTTATGTGAGAAAACACGTTCTACCTTTGCAAACATACTTGATTTATATCAACGTCTTTTTATTCACTATTTAAGTCAAAAACCTACTTATCCACGCACTCGACGAGCGAAATTCTGTTTGAGAATTCTTGACTGTTATATTTCATCACAGGTTTTCTGGCTGCTTGGTTTGAGAAATGTGAAACAATTACTCGTAAATAAATACCGGCAATTTGTTTAACAGAGGGAATGTCCGAACAACGCGAAGTTACCCCCTCCACTGTCATTCTTCATCAAGTACTCTGCAGTTTATGTAGTTTAACATCGATGTGCAGTCCCAATGGAATTTATACAAGGGGATTATTTCCTGCAGTAACCATTGGTTCAGTACTGATTGGCTCTTTCTAATGAGAAAGATGGTACAAGTCTTCTCACGACAATAAATTTCGTTTCAAGAATTTTTCCATAAACCTCTCAAATTGTTTCCTGTAAATGGCTGATCATACGCTGTTAGTGAAGGATGTATTTTATTTCAAGTGATTAGTATGCCTTAGCCCGCCAAACAAAAACATGTTCCATTGAAGAAACCTGACTGCCCCACCAAAAGAAGTAACAGCAACAAGTATCTAATGTTACTAAGCAGGTATTTGCAAAACTGGATGAGCGTCGGCACATTTGAGTGCATGGTTGCCACCAACGTACCGTACTCCTTTGCACACTGCACGACTGTGTTCTCACTGGAGAAATCGGGTTGAAATGTTTGCTCATTGACAGGCTGAGGCAATGAAATCTCAATGAAAGTGGTTGGGGCACAAAATGTCTGAGATGCAATGGCCGTGCCATGTTTCCGCCTTTCATTCTATGATCATAGTGCGAGAGTGCCGGGAGGTGTTAAAAAGTTTCTGTGTTCAGAGACGGGGGTGGGCGAGGGCGCCAAGCAATATATTGTATCTATGACACAGTTCACAGTGTCCTTTCGAGTAGCGCCATATATTATGAGTTTGCATAAGTAAATACACACATAATAACTTGTGACTATTTTTTGGTACATGTGTTGTGGTCTACTCAGGGTTCGGTCTATTTTTTTTTACTTCAACCATCTGTGACAAGTGCGTGGCCAGGAATAATGTTAGGGAGGTGCTCTAAGTGGTGATCGATGAGCAGCTGCTACAGCGAGACGTATTTTATTTTCCAGATTTTTATTAAAACCTATATTTGTAATTTTGTTAATATGTTATTCTGGCAGAAATTAAACGGCGATAAGCTCGTTGTAACTTATGGGGCCTGTAAGCTATATCACCAGAAAAATGCAATTAATTTCGGTGAAAGGCCAAGCCACTTTGATACTTTTAAAAATACTACAAAAAAATATCAAAGATAGTGATGCCTAGGCGTGTCGCAGAAACTATAGGCAAACGAGAACAGTTATGTTTTAAAACATCTTTCCCCGATACATCGAACTCTCTGTGGCATAGCCACAGAGAGTACGATCTATCGGGGTAAGTGAGGTCGCCCCATATTTCCAAATAACAAATGGGGGATAATCCCTCAAGTGGAACTCCAACTGTGTGGGGAGGTGCATTCACACCTGTCGCACCTCCTATGAGACTAAGCTTCGGGGTGACAGACGGCTGAAGAAGGAATAGCGCAAACCGGTTGAAGATGGGATAATTTCACTGCCCAAATGCAGATATTTGTTTGCATTTCCAAACAATATATTATCTGAATGCCTGTATGTTGACACATCTGCAAGCTCACAAACTGTTAAACTATAGAGTATTCATATGGTGTCCTTTGAGGAAAAGTGAAGGGGGCGTGATCCTCCCACCGCACCCCTCACCCCGTGCCCTTTCTACTCTCCCTGTCTCGCCGCCTTTGTTGATACAACTAGAGTCTTTGTGTTTAGATTCGAACTCGAGCGGGAGCGTCGTGGCTCAATGGTGACAACACTGGACTTCAAACCGATCGGTCCACGGTTCGATCCTCGCCAGTGTTAACTGCGTTGTGTCCTTGGGCATGGCACTTAATCCTGATTGCCAACATTCTAGCACTGTGGCCCTGTGTACTGTACGTCGATGGTGCACTTGTCTTCAACCAATGCTAACCCTGCTTGTGTGGAGGTCGTACGTTGGGGATTCTGACAGTTCTTCGTCGTTTCTCGGTGGTTCTTCCTCCACCCGTAAAACTGTCCGACGTGAGGTGAACCCAAACGTCGAAAGTTTGTTAAACCCAAATAAATAAATTCGAACTCAGGTGAGCAGTTGATCAACTACCCTATTTACAGGTAGGAGGTTAACCCTTTACCCAACGTAACGGCCAAAGCCGGCCAGCGCTATTCTCAAAAATCGCATATTAATTTTCAAAATATTTTCATTTTTTGTCTCAAAAACATAGGTTATGACCCCTCGTAGGAACGAGCTCGTTCCAACGAGGGGTCATAACCTATGTTTTTGAGACAAAAAATGAAAAAAAATAGTTATTCAAGAATTTTTTTTGCAAGTGTCGTCTGCTTTTCATGTTAGGTAAAGGGTTAATCAGAATTCGAGTTGTGTAAAGTTCAGCTCTATGCAAACTTATATCTCTTTGACATTTCTCTTACACATTACTCAGTCAATATTGACTTTTTGCAGGGACACTTTTGCATTTGACGACGATGATATTATGGCTTTGAAAATTATTTCATTAGAAAATCGTGCTTTATTTTTCAGTAAACAAATCAGCCGGTACGACTGAACGGACCAGCAATTCTAAATCCAACTTAAGTCATCAGTAAATGAGTTATACAACACCTTCAACGACGGACATGAACAGCTATGATGGTGGCGAGAGGCAAAGGCGCTAAAAATTAGTGACTGGATGATTATAACATTCTTTGACCAATGGTCGCTATGACCTGACATATTTTTCTAGCATCATTCATTTTGAGGAACAACTTTAAGTTTAGGTACACATATCTAATACAGTACCACCACTAAAGACGATGTGGTTGAATTGAATGAACGAATGAATGAACTTATTTGCAGAGAACGATATATGACAGAAACAAAATACTTGAACAATACCGTACAGTCGCTGTGGTCCTGTGGACTGGTCGTAATCCATGCGTGGGAAGTGATATCCACCTATGCGTTTACCAGGGGTCAATACCATAACAAATTTACAACTGCATTTTCTAAAATTGTATTTTCTATTTATGGAAATAACTGACTTAAAAGGATCATTAGCGTTTGAAACGCTAATGATTTATCTCAGTGATTTATATTGACGGGTAGAAAATACAATTCTGAAAAATACAGTCGTAAAAGTTTTATGGTCTTGGCCCCAGGTAATAAAAATTATCATCCGCAAAAAATTAATTAATGAGGCACTGCGTTGTACTCGGTGCTTCATTAATTCCATTTTGATGATTATTCCTATAAATTAGTATTTGGAATCTAATATTATTGTGTCTGTGGAAATATTGCCCACCTGTGGAAAATGATCAGTTGACGACGGCCGTACGACACAACAAAATAACAAAACAGCAATACGATTTTCCACCTTTTCAGCTCGTTCGTGCGACAACTTGAACAAATATTAACAGATTTAGTCGATATTTGGGATAGGAGACTCTGTATAGAATTTATTTATTTATTTATTTATTTATTTATTTATTTATTTATTTATTTATTTATTTATTTATTTGGAGTTTAACGACTCTTTCGACATCCAGGATCACCTCCCGTCGAACAGCTTCATGGGTGTGGAAACCGGAGTATCCGCAGAGAACCACCGAGCAGCGGCGAGCAAGAAGTTAGACTCAACAACGTACTAACTCCACACAAGTAGGGTTAGCATTGGTTGAAGAAGTGCACCATCGACGTGTAGTACGGCTTAGTACACAGTGTCATTGTACCCCAACGTGAGCAATCGGGATTAAGCGTCTTGTCCAGGGACGCAAGGCAGCTACCGCTGGTCGGGATCGAACAGTGGACCTTTTAGTTTGAAGTACAATGTATTATCCACTGAGCAACAAAACCACGCTCACACACAGCGTCATAAATTAAGTTTCTTAGGCAGCAATTTACAAAATACGAAAGTTTTGAATGACGAATTCGGTGAACAGCAGTAACTGATTATAAACGCTCCGTATGATAAATAATTAGCTGGATATTGGAAACTAAAATTTTCAGATTGAAATGATATTACTTTTAAACTAATTTTATCAGCAATAGGCACATATACGATTTTAGGTTCTCGGCTGTTGAGAATTGACTGGCGATTTCACGATCTACAGTATGTGACGGGAACTTGACTTGTTCTTGTTATGCTTTGTAACAAATTTGCAATTATTGTTTGGGCGGAATCTCCACTCTATAGCCGATTTAGTGATAATACACTCTCCACGAACTGTACCGAATACAGGTGCGTCGCTAAGAGGAGGAGGGATCGGGGTGTGACAAACCCAAATCATTACCGGTCGGAACTTTTTCTTCAAAATTGGAGTCTAAGACATCGATTCTTCCTTGTTAGTAATGTACTTTCTTAAAAGACTAGATGGGGGCGCGGTGGCTCAGTAGGTAGAGGTGCAGGCTGCAAGTCGATAGGTCCTCGGTTCGAATCCCACCTGCGACAATCGCGTTACGTCCTTGGGCAAGACACTTCACCCCCATTGCCCACGTGGGGGCACGGTGGTTTTGTGTACTAAAGCGTACTGCACGTCGATGGTGCACCTGTCCTCACTCAATGCTAACCCTGCTTGTGTGAAGTTAGTATGTTAGGGGAACTGACAGTTGTTCTGTGGTTCTATCCGGGGACTCAGGCTTCCTCCACCCGTAAAACTGCCGTGGTCATGTTTAACCATTGTGCAGAAATATGTGACCTTAAACACCAATAAATAAATAAAAGACTAGATTAGATACCTGGACTTGTGTCACACACAATCGTCCATACCAGTGAAAGGCTGAAAAACCGATTACAGCTGTTAGGACTGATATGGAATATTAGTACAGTACGTGTTAATGAAATAAGAAGTTCCGTTAGATTATCAGGGGCTGTATACAGACAATAGTTCACTGCTCGGATTCGAATACGATTTTTATCTTCGAGAAGGGCGTGCGGAGGATTATTTCACGAGGGGTTAGCCGAGTGAAATAATCCGCGCGGCCCACGAGAGGATAAAATCGTATTCGAATCCGAGCAGTGAGTTTTTGTATTTATTTTATTTTCTCCTTATTTGTTTCCCCAAAACAATCCTTTATAATTGATTCAACTCAACCGATTTGTAAACAATAAAAAAAATTGTCCGTCATCGCTGAGAGTGGAATACGATGCTGGGAGTGGAATACGATGCTGGGAGTGGAATACCATTATCGATGAGTGGGAATGGGAATACGATTTGTTTGGGGGAAAGAAAAACGAATGAAAATAAAGATAAATTTTAATTTTACACTGATATATTTCTTGTCTTGATTTTTTTAACTATAACACTGACCGACTAGTATTCCAACTACATCATGAAGGTATGCCTTCGACGAAGTCATGCCTTGATGATGTAGTTGCAATATAGGTCAGTCGGGATATGAGCCATCATAGTCGAGATAAATTAGGTTTACACCACCTCTAACACACCACCCAAACCCTCCATCGCTCATCTCCCCGACATCCTGACCGGAGTACCGAAGCACCTCAAAATGATTTCGCGCACTCTGCGACAGCTTCTTGTTGATCAGACTTAATCAATAGGCAAGAAATCAGAGATGCATTTTGTCAATATGTTTACTTTGAAAGCAGATATAAATAATTACTATTTACGCTCATATCATAAGATAAAAAACTATTTCGTCAGACCAATTAGGCTGACACCAGTATTAATTTAAATGTCACCTCTTTACTATTGTTACGAGAAAAGGATATAATTTTCCATCGAAAAGTCAAGGAAAATACAAGAGATATGCATCATAGTCAACTGAATACATTTTACAAGCTAATTTATTGTGGTATATTGTTGTTTTGTTCAGTGATGATGAGAATGAGCTTTATGTTCTGAAAAAGTTAATGATGTATGTTTACATTAAAATTGATGGGAAGAGATGGGTGGGGGGGGGGGGGGGGGGCTGCGAGACACTGCAAAAAAGATCCATCCTATGGGCGAAAAGAACTGACAAGAGTTGTAGAATTTACCATATTATTCATTTGCGAGAGGGGAGGGGCACCAGTGAAAGACTTCCAGGCCACGGAAGTGGGTGGACTGCAGTTTTCAGGGTCAGAAAGAGAATTTTCCGACCAACAAATTATCATAAACTGTATATACATGGAAAGTATCTTTGAATTTTGCATAGCTTTCATTGCCACACAGTCTGATTATGGAAGTGTCTTCATTAGTCATAAAATGGCATGGCAATCGTCCGTTATAAGTATTTTATACCGAGATAAAATGCCTACCATGTCCTTTGGAGACTGGTGAGGGAACGAAGTACTCACGCAACGACTCCCACGACAATGTAACAGGACGATCTTTGATTCTGTAATTTACATTATCTGGTTTTATTCCTTATGAGTATTTACAGTTAGTTACAGTTAGTGTAGACACCATAATATATTAGTAGGCAGGGGCGGTGGAATCTGGGGTGGGGGCGGGGGAAGGTGCCTTACTTTTCCAGTTTATCCACAGGCTTGCTCCAATAGCCAAACCATCAGTTAAAAATTAAGAGAACCCAGATTTGTCAATATACAAGAATTGTACAATGCATTATTGCTACAATTAAACAAATTGAGACTAACCCTTTGGTGGAGCATTTCTTCTTTAACCCTTTACCTAACATGAAAAGCAGACGACACTTGCAAAAAAAATTCTTGAATAACTAATTTTTTTCATTTTTTGTCTCAAAAACATAGGTTATGACCCCTCGTTGGAACGAGCTCGACGAGCTCGTTCCAACGAGGGGTCATAACCTATGTTTTTGAGACAAGAAAATATAATGAAAATTTATTGGCGATTTTTGAGAATAGCGCTGGCCGGTTTTGGCCGTTACGTTGGGTAAAGGGTTAATATGTTCTATCCATTTCTTCTACTTAAGCCATCCTCCAACACGAAGGTCATCCTTCGGGTTGGAAGATAGTTTAAGTCGAAGAAATAGGCTGGGTCATGACTAGCCCGCTGCATATATTTGAAAAAATATTTGCAAATTTGTCGTTAGTAGCTGTGTCGGCACTAGCAGGCCACGAAAGGATATCCTATTGAAGTAATGGCACATTTATCATCTAACACTGCCCTCTCTCCTTCCCGCCACTGCATGCACTTTTAATACCTAACGTTGCCCTTGTCAGAATCTGAGAATCTTGGAGACGGTGTTCATGCGTGTCCATATTTAATTGCAGGCCCGACACGTCTTGGACATTTGTGCCCCACCCACCACACATTAAGCCTTGGTCACCTCTAGTGGTAAACCTTAGTAAAGCAATGCAGATAAATAAATTGAATCTTTGCATGTATCAGCGTTAACCCTTTACCCAACGTAACGGCCAAAACCGGCCAGCGCTATTCTCAAAAATCGCCAATTAATTTTCAAAATATTTTCATTTTTTGTCTCAAAAACATAGGTTATGACCCCTCGTTGGAACGAGCTCGTCGAGCTCGTTCCAACGAGGGTTCATAACCTATGTTTTTGAGACAAAAAATGAAACAAATTTAGTTATTCAAGAATTTTTTGGCAAGTGTCGTCTGCTTTTCATGTTAGGTAAAGGGTTAAGCATCTCAGTCCACTACAGCATTTTCAGACTTGCCTTGATTGTCATTTTATTATCAATGCCAGTGTTAGGAGAGAGAAACTCGTGCGCAGTATTTAAAAGCACACTCACTCTTTGTTCAATATTTGATGAGCATCCATGAAGATTATCGAGTATGTAAAGAAAGAGTATTTTACTTTTCGGAATGAATTCCGGTGTTCGTAAAGTATTTTATAAATATCCAAATGTTCCCCCCAAATATGTAAAAAATAACTGTTCGTTTGTTGGTTGGTTTGGGCTTGGTGACACATTCAACAGCCACGGAAAACGATACCCAAGAAAACATACTATAATAATGGCGATGCAAAGATTCTGTCAAGATCTGAATACAAGATGAATAATTACCAGAATCAGCTGTCCCGAAGTCTGGTAGTTGCCTATGACATAAATTTTAGCTTTAGACACCAACCGTGGTGAACACGCCAGCAATGGGATTTCAGTAGTTAAAATTTACACCTACAGTGGAACTACATCGAAGTTGTTCTTTGGTGACCTCGCCTTGAATGCAAACTTGTCTAAATGTATCACTCGTCGCCTCGTGAGGAGTGAAATGAAACAGGCAATTATTTATTTCGGTTTTAAATAAGTTTACCTCATAAGATACCAAAAATTAACAAACATACATTGTCTCATGTTAATAAATCATCCATAACTCGACATAGTAGGTTATTGTGTTGTTAAAATGAAAAAGGTCCCATAATTTGTGTGTTTCGTTTTCTTTTTCGTTTGGGTGATACAATTGCCAGCGGAAGTACCGCCCAGAGGTGCCCATGTAAACAAAAACAGATCTGCACGCGTGAATATTGATTTATTTAACATTTAACCTCTTATTTATCTGGTGATCATGGTTTAAATAAAAAATACCCAAAGTAGCTTGGTGTACCAAATGTTCACCACTCGTGGTGAAGTGGTGTTAACCGCGCGCCAAAGGCTCCCGATTAACACCACTAAACCACTCGTGGTGGACATTTCCCAAAGTAGCTTGGTGTACCAAATGTTCACCACTCGTGGTGAAGTGGTGTTAACCTCGCGCCAAAAGCTCCCGATTAACACCACTTCACCACTCGTGGTGGACATTTCCTACACCAAGCTACTATGGGTATATTCTGTATATTCGTGAAGCTGTTCATAAAAAGCAACTCGACTTCAGGACAGCTGATCCCGGTAATTATTCTTGCTACATCAATCAATTTTCATTCACATAGTTAGATCAGTCACCTTGTACTAACATTTCAGACTTTTGGGATATTATGATCAACTCCCTGTAAAACACGGCCGCCATTTTTCTTTTTAACAGTTGTATTTGTCATTTGTCGAATTCAAGATTTTTGTCAAAACATTTTGTGACTCCTTTATTATAGTGTGTTTTTCGGACATCTTTTGCCATACTTCTGGGGAAACATTTGGATATTCATAGCCCTCTGCTGGGAAAGTTTGATAGGAATGAAAAACACAAATTTTGATGAGATCAATACGGCACGAGTGCCGGCGCGGAAGGATACAACGAGAGGCGCTGCCTCGAGTTCTATCCTTCCGCTATGCATGCGCGTCGTATTGACGAACGCATTCACACATCGTGGCGTTTTGTGTTTATCACGTATCTCCGCGACATATAATCAATTAATTTAAAAAGTCGGTGTTATTTGTAGAATTTGACGGGTATGTCGTCTGCTTCAAATAAAAACAAAAACCAAACTCGGGTATGATTGGCAAATTCGTGTGAGTGATCATTACGTAAACAGATAAATAAAAATGAACTTTGTGTCCAAATAGGTTATTTATTCGTATTTTTAAGAAATTAACTGCGATCATTTGAGAGATATTCACTTCAAAGTCAGACCTTGAGTGTTATAAAGCCACTCCTGGTTTATAGAATAAGTTTAATTTCGTTAATTTGGTGGATTTGAAGAAAAACATTTTCCAATTGACATTTGATTTATCGGATGTCACCACAGCTTCCGAATTGATCTGGGTCAGAATGCGACGTTTCGAATGGCCGATTACGAAAATGGGCGGAATTTAGTTCTGTTGATGGATCTATGACGTCAGGTGGAAAAAAAGACCGTCAAAGTAAAATTCATATGGAGCATGTGTTCCATATGAATTTGTAAATATGGACCAGGGGGAAAAGTAATAGTTGTGTAATAAATTTAACACCTGCGGGATATTCCTGTCCATGACAGGATTTTTAATGACATTGAAATATGCATAATTTGAGCAAATTCCATTAAATTTATACCCTGTAAATTGAATGGATTTTTTTCACCTGAGCTTTCTCGAGTAAAAGTAGATGAATTTGTTATCAAAACCAGTCATGACTGCTTCACAGCAGTCATGAGTAGATTCGTTGAAAAAAAACTCACAGGTTAAGGTTAATAAGTGTCCACACCTCTCAAATTACAATTCAAATTTTCAACCACCTTTTTAACTTGAATATACTAAAATAAGTCGAACCGTTTATTGTAGTCTTCAAAATTATACTTCATGAGGTCCGAAAATCAAAATAAACTGTCTCGTGTTCTGTGAGATAATTGTATTACAGAGCGTGGTTAAACTGCCTATCGATGGGGTAGATCAAAAGCTTGTTGTATCAAAAACTACTTACTTGCATAGTGATTCGCAGATGTTGTTGTATGTCTTTCCATCACACCCGCAAACTGGCCGATATAGTTTTGGACATTTGCATGACGCCCTCACGTTGAATGGCCTACAAACGCTTTCTGAAATGAAAAGAAAACGTAATGAGCATTTGTAAAGAAGTGTGTCTGTCTCCGTATATGTCTCTTTTTAAGTGCGTAGATCGGTCAGATCTTGCTTTTTGATCATTGATTATCCTGGGTAGTTTAACGTGTTGAAAGTATTCCCCTCATTGGCCCCGGGAGTGACCTAACGTAACAATAAACGATAGGTGTCACGCCATGGTAGCGCTCCTCAGCGTCCATATTCTGAAGCCGTGCCACGTGGATCGGTGGTGGTAGCACGTATTTTTAGCGGTGATACGTGGAAATAATTGTTCGTCCATTTTGTTTACAGGAGGCCACCATCTTGTTTTTTATGGAAGAGAGGTTGTGTTCAGATGGTATGATCTGTTGTACATGAGTATATCTAATTACCGGATACGACCCAACAACTACACAAAATTACCGAAACGGATTCAAAAGCCATGTATATCGCTCAGATTCTCCAACAATTCTCGAATTTAACTACCCGTTCCCATCTAGTGCCTATTTTAACATAGTCGACATACTCCTGGTTATATCTGGCTACTAATCAACCAATTAAATCGTTTTAATGGGAATTAACCCTGGTTGTTGAAAGTGTGGTTAAACCCCAATAAACAACATATATAATCATCAGAATCGCTCAATTCACCTTAGCCCGCAGCTACCTATATAGCTCATTGTTCCAGTGGAGGTCCGACCTCTATGAGATGTGGTTTTGTACAACAATGTGTGCAAATCGCAAGCCGCACATGGCCATTTCTCCTACGTATCAGGTTCTAAAACACATGCTCTGCAGACACGCTATGAAAAAATTGCGCTTCAAAGTATATTTAACCTTGTGGGCCCCAAAACACAGTCTGTGATCACTCATTGTAAAGATCTTGACGAGATCATTTCGATGAGGGATCACAAGTTATGTTTTGGAGGCAAAAAACGAAAAAAGAAAACTTTTTGCCAGTGCCGTCTGGTACTCGTCCGTGATCAAGGGTCAAACAGATATTACTAGCTATTACCTGACAGAACAATAAATTCTATGTGCAAAAATAACCCTTTGTTTAAAATGCCACTTGAGTGAAATTGTACGTCCTAATTTAATAAAAGTCCTTGAAAGTATATATACGGGGGTTCGAATATTTAAGCCAACAAATCATAAATTTCAAATTCACCTGTATTGATACTTTCAAGCTTGGTCATTATATTGCTCAATTTGGTCGCATTCCAGTATATACAACCTTGATTTATCGGGTTATAAACTCCATTTAAACGAAAGAGTCAAAAAGTCTGAAGTATTAAAATCCCAACATTTTTGTTCTTTTTCTGACTTATGTCTCTTGCGAAGTGTTCTAGTTTTCGATATAGAGCCCTGCGAAACTTCGAATTTCAATTCGATTCGAAATTGTCCCGATAATTCGATTCGAGTCATGCTAGTTCGGAAATTTTCGAACCGTCGAAGTTTTATCAAAATCGGACTCAAGTGTCTCCTCTTGAACTCTTGTTCTCTCACCAGGTCTCCTGTACAGGAGACCTGGTGAGAGAAGAAAATTTCGAGGTGATTTTCCTTCTAGAGATTCGCAGGGCCTTCGTTTTCAGTAATATGCTTCGAGATAATTGGAAGAATGTGGGTATTCCGAATCATGGCTGCAATTATTAAAATTTGTTGACTTATCAATATTTTTAAATCAGTCCCCTTTTTTATTCATCCAAATACATCTGGAAAATAAAGTTCGCCAATGCATAGGCATGTGTTTGGAAACATCCGAATAAGAACAAAGGTGTATGATCATTGTGTCACGCATAAAAGAAAGTCGGCAGTTTTGACTTGGTGGTTAAAGCAATTGTCCAACAATAAATAAAGGAAATGTCTTCTTCAGCTCCCCTTATGCAAATAATTTATACATACACTACACTAGATTCATGTCAAATGAATTACTTCACTTGTAGTAAACAAACGACCAGAAAACTTAGTTATAACAAAAGTAAATCTCTCTTTTATCCTCAACCAAAAACATTAGTACACATTAGAAGCAGAATTTCTAAAACAAAAACACAATACTCTTTTATAATAGGCATATCATGCAGGTGATAAGATTTTAATACAATTTCATTTCGCGCGCAATGCACGTGAGAATCGGATGACCAACGTACCGTACAACAATACGCGCGGCATGTTATGAATCGGAACCATCCACCTACGTCATTCACAAATTGAGCAGTCGACAAAAAATATTATTCCAAACAGTGCAACACAACCATATCAAATGGCTCCAAAAATGGAACAAGCTCTTCGGGATCACATGATATGGTTCTTTGAAACTTTTTGAAAACCTTGAAAACAAATTATCAAAATAACAATTTTTTATATCGATTGCATTGGGTAAAGGGCTACCTCATTTAGACTCAACTGAAAACGGGGTATTCTACCTAGTGTCTGAATTCAATGAACATTTATTTATTTATTTATTTATTTATTTATTTATTTATTTATTTATTTATTTATTTATTCGGATTTAACAATACTTTGAACAGCCAGAGTCATATATGGGCGGACAGTTGTTCGCGTGCAAGAAGCCGAGTTACCCGAAGAGAACCACCGAAGAGCGGCGAGTAACTGACGAACTCTCCAATATACGTATCCCACAAAAACATGGTGGTTAGTACTGATTGAAGACATGTGTACAACGACATGCAGTACGCTTTAGCTCGCTGGGGCACTATGCGCCCCAACTTGGGCAATTCGGATAAAGTATGTTTCCTAAGAAAACAATGCGGACATCGTGAGCAAGGATGGAGCCTACGACCTTCCGATCTTAAGTCCAACGCTATACAAACGAGCTATTGTGATACTCCAGATAATATTAATAGAGTTTCTCCAGTCAAACCTTGGTTTGTTTTGGGTTTTTTTTTTCTTTTTCTTTTTTGTCTTTTGGCTTTGTTTGTTTGGGGTTTTTTGGCGTTTTATTTGGGGAGTGGGTGGGGAGGAGGAGGAGGTGAGAGATAAATGTTTGTGCCATTGCTATTAATTTGAACATTTCGTTTGTTCGTTTTGTCTGTCTTGGGGGTTGGTCATGAAAGATAACAGTAAAAAAATGAGTTTAGTTTTCATCCAGAGAAATAAATTGCCTTATTTTCGTTGAACCACTCTTTGTTTTCTAAAAATATCGAACTCGCACCTTCCTTTGGTAGTCTGCTCTCTGCCCTTTGGCAACCCGCCCTCCATAAACTCACCGTCGGACGACTACAAACTGAAATACGCTGCGGGAATACTCCAAGTAAATTTCCACCCCATTTTCTGCTGATAGTTCAAAGCCTTGACTGGTCGTCCCCTGAGTTCCAATGTGTTCTATGTGCCTACTGACACATAGAACACTTTGGAACACAGGGGGCGTTGTGTTTGCCGTGAAATGATGTCAATGTTTGTCAGTCAATATACATAACACGGGGTGACAGGCCGGATCATAAGCTGGCATATGTCTCGCAACCTCGTATAATATGTGTTAACCTTTTGAACCCTGGTTCAATGGAAGCAACTGGAAGAGTCCATATTTATTATTTGGGCTTAGACCAATTAATATTTTCAATATGCAGTCCCAAGGTTGCACGTTGAAAATATTGATTGTTTTACTACTCACTTTAACTTCGCAGCTAACCCTCTTAACCCTTTACCTAACCTGAAAAGCAGACGACACTTGTAAACATAATTCTTGAATAACTAATTTTTTTCATTTTTTGTCTCAAAAACATAGGTTATGACCCCTCGTTGGAACGAGCTCGTCGAGATCGTTCCAACGAGGGGTCATAACCTATGTTTTTGAGACAAGAAATGAAAAAAATAATGAAAATTAATTGGCGATTTTTGAGAATAGCGCTGGCCGGTTTTGGCCGTTACGTTAGGTAAAGGGTTAATGATGTGCATCCTGTTCCTGGAGCGGAAAAGAGGTCTCTCGAGTTCAAATGGTGAATTATGCCCGATTGCTACAAACTTTCCACATGGGAGACCTCGGGGTGCTCACCAATAGAAGATACGCTCACCCCCTAACCTGAAGTCTTATACCGTGTGATATGTTAGTTTAAACATATTTTATTTGCATACTTCGCAAAGAGGATTGAAGGACAAGTGCTTCACACTTAGCTATCCCTCCTCTCCAAACTATCCCTCCGCTCCAAGCTATCCCTCCTCTCCAAGCTATCCCTCCCCTCCAAGCATCCCTCCTCTTCAAGCATCACTCCTCTCCAACCTATCCCTCCTCTCCTGGTATGTTTGATGGATACACGGTAGTACCCGTATCGGAGACTTTTATCAGTCCGTCTCATGTCAGGCAGACGGCTTATTTTCAATCCTGTATCACATGATTTCTAGCCGAGTATCGCTGGCATACAATCGATTTGGCCAACCCGGTAGGATTTGACCTGAGTACGACTTGATTGCGAATAGATTTCCATGACGATATAAGTCAGGGGCGCCTACGGAACATTACTAACATTTTGTTGGTTCAGCTAGTAACAAAATAAGTCTTTTTTGCACAATATTACTTATATTTGGTTCTATCCATGTCACTTCTTTATTTTGGGCACCAAACGATGGGATGATGTTTTCGTTGGAATGATGATGTTTTCGTTGGAATGAGAACAACGTCCAGGTAACCGTCTGTTGCTTATCAATGTAATCACTCGTGGGAGGATAAATACACCAGCCCCAATTTAGCAATGGGAGCACAACACACGGCGTAGGTGTCAGACCTTTGTGAAAGCCGAAGCCTGGCAAAGTTTCAAATCCATATTGACAAAATAGAACAGGAATGACATCCATCTTTTCAATGAATCGCTAGCATTTTGCAATCTATTTAAGGATAAAAGTGTAATATTATTAGTTGGTTGCCACCATAGCACATCGATGTAATTGGTGGCAGTTATAATGTAAAGTAAGCAATCGCTCGCTCATAAACGATAGACAAATCTATTGATATTTTGTAACGAAGCATATATAAGCATTATATCAACGCCTATTGCAATATAACCTCTGTTGTAATAAATTATTGCAAAAGGGGTTGACACACACTCGCCACGCTGACCACATTGCAATAAATTACTGCAATATGTGTGGAAGCACATTGATCTCGTCAATCCCCATTGCAATATATCATTACAACAGGTGTTGATTCACGCTTGTCATTTCAACCCCTCTTGAAATAAATTATTGCAATAGGGGTTAAAACAGACCCGTCACTGCAAACAATTTTGCAATACATTATTGCAATAGGGGTTGAGCATACTTGTTATTTCAACCCTCTTGAAATAAATTATTGCAATAGGGGGTAAAACACATCTGGCACTGCAACCCATATTGCAATACATTATTGCAATAGGCGTTGAGCATACTTGTTATTTCAACCTCTAATGCAATAAATGTATATAGTGTTAGTAGTAGGAAAAATACCTGTTGTTTTAGAAGAAAATATAATATAAATCAATCAACCTCGTTCTTTCTGATAAAGAGATTTGACAATCTGTGTAGGTAATGAATACGAGATGGAGAGAAGTTTAAGCATGGGAAGGGGCATGCCAGAGGACCGGCCAGTTTTTCCCCGTCAGAATGCCTGTGCTGTCGGAATCTATGCCAAACTTATCAGTTCGAGTGTTTTGTATTTCTTGATAAGATGTACTTCCGGTTTGTAAAGAATTTATTTCATATACGTAGAGGGGGTGTGTCAACCGTTACTTATTCCCGGCCCCTTATTCAACATTCGTTATCAACCGAAAATCGGTTGATAACGAATGTCGAATAAGGAACCTGTCAAAATTGACGCGATCAGTGTGCTCCAACCCTTATTGCAATAATAGGGTTGTATTGCAATAGGGGTAGGTACAATGCATACCTTTATTGCCAATAAAAAAACTTAAAGCACGGGCGGGAAAAACGTGACAGCAAGCAGTAAAACAGTCCTTATTTGAAAAACACCTAAATGTTCTTATAAGCTTGTTAGTGGATAATTGTCATATATTAAGTACAAGTATGAACACAAAGTCAACATCATTATAATCTTCGTGGGAACATATTTAACCATCTTACAGCTCACATTTATTTGTGTAACACATGTTATCGCGAAATTATCTTACTTTCAAAGTCTACAAAAGACAATTAATTTCCTTAATTTCAATTACATATTTTTGCTATTTAATTTAGAACACACTTTATTCTATTTTCTAAATTTCATATATATGATTTATTTTCTGATTATAATGGTATTGCTCGTTAATTCTAACAAAACGTTTTTAGTCCTGAAGTTTGTTAATGTTGAATGTTGATCAACACTGCAGGTTGTAGAGTTAGTACAGGATTTTTTAACTTCAGAGTTGAATACGAGCTCTGAATTCGAACAGCTGTATTGTTAACTATCTTTATTCCCGTAACAGAAGCAATGATTTGATAAAAGTAGAAACTAATTGTCAGTTGCCTTCAGAGTTAAGGGGATTATAGCGTCTGACGTCCATTCCTATCGCGCCAAACATGAGTCGAATGACTGAAAAGGAATCAGGGAACTAAATATTTGAATTCGAGTTTCCCGCCTAGAATCGGAAATGATGTAACCTCTAAAAATAAACAGCCTTGGGAAAATATATTGTTTCAATAAACGTTTGAAACATTCTGTTGACAAAATCTTGCATTATTGTTGAATATTCCTGATAAAAAGAGGGTGATTTGATGACTTTTGGACCTACAAATGTTTTTGTTGGGAATTCCCTGAAAAATATGTGCATGTGACCGGTACTTCCCTTCGTGTCTGGTTTTCTCTCTTATTTGTTGCATGACCCATTGTTCTCGGGTCAGAAAAGGTTGTCTGAGGGGCTATACTTGACAAAGATATTTGAATGCCAAAATTAAAGTGATGCGATCATATTTTTTTTTGTTTGCCGGAAAGTGATAATGGTCGCCTATGGGAAAATATTTGGTTCCGTGATACCTATAGCGATCAATGTTGTAATCACTCAAGCCCGGGAAGTGAATCAGTACTTGTTTACTGCGGTAAACAAACTTTGTTTTACTTGTAAAATATGACCCAGTTACCAATGCGTGGGATGCGAGCCCTCTAAAAGTGGCTATATGTGTTTGAACTGTTGACTTTATCTCCATGTTGTGGTCAGGATTAGCCATTGTGCAGAAATATCTTACCTTAAACACCAATAAATAATAAATAAATAAATATGTTATTGTCATTTTTACGTTTGTATTCTCTGTATATTCAGTACTGTAATCAAGCCTGAAAATAAGCAATCTGTCATTTGCAGAATGAGGTCACCAGAGGGTGAATCTGCTGAGGCTATCCCATACAGTAGGCCAATGTATCCTCTGGGCACCTCTTTCTGTTTAGGTTTGAGCCCATGATTCAGATTGAGATCCACAGAGGGTAGATTTAGTGATGCTACCCTGCTGTGCAGGGTAGCATCACCAGATTCACCCTCTGGGGACCTCATTTTGAGGATGACAGTCTGCTTATTTTCTGGCTTGACAGTGGTCGCAAAAGTGAATAACGAATTACGACCGGATCGCGACCCAGTCAAAATTATTTTTCCACTTTTCTCCCAACAGCACGAGAATCTCATGCGAGGAAAAAGAAATACCACAACATTGATTCCGAGATGCTTTACTATTTTAGTTTGTTTTTCTTGATTTGATCTTGATTTCGCAATGTTTTATTTATGAAATCTTGACTCGGGGTATTTGTGCACGGTGGCGCTGTGTACTAAGGCGTACTGCACGTCGATGGAACACATGTCTTCAATCAATGCTAACCCTGCTTATGTGGAGTTAGTACATTGGGAAGCCTGGCAGTAGCTCGCCGTTGCTCGGTGGTTCTCTCCGAGTACTCCGGCTTTCTCCACCCGTAAAACTGTCCGACACGAGGGGACCCTTGCTGTCGAAAGTGTCGTTAAACCCCCAAAAAATATAGAATATACCCAAAGTAGCTTGGTGAACAAAATGTTCCCCACGAGTGGTGAAGTGAACATTTGGTACAGAAACCTACTTTGGGTGTTTTTTATTTATACCATGATCGTCAGATTAATGAGTTTAAATGTTAAATAATACAATATTCAATATTAACACGTGCGAATCAGTTTTTGTTTACATGACCACCGGTGGGCGAAACTTCCGCTTTCAATTTTATCGCAGAAACGAAATGGAAAAAGAAACGCGCAAATCACGAGGCCATTTTTCATTTTAATAACATAATAACATACTATTTCGAGTTACGGATGCTTAATTAACATGAGACAACGCATGTTTGTTAATTTTTGGTATCTTATGAGGTAAACTCATTTAAAACGTAATAAATAATTTCCATTTTCATTTCACTCTTCGCGGGGCGACGAGCGATAAATTTTGACAAGTTTGCATTCAGGTCGAGGTCACCAAATGTCAACTTGGATGTAGTTCCACTGTAGGTGTCAATTTGTACTAATGAAATCCCATTGCTAGCGTGTTCATCACGGCTGGTGTGTAAAACCTAAAATTTATGTCATAGACTTTTTAAATATATAGTAGAATAGGTAATCATGGTATAAATAAATATATAACAACGGTGTGTCCTTGGGCAAGGCACTTAATCCCAATTGCCAAATGTGGGGGCACTGTGGTCCAAGGCGTACTGCACGCCGATGGTGCACTTGTCTTCAACCAGTGCTAACCCTGCTTGTGTGGAGTCAGTGCGTTGGGGAGTCTGGCAGTAGCTCGTCGTGGTCCCCACCGAGTACTCCGGCTTCCTCCCGTAAAACGGTCGGGACACACGGTGACCCTTGCAGTCGAATGTGTAGTTAAACCCCAATAAACAAATAAATTACCCAGGGGTGTAAGGGTGACGTGACCCGATCGCAATCTGATCGAGACAAATACAGCATTTGAGTTACATTACTGTACACAAATCATTATTTCCAAATGAAACAAAGTACTGCGTTTTGATTGGCGGAGATGTTCGGTGTAACTTGTAATCCACTGTGGATTTTTTTACACCGTGGTTAACCACGGTGTAAAAACAAGAATACACAATTATTAACTCATATCTTTTGCTCGATTATGCGACAACAAAAATAAAAATTCAGGAAATGTAATATGTATGTGCAATAAAATATTATAGATGTGAATGTTATTGGCACTGGCTCATTGAACCAATTCCAATGACATCCATATTTGTCTGGTTTTATTAAGAAACTTACAAAGTACAAATTTTCTGTCAGTTTTTTTCCCACAATCTAGGTTAAAGTATTACAGTACAGCCACCGTGGACTGGTCACTTTCCACGGGTAGACAATATATTATCACTAACGCAATAATATTAAATTCCAAAAAATAATTATAGGAATAATCATAAAAAAAATTTGTTAATGAAGCATCGGATACAACCCTGTGCTTCATTAATTAAAATTTTGCTGATGATGATTTTTATTATCTCGTAAACGCAAGGGTGGACATCTCTGCCCACGCGTGGATTACGTCCAGTCGATGGCGACTATACTGTAAGTACACCAAACGTCTTGGAAATAAATCCGTTATCCTTGTATTTTCCAGGGTGTATGGGAACTTAAAACGGTCTGGAAACTCATACACCTTCGTACGCCTCAGAGTGTATGAGTTCCCAAACAGGTGTAAATTCCGATAATCCTGGAAAACACAAGGATAACTAATAGTACGTCGAAGGTCCAGGCCACGGTAACAATAAGTAGACCTTTTCATTAAAGCAAACTTACACAAGGTCCTTGTAAAGCTTCGAGATTGGATACGAAATCGAATCTCAAGTTGGTATTCGGTTCGATTCGAAATCTGTTGTCCGATTCGTTTTCCTTCGAATCTTTTCACTGGAATTTCGCTTATATCAGCCATCTTTATTATCTCACAAAAACATATAGCTCAGATAGAAATTACACATTAATAATGTTGAAAATAAAGACTAAGTGGAATTTCCGCTATATTAACATAAAAAGTATCTCTACCTCTGCCACCACCCATGCTAATTCCAGATTCATTAGTCACTACCACAGCTGATAAGCAATTTAAAGTTCCCAAGCAATATTGGCTGTGAGTTCACGGTTGCTAGCGGCTACCTCCGTGCAGTGCCGAGTACCGAATTTTCGCACCCGTTTTAGTTTTTGAACAAAAATCCTTTCTTGGTTATATTCCAACTGCATCATCAATAATGTGGCATGTCTTCGATAATGATGTAGTTGGAATATTTTATCAGTTGGGACTTCAAGACGCCTGTATTCGATCCGAGGTTCGAGTAATAGACTCGATTCGATTCGAAAATATGTGATTCGCAGGACCCCACTTACAGCGGTGTTCTAATAATTCAATTCCACTGACTATAATTACACGCATTTCGGTGGAGACACCTGGACGGTACAAATCTATCTTTACCACACAGCAAGACCATCCTTATCTGAATATTTAATAATTGCCAGACTATTTCTTCACCTTATGAATTTTGTAACCAAAGATGTTGTCCTTCTCCATTTCCATAAATATAGCTTTCCATCCCCCAACTAAAAACACGCGAGGGTGATTTTTCTCCCATCACACTCCACTCAAATCCATAATTTCAAAAATGGCGTCACCGGAATATCAGCTGTTTCAACTCATTTCAATATCCTAACTGGTTGAGTGCTGGAAACCCATGTTTGGACTTTACTCTCAAGTGCAGATATTGCAATTCAAATGTTTCAAACTCTGTGGATGTCTATCATATTATCTTTGAAGATAAATTATTTAGTCTGTAGAGAATTTCTTTCTAATAATTTATGGGAGAGTGATTGCAGGCGCTCTCCCATAAATTGTTACAAGGCAAAGAATGTGAAGAAATTTTGATGATTAAAAATAATTCAGCACTCGACCAGTTAATCCATCGCTGTCGCGGTATATACCTTTCGTGTATTCGGATCTTGTCGATGATCTCTTGGAATATGAAACTCTTTTTGTTATGTACGATTAATCGGTAGAGCAGTGAAGTTTTCATTACGTGAGCAGTATTTTGGTTGCGTTGATGTCATGCAGGGGTATGGTGAAAAAAAATAATCCTCGAGTGGTATGTGGGTGGGATGGTAAATCTCACAACTCTGGGAAAAATATCTGACCCAGACCCTGGACATGCCTCATGTCTGGGTCAAATACCAACCCCCCCCCCCCCCCCACACACACACACACACACACACACACATACGGGTGAGATTTACCCATCCCAGTCAGATCAGTAGTGAAAGATTTTATTGGAACATCGTAAGATTGGTGTTGGCAAGGGTATCTTATCCTAATCGAATCGAAACTGTGCGAAACAAGTTTCGTGAAATCACTTGTTATTTTATCAAGTTACTTAATAACCTTGCCCATACTTGCGGTTTGCACCTTGGTAGCATGAGTACCGGAGTGCAGAGGTCACAAGTTACTGCTGCAATAACACTTATAAAATTACCGCGCTCCGCTTCATAAGTAATGTTGTAGCAATGCAACTAGTAAGATAGACAAGCATACCGGTAAGATACTTGAACCGAAAACGCAGCAGGTAACTATCCTTTCACTTCGGCAACATGATTTCGTCGATACAAGACATTCATTTGCCATCGCCCCTTGGTGAAAATGTGAGTTACCCGATTCGAAAATACACGAATCAGCAAAACGTTCGATGTCGACTCCGAAACAGGCGGTCAATGTCAAGATCGAATCGCATCTTCGATTTTCGCAGGGCCGAGTATCAATTATCGTCATTGTCATTACAACGACTGAGACGAAATCGTGCTACGAGGAAACTCAAATGTTCACCCGCAACAATACTGGTATCCACACAAATAACGTGTCTATCCACTGTGTATCAAATTTCATTGGGTTGCAGGATTAAGTATTCACTAACCTCCCTTCAGTACAAAAGTGCATTAGCTCGTTCGTCATCATTAATAATGTTAAAGACGAGATCATTCTATAACATGGGGTTTGAAGTGTAAGAATTTTGAAAGATTTATGGCACTGTACCTGCACATTTGTAACTACCATAATTTGATGCATTATGCTGTAACAAAGCAATGCAAAATACCTTGGGCCTTCTAGTAATGGTTCTATGTATTATAAATTTCAACACAATTACTAATGTAAGGAATTTAAAGTCGCAACAATGCTGGGATTTTTTTTATTGCTTGTTTGTTTGTTTGCTTATTGTATTGTCTACTGAAGCATGATACAGAATACATCCCATCATTTGCCTTGTCACTTTTGCTTCCATAATCATTTTGCCGGACATGCATCTTTCCGGAGAGATATATTGATCAGTAACGAGTTATGGTCGTTGCACACTGTTTTACAAAAGTGATTACAGTACTGATGTCGCGTACTGGTCACTTTCCACGGGTGGGCAATATTTCCACAGACGAAATAATATTAGATTCCAAACACTAATTATACCAATAAGTCATCAAAACTTTAATCAATAAAGTCCCGGGCAGAAGCCGGTGCTTCATTAATTAAAATTTTGCTGATGATGATTTTTATTACCAGTTAAACGCAAGCGGGACATCACTGCCCACGTGTGGATTATGTCCAGTCCACCGCGGCTGTTCTGTATATAGTAGGGGTGTAGAGACCTCCGACATGTGCATAAAACAGGAGCAACAGGGTCACATCATGACATACTTTTCTTTTTAGGCAGGGTGGGCCATCCTGCATTGGATTCCAGAGGCCTGCTCGGGCAACTCCCCCGCGAAAGTTGTTTTTGAGCCCACTTTTGTACTTTTAGAGGAGATGAAAATCGACTCCAAATTTAGGGGTCGGGGAAATGTAACTGCGTGTTTAAAAGGGTTCCTCTTTAGTTTTTCTATCATATTTGGTATCTGTTGAAAGCTTATAAGGCGTGCTACATTTCCATATCATTTTGTTTTTAATTGGGTAAATTAGGGGTCAGCTAGAGGTCAAAAGGTCAAAACTCTATACCTTGCTGTGGCTGAGCGAATTAGCCAATTTCAAGGCAACTAATGTAGAATTTTAGAGAACTACATTGGAGAGTTTTTTAATACCTAACTAAGCCACAGGGTTAAAGGACTTTGGCATTAACCCCTTACATCGCGGGACCAAATATTGAAAATTGCTGAAAAATGGAGCAATTTTCAATATTTAAGCATAGTGTTCTCATTCATTGTTCCCTTCATAATATTGAAGAATGGCAACTTTATTTCCACCATTCTTAGCTTTATTAATAATTCTAGTCACATTACTTGCATGTTTAACCCCTTACACCCAATATAAGTTGAGCATTAGTGACTTGCGTTGAAGTAACCTTCCGGGGTGCCATACATAAAAACAAAGAACTCTTCTTCAAGTGGAGGGTAATTAACTTTCAACCTCAGATTCTATTTGCTGTATCTGCAATCAGTCAATGATTTATGACATGAACATGCTCTAAAGTCTAATAGTCCTAGGGCCTAATAGCCAAGGCCTAGATGACATTATCACTGAATACCCAGATTACAGGTGAGAATGCTGCTACTTGTAAACAATGTGACTGCCAGATCCCACATGCATCTACATGTATAGCCTCAGGTCTACATGGCTTTATTACAGGTCAACACCTAGCTACATAGGCATGTATATGATGTGACTGTTTATGAGGCATCAGTATTACTGTAGGCTTGTTGATGAAATAATCTCATTGTGATATATGCACATTTCTGAGGTCTGGCACCCCTACTACATGATGCCACAGTCCCAACATGTGCATGTAGAATTCAAAGTACGGAAGCCCGGAAGGTCGTTGAAAGATTTTACACATTGGTAGGCCTACACAGATTCAGGGCCTTCGAAAAATTTCGGAGTCCTGGCGTTGCCACAAAACAGTGCATTTTGCATCTCATGTCTAGCGAAAGTTTGCTTTTGAAACATAGAAATTGGACAGCCTGAACAAATTTTAGGAGGGGTCATATCCCCCTTAAAGATTGCCAATTACCCTTCTTGCTCAATTTGCTCTCCCTTTTTTCAGGTGAAAGAAAGCAGGCCAAATGTTTGAGCTGACTAAACTACCTGTTGGGAAGAAGAGAAAGGCGACCTCTTCAGCTCCATCAACAGACTATTCGAAATGCATAATATGTCAGAAGAAGGGAAAATCCGAGTCCCTGCAACGTGTCACAGAGAAAGGGTATACTGCCTTGTCTTACGCAGTTAACAATCGCAATGACAACATCGCTAGTCGTTTGATTTCTGACGTCAGCTGTAAGGGGGAGTTCCTCGGAAAGTCACCAAAATGCCACAGGAGCTGTCGGAATCAATATACAAATACAATGACTGTTGAACAAAAGATGCGTGCCAAAGATATTGACCAACAACAAGAATCAACGTCGTCAAGGGTGTTAGCTACAAGATCTTCTTCCCGCAGTTTTGACTTCAAAAAGGTGTGTTTCGTGTGTGAAAAGGTCAGGGGGAAAAAGGATGACCGAACACTGCTGCTCATTGCTACGAAAAACAGACAGAGAAAGATTTACTGCAAAGCAAAAGAACTTAATGACGAACAAATGCTGGACAAGATCCAGGGTCATGGAGACGACTGTGGTGATTTGATTGCTGACAACTTTCGTTACCATAAAGGTTGTCTGAGTTCCTACATGGTGAAACGTAGACCATTCTCCTCACAGACAACCGGCCAAAGTTTGGAATCACCAGATGAAGAAACTAGTGCTTTTGAAGTGCTTTTGACTGATATTGAGCCAAAGCTTCTGAGTGATAGTAGGCCTAGTGTTTTCTTTTTGTGTCAGTTGCGTGATAAATTCAGGCACATTCTGGCAGGAAAAAATGTTGCTGATCCTTATCTGTACAACACGCGGAAATTAACCAGGCAGTTACGAAACCACTTTGGTCAGAAAGTTGTAATTATTCCACAGCAGGTCACTGCAAGTCTGGTGTGCTCTTCTGCTATAAGTATGTCAACAGTCTTGTATGAGGTGAAACAGCTGAGGGGTCAGTTAGAAGAATGGGAGTATTTAGATGATGATGATGAAACTGGTGTCGATGATCACGAGGCTTGCTCTGAAAATGAAAAACCGGACATTCAACGCGAATCATTCCATGTAGCTAAAACCATTCGCACTGTGGTGAAAGATATTGAGAGACAAATCCGAAATGATGCCACAAATAGTGTGTTGGGAAAGCCTGATATCGATGTCACATATGAAGAGGCGTCGAAACTTGTTCCTGTAGATTTGTACAATCATGTGTCTTGGATGATACATGGTGTGGTAAATGACACTGGACCTGTGGCCGTGTAGCTTTGTCCCCACGTCAGAACGAGCAGGTACTGAACTTATGTTAGGATATAATTTCAGCAATGTCCTCTATACCCACCCCAAAGCAGGTTGACATGGCCCTTCACATCATTAAGCAGACAAGAAGCAAAGATACCGTTACTCAACTCAACCGTTTTGGAAATAGTATCAGTTATTATGATGCCCAAAGGTACATCACATCTATGGCACAGAGAGCAGATGACCAACTGTCAGAGAACGGTTTCTTCATTCCCGACAATGTCCAGCAAGAATTATTTACCCACTTCGCATTTGATAACCTGAACTTCCATGAAAATACGCTAGACGAAAAAACCACCCATGGGACCACTCATATAATCTACCAATATGGAGAAAACGAGGCGGCTGCAAGTTCTAACACATGCACCATTCCGCTAAAGAAGCCAAGAAAGTTGTCTCTTCCCACTATAGACTCATTTCAAACCAAACCAAGCATGTTAACGTTGAAGGATCGTCAGAAAAGTCGGTCACTAGCAGGAATGAAGCTCGTTCCAGATGCCAAAGTAGATGACAGTGAAGTAGCCAGACGTAACTTCATATTCAACCCGTGTCAAATAGGTTCCACTGATCTTTTGGATGTAGAAGACTCAAAGCCTACCACTTGGAGGCGGTTCCATGAATCAATGGTATTGGACAATGAAGAGAAAACCAGTATTGCTTATGGTCCGTTCTTTCCCGAGTCACTCACTAAACCTGGTGTCATTGTTGAATCTGTAAACTACTGCGCAGCAGTTGCAAACAGCTTGGACAAGACCATTGTATCATTACGTGTGATCAAGCTATCTATGAAATTGTCTTGGCGCTTCAAAAAAAGAACTCTGATAAATACGGACATATTATCCTGCGCATGGGTGGTTTTCACATTGCTGTGAATTTCTTTGGCGCTATTGGTCATATGATGAAAGGGTCAGGCATAGAAGATATCATGGTTGAGGCCGGCATTTGCCAGACGGGTACAGCAAACAAGTTACTTGATGGGAAAGATAACTACTCTATGATACATGCGCATGCTGTGATTGAGAAAGCAGTTTTCAGACTCCTTTGGGAGTCATTCGAAACATGGGTTAGAGAGCAGGACCAGGAAATGGAGGACTTTTCTTTACTGTCTACCCACTTGGATGAAGTGAACAATGCTGTAGCCGAGGGTAAGCATGTAGCTGTTTCGGAAAGCTTCACTGAAGTGTTGGAGAGAATGAGGAACAGATTGGATGCCTTCAGTAAAGCAATCGATTCACCAACTGCTAAACTGTGGCTGATGTACTTGGACATGATGCAAATCCTGAATGAATTTATAGCAGCTGAAAGGCCTGGAATTTGGGACCAGCACATCCAAGCAACTGAAGAAATGTTGCATATATTATGGCTGCTGGACATAATAAATACACAGCTTGTCTTCCTCACTACCTTGAATCCATGGGGAACCTTCCAACTGCAGTGCAATTAGAGTTCCAGAAGGGCAACTTCACTGTCCGGCGGCAGCAGGGAAAATTCAATGGTGTGTGGTCCGACATGGCCCTAGAACAAACTTACAACAAGGATGCCAAAACTAAATTGCTGCAGGGAATTTCCCAGAGGAAAGTCACCATTGCAAGGTATTTGCGAGCGTTACCCTCACTGACTGCAGTCTCAGAAAAGACACTCCATATGGGAGGCGAACAAATGCGCTCAGACTCCAGTGAATCAGAAAAGGAGAGAAAATTGATGCAAATCACAAAGTCTTTTATTAAAGAAGCAATGATGGACCCCTTTTCACCAGCTTGTGATGATCTTGTTAACATCTCATCTGGACAGGCCACACAATCCAAGGAACTCGTAGAAGAAATGTAGAGAGGCTTGGATGCATTGGACAAAGCTCAAGAAGGAAACGTGGAGAAAGTAGCGCCTGTTCGGTTGAAAACCTTTGTTGAAAAGAAGACCAAGAAGCCAAAGCAAGCCCAAGTCAAGGAGCTCTATACCGAGGAGAGACAGGTAGTCCGTAGCCTCTGCTTTGCCGAGAATTTGGGCCACAGTGAGAAAATTGACCAATTTTCGCATGAATGGACGAAGTACCCAAGCTCCCTCTTTGTACCTTACACAGAGCATCCCACCGGTTTTGCCATGAGAAAGGGCAACAAGTCCGACTATTCCACGATGCTTAAGACCACAATGGCTGAGGAATGGACAGAACAAAGTGAACCAGAGCCGGATGCCTCAATGAAGACAGTTTTCTTCATTGATCTTATGGCATTCATTCAAAGGTACCAGGACTGCGGCAGCACAACCTTTCTCGAGTTATCAACCAAGTATCTTCATAAAATTATGACAATCAAGCCTAAGGAATGTGATGTAGGGCATGTAGTAGGTGACAGGTATGACCTGAACCCAACGAAAAGCTTGAAAATGGAAGAGAGGCTACGCAGACAGAAGAAGGCTCAAGGTTCCAGAATTTACATTCCGCATGATAATCTCAAGCTTCCAAATTGGAAAAATTTCTTGTCAAACCAGCAGAACAAACACAATCTTGAAGACTAGAGGAAGTGATTGTACCTTCGGAACAATACACAGGATTTTCCTTTGTGTTTTACTGACTGTTCTACTCGGCAAGTCCTAAGGGAGCTCCATACCAAATAAAAATTTGATTTTTTTCGGTTTCGTGAAATGTTTTGGTAGAAAGGCGTTAATCAACTACCATTTTGTGCCCTTGATTAATAGAGAAGTGTATTACAGTCATTCCCGTGAAAAGTTCAAGTTAATCGCCCCTTCCAGTCCAAAGATATCGGCTCCTGCATATTTGGGCGTTTTTGGACGGTTTTGGCTGGAAAAACATTTTCCGCAATATGCGGATAGTTTTATTTATCAGAACTAATGAATCTAGACATAATAAAGTAAAGAAAAACACAAGAAATTTTTTTTCAATTTTTGGTCACAGGGTCCCGAAGACATGTTTGACTGCTAGCAGAAGCCAAACGAAGAACAACCCCAATTCCAAAAGATGACAACTGTTCATGTACACTGTGAATTCAACATTTCTAACATCAGAAGCTTTCAAATCATACCCGTTATTGTGTACTCTGACCCCAAAGTAGCCCAGTCGTAAAAAAAAATTTTGGACATATGGTCAAAAATTTCAGTCTGAAGCGGACCGAAAATTTTCAGTGTAGAAAAAAAAAGAATTTTTTGTCTCAAAATTGAACGAAACGCATAAGAAACGAAAAAAAAGATTTTCGATTTTTTGGCCACCATTTTGGATTAACGAAAAATCGAAACGAAATTCTTTCGATTTTTCTTATAAAGCGGTATTACTGCCTTCAATTTGGATCCCTTTTAGAGGGCTCATTATATTTAAATCTTGATATTTCAATCCAAAATGGCCGATTTTCGATATAACTTTCCGTTTTGTGAAAAATTTTGGCAGAAAACATAAAAAATGGAAAAAAATACCGATTATGTTTGTTTTAGACAAGAGTAATTCTGACAAGTCTGTCGAGGAATTAAGTTGATAGCATTTTTCCTTCATGAGATATTGACCTATGAATGTTTGGGCGTTTTTGGGCGTTTTTGCCCAACAAGAAACATTTTGCCCCAAATACTGATGGTTTTATTTATTAGGACTCATGGCCATCATTGATAGTTTTCATTTATGAGAACTAATGAACCTAGACATAATAAAGTAAAAAAAAACACAAGAAATTTTTTTTCAATTTTTGCTCACAGTGTCCCGAAGCCATGTTTGACTGCTAGCAGAAGCCAAACGAAGAACAACTCCATTTCCAAAAGACGATAATTGTTTATGTACACTGTGATTTCAACATTTCTAACCTTAGTAGCTGTCAAATCATCCCCATTGTTGAGTACTGTGACGGCAAAGTAGCCCGGTCGTAACAAAAATTTCCGACTTTTGGTCGAAAATTTCTAAGTCCAAACTGAAAATTTTTCTGGTGCAAAAAAAATTTTTTTTTCGTCTCCAAATGGCCTGAA
This sequence comes from Pictodentalium vernedei, assembly GCA_031216915.1. NCBI lineage: Eukaryota > Metazoa > Mollusca > Scaphopoda > Dentaliida > Dentaliidae > Pictodentalium > Pictodentalium vernedei. Next base: position 199,883,177 of record CM062296.1, on the reverse strand, counting down.
ACGCATAAATAACCGAAAATAAAAATACGATTTTTCGGCGGCCATTTTGGATTGTCGGAAATTCGAATCGAATTTTTTTCGATGGTTTTCACAATTCGGTGATAGAGTCTTCATTTCCAAGTCATTTTGGATGGTTCAGCATATCCATGTCCCGAGGTTGAGTTAAAAAATGGTCAAATTTTGAAAAATTTTTTCGTTTCGAAAAATGTTTTGGCAGAAAGGTGTTAACTACATACATTTTTGTACCATATGCTGATAGAGGGGTATATTGCGGACATGTCTGCGAAAATTTCAAGTCAATCGCCCTTTCCAGTCCAAAGATATGAGCTGTCGACAATTTTTGTTAAAGGGTTAACAAAAACATTTTCAGAAAAATGGGAATATGGCGAGGGCATACAACTTACGACCCTTTATGAGTATAAAAACTTTTAAAAAAATCGTTCAGAGCGTTTTCGAGAAATAGTGAAAATAAAAGTGTGGAAGAATAATAAAAAAAAAAAAAAAATAAAAAAAAAAAAAAAAAAAAAATAAAAAAATAATCTTTGCAATAACAAATAGATTTTCCCTTTAGGAAAATCCAAATAATAAAAATAATCAATGCAATAACAAATAGATTTTCCCTTTAGGAAAATCCAAATAATCATTGCAATAACAAATAGATTTTCCCTTTAGGAAAATCCAAATTATTTATTGCTATTTAATACTATTTATAGCTAATTGTGACAACAACATGGAGATAAAATCAAGTTTCATCAATCGTTTACACCCATGTCGTCCAGTTTAGTAGACTTCCACCTCCAGCATTGGTGACTGGGTCCAATTTTGCCAGTAAAGCAGAACTTCTTCACCATAGCAAACAAGCATTGCTTCACTTCCCGAAGTTAACACAGGGAAATACTGTGAATGTTTTTTATTAGAATAAATGGTCACGAGCAGACAAATGGGTTACTTTCTCGTCGGGAATTCACTTTGGCGATGGAATTATCAAATGGAGTGGCTTGATACTGTTCGGAGTACATAAATAAATGAAGGAATGGGCTGTGTTTACAGCTACTGAGAGAGAGAGAGAGAGAGAGAGAGAGAGAGAGAGTGAGCCATCTATTTGATCAGCGACTTCTCGGCCACGCATGTGACAATTGTTGTGTCTGGTTTGGGTAATTGTTCCCTGTTGAGGTCTCGTTTGACAGTAAAGGGTCACATCCGAGGTTATGGTATACCCCTCGGCTAAATGACTATATTGGACCATAAGTTTATTTTGTGATGGTGTCCATTTAGTAAATAATGGCTATTACTGGTGATATAACCAAAATAATCTGCTGATGTCTTGATTCGGACCGCGAACAGTCATGTAAAATTTAGTTGGAGGTCAAGGTCACACAACAGTCTGTAATAGCCAAACCAGACCTGTTTGGGAAATACGCCGTCTCTGTGCAACGTTTTGTAGGGTGCCACACCCAGCCACGCTTCACTTTTAAGCGATTGTCCAGCACGAAAATCTTGACGGCGGCTATGGGAAAATGGACTTATAACAGATCTTCACTTGCTCTTTTTTGATGGGTGAGAGGGGGGGGTGGCTGGCTGGGGTTAATGCCTTTTGAATATCACGATATCATAGCTTATAAGAGGTCATCGCCACCAATAGGTGGTCTGGGCTCTCCAGCAGCGCGGAGAAAGACAAATAAGTCAACAGCGATTTTTGATCACATAAGGTATTAAAGAGGCTACGTATGGCACATTTCAGAAGGCAAATGAAGCAAAACTTTACTTCCAAAAGATGATAAAAAGTTCAAATGAACTTTGAATTCCACCTTTTCAGTCACAGAAGCTTTTAACTTGTCAATGACATAGGGTATTCTTGTGTCAAAAGAGCAAGAACGGGTCAGATAATGGATCCGAGAAGCTAGTTTTGGCAGCTATCAGGCGCGAAATGAAACAAAATTTTGCTTTCAAAATACAACAAGTTTTAATAGATTGTCAATGCTACCTTTTCAATCATAGAAACGTTCTATCCCTCGCGGATATTCTTGTGTCGAAAGAGTGGTTCGTGTACATGAAAACTCTTCCTGGTCATTGCGTTTGATCGAGTTGTGTACTTCTTTTATTATATATAGAGATTGTTTGGACATCCGTAGGTGATGTGATTTCTTTGAAATCATATATCCGTGCCCAAATCATTTCTGGTAAATTGAATCCAATTTGAACTTGGCGTGTAATTGTATGGTAGAGTAATTGTGAAATTCGCCATAATAGTTTTGCGGCTTTTGTCCTCGAATTTTTGAACTTATGAGAATTTGACTGATGCCTAACGAAAGTCATCAAGGTTTAATTGAGGTGACTGTGATTTAATTTGGTAGGGTTACAGCAAATTCTTATTTATTATTAACTTCTGTTAATGACTTGAATTCACTCGGCAAGGGCCGTGGAGCAAATTGAAAGTTCAAACTTTGTGTGTGTGTGTGTGTGTATGGGGTGGGGGGGGGGGGGTGGGGGATTGGGGGTTTCTGCCGCGAAGTGACAGGTGACCAACAGCAAGTGTTGGCCATGCAAGTGGAAGTGGGAGGATGGAGAAACGACCAGAGGACCCACGCCCCCCCCCCCCCCCCACACACACCAACAAAAACACTGGCAAGGCCCCAAACGAACTTATCAAACTTGTGTGGGAGAACTACAAGCAAACTATTGTCTTTGTGGAAACCAGTGCTCGTATTAAAAAAACTTGTACTGTCCGGTGAGACAAGTCCAAGCGACGACCGGCGGAAGACTATATGGAGATTCCTCGTTGGACGACTTGTACTGTCTGGTTGGTCTCTTGACTTAAATCGGTTGGGGGGGGGGGGGAGGCATGCAAGCACAAGAATACACAGTATTCGGCGTTACAGAGGGTTCTATCCGCATCAGGTGAAGTACTGAAGCCCAAGATATTCATACCGACACCAAATATTTGTTAAAAACATGTTTTGACTCACCATTTTCACACAGGTAACAAATAATTTTTGGAAGCGGTTGCCGTATGCCAGAACGCTAGAGATGCATTCTAAGGGTGTCCTATTTCAAAACTCTTCTATGTGAGCATGCCCCAAGACCCCACTAGCATGGCCAGCACTTGCTGTTGGCCATCTGTTACTTCGCGGTAGAAACGTACGACACCTCCTCCTCCCCGCCCCCCCCCCCCCCCCCCCCACACACACTAACTTTTGAACTTTGAAATTGCTCCATGGCCCTTAGCGGGTGTATTCAACTCAATAACAGATGGCCTTTGGTTTGGGAAATTTAAAACAATACGACGCCACACCTTTGATTCGTAATAAATTTGAATCTCAAAGAAGAAAATGACAATATTCACCAGTCCTCTGAATTGGCTGTGACATTAAATTTTGGCAATGCCGTCGCAACTGCCACCGTCGTCAAATTCAATGAAGGCGGAGGGGGGGGGGGGGGGGGGGGAGTCATATGGTCATAAAAAATAATAGATTTTCAGTGTTGTACTTTCGATTTCAAATCTCGCTCTTTCTGGTCTCGGTTCTGGTGTTGGGAAATCTTTCTGTCGACTTGAATTTATATATTTAGATCCGAGTGATATCATGTCGCAATGTGAAAGGCACAAATTCTGTCATTACACTGTGTTGAACAGTGCACATGCTTCTCTAACCACGTGAAGTGAATGACAATGCGTTTTTGAAACAAAAGGCTTTGACAAGGGAATGAAATTGTACTTTTGAACCGAATTAAGTGTTTTTATTCTATGGTCCCAAATTTAAGTCCCACCCGGACCCCAAATTCTCCATGTTAATTTTTTGGGGGTCTTAAAATTGACCAAAACGCCTAAAAAACCAAAAACAAAAATTTTTGATCGAAAATTTCTAAGTCCGGACAGGCCGGACCGAAAATTTTTAGTGTAAAAAAATTTTTTTTTTCGTTTCAACATTGAACGAAACGCATAGAAAACGAAAAATTTTTTTCGATTTTTTGGCCGCCATTTTGGATTAACGAAAAATCGAAACGAAATTCATTCGATTTTTATTATAAAGCAGTATTACTGCCTTCAATTTGGATCCCTTTTAGAGGGCTCATTATATTTAAATCTGGATATTTCAATCCAAAATGGCTGATTTTCGAGATAACTTTCCGTTTTGTGAAAAACTTTGGCAGAAAACATAAAAAATGGAAGAAAATACCGATTATGTTTGTTTTAGACAAGAGTAATTCTGACAAGTCTGTCAAGAAATTAAGTCGATAGCTTTTTTCCTTCATGAGATATTGGCCTATGAAGCTTTGGGCGTTTTTGGGCGTTTTGGGGCGTTTTTGCCCAACAAGAAACATTTTACCCCAAATATTGATGGTTTTATTTATTAGGACTCATGGCCGTCATTGATAGTTTTTATTTATGAGAACTAATGAATCTGGACATAATAAAGTAAAAAAAAATAAAAGAAATTTTTTTTCAATTTTTGGTCACAGTGTCTCCAAGCCATGTTTGACTGCTAGCAGAAGCCAAAGGAAGAACAACACCAATTTCAAAAGACGATAACTATTCATGTACACTGTGAATTCAACATTTCTACCCTTAGAAGCTTTCAAATCACCCAGGTTGTTGAGTACTGTGACGGCAAAGTAGCCCGGCCGTAACAAAAATTTCCGACTTTTGGTCGAAAATTTCCAAGTCCAAACCGAAAATTTTTCTGGTGCAAAAAATTTTTTTTTTCGTCTCCAAATGGCCTGAAACGCATAGATAACCGAAAATAAAAATACGATTTTTCGGCCGCCATTTTGGATTGTCGGAAATTCGAATCAAAATTTTTTCAATTGTTTTTACAATTCGGTTATACAGTCTTCATTTCTAAGCCATTTTAGATGGTTCAGCATATCCCTGTACCGAGATTCAGTTAAAAAATGGTGAAATTTTGAACTTTTTTTTCGTTTCGAAAAATGTTTTGGCAGAAAGGTGTTAACTACATATATTTTTGTACCATATGCTAATAGAGGGGTGTATTGCTGACATGTCTGCGAAAATTTCAAGTCAATCGCCCTTTCCAGTCCAAAGATATGAGCTGTCGACAATTTTTGTTAAAGGGTTAACAAAAACATTTTCAGAAAAATGGGAATATGGCGAGGGCATACAACTTACGACCCTTTATGAGTATAAAAACTTAAAAAAAAATCGTTCAGAGCGTTTTCGAGAAATAGTGAAAATAAAAGTGTGGAAGAAGAATAATAATAATAATAACTAGAGGAAGTGATTGTACCTTCGGAACAATACACAGGATTTTCCTTTGTGTTTTTACTGACTGTTCTACTCAGCAAGTCCTAAGAGAGCTCCATACCAAATAAAAATTTGAATTTTTTTCGGTTTCGTGAAATGTTTTGGCAGAAAGGCGTTAATCAACTACCATTTTGTGCCCTTGATTAATAGAGAAGTGTATTACAGTCATTCCCGTGAAAAGTTCAAGTTAATCGCCTCTTCCAGTCCAAAGATATCGGCTTCTGCATATTTGGGCGTTTTTGGACGGTTTTGGCTGGAAAAACATTTTCCGCAATATGCGGATAGTTTTATTTATCAGAACTAATGAATCTAGACATAATAAAGTAAAGAAAAACACAAGAAATTTTTTTTCAATTTTTGGTCACAGGGTCCCGAAGCCATGTTTGACTGCTAGCAGAAGCCAAACGAAGAACAACCCCAATTCCAAAAGATGACAACTGTTCATGTACACTGTGAATTCAACATTTCTAACATCAGAAGCTTTCAAATCATCCCCGTTATTGTGTACTCTGATCCCAAAGTAGCCCAGTCGTAACAAAAATTTTGGACATTTGGTCAAAAATTTCAGTCTGAAGCGGACCGAAAATTTTCAGTGTAGAAAAAAAAAGAATTTTTTGTCTCAAAATTGAACGAAACGCATAAAAACGAAAAAAAAGATTTTCGATTTTTTGGCCGCCATTTTGGATTAACGAAAAATCGAAACGAAATTCTTTCGATTTTTCTTATAAAGCAGTATTACTGCCTTCAATTTGGATCCCTTTTAGAGGGCTCATTATATTTAAATCTTGATATTTCAATCCAATATGGCCGATTTTCGATATAACTTTCCGTTTTGTGAAAAATTTTGGCAGAAAACATAAAAAATGGAAAAAAATACCGATTATGTTTGTTTTAGACAAGAGTAGTTCTAACAAGTCTGTCGAGGAATTAAGTCGATAGCATTTTTCCTTCATGAGATATTGACCTATGAATGTTTGGGCGTTTTTGGGCGTTTTTGCCCAACAAGAAACATTTTGCCCCAAATACTGATGGTTTTATTTATTAGGACTCATGGCCATCATTGATAGTTTTCATTTATGAGAACTAATGAACCTAGACATAATAAAGTAAAAAAAAACACGAGAAAATTTTTTTCAATTTTTGCTTACAGTGTCCCGAAGCCATGTTTGACTGCTAGCAGAAGCCAAACGAAGAACAACTCAAATTCCAAAAGACGATAACTGTTTATGTACACTGTGATTTCAACATTTCTAACCTTAGTAGCTGCCAAATCATCTCCGTTGTTGAGTACTGTGACGGCAAAGTAGCCCGGTCGTAACAAAAATTTCCGACTTTTGGTCGAAAATTTCTAAGTCCAAACCGAAAATTTTTCTGGTGCAAAAAAAAAATTTTTTTCGTCTCCAAATGGCCTGAAACGCATAAATAACCGAAAATAAAAATACGATTTTTCGGCGGCCGTTTTGGATTGTCGGAAATTCGAATCGAAATTTTTTCGATGGTTTTCACAATTCGGTGATAGAGTCTTCATTTCCAAGTCATTTTGGATGGTTCAGCATATCCATGTCCCGAGACTGAGTTAAAAAATGGTCAAATTTTGAAATTTTTTTTCGTTTCGAAAAATGTTTTGGCAGAAAGGTGTTAACTACATACATTTTTGTACCATATGCTGATAGAGGGGTATATTGCGGACATGGCTGCGAAAATTTCAAGTCAATCGCCCTTTCCAGTCCAAAGATATGAGCTGCCGACAATTTTTGTTAAAGGGTTAACAAAAACATTTTCAGAAAAATGGGAATATGGCGAGGGCATACAACTTATGACCCTTTATGAGTACAAAAACTTTAAAAAAAATCGTTCAGAGCGTTTTCGAGAAATAGTGAAAATAAAAGTGTGGAAGAATAATAATAATAATAATAATAATAAAAAAAAAAAAAAAAAAAAAAATAATCATTGCAATAACAAATAGATTTTCCCTTTAGGAAAATCCAAATAATAATAAAAAAAAAAAAAAAAAAAAAAAAAATAATCATTGCAATAACAAATAGATTTTCCCTTTAGGAAAATCCAAATAAAAAAAAAAAAAAATAATCATTGCAATAACAAATAGATTTTCCCTTTAGGAAAATCCAAATAAAAAAAAAAAAAAATAATCATTGCAATAACAAATAGATTTTCCCTTTAGGAAAATCCAAATTATTTATTGGTATTTAATACTATTTATAGCTAATTGTGACAACAACATGGAGATAAAATAAAGTTTCATCAATCGTTTACACCCATGTTGTCCAGTTTAGTAGACTTCCACCTCTAGCATTGGTGACTGCGTCCAATTTTGCCAGTAAAGCAGAACTTCTTCACCATAGCAAACAAGCATTGCTTCACTTCCCGAAGTTAACACGGGGAAATACTGTGAATGTTTTTTATTAGAATAAATGGTCACGAGCAGACAAATGGGTTACTTTCTCGTCGGGAATTCACTTTGGCGATGGAATTATCAAATGGAGTGACTTGATACTGTTCTGAGAACATAAATAAATGAAGGAATGGGCTGTAAGAGAGCCATCTATTTGATCAGCGACTTCTCGGCCACGCATGTGACAATTATTGTGTCTGGTTTGGGTAATTGTTCCCTGTTGAGGTCTCGTTTGCCAGTAAAGGGTCACATACGAGGTTATGGTATACCCCTCGGCTAAATGACTATATTGGACCATAAGTTTATTTTGTGATGGTGTGCATTTAGTAAATAATGGCTATTACTGGTGATATAACCAAAATAATCTGCTGATGTCTTGATTCGGACCGCGAACAGTCATGTAAAATTTAGTTGGAGGTCAAGGTCACACAACAGTCTGTAATAGCCAAACCAGACCTGTTTGGGAAATAAGCCGTCTCTGTGCAACGTTTTGTAGGGTGCCACACCCAGCCACGCTTCACTTTTAAGCGATTGTCCAGCACGAAAATCTTGATGGCGGCTATGGGAAAATGTACTTATAACAGATCTTCACTTGCTATTTTTTGATGGGTGAGAGGGGGGGGGGGGGTGGCTGGCTGGGATTAATGCCTTTTGAATATCACGATATCATAGCTTATAAGAGGTCATCGCCACCAATAGGTGGTCTGGGCTCTCCAGCAGCGCGGAGAAAGACAAATAAGTCAACAGATACGCGATTTTTGGTCACATAAGGAATTAAAGAGGCTACGTATGGCACATTTCAGAAGGCAAATGAAGCAAAACTTTACTTCCAAAAGATGATAAAAAGTTCAAATGAACTTTGAATTCCACCTTTTCAGTCACAGAAGCTTTTAACTTGTCAATGACATAGGGTATTCTTGTGTCAAAAGAGCAAGAACGGGTCAGATAATGGATCCGAGAAGCTAGTTTTGGCAGCTATCAGGCGCGAAATGAAACAAAATTTTGCTTTCAAAATACGACAACAAGTTTTAATAGATTGTCAATGCTACCTTTTCAATCAGAGAAACGTTCTATCCCGCGCGGATATTCTTGTGTCGAAAGAGTGGTTCGTGTACATGAAAACTCTTCCTGGTCATTTCGTTTGATCGAGTTGTGTACTTCTTTTATTATATATAGAGATTGTTTGGACATCCATAGGTGATGTGATTTCTTTGAAATCATATATCCGTGCCCAAATCATTTCTGGTAAATTGAATCCAATTTGAACTTGGCGTGTAATTGTATGGTAGAGAAAATTGTGAAAATTGTGAAATTCGCCATAATAGTTTTGCGGCTTTTTGAAAACTCTTCCTGGTCATTTCGTTTGATCGAGTTGTGTACTTCTTTTATTATATATAGAGATTGTTTGGACATCCGTAGGTGATGTGATTTCTTTGAAATCATATATCCGTGCCCAAATCATTTCTGGTAAATTGAATCCAATTTGAACTTGGCGTGTAATTGTATGGTAGAGAAAATTGTGAAATTCGCCATAATAGTTTTGCGGCTTTTCTCCTGGAATTTTTGAGCTTATGATAATTTGACTGATGCCTAACGAAAGTCATCAAGGTTAAATTGAGGTGACTGTGATTTAATTTGGTAGGGTTACAGCAAATTCTTATTTATTATTAACTTCTGTTAATGACTTGAATTCACTCGGCAAGGGCCGTGGAGCAAACTGAAAGTTCAAACTTTGTGTGTGTGTGTATGGGGTGGGGTGGGGGGGGGATTGGGGGTTTCTGCCGCGAAGTGACAGGTGACCAACAGCAAGTGTTGGCCATGCAAGTGGAAGTGGGAGGATGGAGAAACGACCAGAGGACCCACGCCCCCCCCCCCCCCACACACACCAACAAAAACACTGGCAAGGCCCCAAACGAACTTATCAAACTTGTGTGGGAGAACTACAAGCAAACTATTGTCTTTGTGGAAACCAGTGCTCGTATTAAAAAAAACTTGTACTGTCCGGTGAGACAAGTCCAAGCGACGACCGGAGGAAGACTATATGGAGATTCCTCGTTGGACGACTTGTACTGTCTGGTTGGTCTCTTGACTTAAATCGGTTGGGGGGGGGGGGGCATGCAAGCACAAGAATACACAGTATTCGGCGTTACAGAGGGTTCTATCCGCATCAGGTGAAGTACTGAAGTCCAAGATATTCATACCGACACCAAATATTTGTTAAAAACATGTTTTGACTCACCATTTTCACACAGGTAACAAATAATTTTTGGAAGCGGTTGCCGTATGCCAGAACGCTAGAGATGCATTCTAAGGGTGTCCTATTTCAAAACTCTTCTATGTGAGCATGCCCCAAGACCCCACTAGCATGGCCAGCACTTGCTGTTGGCCATCTGTTACTTCGCGGTAGAAACGTACGACACCTCCTCATTCCCGCCCCGCCCCCCCCCCCCCCCCACACACACTAACTTTTGAACTTTGAAATTGCTCCATGGCCCTTGGCGGGTGTATTCAACTCAATAACAGATGGCCTTTGGTTTGGGAAATTTAAAACAATACGACGCCACACCTTTGATTCGTAATAAATTTGAATCACAAAGAAGAAAATGGCAATATTCACACCAGTCCTCTGAACTGGCTGTGACATTAAATTTTGGCAATGCCGTCGCAACTGCCACCGTCGTCAAATTCAGTGAAGGCGGAGGGGGGGGGGGGGGAGTCATATGGTCATAAAAAATAATAGATTCGAACTGTTGTACTTTCGATTTCAAATCTCGCTCTTTCTGGTCTCGGTTCTGGTGTTGGGAAATCTTTCTGTCGACTTGAATAATGAGTTCTTCTCTGTCATAAATGCATATATTTAGATCCGAGTGATAGCATGTCGCAATGTGAAAGGCACAAATTCTGTCATTACACTGTGTTGAGCAGTGCACATGCTTCTCTAACCACGTGAAGTGAATGACAATGCGTTTTTGAAACAAAAGGCTTTGACAAGGGAATGAAATTGTACTTTTGAACCGAATTAAGTGTTTTTATTCTATCGTCCCAAATTTAAGTCCCACCCGGACCCCAAATTCCCCATGTTAATTTTTTTTTGGTCTTAAAATTGACCAAAATGCCTAAAAAAACCAAAAACAAAAATTTTTGATCGAAAATTTCTAAGTCCGGACAGGGCCGGACCGAAAATTTTTAGTGTAAAAAAAATTTTTTTTTCGTTTCAACTTTGAACGAAACGCATAGAAAACGAAAAATTGTTTTTCGATTTTTTGGCCGCCATTTTGGATTAACGAGAAATCGAAACGGAATTCATTCGATTTTTCTTATAAAGCAGTATTACTGCCTTCAATTTGGATCCCTTTTAGAGGGCTCATTATATTTAAATCTGGATATTTCAATCCAAAATGGCTGATTTTCGAGATAACTTTCCGTTTTGTGAAAAATTTTGGCAGAAAACATAAAAAATGGAAAAAAATACCGATTATGTTTGTTTTAGACAAGAGTAATTCTGACAAGTCTGTCAAGAAATTAAGTCGATAGCTTTTTTCCTTCATGAGATATTGGCCTATGAAGCTTTGGGCGTTTTTGGGCGTTTTTGCCCAACAAGAAACATTTTGCCCCAAATATTGATGGTTTTATTTATTAGGACTCATGGCCGTCATTGATAGTTTTTATTTATGAGAACTAATGAATGTAGACATAATAAAGTAAAAAAAAACACAAGAAATTTTTTTTCCATTTTTGGTCACAGTGTCCCGAAGCCATGTTTGAATGCTAGCAGAAGCCAAATGAAGAAGAACTCCAATTCCAAAAGAGGATAACTGTTCATGTACACTGTGAATTCAACATTTCCAACCTTAGAAGCTTTCAAATCGTCCCCCTTGTTGAGTACTGTGACGGCAAAGTAGCCCGGTCGTAACGAAAATTTCCTAGTTTTGGTCGAAAATTTCTAAGTCCAAACCAAAAATTTTTCTGGAGCAAAAAAAAATTTTTTTTCGTCTCCAAATGCCCTGAAACGCATAAATAACCGAAAATAAAAATTCGATTTTTCGGCCGCCATTTTGGATTGTCGGAAATTCGAGCCGAAATTTTTTCGATGGTTTTTACAATTCGGTGATACAGTCTTCATTTCTGAGCCATTTTAGATGGTTCAGCATATCCCTGTCCCGAGATTGAGTTAAAAAATAGTCAAATTTTGAACATTTTTTTCGTTTCGAAAAATGTTTTGGCAGAAAGGTGTTAACTACATACATTTTTGTACGATATCCTGATAGACGAGTGTATTGCTGACATGTCTGCGAAACTTTCAAGTCAATCGCCCTTTCCAGTCCAAAGATATGAACTGCCGACAATTTTTGTTAAAGGGTTAACAAAAACATTTTCAAAAAAATGGGAATATGGCGAGGGCATACAACTTATGACCCTTTATGAGTACAGAAACTTTAAACAAAATCGTTCAGAGCGTTTTCGAGAAATAGTGAAAATAAAAGTGTGGAAGAATAATAATAATAATAATAAAAAAAAAAAAAATAATCATTGCAATAACAAATAGATTTTCCCTTTAGGAAAATCCAAAATATCTCTGCAAGTCATGGTCGCACAATTGGCAGCAAATTCCCAGTGGCTGTACTCTTATTCTTGGATGTCTGTCTCAGGGAGCAGCTACTAAAGTGTCCGATGCAGGTGCCACAGAAATGGAGGGCTTGATATGTGATGAACATGAGGAGGCAGACACAAGGTTATTTGCACATATTGCATACTCAGCTCAGAATGAAGGGTGCAAGAGAGCAATTATCTCAGCAACTGACACCGATGTGTTCTTGTTAGCGATTTACCACATCCCCAGAATCGATGGTTTCTGTGAACTCTGGCTGAGAAAGCAAGATGATACTTTAATACCATGTCACTGGATATCGGTGTTTCTTGCAACTAACTACACGGATCTCACTACTTCGTCTATGCTCACCACTTATGCTATGACTGGTTGTGACAGTGCAAGCTACATCTTTGGATGTGGAAAGAAACGCGCCTTGAAAGTTACTCTTGAATGCGATGAGAGTTTGAAACCACTTGCTGAGTTTGGGAAATTTCTGATGATGTTAAAGAGGCCTCTCGGAAGTTTAGCTGCGCTCTGTATGGAAAGAGGAACTTTTCTGGATCAATCGACGAACTCCGCTGCCATGTCTTTCAAACAAAAAAGTCGGACATAAGGTCATTGCCACCAACAAGTGATGCATTTCACTGACATCTGAGGAGGGCTCTATACCAGGCTTTGGTTTGGAAGAGGGCTTCATCTGAATCCCCTATGCTTCCCACTGCAACTGACTTTGGGAGAACAGTTCAAGGTGGCGCTCTCATGGCCTGCTTGATGACAAAAGATTCCAAACCCTCTGTACAGAGCACTAAATGTAACTGTCAGAAGAGAAGATGCAAGTCTAACTGTCCTTGTAGAAAACAACCAAGCACAACCAAGAGTTCCTTGCACTCTTGCATGCCGGTGCTGTGGAGACCCCCTGCAACTGTGACAACTCCAGTGAAATTGTCCATGAGTATCTCGACTCTTAGAATACATACTTTGATGGCGAACAAATTAACAATGCCAGTCATATGTGAAACCAATCTGAGTCATGCACTGGCAAGTTTTTTATCCTCATGAGATGTTCTTCCTGTCGTAAATTTACACTTAGGCAAGCTTTTGAATTACCCGAACTGTAGAGGGCATAAGGGGTTAAACTTGCAAGTAATATGACTAGAATTATTAATAAAGCTAAGAATGATGGAAATAAAGTTGCCAGTCTTCAATATTATGAATTGAAAAATGAATGAGAACAATAAATGGATACTATGCTTAAATATTGAAAATTACTCCATTTTTCAGCAATGTTCAATATTTGGTCCCGCGATCTAAGGGGTTAATGCCAAAGTCCTTTATCCCTGTGGCTTAGTTAGGTATTAAAAAACTCCCCAATGTAGTTCTCTAAAATTCTACATTAGTTTCCTTAAAATTAGCTAATTCACTCAGCCATAGCAAGGTATAGAGTTTTGAGAGCCCTGGATTTTGACTTACCCCTTCCGTCCTTGACCTTTTAACCTCTAGCTGACCCCTAATTGACCCAATTAAAAAAAATGATATGGAAATGTAGCACACCTTATAAGCGAGAGTCCTTTATATTATAAGGTTCCGCTCCACAGTTTCGCACTATTGCACAGGGGTGAAATTCTAACCTTAGGCCATATGTTGAAACTAAGGCCATGTAAAATTGAGATATATTTTTAGTATCAGATATATGATTACATTAGGCTTTTTGTTGGACAAGAGAATTTGAAGTTTTGGTCCCAAAGTTGGATTCTGATACATAGGGGTAAATTACCAGATGAATTATGGGAAACAGTGGCTTCGAAAAATTGGCTATTTTTTAAAATGTAATTTTTACACGGGTTTGTTACCAGACAGGTAACTAAAAAATGAGACGGAAACATATAAAAAACATTTTGCATTTTAGAAACAGGGGATGCTCTGTTCCAGGGGTGGGAATGTGGGATTGGTGGGAAAATACTGCTTTTGAGGCTGCTGGGTGGCTGAAAATGACTGGTTTCGGCATTTTTTCATGCAATTTTTCAGGTTGAAGTCTGGCCTTTGACAATAAATTATTCCACCCACATTCAGATTGTTTATTTCTACTTAGTCAGATAGTGCTATATGTTGTTTTTTGTGGATTTGGGAAATGTAATACATGTTATGAGTTAGATAACTGAGCTACAGAATATTTGCATTTGAAGAGAGTGTATGGCATGTCATATTTGGAAATGCCTGGAAAACTGTGGAGCGGAACCTTAAAGAGCATTCTGCCGTCGGTGTCAATTCTTGAACCAGGAAGTTCCTTATTTGTTTTCGAGTTATAAATACACCATTTTTCAAAAAAACTTTTCATTATTTCTGGTTTGTGTGCAATTGTTAGTAGTAGTTAACATTCATCAAGTGATATCTCAGCACAACTGGATGGAAATAAGTGGAAATTTGGAGAAATATATTAATGTAGCCTAATTTCGCACTTGTTTTGAATTTTCGTCAAGATTTCGAAAACATTAAGGTAGAGCATTGCCTTTCCAAAACACCGAGCCTTGTATTCATGGCAAATATATGCAGTTATGGACAGCCTGGTTGTTATTGTTGACCAGAGGTTTGCAGTCATGGTGTCTACTTTTTCAGTTTGGTCATTGGTGTCATGTCTGTGTGTCATCCGTCCGTCAGGCTGTTAAACGCTTTCATATCTAGAGAGCAACACCCCCCCCCCCCCCTTCCAAAGCTATGGTTATCACTGCTTATTGTTTTACATTTTGATTGTATTTAACAGTGCTATTGGCAGGACCTGGTTAGTCAATGTGGCTGGTGGTAATAACAAAAAATGCTCTCTAAAGTGGCTCAGAGAAATGTTAGGGTTGAGGTGGTGTGGTGTGGTGTGGTGTGAAAATCAGGCGAAAGCTGGCTGCAAAAGCTATTCGGCAGTCAGAAAGGCCATACTGTATCTTTTTACTGGTTGAAAATAGAGACTTGTGGTTTTTGTTCATACAACTCAGGATAGACTCCAGATTCTTTTGCCTGAGTGAAATCCAAGGGGAGATCACTCTTGTTTTCTTTTTAAGGTTCCGCTCCACAGTTTCGCACTATTGCACAGAGGTGAAATTCTAAACATAGGCCATATGTTGAAACTAAGGCCATGTAAAATTAAGATATATTTTTAGTATCAGATATATGATTACATTAGGCTTTTTGTTGGACAAGAGAATTTGAAGTTTTGGTCCCAAAGTTGGATTCTGATACATAGGGGTAAATTACCAGATGAATTATGGGAAACAGTGGCTTCGAAAAATTGGCTATTTTTTAAAATGTAATTTTTACACGGGTTTGTTACCAGACAGGTAACTAAAAAATGAGACGGAAACATATAAAAAACATTTTGCATTTTAGAAACAGGGGATGCTCTGTTCCAGGGGTGGGAATGTGGGATTGGTGGGAAAATACTGCTTTTGAGGCTGCTGGGTGGCTGAAAATGACTGGTTTCGGCATTTTTTCATGCAATTTTTCAGGTTGAAGTCTGGCCTTTGACAATAAATTATTCCACCCACATTCAGATTGTTTATTTCTACTTAGTCAGATAGTGCTATATGTTGTTTTTTGTGGATTTGGGAAATGTAATACATGTTATGAGTTAGATAACTAAGTTACAGGATATTTGCATTTGAAGAGAGTGTATGGCATGTCATATTTGGAAATGCCTGGAAAACTGTGGAGCGGAACCTTAAAGAGCATTCTGCCGTCGGTGTCAATTCTTGAACCAGGAAGTTCCTTATTTGTGTTCGAGTTATAAATACACCATTTTTCAAAAAAACTTTTCATTATTTCTGGTTTGTGTGCAATTGTTAGTAGTAGTTAACATTCATCAAGTGATATCTCAGCACAACTGGATGGAAATAAGTGGAAATTTGGAGAAATATATTAATGTAGCCTAATTTCGCACTTGTTTTGAATTTTCGTCAAGATTTCGAAAACATTAAGGTAGAGCATTGCCTTTCCAAAACACCGAGCCTTGTATTCATGGCAAATATATGCAGTTATGGACAGCCTGGTTGTTATTGTTGACCAGAGGTTTGCAGTCATGGTGTCTACTTTTTCAGTTTGGTCATTGGTGTCATGTCTGTGTGTCATCCGTCCGTCAGGCTGTTAAACGCTTTCATATCTAGAGAGCAACACCCCCCCCCCCCCCCCTTCCAAAGCTATGGTTATCACTGCTTATTGTTTTACATTTTGATTGTATTTAACAGTGCTATTGGCAGGACCTGGTTAGTCAATGTGGCTGGTGGTAATAACAAAAAATGCTCTCTAAAGTGGCTCAGAGAAATGTTAGGGTTGAGGTGGTGTGGTGTGGTGTGGTGTGAAAATCAGGCGAAAGCTGGCTGCAAAAGCTATTCGGCAGTCAGAAAGGCCATACTGTATCTTTTTACTGGTTGAAAATAGAGACTTGTGGTTTTTGTTCATACAACTCAGGATAGACTCCAGATTCTTTTGCCTGAGTGAAATCCAAGGGGAGATCACTCTTGTTTTCTTTTTAAGGTTCCGCTCCACAGTTTCGCACTATTGCACAGAGGTGAAATTCTAAACATAGGCCATATGTTGAAACTAAGGCCATGTAAAATTGAGATATATTTTTAGTATCAGATATATGATTACATTAGGCTTTTTGTTGGACAAGAGAATTTGAAGTTTTGGTCCCAAAGTTGGATTCTGATACATAGGGGTAAATTACCAGATGAATTATGGGAAACAGTGGCTTCGAAAAATTGGCTATTTTTTAAAATGTAATTTTTACACGGGTTTGTTACCAGACAGGTAACTAAAAAATGAGACGGAAACATATAAAAAATTGTTTGCATTTTAGAAACAGGGGATGCTCTGTTCCAGGGGTGGGTAGGTGGGATTGGTGGGAAAATTCTGCTTTTGAGGCTGCTAGGTGGCTGAAAATGACTGGTTTCGGCATTTTTTCATGCAATTTTTCAGGTTGAAGTCTGGCCTTTGACAATAAATTATTCCACCCACATTCAGATTGTTTATTTCTACTTAGTCATATAGTGTTATATGTTTTTTGTGGATTTGGGAAATGTACTACATGTTATGAGTTAGATAACTAAGCTACAGAATATTTGCATTTGAAGAGAGTGTATGGCATGTCATATTTGGAAATGCCTGGAAAACTGTGGAGCGGAACCTAAACACATTTTTTTATTTTATTCGGGAACCCCCAAGAAGAGACTTTACGAGAACGGCTCTTATTCGAGGAATCTTCACAAGAACAAAAAGGGACAATATAATTGTTTTCAGAGGAACATTCGGATACCAGTTGGGTAAAGTGAGTGAACCATCAGTTGAGGGAAGTAACAGGGGAGGGTGTGTGTGTGGGGGGAGGGGGGTGCTATGGAGATATTCACCCATAATGCACCGAGAGTCAGACTAATTTACAATTTACTACAAAACGTGACATTCCTAGCAACACGCAACACCCCTAGCAACATTCATGGCAACGCGCAACACACCTAGCAACAGGCGATCTATTGGACCGATTTTAACCAAAATTGATACATGGACCCATAATGCAATCGGGGTCCAAACCAAGGAGTCGGTAATGATGTCAGTTTGTTTCCCTAGCAACGAACGCGCCTCCCAACGGGCGGCTTCTTGGGCCGATTTCAACCAAATTTGATATACGGATCCACAATGCACTAGGGATGCAAACCAAAGAATCGAAAATGGTGTCAGTTGGTTTCCCTATCAACTAACGTGCCTCCTTAGCAACGGACGACCCACTGGGCCAGTTTTGACTAAATTTCACTCGTGGACCCATAATGCATCAGGGATTCAATCCAAGGAGTCGGTAATGACGTCAGTTTGTTTCCCTAGCAACCAACGCGCCTCCCTAGTAACGGACGACCTATTGGGCAAGTTTTGACCACATTTGATATATGAACCTATAATGCACTAGGAATCCAAACCAAGGAGTCGAAAATTATGTCATTTGGTTTTCCTAGCAACCAACGTGCCTCCCTAACAACGGGCGGCCTCTTGGGCCAATTTCGACCAAATTTGGTATATGGATCCACAATGCACTAAGGATCGAAGCAAAAGAATCGAAAATGGTGTCAGTTGGTTTTCCTAACAACCAACGTGCCTTCCTAGCAACGGGCCACCTTCTGAGCCAATTTTGACTACATTTGATACGTGGACCCTTAATGCACCAGGGATTTAAACCAAGGAGTCGGTAATGATGTCAGTATGTTTCCCTAGCAACCAACGTGCCCCCTAGCAACGGGCGACCTATTGGGCAAGTTTTGACCAAATTTGATATGTGAACCCATAATGCACTTGGAATCCAGACTAAGGAGTCAAAAATTATGCAAGTTTGTTTCCCTAGCAACCAACGTGCCTCCCTAGCAACGAGCGGCCTATTGGGCCAATTTTACCAAATTTGATATATGGATCCACAATGCACTAGGGATCCAAACAAAAGAATCGAAAATGGTGTCAGTTGGTTTCCCTAACAACCAACGTGCCTCCCTAGCAACGGGCCAACTACTGGGCCAATTTTGACTAAAATTGATACGTGGACCCTTAATGCACCAGGGATTCAAACCAAGGAGTCGGTAATGATGTGAGTATGTTTCCCTAGCAACCAACGTGCCTCCCTAGCAACGGGCGACCTATTGGGCAAGTTTTGACCAAATTTGATATATGAACCCATAATGCACTAGGAATCCAGACGAAGGAGTCAAACATTATGCAAGTTTGTTTCCCTATCAACCAACGTGCCTCCCTAGCAACGAGCGGCCTCTTGGGCCAATTTCGACCAAATTTGATATATGGATCCACAATGCACTAGGGATCCAAACAAAAGAATCGAAAATTGTGTCAGTTGGTTTCCCTAACAACCAACGTGCCTCCCTGGCAACGGGCGACCTACTGGGCCAATTTTGACTAAATTTTGATATGCGGAGCCATAATACATCAGGGATTCAAACCAAGGAGTCGGTAATGATGTCAGTTTGTTTTCCTATCAACCAACGTGCCTCCCTAGCAACGGGCGACCTATTGGGTCAATTTTGACCAAATTTAATCTATGGACCCACAATGTACTAGGGATCTAAACCATGGAGTCGAAAACGGGGTGAATTTTGACCAAATTTGATATATTGATATATGAACCCATAATGCACTAGACACCTAAACCAATGAGTTGGCAATGACGTCCGTTGGTTTCCTTGGCCACCAACATGCCTCCCTCGAAACGGGTGGTCTATTGGGCCAATTATGGCCAAGTCTGATATATGGGCCCATTATACACTTAGGATCTAAAATGAGTCTGTAGTAATGTCAGTTGGAGTCCATAGCAACCAACGTGCCTCCATAGCGATGGGCTATCTGTGAGGACAATTTTGATTAAATTCAATATATGTACCTATTATACACCAGGGATCTAAACCAATGAGTCGGCAATGCTGTTAGTTGGTTACCATAGCAACCAACGTGCCTCCCTAGTAACGTGCGATATATTGTGCCAAACTAATTTATGTGGCGGCATGTTAGTGACTGTTTTGAGACATGTTTTTCGAAAATCATCTGACATCGTCATATTTTGCAAAGACGATTGTCCGGTCGTGTCCGGTCATCAATAATGATTAAACAAAATACCAAATACTGCTTTCAATCGCAACGTTTTCACATTTTCAATACCCCAATGGATGTCCCGTTCACTGGTTTTATGGATGGGATTTCCGTGGCTACTGTAACATTACTCAATTGGTATGGTCTCTCTCTCATCTATAAGGCTAAAATTTACAGCAGGAATTCTGAGAAATACAGTTTTAGCAGTGTATAGTGGCACCCTGAACCTTGAACTAGCACTCTGTAAACATGACTTGGAAGATTATCCTTTCCATTTGAGATTAAAATTTTAAAATATAAAAAATATCATCAGGTAGTTACTCGCAGCTCTGGATTTTTTCCATCATCCTTTTTTGCATAGCTTTGCTATAATTTCTTGTTGTAATTATATTTAATGAATAAAGGAGTTGTTACTTGGTTTAGGAGCGCGGTTGCTCAGTTGTAGACTGTTGGACTTCTATTCTAGAGGTTCCGAGTTCGATCCCCGTCCGGGACGACTCTCGTTGTTTCCTTGGGCAAGGTACTTTATCCCGGTTGCCCACATGGGGTCACGATGATGCCGTGTACTAAGGCGTACTGCATGTCGATGGTGCACATATCTTCAACCGATGTAACCCTGCTTGAGCGGAGCTTGAACAGAGTTAGAATGTTGAGGAGCTGACAATTGCTCGTCGATGCTCGGTGGTTCTCTCCGGGTACTCGGCTTCCTCCACCCGTAAAACTGTCACGGTCACGATTAGCCATTGTGCATAAGTATGTGACATTACACACCAATAAATAAATAAATAAATTACTTTGTTAGTTTCATATCGGCTGAGATACTTCATATCAACTTTCGGTCTCGGCCGATATGAGACTTAATATATATAATATATATATATATATATATTAAAATTTTAAAATATAAAAAATATCATCAAAAAATTTGAGTTGATGAATGAACCGATACCACGTCATTTTCATTAAAACTTGAGTTTATGAATGAACCGATACCACATCATTTTCTGACCAAAAACCATAGTATAAACAATTTTAAGATTATTGGGATTGAACAAATTAATCAACAAAATACAGCTAACAGGAGGGGGTCGTGAAGCATTTTGGATCAACAAACTTCAAACACTAGAACCCAATGGGCTCAATAGACAAGAATAATTGCAAATATTCTCATTTATAAACTTGCTGAAGGGGGGGGGGGGATATATAAATTAGTGTATAGAGCAATTACACCTAAAAGCGCATTGGTGTTGAGCATAGCGTGTATATGTTGTGAGATTATGATCATTGGGTATATGTCAGTGCGTACAGCATGCGTATGTTGGGGGGGTGTGGATGGGGTGTATGGAACCCTAGCCTACGATTGTCAGTGTAGATATTATAGCAGGGACTGCACTTAGATCAGTGGTGGGGGCATATATATGCTGCAGTAGTGGGTGGGGACAAGACATTTACACACCCTGGAAGGATTGGGCGGGGGGGGGGTGGTTATTACTACGCAAGGAAGGTATAAAAATATTCTATTTTTCATGAGCGGTACTGATGTCTGATTGACGCGGGTTGGGTATTGGGGCGGAGATATGGAGGCGCGCTTCTAAATGATTGAATGATTCGGGCCAAGGAGTGGTTGGATGTGTGAATACGAACTTACTTGCCTCTGCCTCTGTTACCAGGGCGAGGTTTTAGAAATAGTGTCTAATTCATATTTGCTTTTTGCGTAATAACGCGGAACATATCTTTACTTGTTGCCACCCAAGGAAGATATTATACGGTATTTTTGCATAATTTACACTTGAATACAAAAAAGCAAAGTGAAGCGCGGAACATATCATTACTTGTTGCCACCCAAGGAAGATATGATATGATTATTTTGCGCATAATAGACTCGGATACGGAGAACAACATGAAACGAGGAACATATCTTTACCACCCAATGGAGATATGATACGGTGATTTTACAAGCAATACACTTGAATATGGAGAACAACGCGTTTGAACAATTCGGGTAAAGGAATGGTTGAATGTGTGAATATTGAATGCGAACTCAATTCTGCCTCTCTTACCAGGGCGAGGTTGAGATAAATGATTGAATGCTCTTCAATCTAAGACTGAGAACAAATTTTGCGCGTAATAACGCGGAATATATCTTCACTTGTTACCACCTAAGGAAGATATGGTACGGTACTGTTTGTCCACAATTTACAATTAAATACAGTGAACAACGTGTAATGCGGAACATATCTTTACTTGTTGCCACCCAAGGAAGATATGAAACGGCGGTTTTATAGATGGGTTCGTGATTAGGAGCTAGACGGCCACTTGCCAAATAATAAATCGAGCTGTAAGACGTACGCGTATCTCGATCAATTTTATAATTCCCATTCAACAATTAGGATAAGCGTGACGCTAACTGTTACGTTCCCATGACGCGATACACATTGGTTCGGCACTTATCGTAACGGAATAAGAATTAGTCAAAAATGAATGCCGCTAAGAAGGAAGTAATCTTCCGAGCATGACACCAAATTGAAAACGTTATATAAAATATTTGATGAAGCGTATAATATATATATATATATATATATATATATATATATACTTCTTTTTCGAACTGGAGGTCAACTGTCAAGAATCTTGCTTTTTGCTATTCTTTTTTAATATTTTGGGTCGAGTTAAAATTCCATTGTTTTGCAGTAAATTCGCTCTCTGCTAAGTATATAGAAATGGTTAAAAAGATCAATGTGCGTACAGGGACAAAGCTTAGGTCATCCCTTCCTATAAATGTTCAAATGTCACAACTTGTTGAAGTAAATAGTTTAATTACACTTTGAAGCACAAGTGAAGACAACAAAGACCGAGATGGGGATGTTATTGATATTTATACAAGGGTGTGTCGCTCGAGCCCTTTTAACCATTTGAACCCGAGAGACCACTTTTCCGGCATAGGGACATGATACGTCATAATTTTATTAAGTAGGATGTCTGCTTAGTGAATGTGTGTGGAGACCAATCAATAATTTCAACGTGCAGCACCAAGGCTGCACGCTGAAAATAATCGGTCTTTCCCCATATAATGAACATGGACTCATCCAATTGTTGCCACTGAAGATGGAAGATACTATGATTCAAAAGGATAATTTTGCACCACATGTGTATGATGGACAGGTAACCAAATACAGCTGTGTTAATATTTATCAATACATAAAGGTATACATTAACTCGCCTGAAGCGAGCTCGGCATCAAACCTTGAACTGCGCCTATGTTTGATATGACAGTTTTTGGCTTGTTTTGTCGTATTATTTCGTTTATGTCACGTCGACATTAAAGAAGTGATAGTGTTTGATCAGCATGCGATATTTCCTATCCATTTTTAAATTTCTTTACTTTTTTTTACTGGGGTTTTAACGACACTTTCGACAAGCATGTGTCCCTCTTTCCCTCGTGTTGGACAGTTTTAAGGGTGGAGGAAGTCTGAGTACTCGGAGAAAACCACCGGGCAGTGGTGGGCAACTGTCAGACTCCACAACGTACTAACTCGGCACAAGCAGGGTTAACATTGGTTGAGACAAGTGCACAATCTGCGTGCAGTACATAGAGCCGCCGTGCCCCCACTTGGGCAACAGGGATAAGCACCTTGCCCAAGGACACAATGCAGTGGCCCGTGATGGTGACAAATAGAGATTATTACCATTATGTGTATGCACAAAATATGTATCCGAGTCGAGCTCCGGGTTCTAAGGGCAGATCACGACGAGTCGAAGACGAGTCGTGATCTACCCTTAGAACCCGGAGCGAGACTCGGATACATATTTTGTACATCCGCATAATGGTAACAATCATTTTATCATACAATATATTGGGGATAAATCAAGAATGTAGACGAATATATAACGAACTATTTATTCGTACGGATGAACAAAAAGAAAAAAAATGGAACTCACGCGAAAGGAACGTGCTTGTATCCGACCCCCCTGATACAAACATCTGTATCAGGGGGTCGGATACACGACAGTTGCGGAGTTAATACAGACAAAATACATGTTGATTGTAAGATAAATACCGGTATTCAAACCAGTATCGATTGAATACCGGTGTAATTACAAAAATATTGGTTTATCGACATTATTTATTTACCCACAATTTAATTTTCAAAATGTCTTGAGTTTTAACTGTTGTCTCGAATGAATATTATCTTTTTACCGAACGAATCGGCCGCATCCGCCCGCGTTATATACAAATTCAGCAGTTGAAAAAATATCTTTTAAAAAATCAACTAAACTATATCATGTGATCCATGTTACATGATATTGTTTTGTTGAAATTGTTTGAAAAATTCGATAAACTAATATCTAAATTATAAATTTGGATAACGACTGCGTTGAATAAAGGGTTATTCGAATTGCATCATCACGGCATGCTAATTCGTTACGCCGTGATAGCTCAAGTCCCGATTGTGGTACGTACGTTCAGATATCCGAACAGTCTTCTGATATACCGCTATACCGCGGTATTTTCTTGAATTTATTTATTTATTAAGGTTTAACTACACTTTAACAGCCAAGGTCATATCGCGTCGGTGACAGTTTTACGGGTGGAGGAAGCCGGAGTACCCGGAGAGAACCACTGAGCATTGGCGAGCAGCTGCCAGCTCCCCAACATCATAACTCCGCACATCAGCACAGGCAGGGTTAGATTGGTTGAAGACATGCGCAAGATCGACATGCAATATGCCTTAGTACACGGCGTCATCGTGCCCCCGTGGGGACAATCGGGGTTAAGTGCCTTGCCCAAGGACACAAAGGGAGCCCGAATCGATCGATCAGACGGTCAGCCATCCAAGGACTAACCGGGCTCGACGTTGCGCAGCTTCTGTGATCTGACGAGAACCGGTTACCGTAAAGCTACCGTGCCCCATTTTCCTGAATACCGATACCGGTATTCAGTTTAGAATATCGTTCAACCCTAGTGGCCAGTCGGGATTAAGTGTCTTGCCCAAGGACACAACACTGTTACCGCTGGTCAGTATCGAATCAAATCACCGACCCACCTCGCTTCCATTGTCCGAGGACATATTGTTGACAAACACTGTTGGACCACTTTCCAGAAGCGTGTTGGCGCGTGTCATAGATACAAGCGAGCATGCGACGTATATACTTTATCGTGATTTTTAGGCCAACTTGTCCGAGTTGAAAAGACACTAAATATTGTTCAATCATAACTGTAAAATTTACACATATCACATTAATAAAGATGTACTTACTATAAAACTATGAAAGCAAAAACGACCAGATCGTGATCTGGTCGTGAACAAGTTACTTAAGTGGATCGAGATTTCACAACTAAAATATTACGTAATGAAGACTAAAGTAAAACAAGAGGTCCCATGGGTCTGAGACGCTCACCTGACAACGTTGGTAGTAGTAGGAGATGTACCCAAACGGACTTCAGTGGCCGGAAGGAAAGGTGGAGAGAGAAGAGAAGTAATAGGAACGGCCCTCGTTGGCCATAGGGAAAGGTGGAGGCAGAAAAGAAGCAGTAGGAGAGGGGAGAAACGGGCCTCATTGGCCGGAGGACCAGGTACATGGATAAGGGAAGTAGCAGGTGATGTTGAGATCGGCCCAGATTATGGGATCTCATTGGGGACCCCATAGGAGACAGAGGAAAAGAAGTAGTCGGAGATGTACCCGAGCGGCCTCTATTATCTCATCCCCCCCCCCCCCCCCAAGGGGACTTAGGAAAGTAGTAGATGTACCAGAACGGGCTTCATTAGCCGGAAGGAAAGGTGGCGGAAGAAGGAAATTAGTAGATTAAAACGGACCCTATTTGGGGATCTCTTGGTGGGGGGGGGGGGGGCGCATGGGACAGAGGAAGGTAAGTAGTAGCAGATGTACTTGAACGGGTCTCGTTGGCTGGAGAGAAAGATGGAGGAAGAAGGGAAGTAGTAGGAGATGTGATAAACAGACTCTATTGAGGATCCACAGGGGACCGAGGAAAGTAAGTAGTAGGAGATACACACGAGACGGGCCTCACTGGCGGGAGGGAAAGGTGGAGGGGGGAGTAGTAGGAGGTGTGGTAAACGGACCCTCCTGGGGAATCTCATGCGAACCACGCAAGGGACCGAGGAAGGCAAGTAGGAGGAAATGTACCGAACGGTCCTCCTTAGCCGGAGGGGACGGATGAGGGAGAAGAGGAGTAGGAGAGAAATGAAACGAGCCTCATTGGCCAGAGGAAAAGGTGGAGGGAGAAGGGGAGTATGAGGCCCATTCGGATACATCTCATACTCCTTCAGTTTCTCGGTCCACTGGTGGGTACCCAAAAGATCCTACCTATAAGGTCCGTTTTCCCAATCTGCTACTACTCCTCTTCTCCCTCCACCTTTCCCCCGGCCAATGAGTCCTGTTGGGGTACGTCTCTGACTACCATCCTTCATCGGTCCCCTGTGGGATCCTCCACGAAATCCCCAATAAGGTCCCTTTACCACATCCACACCTCCTACTACTTCCCTTCTCCCTCCATCTTTCTCTCGGTCCAATGAGGCCCGTTGTTCAAATCAAGCCCATCGGTTAATAATGGGCTCTCAATGCGAGCCTGAAGTTTAACTTACTGCAATATGGGGTATAATCTTTACAAAATGTTCTTATTCCGGTGCACCAGTCTGAATCTTTCAATGTTTGGTATACAGCATCCTTATGGAGGTCACATCCAAGTTTGATCAAACCAAGTTCCCGAATTTTAATTCAGTCCAATATGGGAAATAACCTTTAAAACTCTTTTTCTCCAGAACCGCTGGTCGGAATCTTTGGGTACATAGTGGTTAGAATCCTTAAAGGGATCAAATTCAAGTTTGTTCAAACCCATCGGTTAATAATTGAGTTCTTTATGCCAGCCCGAACTTTAACTTACTGCCATATGGGGAATAATCCTTAAAAAATCTTCATCCATCTGTAAGAATCTTGAATTTTGGTATACAGCATCCTTCGGGAGGTCAGATCTACGTTTGTTCAAACCAAGTTCCTGTGTGAATATTTGGGCCCCTTGTTGGACCCCGAATTTAAACTTAGCCCAATATGAGGAATAATCTTTAGAACTCTTTTTCTCCAGAACCACTGGTCAGAATCTTTTGATATATGGTATACAGAATCCTAACAGAGGCTGGATTCACGTTTGACCAAATTAATCTGCTTGGTATATAATTGAGCTCTCTGTTGGCGCCCGACTTTAGTGCAATATGGAAAATAATCTTAATAAGTGAGTTCATATTCGGTCTCGCGTTAAGAGCCTAATTATTAACTGATGGGCTTGATTTGAATAAACTTGAATTCGATCCATTTAAGGATTATGTGTGCAATATATCAAAAGATTCTGTCCAGTGGTTCTAGAGAAAAAAAATGAGTTTTAAAGATTATTCCTCATACTGGACTAAGTTAAAATTTTGGCTACAATCGGGAGCCCAAATATTAACGCAGAAACTTGGATCTGAACAAACTTATATCTGACCTCTCTAAGGATATTGAATAATAAACATGAAAAGATTATGACTGGTGGATACGAAGAAGAAGAGTTTTGAAGATTATTCCCCATATTGGACTAAGACAAAATTCGAGCTACCATAGAGAGTCCAATTATTAACCGATTGGCTTGATTTTAACAAATGTGAATGCAAGCCCTGTAAGGATTCTGTATGTCACATATCAAAAGATTCTGACTACTGGTTCTGGAGACAAAGAGTTTTAAAGATTATTTCTCATATAGGACTAAGTTAAAATTTGGGCTCCAACAGGAAGCCCAAATATTATTAACACAGGGACATGGTGTGAACAAACTTAGATCTGACCTCGATAAGGATGCAGTATACCAATTATCAAAAGATTTCTAACGAGTATTCGTCATATTGCACAAATTTAAAATTCGGGCCCCCAAAGGGAGCCCAAATATTAGCTGGGAGACTTGATTTAATTAAACCCCTGTAATGATGATGTATACCAGATATTAAAAGATTCTAACTGGTAGTTCTGTAGAAAAAGATCCTTTAAAGAGTATGTCATATTGCACCAAGTTAAAATTCGGGATCCTGTATTGAGCCCAAATGTAACACGAATGGCTTAATTTTAACAAACTTGTGTCTGTGCAATCCCACACCATTGCCTCCCCTACGGATGCTGTATACCAAATATCAAAAGATTCTGATCAGAGGTTCTGGAGAAGAAGATATTTATAATTTTTGAAAATATGCTCAGCACTTTTTCGATTTCCCGTACAGTACATTATGACAAAACCTTTTGTAATTTTACCATTCCATTCTGCTGGTTCGAAGGATGCTTTAAGCCAAATGACATACCTCTGTTCTTTGCGGTTTGGGGTACATGGGCGCTTGAAAATATTTCTATTTTTAGCTCCTGTGGTTTCCTATGGCGGTATTATTATTTTTTATTTTTTTTTGCTTAAGTCAGGTACTTGTGACTCAAAAATACTACATACCAAATTTGGTTCAAATCAGCTCATTGGTTCATAAAATAGAAATCTTGGGAGGGGCCAAATATCTTGCCTCTCCAATTACAAAGGCAAATATTGCTCCACGAACTTCGGTTGAACAAACTTGATTCTACATCTCAAACGGAAGCTCAGTACCAAATATCAAGTCATTTTACCCAGAAGATTTTTTTTTGAATTTGGGAGCATTTTCCCCTACCCCTTCCCTATTTCAGAACAAACAAGCATTTCAAATTTAACTGAAATTGGTTCAGCGGTTTTGGAGGAGAAGTCGCAAACATCACCTTTACGCACGACGACGACGGGCGAAGGACGAAAAGTTATCACTAAAGCTCACCCCGACTTTCAGTCAGGTGAGCAAAAAAAACGAAAGGGTCCGAAGTGTACGGCTTTCGCGTTTACTTTTCGAGTGGTGGTATTTAGTAGTGTGGACAGGAACGCGGAATGATAATTTCGACGGTATTACGACTATGTCGCGATCTGGGCGAAATTCTCTGTTCGCTATTATAATCATGCAGTTAAAAGTCCTGTAACGAACTGGGCGCTTATCTTGGCTTTATTGCGCGTAGGAATTGCGCGCAGTTGCCATATCGAATGGCATCCACAGCATGGTAGGTTCTCCTGGTTACTCACAGCAAACACAGGCAACGTTTCTGCCAATGGACCTCCGGGTTACCCGGAGGTCCATTGGCTGAAACATTGCTTGTGCACAGGCGATATGTACAGAATTTGATAGCCTTACTATGGACATAACGGTAGATTAACGCGCAGATCGACGTGCCGCCATTTGTGCGCATTTTATGACAGGACTTCTAGTTTTAACGGTAGTATCGTAACAGACTCTCACCAACAAACCCAAGGACGGTGTTTGTGCCACTCCAGAAAAAGTTCTCAACACTAAAAAGGTTAAAAAATCTAACAACGCTAAACAAATTTGCAACCTTGAAGTAGGAATATTAATTCATACGACGCTGTAAGGTTACAAGAATTTATGATTGATTCATTGAAGATGTGCGTTTTTGCTTCAAGTGTTATGTTTACAGGATTACCACTTTCTTTGCCCTATACGTGACTAACATCTTGCACTCAAATGCACAATCCTTGTTCTTTCTTCATTCTTATTGCAATATGCTGCAGCAACATTTATTAATGTCATGTAAATCATGGCTCGACAAGCTCCCACAGCATCGCGCTGTATAACGTCATTTTGGCCAGTTCACCATTCCACACCTTATGCATGATTTTCGCACAGTTTATGTTTTCCTCGAGTAGGGTGGGGTGGGATGGGTAAATCTCACTCGACGGAAAATATTTGATCCAGTCTCGAGACGTGTCAAGATTCTGGGCCAGATATCTTTCCAAGAAGGGTGAGATTTACCCATCCCATCCCACAACCCTCGAGGATTCTTTTTTTCTCCTTCATACCCAGCATGACGTCATCGCAACCTGGGGTTGTACGATATTCTAAACGGAATGCCGATATCGGTATTCCAAGATATACTGCGATATACCAGCATATCGAAAGACTGTTCAGATGTCTGACCACACGTACCACAATCGGGACTTGAGCTATCACAGTGGAAAGACTTGATCATGCAGTTCGAACAACCCTCTGACATCTGCTTAAGGAGGTCAAGGTCTTATAACCTGCATTATTTATTAGATATGATTTCTTTCCCAGAATGCCCATTATCAAAATCAGCTGATGTGACTTCAAACTCGGCGGATATGCCGCGGATCTCGGCAGTTATGACCCAAGTAAGAGTCCCCCCCCCCCCCCCCCCCCTTGACGTGTTGCTGTACTCAACAAGTTTATTTATATTGAAATCTTTCAACCTTTTCACCGAAAGAAATCAGGAAAATTGGTGTATCCGGGCAAAATGGAATGCCTTGAAGCTGGATTTTTGGATGATAAGGAATTAAAGATGGAAATAAGAGAGGATTAAGTAGATGAGGAGAAGACAGAAGAGGGTTGTACAGAAAATTCAACGCGAACTAAGATTCAGTGTCATAAGCAGAGATAGTTCAGCTATCCGAACGTCGCGGCTTCCCCATCGGGGAAGCCGAGATGTTCGTATAGCTGAACTAGGAGAAGAGGCAACTTTTGACATTGTGAAAAGAATGAGAAACAACAACACTGTTAGAAAACTGAAAGAGATACTGATATGTTACCGCAATAATCCAAATGAAGAAAGTGTACCTCTCCGCCTATCGCTAACATTAAGAAGCGTTATTATTTATTTATTTATTGGTGTGTAAGGTCACATACTTATGCACAATAGCTAATAGTGACCGTAACAGTTTTACGGGTGGAAGAAGCTGGAGAACCCGGCGGAGAGAACCACCGAGCAACGACGAGCAACTGTCAGATCCTCAACAGTCTAACTCTGTTCAAGCTCCGCTCAAGCAGGTTACAGCGGTTGAAGACATGTGCGCCATCGACGTACCCTACAGTGAAAACTAGAAGTCCTGCCATGAAATGCGCACACATAGTACGTCGATCTATGCGTTAATCTACGCGTTATGGCCATAGTAAGGCTATCAAATTCTGAACATATCGCTTGTGCACAAGCAATGTTTCAGCCAATGGGCCTCCGGGTAACCCGGAGGTCCATTGGCATAAACGTTGCCTGTGTTTGCTATGAGTAACCAGGAGAACCTAGCATGCTTTGGATGCCATTCAATATGACAACTGCGCGCAATTCCTACGCACAATTAAGGCTAGATAAGCGCACAGTTCGTGACAGGACTTCTAGTTTTTTAACTGTACTTTTTCTTGTTTTTTTTTCTCAAAACTAGTTGCAACCTAGGAATGAAACTTGGTGGACAGGAAAGCTGGTTGTAATGACTAAAATCTTATATAATTAGCCTTTAGTCAACATTACTTCAACCGCTGAGAGGGGTGCTCTACAAATCCACCGGCCAATATCTCTTGAACGATGAGGGATAAAACGTATAGTTTACAACAACTCCAAGTACTTAAAACAGTCGATCGATTTTTTTTTGTTTTTAAAGCATCGAAAAATAAGTAAAAGCGATTCAGCGCAAAGGCGCTCAAGGTTTCATTTCGTGTCTCCAATAATCTGTGCGCGTCAGTCAGGTCATTTGAGCCTCGGTTGAGACGGGTATGATATGGATTGGGAAACAATGAGACTATCATTTTTCGGCGATCTAGAATTGATAAACAAACTACAGCAGGGCTGGGGGTGGGGGTGGTATTTGTTGTAATCATGTAATAAAATGTTGTGTACAGAACGTCATTTGATAATCTCTAAGCTAATGGGTGGATCCATTACTCGCGAGTCCAACTAAATAACAACTAGATGGGTAACTAAGGGCTGCTGCAGTTCACAGTAGTCCAAGGAATACCGTCCAAATCCCCCATACCCACCCACCCCTCCCCCATACAAAATCCCTCTTCGATAAAACCCCCATGACAATATCCCTCCCCGATAAAATCCTCTCCTGACAAAATCCTCTTTCTATACATCTGTTGACCAGAACATTTTCAGTTAATGGACATGTGAAAAAAATTGTCCAAGGTTTGTTTTTCATATATTTACAAATTATTAAAGATAAAAAGTACAGCTTTAACCCTCTGCACAATGATGTCTGAATAATCAATTTTTTTTCAAGTCATAAATTTTTCCCAACATTCAACTAGGAATTTAACCAATTCAGTCTTGTTTGACAGAGCTCGTTGAGCTCTGTCAAACAAGACTGATTTGGTTGAATCCCTTGTTACATGGTAGGAAAAATGTTTTGTCAAACAGGACTTAATTGGTTCCTAGTTGCATTAAGGAAAAAGCTGAACACTAGAAAATTCGATCTTTTCGACATGATGTTCAGAGGATTAAATATGTTGTACCAGAGATTAAGACTACTAAAACGCAATACAGTTATACAGCACTTAGAAAGTTTTTGTGCGTATAAATCGGTAAAGAATAATAATATAAGTTTTTTCAGTGAAGGGGCTTTTGTCAAATTTGGGACATATTGAAAGGTGTTCTGCGGGGGGGGGGGGGGGGTGTTGTCTGGGGGATAGTTGTGGATGACTTTGTCGTGGACCAGTGGTCCATGGAATACAAATTTGCTTGTTGAAGACTAGAACATAATACATTTATTCAGCACTTACATAGCTTGATAAATTAAATTTTTGTACATATAAATCGGTGAATAATATTACTAGATATTCTTTCAGTGGACGGGCTTTTGAAAGGGATTTTGAGGGAGGGTGGGGGTTGGTCGGGAATTCTGTCAAGGGGGGATTTCGTCGTGGGGGATTTTGTAGTGGACCTGTAGTCCACAGAATACAAGTTTTCTTGTTGAATTGTCGAGTATCAAAATAGTCAGTCCTTTCCCATTACAAATGTAATGTGCGTCATCCAAAGAGTTGATATCGATCGGACCAAACAGCCTGAATCATCCACGTAACACATCACGTATGGATGGATTCAGTCCTTTAACCCCTGTCACGCAGGTAGAATCATTAAACTTTTTGATGTTTTCATTTTGCCCAGGTAAGACTTAGAATTTAATCAAATATATCTTCTTTGCCCGAGCTCAGGGGGTGGGGGGGGGGGGTGCTCTGACAAAGAAAATATAATTGATTGCCATCCCAGTTTAGGTATGGAAGAAACCATTTGCTGCTGACAACTGTGTTGCTAAACAACAGCGTGAAGGGGTTAACTGGTTGAGTGCTGGAAGCCCATATTTGGGCTTTGTTTTGAAGTGCAGGTACCACAACTTAAAGGCTTCATATTCAGTGGATGCGCTTCATATTATCTTTGCAGTGAAATTATTTCATCTGAATGGAATTGCCTTGTCACAGTTTATGGGAGAGTGCCCCTTGGCACTCTCCCGTAAATTTTAACAAGGCAAAGAAATGTGTCAAAATTTTCATGACCAAAAATAATTAAGCACTCTGCCTGTTGAAAGGAACCTTAGTATATTTGTAGTCCGAGTGCACTTTCTTCAGGTATTACAGTTTTGTACTGAATTGTATTATTAGCAATTGCGTGTTTATTTTTAATTTATTACACAAATATTTATTTATTTATTAGGGTTTAACGACACTTTAACAGCCAAGGTCATATCGTGTCGGTGACAGCTTTACGGGTGGAGGAAGCAGGAGAACTCGGATAGAACCACTGAGCAACGACGAGCAGCTGTCAACTCCCCAACATCGTAAATCCGCACTGCATCACAGGCAGGGTGAGATTGGTTGAAGACATGCGCATCATCGGCGTCATCGTGCCCCCATGTGGACAATCGGGGTGAAGTGCTTTGCCCAAGGACACAACGCGGGAGTCCGAATCGATCGCTCAGACGGTCACCCATCCAAGGACTAACCGGGATCGACGTTGCTTTACTTCGGTGATCTGACGGGAATCGGTTACCGCAACGCCACCGCGGTCCCACACAATAATTTAAAGTGTTTTCTGTATCATCTATCGGGGGAAAATTCTCGAAACTCGAAAGCCATTCTTCCGATAATACAAACTTTGTTTCATGCCCCAACAAATACAAATACAAAATCGTTTTTTTTTAAAGAATCCGTTCTCTCAAATAAAGCAAGACTTCGATTGAAAAGTATGTACTGAGCGCACTTGTTCAGACCCGAGGGGCCAATACTATAAAACTTTTACAATTGTATTTTTTCAGAATTTTAATTTCCATTTTTGAAAATAACTAACTGAAATGAACCATTTGCATTTTCAAAGATGCGGCAAGTTGCCA
Source organism: Pictodentalium vernedei (assembly GCA_031216915.1). NCBI lineage: Eukaryota > Metazoa > Mollusca > Scaphopoda > Dentaliida > Dentaliidae > Pictodentalium > Pictodentalium vernedei. Next base: position 199,849,072 of record CM062296.1, on the reverse strand, counting down.
GTTGGGAAACTGCCATAATTTTGGAAATGCAAATGATTCATTTCTGTCTTTTCGACTCACTTATAGTATTGGTCCCTGGCCTGTAAAGCTCTGGGTTATTTTTAGGTGTTTAACCTCCTTGAGGAAGTAATATACTAACAATTAACTTACTGCCTTATCATCCATATTTCGACTACGCTTGCTCCGGGGTTTGCAAAATTCTACAATCAAAGCAAAGAAGATAGCCCAAGGAGTTTTTTTCCACCACCTGTCTATAAAGATACACGTGTCAGAGGTGAGGTACCTGGATGATAGACATAGGCGTCGCATCCAAAGTCCACCAGAAAGTTCTATTTGATATTTAAACATTTTCCGGGGGAGGGGGCATGTCCCCGGACCCCCTAGAATTCTCGTGAATACTATGAGGGTACATGCCCCCCCCCCCCCAATATACCGGGGCTACATCTGCCAAGTGTACCCCCGGTGTACTTTTTTCATTAACCCTTTACCTAACATGAAAAGCAGACGACACTTGCAAAAAAAATTCTTGAATAACTGATTTTTTTCATTTTTTGTCTCAAAAACATAGGTTATGACCCCTCGTTGGAACGAGCTCGACGAGCTCGTTCCAACGAGGGGTCATAACCTATGTTTTTGAGACAAAAAATGAAAAAATAATGTAAATTAATTGGCTGTTTTTGAGAATAGCGCTGGCCGGTTTTGGCCGTTACGTTGGGTAAAGGGTTAAAGTCGAACCCCTTTCGAAAAATCCTGGCGACGACCATGATACAGATCTATCTTATTCACCCCACGTGCCCATCTCATTTGAGTATTTAATGGTCGCCGGACTATTTCTGCATTTTGAAAACAATTGACACAGCTGCCTATTCCACCCAGATACCACTAGGGGATGATTTTTCTCCCTGCACACTCGACACAAGCTGCCTACATGGATTGCCCCATTTGACTTTTTGACGTACTTTTATCACATCTGTAAGCTCATAAACTCATACCCTGAGTGCAACCAGTTGTCATCTACAGTGCTCTAGTTTTGCAGTTGGCGTTTGTTGCACTCAGTAGAATGGCATTGCAGTAATCGAAGTCTCTTGGTAGGCTAGCATGCACCTATATTTTGCTAAAATACTTCTCATAGAGATTCAAGACGGGAAGCAATTCGCTTATTCGGCAGCTCATGCGAACTCAGTTATCAATGTCAAGTGTAAGAACTTTCCCACGGGTGTTTCGTTTGATTTGAAGAGTGACTCCACTAGAATTTGTAAATTTATGATCATTTTAACAAGATCAAAATTTATGATTCATTCTGTACTTAGAAAATCAATGTCTGTGTTTTCTTATCAAGCGTCTAGGATTAACTGTTTGTCAACTTAACGATAGGTGAGGCGCGTTTAGGTTATAGTCTACAAGAAATTCTTTTTCTACAGAGTAGACTTACGTTTCTCTATCAGGTCACTAACTGTCACTTTTCATGCTGCTCTTGCTGTTCAATACATGAGATGACGAACAGTTAATATCACCAACGTTGTTTATCGATTCAACCATTCTTCACACAAATCGGTCTAACCCCTTACCTACCGTAAAGGTAGTGAGATCTTGCAAATCGCCAATCTTCAGTCGAATCTAATTTCGGATCGAATCAGATATAGAATTTGGAATCGAATTCAGTCTCGAATCTAATGTCTTGGCGCTTTAACCCTTTACCCAACGTAGACGATATCAAAATTTATTATTCTAAATATAATTTGCTGAAATTTTTCAAAAAATTTCGTTTCAACAAAACCATATCATGTGACCCCCTCGTTGGAACGAGCTCGACGAGCTCGTTCCAACGAGGGATCACATGATATGGTTTTGTTGAAATTTGTTTTAAAATAATATTTTTTCAACTGCTGAATTTGCATATTACGCGGGCGGATGCAGGCGATTCGTTGGGTAAAGGGTTAAGTCATAGATATTTCGCCTTCATACAACAGGATTAATATTGTCAGTCTCCGTGGGGGGGGGGGGGGGCGGTGGTTCAGTTGTTACGGCCGCGGACTGAAAGGTCCACGGTTCAATCCCGGCTAGGCGTAACTGCATTTTCTCCTTGGGCAAGGCACTTAATCCCGATTGCCCACGTGCAGGCACGGTGGCGCTGTGTATTAAGGCGTATTGACGAAAGAGCACTTGTCTTCAACCTATGCTGACCCAGTCTTCGTGTATGGAGTTAGTAAGTTGGAGAGTCTTCTAGTTGCTCGCCGTTGCTCGGTGGTTCTCTCTCCGGGTCCTCCGGGTTCCACCACCCGTAAAACTGTCCGACACGAGGTGACCCTGGTTGTCAAAAGTATCGTTATTTAAATTGATTTGCCTTAGCCCTTTGAACCCTCGTTTCGCCTTTGTATACACTTACAGTGAGATGGTTCAGTCCAATATCAATATTCAGGAGGGATAAAATTAATAACTGCAGTCGCTGCCGTTTGGCTGCAGACTGCAGTTATTATTTTGTCATCAATGCCCCGTGTATACGACGATGACGACGATGAAGCTGTTGGCGATCATTAACAATTAAAAGTGTGAGACTTCTGTAATCTATTATCATAATTATTTTAACGGTTTTTATTTGTATGTTCCCTTTATCGAGGATTTTTAGGCGCATTTCTTAATAAACTCTTGTCATCTGGAAAGATAATTTGCTTTATTTCCAATTTATTATTCATTCAACTTTCGATATTTCAAAATTATAGCTAGAGACTTTGGACTTCGCTTTTTTCGAATGTCTTTCATCGGTTTGGCTTTTAATGAATCCTTTCCGTATGGAAAATATAATTCGAGTTTTGCCATTGTAATTTGAGTGTCCTTGTTGTTATTCTTTAACGTCTATTTCAAAATTCAATCTATCATTTGTGTTATTTCCGTCATGGCTGTCAATTTCGTCATTGGAAGAGATATACAGGAAACTTAGCTGTTCTTAGCTTCATAAAGCTGTCAATAAATTTAACAGTATGGGTGTGTGAATTTCATAAAAAAATTGAGATTTCGAAATGTTAGTAATTTGTATCAGCGACGTTTCACAAATTTCAAGCATTTTCCTGAATAGTGCAGGCCTGACATTCTTAAAAATGCAGGAGGGCTAAAACTCTCTCTCCTCACACGACCAAGGTGAGCGATTACCTCTCCTCAAGCTTACATCAAGCTAAAAGTGGCAAAAAGAAGTTGTCTTATTAATGAATTTTGCCTAGTGGGCTTTGTACATTTTATCTGCTAACCAAGTAATCTCTGTGAGACGGCTACACTGCCCCTCACACACCTCCGGGCCTTGGTAAGGCCCGGAGGTGTGGGGAGGGGCAATGTAGTCATATTGCAAAGATCACTAACATAGCAGAGATCTGAAAACCTGTGGGTTTTAGGAATAGTCTGCTGTGGTAATCATTATTTTCTAAAGCTAGGAGGGCTATTTTTCGCTCTCCTCAATTTTTTTAAGGCGAGCGAATAAATCGCTCTCCTGAAAATGCCAGGCCTGATAGTGGAATAAAAATACAGAGCTTTTTACAATTTTTCCCCAATCTGTTTGAACGTGTGATTATTGTTCAAATACATTTAAAAATAAGAAAACAGTGTTTTCACAATCTTTTAATAATCCGTAAGTTTTTGCTGTTCGTAATATCAAGAGCGTGTGCATCGTGGCATATACTACAGACACCTTCCTGTCCATTAATATAATAGTCTAGAAGGTGAGATTTGCTATTTTTATTCTGTGAAGAATAAAAAATTGCAAATTACTGTAAAAACACATTCGCTAAATAAAGAGCCAAAACAGACACTTAGTATTGGTAAGTGCGATACTGATAGATAATTTAATTAGCTTGTCATAAAAATCAAATTCCTCTAATTAACCTGCCATAAAAAGCCAAATCTTCTTTCGTAACTTTATATAAAGAGAAAACAACAGACAGCTCGGAGAGCTGTCTGTCGTTTTCGCTTATTAAAAGCTAAAAAAGGAAACTTCGCTTTATTTTGTACTGATGTCATGGGTGTTTTCTCAGCAATATCTTTCTTCTCAATTGGACCTTCCTCTCCCCTCTAATAATTTCAAGGGTGATAACTTTATCGAAAGTCGATTTTTATGACGATATAAGACAGGGATGCAACAATTTTTTATCCAAGTTATTATCTTAATAAATTCTTTGTCGTTCTAAAAATAGGGTTTTGGTTCCTTTTTAAAGATTGGATATGGTTTTTCATAAATAAAACTTGTCATACCATAAATGTTTTATTATAACACTGGAGTGAAGTGATCTAATGTATTTTGGAGGTATTTATCTTGGGCGAAGTCGTGATGGGTGATACCTTTCACGAGGTAGGATGGGCATTTCCAAATACCTATAGATCAAGTCGTCTTTGAAGGAATCAACCAGTCATTATAGAATGAGTGGCATTAAACACAAGGACATTTAGCGGTCACATTTCGATCCGGAGTGTCCGCTTTTCCTCACTGCAGGGCATATGGATGACAGGAGAGAAACAGGGTTGATTTTTTTATATGCACGAAGTATATCTTTCCCCAGCGTGGACGGCTAGGACTAAGTTAATGTTAGGGTGTAACAACCGCACCATGAGGTTAAACGTGTGTATCCCCATAGGTGAAGGTCCATTTTGCTTCTCAAACAAAACATTATCTTTTCAAGCCAACTGAAGTACCCTGGGTGCCATTTTAAGGCGGAAATACTCAGAAAGTGGGGGATAATTATAGCAAAATGGCCCCAGGGTCAGGGTGAGAATCCCTCAACCAGTTTTTTTTATTTCAATTTCAAGTAGATATGTACATAAGGTTGACATCTTTCAGACCTCCCCCCCCCCCCCCCCCCTCCCCTCTCTATGGCTACACCACTGATCGTGATCACAAAAGTAGCCTGAGAATTTCTGTTGGGTAGCAGTGGCGGCGCCAGAAATTTTTTTGTGGGGGGGGGGGGGGCAACTAGGGGGGCAGACTCCCATGAATGGGGGGGGGGGGGGGCAAATACGTAAAGGATCATATCATTACTTTGTTATGAGGTAGTCCAAACTTGGACCCAAAGTCCGTAATATACTTTTTTGGTTTGGTACGTCCTGTGGACGTACCAAACCAAAAAATTATATTACGGACTTTGGGTCCAAGTTTCGACTAAATGTAATGGTAATTAGCGGTCCTCCTTTCAAAAAATCCTGGATCCGCGTCTGGTGGGTCTGTGCGTGAGAGAGAGAGAGAGAGAGAGAGAGAGAGACTCATAATGCCCGTCTGTCATAATGCGAAATCCATGAATTTTTTTAGACAAGGGATATGGATAGACATGCCTTTGTTGGCTCATAACTTAATTATAACTCATAAGTATCTGCATCCGAGCCTTTAAATCTCTACTGCCTGAATGTGTTCATCAGCTAGTCTGAGGCTTTGGGCTAAGTGTGTATGGGAAATTATTGGGAATAAAAAAAGAGAGGGGTGTGTGTGTGTGAGAGAGAAAGTGACTGAATGTGTTTGTGTGTGAGGGTGGATGGAAATGCATGCGAGATGGTAGCGCCGCCACTGTTGGGTAATTGTTAGTATTATCTCCCCACAACACAGCAAAATCTTACCTTTTAACACTTTGAACCCGAGAGGCCTTTTGTCCGGGCCAAGAGCATGGTATGTCACACTTTATTAGGTAGGATAGCTGCTAAGTGAATGTGTGGGTAGACCAATTAATATTTTCAACCTGCAGACTTTGGTAGCCCAATTAACATTTTCAACGTGCAGACCAAAGTCTGCACGTTGAAAATATTAATTGGTCTACCACTAAATAATTGAAATGGAGTCCTCCAATTGTTGTCATTGGACTGACATGGACGATACCACCAGTGTTCAAGGGGTTAAAAATGAAATGTCAACAACATTCAATCTGAGATGCTATTTTCGTTTGTTTTTTCTGGATGAGGTCTTGACTTCATTTTATTTATAAAAGTTCGACCTGACATGAGTGTGTCGCTACCGAATCGGGAAAGGGCGCACGATGGCTCAGTCGTTACGGCACTGAACTTCAAACCGAGAGGTCTACGGTTCGATCCCCACAAAGGAATAACTGCGTTGTGTCATTGGGCACTTAATTCTGATTGCCCACGTGGAGGCACAGTGGCGCTGTGTGCTGAGGTGTACTGTAAGTCGATGAAGCACCTGTCTTCAACCAATGCTAACCCTACTTGTGTAGAGTTAGTACGTTGGAGAGTCTGACAGTTTCTCGCCGTTTCTATGTGGTTCTCTCCAGGTACTCATGCTTCCTCCACCCGCAAAACTGTCCGACACGAGGTGACTCTGGCTGTCGAGAGTGTCGTTAAATTCCAATAAATAAATAAATCTAATTGAGAAAAAGGTCCAGTGCTGTATGACTTTTGATTGGTATGAGGGACTACCACTCCTGATGGCTAACGGGAAAAATAATTTTGTTGAGGACACTTGGCCCAATGTCGATATCGGCTTGCCGTGTTTTCCAAAATAGAAATCGTGAGACTTAACCCTTTACCCAATGAATCGCCCGCATCCGCCCGAGTAATATACAAATTCAGCAAATGAAAAAATATTATTTTTCGAAAACTTTAAACAAAACCATATCATGTGACCCCTCTTTGGAACGAGCTCGACGAGAGAGCTCGACGAGCTCGTTCCAAAGAGGGGTCACATGATATGGTTTTGTTGAAATTTCTTGGAAAAATTTAAAAAATGATATTTAAAACAATAAATTTTGATATCGTCTGCGTTGGGTAAAGGGTTAAAAACAATTACCTTTACTGATTGATGTACATAATTTGCACGTGTTTGCAACAAAGCAGAATTATAGGGCCCAAAAAAGTTATAAATCTGTTTCTCGGTCCCTCTCGCATGGTCATTTTGGCTGTCGCATGCTCCTTTTTGTATAACCAATGCAAACTTAGAAATAGAATAATTAAATGGTTTATGTCTGATATTTTACCCAAGTTAATAAATTTGGTAAAATTTTCCCTTTAAGCGCCACGAGGCTTTGCAATGCTTTAGCATTGCAAAGCCTTCTTGCACTCAAGTGACGAAATACATCACCATGCATGCTATTCTGTAGATTATGAGGCCTAAAACATAAAACAGACCAAGAACATAAACTTTTGATGGCAAAGAAATAATTACAGAAATAAAATAAAAAACTGCCCGCCCACATGCAATTTTACAATAAATGGCCTTTATAAACAGAAGATCTACTTTGTGGGGACTAATCATATTCTCTAGGCGTAACGTCACATTCAGTTTGAATTCTAGTGATTTTTTTTAGGTATTTGGTTTGTTATAATTATTTTTAGGCACTCTGCAATAAACTGTTACTGAATGATTTGATCATGGATAACCACATCATCAGAATGAAGATTGTTTGGGATCAACATCGCTCGTTCACCAAGCACATTCCAATACGACGCGGAAGGACTGTTTCTGCTTGTATACTCGAGGGAAACCTATAATGGAGTGTTAAGCTTCTCCCCCCCCCCCCCCCCCCCCCTCAATTTGCGGACTTCAAGTTTTGAAGTGGAGGAACCCGAGGTATTAGAAGAACCACCGAGAGGCGATGATGAACTGCAGATTTTTCAGCGTATAACTGGGTACAAGCCTGGCTTAAGTACTACTTGCACTAATTGAAGGCACACATGTCATCCCCCCAACCAGCAATGAGTATGGCAGCTGTGGACTGGTCACTTTCCACGAGTGGGCAATATTTCCACGGACGCAATAATATTAGATTTCAAACACTAATTATAGGAATAATCATCAAAAATTTAATTAATGAAGCACCGGGTATAACCCGGTGCTTCGTTAATTAAAATTTTTCTGCCGATGAATTGTATTACCTGGTAAACGCATGTGTGAACATCACTGCACACGCGTGAATTACAACAGTCCACGGCGGCTGTACTGTTGGAGGCTGGCTCAAGGACACGGAACCTGTAACGGGTTTACATTCGAACTCGTGCTCTCTTGTTAACAAGTCCAGCGACAACACCAGTCGGACAATATGCCCTTACTGTTTCCAGCAAAACGTGGCAATATGGCTATTGTAATACATATCGACAGGACGTTTTATTAGTGACAGCGTCAGTTTTCAATTAATTGTTAGTATTCTTATAAAATGAAGACTTACCTGCGTAAACAAACAGTGTTAGTAGGACACACAAACTCAAGCAATTCATTTTCTGCATTTTCTCTCCACCAAGTGTTACCCGTGCCGAGAAGATGCGATAGCAACTTGGGTCCTGTCGCCCCGCTGTTGTCTGTTTTATACAAGCCAAGTGCTCGACAAAGTGACATCATGTTATAAATTTATTTACATGTAACTTTTCAGATTGACATTCAGTGGGTGGAAGTGGCTGGGAGAGCGGAAGACAAGTCACGTGCCCCTTTGGATTTATTTATTTTAAATGTAGTTAATACACGCAAGGAGGAGTCATGATATTGTTGATTATTACACAAAAAGGTCGCAGAGTTAAAAGATATTTTAATCGTACCTCAGATTAACACACACCCACATTCGGTTTTCTCAAGTGTCTGTACCATGAAGAAATTAGAACAGTACGGACATTCACTTGTTTATTGTGTTAACCCCATGTCAAATTAACGGACATAGACAATCAGCTTTGGGAGCGCCGTGGCTCATTGGTAACGGGTTAGACTTCAAACCAAACTGTCCACTGTTCGATCCCTGCCATAGGCTACTGCGTTGTGTCCTTGGGCAAGGCACGTCATCCCGATTGCCCATGTGGGGACACGGTGGTGCTGAGTACTAAGGTGTACTGCACGTCGGTGGGGGCACTTGTCTTCAACTAATGGTAACCCTGCTTGAGCTGAGTTAGTACGTTGGGAAGTCTTGTAGTTGTTCGTCGTTGCTCGGTGGGTCTCTCTGGGTGCTCCTGCTTCCTCTACCCGCAAAACTGTCCGACACGAGGTGACCCTGGTTATCTAAAGTGTCATTAAACCCCAGTAAATAAATAAATATTCAACTAGCTCTATTCACGACAATCGTTGTTCAAAATTAATTATTTTGTTAACATTAAGCTAAAAAACATAGCTTTTGAGCCCTAATTGGAACGAGCTTGTTGAGTTCGTTCTAATTAGAGGTCATGAGCTTTTTTTTTAAATTAATATTGTATAAGGTTTTTTCTCTACACTATTTTTTTCTTTTTCCTTTATTTTTTTTTTTTTTGTTTTTTTTTTTGTTTTTTTTTTTTTGCATGTGCCGATCCTTCGCCGTGTTAGGAAAAAGGTTAACATTTCGAAATACTTCATACTATTTTGAAGAATAAAATTACTTTCTGGTAATCATATGTTTTTACTTTTATTTGATAGATACGCAATACACCAAAAACAAAAATCTTCGAAAAGTAATTGGTCAAATTGAGATAGGGGAGAAAGTAGCTTCCACTTTTTTCGCTTCTTTTCTTTTTTTTTCACTCGTTTGTGTAGAAATGTTTTGCCGATATTTCATCAAATACTATTTTAGAGAAAACAGTTTCGACAGCCAGTGTTGCCTCGTGTCGGGCAGTTTTACGGGTGAAGGTAGACAAAGTACCCTGATAAAACCACCGAGTAGCGGCGAGTAAATGCAAGCCTCTCCGACGCACTAACTCCGCACAAGCAGGCTTAGCATTGAAGACATGCAGTACGCTTGAGAACACAGCGTCACCGTGCCCCCAGGAAGGCAATCGGGACGAAATTCCTTGCCCAAGGGCACAACGCAGGTACCTCTGGTGACTGGCGGGGCTCGAATCGTGGATCATTCGGTTTGAAGTCCAATGCCAAAACCACTGGGCCACAGTGCTTCCAGAGAAAGTGTTGACCGAGTGGACAAGTGCGGAATCCAGAAGTCTCAGATTTTATCGTCGTTGAGCAAAAATTCCAATGTGACAGAGCATTGACAATCGGGTGTGTGGCTAGAGGTTTCCGATCGGAGGGGGAGGGGGGGTGAAGTGCAGTGGATTTCCAAGTTGGTGGAGGGTCTGGGAGGGGGAAACCCCCTTCCCGGTTCCTTCCCCAAGTTGGAAATTCACTACCGAGAACACTTTTGAAAACGAAGTCATGAAAGGGGGTATAAAATTGATTCTAGTAGCTGAAATGCCAACACATTTATGATAGAATTATCAAGTTATTATTATTTGGTATCCTTCTGGGAACTGAATATGTGCTAAACAAATGCCAAAGCTGAGAACTTTGAGCACTTCACACTGTCCTAAACATTAAATCAAATCTCATCATTTTGTAACTGTGAATGATGGAATTAACTCAGGACAACGATTTTACACGATGTGATTTTCTTAAAGTGCTTTTCGAGGATTTTTTTATTATTACGATAAGTAAACGTGCTATAGAAATCTCGTACCGATTGACATCATGCATACTTATGAAGCTCGATATTGCGTACACTGTAGTTGTAAATAGTAACAGTTGGAATTTTTGCCGATTTTAAACCATGTTGGAATTTTGGGAAGTAAAGGAGACATCAGCATCACCAAAGAAGTTCTAAAATCCAGATAGATGGAATTTCCAACTACTCATGACTTGCCCTCCGAATTTCCAACTATAGAAAACATTTGCTAGGCTTAGGGGGTTGACACCCCCCAACCCCGTTGCCACGTCCTTGCTGACAATGCCAATTTTTGGTCTTTCGATATCAGAGTAATACAGTACCCTATACAGACAACAAAACGCAATCACGCAGGCTGAAGATCCATGAATAACTTGCAAGAAGAGAAACAACACGAAGTTATGGCTTTGCAGGCTGTTTCACGAAACCTGTGCTATGAGGTTCTACGAGCGGAAGTTGGAATTTCTTATTCCCCGGCAGAACTTGGAATTCCAACTTCAGACCGGTAGGATCTTATATTGAGTTAGTATATAGAATTTGAAATTGGAATTCAAAGTTCTCCCGGTAGAATTTGGCATATCAACTTCCACTGCAGGAACTTTATATTCTACTAACACAAGCAGGCGCATCCATTCCTACTGGTCGAACATAGAAAACGATCTCTTGTTTCAAACATTGTGGTTTCTGATTTATGGAATCAAGAGACCAGCTTTAATATATTATTTCAATTAATTCATGTTCTGGTTAGACAAAATAAAATCAAGAACAAAGGATATCAAAACATGTATCTTGCAATATTGTTGTGTTCATCACACTTTCTCCTTTTTCTTTTCGTGGAATTCCAGTTTCAGCCAGCAGAAGTTGGCATTCCTACTTCTAGAAGAACAAATTTAGCAAGTAACCCTTTGAATCCGAAAGACAGCTTCTCCAGTCCATTATTGCGATACGACCCCAATTCATAAATTAGATAGTTGCACAGTGAATTTGTATGGATGACCAATCAAGATTTTCAACGTGCAGCCCCGAGGCTGCACGTTGAAAATATTGATTGGACTTCCCCCCAAAAACGAATATAGACTACCATTTAATGGTTCTGAACAGGCATGGACTATACCATCAGGGCTCAAAGGGTTCAAATATCTGATCAAAGTGTCTGCCAGTAGACGTGAAATTGTTCGATAGTTTATTGAGATGTTGCGATACTTCCAGCAGGAATTCCGGGTTCTAACCGATAGAACTTGAGATTCCAACTTACATCTTACAATAAGTATGGATTGAGTCCGTAGTTACTCGAATACAGCGTGTATCAGAAGCCCCTGATACAAAATCTGTATCTTGCAATTGCATAATACAAACGCGTGATTGGTTAGGAATTGTTTACGTTACTAGGTACAGGACCCTCTGTTAGGAATCCTGTACGTTTCTAAAAAACGAAAAGAGAAATATAACACATCTCTATTTCTGCGAACAGTGCCTTGGACCCTTCAATGGAACGAGCTCGGCGAGATCTCTTTCCATTAAAATATCTGAAGCAGATGGCGAGAAGAATGAAACTCTACATTAATGTAGGTTGATTCGCCGGTTCCGTCATCTCTGTTAGTGTTAGATTAGGGTCTAAAGGTTACAATAAGAAAGAAAACAGTGAACTGCTGAAAACTGAGAATATGAACTCAACATTTTTTTCTGATCTTACAAATAGGATCGGGCCGTTTTGTTTCGAAAACACTCTTTGTGCAACTTCGGATGTTCCCGTACCAGGATTGTTGGTTTGCTTTATGTTATAGTTACCAACCTCGCTGTGGGTATTTCATAAATCTGAACAACCTGTCTCGTGCTCAGCGCTCGGGATGGCGTGTTCAAATTCATGAAATACTGACAGCGAGGTTGTTAACTTACAGTACAGTTGCCGTGGACTGGTCGTAATCCACGCGTGGGCAGTGATGTCCTCGCATGCGTTTACCAGATAATAAAAATTATCATCAGAAAGTTTAATTAATGAAGCACCTGGCCTTGCCAGGTGCTTCATTAATTAAATTTGTGATGATTATTCCTGTAATTAGTGTTTGGAATCTAATATTAGAGTGACAGTGGAAATATTGCCCACCAGTAGAAAGTGAGTCCACGACGGCCGTACTGCACTTACACCCTGTACTTAGTTCAGTCAACAAATCGTACAGACTCAAGTATATTCAGTTGACCAGAGGTATAATGTAACATCACTTGAACACCTGGTCTGTTGTTCTATTATGCATTTCAAGTAGTGTGCATACTCCGAAAAGAGAATACAGCCATGGAGTAATAAAAGAAACGACTACTCAAGGATCATTTGAACGATGCTGGAAACGCCAGGAGTTTGCATTAACGACATGTGTGGGATGTATTGGTTTGTCACAACCGTCGGCGGATCGATTCGTTTTCGTTTTACTTCAGGTTTACCAGACAAAAGGTTAGAAACGACAGCGTGTAACCTTTCAGTTTACTTTCGAATCCACACTTATTAATATTGCCGAACCCATTATTTTCTCTTAAATTCATATTCAAAGAACGTTCAAGCCGAATACACAGATAATTATTTACTTACGTAGTACATTCTTCTTGTGCTGCCTTGCTATGTTGGTTTAAGCCTGTCTTTCCGGTCTCTTTCATTCCCAACTCGACTTTGTTTCCAGTATTCATATCCATGCTAGCTTGTCTTGACCTTTGTCGCACATTCGCCAAAGGTGGTGCGGCCATATCTTGTGCCTTTTTGTAATTTCGCTGCTGATGTCATACTACGCTTACGTCTCCATTAATTACTACGGCATACTTAATTCATTTTGCAGTGTTATTCCAATTGAGGTGACGTCCTCTGTGAGAAGCACTAAGTTGGTGGCATCGAGTAACAAGTCCACATTGAAACAAACTGGAGTTGTGTCCCAAAGCTCAATCTTAACACGTGCCGTACTCCAAACTTTGCGGATTGCAACAGCGGAGGGAGAATTCTATGTTTGCATTCCTCGAAACAACACTAGACTTTCAAAAACGAAATGGGAGAACATTAACTCTTAACCCCCTGAGTAATTTTCAAAATATTTTTCATCAAATATAGTCATGGCTGCTGGTAAGCAACCATGACTATATTTGATGAAAAAGTCATGAAAATTTGATTTGAGATATCTCTGGTCAAAACGTCTATACAATTTACAGGGGACAATGTGGTTAAATATTCTCAAATTTTACTTATTTTAATTACAAGAGCTTTCCTGCTCTGGGCAGGAATATCAGCCAGCAGCATGGAATGAGTTAAATTTGAGATGATATTTTCATTTGTTCTTCATGAATGTTGTCTTGCTTTTGTGGTATTCTATTAAGGAAATCTTGACCCATTAGTGTCGCGATCCAGTCGTGTTTTGGTCGTGATTTAGACCATTTTGTATGATCAAGGTATTATAAATATGCCCTTTATGAAGGCACTCACATTTTGGGATCAATGTGTTCAATCTTTCTTTCCTCGAGAATATAATGTAGGGCCCTGAGAAGCTTCGATATTCGATTCGATTTCGAATCTTAAGTAGATATTCGGTTGAATTCGAAATCGGCTGCCCGATTCGCTTCGTCTCGAATCTTTTTAATAGGAATATAGATTGGTATCAGTTATTTTCATCGTCTCAAAAAAGGTATAGTTCAGATAGAAATCCTATATAAATAATGTTCAAATAAAAGAGCATAAGTTTGTATGAGTGTAACTTCGTTATATTAACATAACCCTTTCCCCATCGCAAACGATATCAAAATTTATCATATGACTCGTCCGTTTTGTTCACTTTAAAACAGTTGATATTTTGTTTTCATATTAATCAGTGATAAATAAAGCCTTCCGTCAATTTCATTGGACAATTTCAAAACCAGACAATTTGATTGGCTGAACAAAATACAACTGGGCCACATTTTCATAATTTGTTTAATTAGAGTTGGGAGTTTTCATTGGTCAATTTCAAAACTGGACAGTTTCATAGGCTAAACAAAATACAACTGGGTCACATTTGCATAATTTCAGTAGAGAGAATTTACGTTATCTGTCCTATTTAGGGTGGGTTATATTGTATTAATCTTTTACCTACAAGAAAAACGCCATTCATTTTTTTATATTTTCACTTTTTGCTTCCAAAACATAGGTTATGACCCCTCATTGGAACTAGCGTGTCGCACTCGTTCCAATGAGGGGTCATAACCTATGTTTTGGAAGCAAAAAATGAAAATCTTTAGTTATACGAGGATGTTTTTCCCAAGTGCCGTCTGCAACTCAAGTTAGGTGATGGGTTAAAAAGTCATACTAAGTTGCTAATTTGTGCGTGTGTGTGTCATATGATAAATAGAATATGAAATGAGTGCTTTTCTCATATAATATTTATGAAACTCGTCCGAATTTTCCGTTTGGGCTCGCCAGAGGCTCGCCCAAACGGAAAATACTTAGACTCGTTTCATAAATATTATATGAGAAAAACACTCATTCCATATCCTCTATTTATTATTTTAAATATCAATTTTTTAAAGTTTTTCAAAACATTCAACAAAACCGTATCATGTGATCCCACATTGGAACGAGCTCGAGGAGTTCGCTCCAAAGAGGGGTCACATGATATGGTTTCGTTGACATATTTTTTGAAAAATAGTATTTTTTCAGCTGCTGAATTTGCATATTACGCGGGCGGATGTGGCCGATTCGTTGGGTAAAGGGATAAATAACATCTTCGCTCATGCCATCAGCCATGCTGGGGGGGGGCGGTGGCGTTGCGGTAACCGGTTCTCGTCAGATCACCGAAGTTAAGCAACGTCGAGCCCGGTTAGTCCTTGGATGGGTGACCGTCTGAGCGATCGATTCGGACTCCCGCGTTGTGTCCTTGGGCAAGGCACTTAACCTCGATTGTCCACATGGGGGCACGATGACGCCGTGTACTAAGGCGTACTGCACGTCGATGGTGCTCATGTCTTCAACCAATCTAATCCTCCCTGTGCTGCAGTGCGGTGTTACGATGTTGGGGAGCTGCTCGTCGTTGCTCGGTGGTTCTCTCCAGGTACTCCGGCTTCCGCGACCTGACGATATGACCTTGGCTGTTAATGTGTCGTTAAACCATAATAAATAAATAAATAAATCAGGCATGCTACTTCCAATACCACTAGGCGCTACCACTGTTAAATACAAATTTAAGGTTTCCAAGCAATGTCGACGATTAACTGGAATCCTTACAGGGATTATTACAGGGTAATTATATTCCAACTACATCATCAAGGCATGCCTTCGACGAAGGCATGCCTTGATGATGTAGTTGGATTATTTTATCAGTCGGGTCTTTAGCCATCACAGTCGGACCAAATCAGGTTTATAGAACCCAAACCACCATCTTCAAGACGCCAATGATTCGATTCGAGGTTCGATTTCGAATAATAGACGTGATTCCTTTCGAGATTCGATTCGAATCGAAAATGTGTGATTCGCAGGGCCCTAATAAAATGTTTCTTGAAAGAATTCATTTGCATATTGTATTTATGAATAACCATGTTCGTGTAGATCTCTCCGGAGACTACAACAAGATACTTCATGTTTCTGTGGATTTCACGTGTAATCTTTGTAAAGTACTCAGCAACTCTGAAAACGAGAACAAAAATTTTTCGCCATGTTTTGATCTATGAGAAGGTTCCTTATTAGTGCATGGCCTACAATTTTCACCATTGAAAGAGATTTACGGGAAAGTTATCTCCCCTTAATTTCCTAAAGCTGTAAATAAAGAGTAAGGGGAATTTCATAAAAAGGTTGAAATTTTGAAATGTTAGCGAATTTGTATCATCGATGTGCGCATCATTGCAAAAAAACTTCATGCATTTTCCTGATGAGTGGTAAAAAATACAGAAGCTGGCTTTTTACAATTTTTTTCCCAATGAATATGAAAGTTTGCCTACTACTCTTTGTTGAAACCCCTTTTAAACAATAGAAAACGGCGTTTTCACCAACTTTGGTGTTCTGTAACTATTTTGTGTGTATTATATTAACCGTGTGTGTATTGTGACATATAATGCAGGCACTGTGTTTTCCATGTAAAAGTTTAGGAGGTCAGTTTTGTTAATTAGTTACACGAAAAGAATAAAAACTTTCAAATGGCTGTAAAAACGCATCCGGCTAAACCACGAGCCAAAGTGGACGCTTAGTGTTGGGATGGGTGATACTTATAGATATTCCTAATGACGGATTATTTGTGAACAACTCGTTGCTTCAAAGTAGTTTTCCATAAAAAAGCCAAGGTTTCATTTGTTACTTTTGATAAACTAAAACAACAGACAGCTCCCGGAGCTGTCTGTTGTTTTCGTCTATTAAAAGTAAAAAAGGAAATTTGGCTTTATTTTTTTCTGATGTCATAGACATATGTGTTTTCTTAACAATTACTTGCTTTTTAATTGGACCCTAATAATTTGTAATAATTTCAAGGGAGATAACTTTATCAAAAGTCGATCTTCATGTGATTTTAGTCAGTGGGGATACTTATTTTCGAGAATGATAAAATAGTTTTGTGTTTTCATCTTTCCTGGTGTGGGAGGCGTTGGCTTATTAGTAAGAGCCCTGGACTTTAAACCGAACGGTCGACGGATCTATTCTGACGGCGCTGTTTCCTTGGCCGAGACACTGAATCCCGATTGCACACCTGGAGGGGGTGAGAGTCGCAGTGCTGCTGTGTATTGAAGTGTACTGCACGTTGATGGTGCGTTTGATATCAATCGCTATTAACTCTCATTGTATCGAGTTAGTAAGTTTGAGAGGTTGCCAGTTGCTGACTGCTCGTCCCGACTTCCTCCAATCGAAAAACTGTCAATCAAAACGTGACCCAAATTGTTTAAAATCTTGTTAAAGGCCAACAAAAAACATCTTTAATGTTATGTTACAATCCCTTGTTGCAAGCGCACGAGAAGCACTTATCAACACTGTGTAAATTAAATTAATAGCATGTAATCAGCTCAGTGAACATAAAAAACGAAACGACGGTACTATTGGCTGCACTAGCGGGCATTGTGCGAATCGAACAAGCACATTCTACTGCAAAATATAACATATAAGTCAGTGGCGTAGTTACGGTGGGGGGGGGGGGGGTCCTCTGTCCCGAAGACATTAGCCCAATGCAAGTTTCACATAGATCCCCCAAAACGTCCCCAATATAGTAGCTACAAATGCCTCAGATTCGCTCTCAGAGCACTGAAATTTGGAAAACCTTCGCGGGGGTGTGGGGGCTAGTCCTAATTAGGACCAGCCCCCCCGGTCGTTGACCCCCCCCCCCCCCCCCGTCACTTCCATTCAGGAAATTGGGAGGAGAGGGCATGATGAGATGACCCAAGTCAACGGCCTTTCAGATATTATCTTTGCCCCACTAGCCAGGGCACCCACTATTATAGAATCCTGGCTACGCGACCGGTGTAAGAGGGGGAAATATGTTAATGAGCTTTTCAATAACCAAAAAAACGGATTTATATTTGTACAGCATTGCACAGACAACTGTAGACACTTATACCAGTTTATTCAGCAGATAATAAGTTAACAGAGAGATTATGAGGAGACGTGATCTTACAATGTCTGTAACAATTATCTGTCTTGTATATTAAATACACAAAGTTTCCCCGTCACAGTGACAAATAATAGGAAATGTTGCATATATAAAATCCGTTGACTTCTGAACTAATGTCAGTAGCCGCGGAACAAAAATGAACGTGGAGAAGAGGAAGGGCTGAAAGACCCAATTATGTTTCTCAGTTTTTGTATTGAATACATAGCTTATGACTCCTCACTGAAACGAGCTCGTTTAACCCCTTACCTAACATGAAAAGCAGACGACACTTGCAAAAAACTTTCTTGAATAACTACTTTTTTCATTTTTTGTCTCAAAAACATAGGTTATGACCACTCGTTGGTACGAGCTCGACGAGCTCGTTCCAACGAGGGGTCATAACCTATGTTTTTTAGAAAAATATTTTTAAAAAATAATTATTCAAGAATTGTGTTTGCAAGTGTCGTCTGTTTTTCATGTTAGGTAAAGGGGTAATCTTTTGTATCTTGCTTCATTTTTTATAAATCTTCTGGAAGATAATAAATTATTTGCTACTAGTTTATTTGGAATGAATAAACAGTGAGTAAATAATAATCATGAAATTATTTTGTAAACATTAATAATGTCCTTTTCTCTTTCTTTCTTTCTCTCTTATTCATTTATTTATTTATTTATTTATTTATTTTTTTATTTTTTTTTTTTTTTTATTTATTTATTTATATATTAATTTTAGTTTTTATTATCAATATTTTTATCATTTATTAGCTTTTTTCAACTAAACTACTTAAACGAGCTTGGTAACACTAAATTAAAATATCGTCCTTTGAGTGCAAAAAGACGCTTTAGCATTGCGGATGCCGCCTTGCTGCACTGTGTTCGGTGACACGTGTTTCCATCGTCCATTTTGTAACTGGAGGACGCTATCTTGGTTTCTATGGTGGCACGTGGTTGCTATGTGACCCTAAACCCTCCAATAGGACGGGGTGTTTGGAGGGTGTGCTCAATAAGAGTATATCTATTTACCCAATTAACCCCGACAATTACTTTTACTAGTTCGGGTTCTTCCAGAATCCTCTGCTTCTCTCCAGTATCGATGTTATTATTTTTCTGTCTTCACAGCCCAGCTCGTTTCGTCTGGAGTATACTTCAGTAGAGCTTGTCAGATGGAACACGGTTTACTTATTGTTACTGTTTTTAGCGTTCCTGGGTTTGTTCTTACTAGTTCTAACCCTATTCTGCGTACATTTTTATTCCTAACAGCATGGGTCATGTTTACGGAACTTAACGAATCCCTCAGACCACTCCATTCTTTTAAGAACCACCCACTGCCGAATTGTTATCTGAGGGAAGGGTTCGTGAGAATAAGTCCAAGAGACAATTGAGTAGTGCCTCGAACAGGCATCAACTAGGACCCCACCGAGCAAATGACCCCACTCGACCGAGTGACATACTTCTCTACATCTCATCTCGGTATTTAAGGATACTAAATTGTACTAATTGAGGATATCTTTTGAGAATATCTTTTAGAGGGTACCTTTGGGAGGATATATATTTGAGGATATAATTACATTAACCCTTTACCCAACGTAACGGCCAAAACCGGCCAGCGCTATTCTCAAAAATCGCCAATTAATTTTCAAAATATTTTCATTTTTTGTCTCAAAAACATAGGTTATGACCCCTCGTTGGAACGAGCTCGTCGAGCTCGTTCCAACGAGGGGTCATAACCTATGTTTTTGAGACAAAAAATGAAAAAAATTAGTTATTCAACAATTTTTTTTGCAAGTGTCGTCTGCTTTTCATGTTAGGTAAAGGGTTAATGCCGCAATAAAAGTTGTCTTCCATTAATAGAAGCAGTCAAAATGAATATGATATATAGTTTCATCCATATCGGGTTAAAGAAGGGGCGCTCGTCAGCAATTAATTTTCTAACAACGTATTTTTTTAAATAATGAATGATGATTTGATTTGAAAGTCACGTCAAACTGTCAATCCAGTTGCAAAATGTCAGTAAATCGTTTCGGGTTGGTGTTAAAATACATCCACTTGAACACTTTCAAAAGAGTTTTCATACATTTTTGCATGTAAGACAATTTTCCCTGCGCTGACGCACTCCGACAAGATAAGTAAGGCATGATGAGGAGGTTCAGTAAGAATTTAATCCCACAGTCCTATTGAGGAAAAAACTCCACAAATAATACTAAACAGACCCGCTCATTTTGTTGTTAATAATATTCTGTTAAAATCCCATTTGGAAACTCAAAATTTTTCTTACATTGCTTAATCATTTCGACCCCTAAGGCTAAAGAAAATTATTCTTTCGATTCTCATTTTTTTTCGGCCCGTGTTCGTTATTTTTGATTCGGAGACAAAATTCAAAATGTATAAAACTACCATGTGATTTTAACAGTATATTATCGCGATTTGTGATGCATCATTTTGTATCCATCGATACAGTATTGTTATTCTCTTCGCGAAATGAGACACGATTCTCATATGTATACAAAATAAATATTTATTTAACTGGTTGAGCAGGTGGGAGGGGGCAGTAAAAAATTTGCAGATGTCATGTTTTTCGGTTTAGCCCTTTTTTACACCGACCCACCCACCACATTGTGCAATTTTTCTACTGCCATTTTCAGACACCCACCCCCGCTTTCCCATTGAAATTACGAATTACTTTGACAAACATCATAATAAGTATGGAAAGAAGTATAGTTCGCTGATTAGTTTGATTCCACCACTGATTCCAGGTACTTGTTACAACTTTTTATTACCTAGAAAGGTTTGTTTCACTTCCTGTTTGCAAAATGTCCATGAAAGTATGAATGGTGGCCTAAGATATGCCCAACCCCATTTTTCCCTGATTTGACGTACATGAAATGTTTAACTTATTCCCTGATTTGTACCAAAGGAGTAAGCTAAAAATGACAAAAAAAATTCAACCCATTCTGATACATTTATGTATTTTCCACTTGATTCTGGCAGGCGTCTGCATGTTTGATTCCATAAACGACTCCATGTACTAACCTTGTCATTATGGTGTATTTAATTTTTTGTTTGCTTTTGCCTAATTCTCAATTAAAAATCAGTGGAAAATGATATTTGACAATTTTCCAAAATCTTAAGTTAGCAATGACAAATGTGGTAAAGTCTTAATACACAATAATAGCAAGTTATTTATTTATTTATTTATTGGGGTTTAAGGTCACATACTTATACACAAAGGCTAATCGTGACAGTGACTGACCGTGAGAGTTTTACGGGTGGAGAAAGCCGGAATACCCGGAGAGAATCTCCGAGCATCGACGAGCAACTGTCAGCACCTCAACATTCTAACCCTGTTCAAGCTCCGCTCATGCAGGCTTCCAGCGGCTAAAGACATGTGCACCATCAAGGTGCAGTATGCCTTAGTACAGGGCGTCATTGTGCCCCCAAGTAGGCATCCGGGATAAAGTGCCTTGCTCAAGGACACAACGCAAGTCGCCCCGAACGGGGATCGAACTCGGGACCTCTAGCATAGAAGTCCAACAGTCTACCACTGAACCACCGCGCTCCCAATAGCAAGTTAAATTAGTCTGAATATTATATTGTGACTGGGTCATGAAACAATCCTTGAAATTTGAAAGCAAGTTGGAACTGTTAACCAAGATGAAACAGAGCAGTTATCACAATCAATTCACTAGCACTCCTTCTTATCCGTCAAAATACTAAAGCAATGACAACGAGTAAACAACAGGAAATATTCTCAAATATCCTTTTAACATTTGAGTGAGTGAACAAGTGAGGCCCTTGAAGTGAATATAATATTAATCGATACTAGCCGATTTTTCCCCCAAAATTGTCCGGCATATTTTCTACACTGAGAACCAGACACCCACCCATCCACCAACATGTATTATTTGTAACATCTGCACAGATTCCACCACATATTAACATTTATAAAGTCCCCCTGTGTTGTAGTTAACCTATTAGGGTTAATTTACAGCATTATCTCAGCGGTTTGTAACATAAATAATGATATATTGCAGAAAATTACGAAAAATTGCATAATTTGAGAACGCACATTTTTAGCGCACCCATGAAACCCAACCACCCCACACATGTCATCCGCAAATTTTTGGTGCCCCTTCCCCTCCCCCGGGGTTGAGGACTAGATTATTTTTGGAGGTCTGAACTTGTTCATCAAAAATTGTCCTATTACAAATTATTGGAGAGTGCCAACAGGCACTCTCCAATAATTTGTAATAGAAAAATTTGTATAGATTTATTATTTATGTTCAACTGAATATGAAACATGGGTAAGGAAAATGTTCTTTTTGCACTTGTACTCTCATTTTTTTATTGAAAGGCCTTCTGATTGTGGCTTCTAGTACTCAATCAGTTAAAAAATTCCTTATTATTTCTGTTTGATCTCCATTTTAGTTGTTCTATATTGATTTTGTGTTGTGTGATCGCTGTTATAAAAAAAACCTCTCAGCGAAATCAGCATGGAAGCTCTAGTATTTAATTTTAGGCTCTCACAATTGGATTTTAGGCATCAGCGACCATTCCATCAGGAATAAAAAATAAAAATAAAAACCGCCCTCCCTCATTCGTTTTAAACAAAATGCCTGAAAAGCAATTATTTAATTTTGTTTGGCATAATGTATCCATTTTTGCGCAGAGAAAAAAATGTAGGGTTGTAAGATTAATTATTTCTAACCTCCCCCACAAATTCAAAATAGACTCGTCCATCTCCTTATCTAGAGTAGTGCATAAGGTCATACCATTAAGTGCATCGGGCCTGCGAGCATTACGCAATGCTGTCACATTTATTAAATAATAACAATAAAACGCGGGCCGTCTCTGATTTGTCGCTATTCTCGAGTGAGAATGGACCTATGACCCCTCTGTTCCAATCAGTATTCGCTATCCCTCAGCCTCTTCTCGCCTCCCAACATAAGCGGGGAACATGCAGAACAGTTTGATGATAGCTCGCACTTCCTCTTCAGTTGCACTAGTAAACATACAAACCATCTCCCTTGTTTCACCTAATACTCACAGATCCCACATTCTTCCATTCCCCTTACCCAATACTCTTCCAGTGGTTCTCATTCTGTTAGACTGTCAATTTGGGCATTCAGAAACCAAGTGTTCCAGTGTCTCCGTTACTCCCACCTCACACATTTAATGCGCATTATCACAGTCGATACCAATTCCATATCTTGGGTTTCAGTAGCCTCGACCCCAATTTGAACAGCAGTGACCCAATAAATGAGTCATCTAGGAAATCTTCAAATCTCGTCTTCTTACACCATAACCCATCAAAGGCTCTTTACTCTAACAAAGAGTCCTCAACAAGTTAAATCACTGTTTCTCAGGCCCTCCCACGTGGTCCTTTTGGCTCCTCTCCTTTTTATAACCAATGACTGAATGTAAACTTAAAAAAATAAGAATCACATGGTTTATGTGTGATATTTTACCCAAGATGATAAATTTGTTTCTTGAGTGCAACAAAGCCTTCTTGCACTCAAAGAACGAAATACGCCACCACGCATACTATTCTGTAGATTATGACATCTAAAACATAAAACAAACCAAGAACACGAACTTTTGATGGAAAAGAAATAATTACAAAAGTAAAAAATAAAATAAAAGACCGCCCTCCCAACATGCAATTTTACAACAAAAATGGCCCAACAAACAGAACATCTACTTTGTGGGGCCTAAAACGCTTTACATGATTTCAACTTTACAAGTATTTTCTTTAATAAACGAAACTTTCCAAAAATAAATCATGTCATTAAAAAGTTACGCATTTAAAAACAACGTTGATTTTCTTCCGCCTCTTCCTTATCTAACCGGACATGGGTGAATCAGAAAACTTTCAGATCATGAAAGCATTTTAAGTTTTGGGTTTTTGGTTTTACAAAATGAATGCTGGTATTCATAAATTTGTTGGGTAGAGCAACTGAAAATTATTTGAACGCTTCTTTCTCATAAATGTAAACAAAACACTCTTCCTTAGAAAAGCGCCCAAAATACATGCAGCAAAGTTTAAGCTATTACCCCATGCAGACGATATCAAAATATATTATTTTAATTTTTTTTACATATTTCAAGAAATTTCAACAATACCATATCATGTGACCCTTAATAGAACAAACTCGACCAGCGCGTTCAAATGGGTAGGAGGTCACGTGATATGGTTTTTGTGGAATTGTTTTTGACAAAAAAGATTTCAACGGTTGAATTTGCATATTACGCGGGCGGATGCGAACGATTCGTTACGTAAAGGGTTAACCCTTGGAACTCGTAAGACCGATTATTCGGTCCAAGGTATAATTTCGTCCCAATTTGTCTTATTATCCCTTTACCTAACATGAAAAGCAGACGACACTTGCAAAAATAATTCTTGAATAACTAATTTTTTTCATTTTTTGTCTCAAAAACATAGGTTATGACCCCTCGTTGGAACGAGCTCGACGAGCTCGTTCCATCGAGGGGTCATAACCTATGTTTTTGAGACAAAAAATGAAAAAAATAATGAAAATTAATAGGCGATTTTTGAGAATAGCGCTGGCCGGTTTTGGCCGTTACGTTAGGTAAAGGGTTATAAGAGGTCAAAAATGGGGCATTGATGATAAAATATTAACTGCAGTCTTATTTTATTCTCCCTGTATATTGATATTGGACTGACCTATCTCACTGTAAGTGTACACAAAGGCGATACCATTCCAGGAAACGAGGGTTCAAAGGGTTAAACCCCTGCGAACAATGTAAAACCATTTGCGTGCGAGACAAGACACAGTGAGGATTTTTGCTTATGCTGTATTGTTACTTAGTAATTGTTTTTATGGCGGATTTAAAATACTTTCAGTGAGCATCAAATACAGCTTGTTTTGATAATGCTCACGTTCTCAAAATATAACAGCTGATAAAGAAGAATTTTAAGTGTTGGGAGAACGTCTCGTGGTTAACACTTCATGCAACATCCAGTTCTGGCTACAGAGCCAGTATATTTTGTTTTCAAATGTATTTGTGTTCTTTTTATAAAACACAGCTTGTGATTCCCACGCAGTACTAGTGCCGCCTCCAAACGATACTAGAAGATTATAGTAGAACATACAGCCTTTCTAAAACTTTCTCCCTCCCAGTCCTGCTTTGGTTCCTCAGAGTCCAGGGGCCATTACTATAAATTTTTTATAAATATATTTTCTAGAGTTGTTTTTTTTCTAGTTACGTCTTCAAATGGGTTGAAATAAGCCATTAGTATTTTCAAAGATATGGCAATATGCCAGTTGGCAAATTGCGACATCTTTGAAAATTTTAATGATTTTTGTTAGTCAGTTTTATTAATATATAGAAAATACAATTCTAGAAAACACAATAGTAAAAGTTTTATTGTATTGGCTCCAGAGATAGATCTGGAAGTGAGAGAGTCTAACGGCTATATAAATAAATCAAAATACTGAACGTGATGTGTGGAGGTTTTGCATTAGAGTTATAGCACAACAGAAGTTCGGCAACATGTTTATTGCCAAGTTTTTTTTCCAAATGACAATACACGAAGTCGGAATTTATTTATTTATTTGAGTTCAACGACACTTTAAAAAGTTATGGTCATATCGTGTCGAAGAGGAAAACTAAATAAATGTCAGAGTCTCCAGCGTTTATTTCGAAATAAATGAACAGCAAACAAATCATTAAAATTCACGAATCTGAAAACTGAATTTCTCTACCATCGACGTTCAGTACACCTTAGTACATAGCGCCACCGTGCCCGCACTTGGGCAATCAGGATTAAACGCTGCCCCAATGACACAACGCGGTTACCACTCCTTTTAGATACCCCTCATTTCAAAAGACATTCTCAGCTTATAGAGATTACATCGCCTTAAAATACAGTCCTCTGCTTTACACTGCCAGCCTCTGAAATTTATGGTCTCGCCTTAACATCGGTGAAAGGTATCCTTCTCCAATGGCCACAAGTTAAAGTATCGCATTTGTATTGATTGAGCATGGCCGACAATTTCCGCCATTAGAAGATAGTTATGGGAACGTCAGCTTTCCTTAATTCCACAAAACTGTTCGTCAGTGTTAGAGTTTAATCTCGGGAACGAGAATTCCCGGATTCCCGGTTGCGAAAGCCGGTCACGATACCCAGGAAATCTATAGCACCGAACCGAGAATCACGCATGGCACTGTCTGTGTGTTGAACTCAAGTTTTTAAATTGAAAAACTACCCAACTTTGTAAGATTTCGTCAGCCTTTACACGCCTATACCTTTTACAATACTGCTTCCTAAGGAACTTTTCTCACCAAATCACTGTTGCTCTCAATCAGTTCCGGATGACTCTACTCTTCGACAGCAAGACCTTCACTCACGTCAAAGTTCAAACTCCTTCTTCATTTTCAGAATCACTAGTATGACTCACTATTCGCTACCTTCTTCAACATCAACTCCTTCGTCACTGCTTGAAGCAGAGGAGACTGTTGACGGCAGTGAAGAGGGAGTTGAAGCCGGAGGAGGTAGTGGTGATAAAACTAGCGATTCCGAAAATGAAGACGTGTTGGAAGCGGGTCTGAGTTTCAGCACTTCCACGCCTGAACATTTGAAAATCATGCACACTGAAGCATTTTTTTCACTAAATCACTGTTGCTCCTTAAACAGTAAACTCTTCACTCGTTTCACAGTTCAAACTCGTCTTCATTTTCAGAATAACTAGTATCACTCACTATTCACTACTTTCATCGATATCAACTCCTTCTTCACTGCGGTCACCAGTCTCCTCTGCTTCAAGCAGAGGAGACTGGTGACGGCAGGGAAGAGGGAGTTGAAGCCAGGATATAGTGTTGATAAAACTAGTAATTCTGGAAATGAAGACGAGGTGGAAGCGGGCCTGAGTTTCACACTTCTCTTAAGAAAAGAACTTTTCCGTATGGAGATGGCAGATTGCCAATAAAATATTTTCATTTTCACGAAAGTAAATGCGCCTTGATACTTTTGTAAATTTACTTGATATTATATGGGGTATTTCCCGGTTCCCGGTTCTGAGAGTAATTTCATTCCCGTTCCCGTTTCTATAGAAAACTAGGAATATATTGAACCCTAGTAAATTTAACACGAAGAATACGGGAATTTGATATGATGATTGAAATATCAAAATGTTAGCGTATTTGTATCATCGATATGCGCCTCA
Organism: Pictodentalium vernedei; assembly: GCA_031216915.1. Classification (NCBI taxonomy): domain Eukaryota; kingdom Metazoa; phylum Mollusca; class Scaphopoda; order Dentaliida; family Dentaliidae; genus Pictodentalium; species Pictodentalium vernedei. Next base: position 199,821,964 of record CM062296.1, on the reverse strand, counting down.
TTCCACAAACTACAGGCATTTTCTTCTAGATGAGTCGAACAATACCGAAGCTGGCTTTTTACAGTTTTTTTCCCTATGAATTTGAAAGTATGATTATTATTCTCTACTGAAACCCCTTTTATTTATTTATTTATTTATTTATTTATTTATTTATTTATTTATTGGTGTTTAAGGTCACATATTTCTGCACAATGGCTAACCATGACCGTGACAGTTTTACGGGTGGAGGAAGCGTGAGTACCCGGAGAGAACCACCGAGCAACGGCGAGCAACTGTCAGCTCCCCAACATACCAACTCCACACAAGCAGGGTTAGCATTGGTTGAAGACATGTGCACCATCGACGTGCAGTACGCCTTAGTACACAACGTCACCGCCCCTCCCCCCCCCCCCCCCCACGTGGGCAATGGGGTTGAAGTGTCTTGCCCAAGGACACAAGGCGGTTGCCGCAAGTGGGATTCGAACCGAGGACCTCAGGGCTTGCAGCCTGCACCTCTACCAACTGAGCCACCGCGCCCCCGAAACCCTTTTAGAAACAAGGAAACAGCGTTTTCACGATCTGTTGATGTTCTCTAGTTTTCTTGTGTTTATAATATCGGCAGTGAGCGCATCGTGACATATTATACAGACATTTTCCTTTCCATTAATATATAATGGATATCTACGCTGTTTTAGTGTGGACCATCGCGCAAGCGCTCGTGAAAAATAAAACGTTCAGGTCCACACTCATGCGATAATTCCCGATATTCACTAAAACAGCGTAGATTTTATTTTTATTATATGCTGCGTGACATTTTACTGCGCAATATTCAGCCCAATACGACTGCAAACAGTTTCAAGACAATAACAAAAAGCAGCTGATCGTTCCTTCAAGGCGACTTTCAAGGCGACGTCACGCGCTGAAGCGTAACGTCATTTAGGAAGCTACTAAAAAAATTCATCGTGTGGACCCGAAAATATTATTTTTCACTCGCGCAAGCACTCCTGAAAAATAAACTTTTCAGGTCCACCACACTCATGAGATATAATTTCAGATACTGACTAAAATATAATAGATTTTCTTTTTCATTATATGCTACGAGACGTTTTATTTCAAAATATTCAGCCCAATTCGACCCCAAATGCGTACGTTTCAAAACAATAACAAAGATCAGCTGATCTTTCCTTTAAGGCGACGTGATGCGGCGTAGGGTGACGTCATTTAGGAAGCTACTGAGGGATATTCCTCGATATTCATCGAGTAGATGGAAATCGAGAAATATCTTTTAGATAATTTGGCATAATTCACAGCCTAGCATATAATAAAGGAGTGAATTTTTTGCTATTTGTTCCTGGGAAGACTAAAAGCTTGCAAATTACTGTAAAGCACGTTCGTTAAACAAAAGAGCTAAAGTGGACAGTTACTTAGTTGCTTCTAATTAGCTTGCCATAAAAAGCCAACTTTCCTGTTTTAACTTTTAATAAACGAAAACAACGGACAGCCCCAAGAGCTGTCTGTTGTTTTCGTTTATTAAAAGTAACAAAGGGAAAATTCGCTTTATGTTTCTAGTGATATCATATGTGTTTTCTCAACAATTACATGCTTCTTAATTTGACCTTCCTCGCCAGCCTAATAATTTAAGGAGAAGTAACTTTATAGAAAGTCTGTTTTCATGACGAGATAAGTCAGGAATAACCTTACATCTCTTCATGTTATCAACAGTGTGCACATCGTGTCATGTAATATGGACACTGTCCTTTCCATCAATACAGAAGTCTAGGGGGTGAGATTCGCATTTGTTCCCCTGAGAAGAATACAAACTTGCGAATTACTGTAAAACACATTTGCTAAACAAAGAGTCAAAGTGGACAGGACGGATTATCTGTGAATTAGTTGCTTCTAATTAGCTTGGCATACAAGTTTTAATGAACAAACACAACAGACAGCTCTGGGAGCTTCTGTTGTTTGCGTTTAATTTAACATAAAAAGGGAAACTCGTCTAATAATTTCAAGGGAGGTAGTTTTATCGAAAGTCGATTTTCTTGACGACATAAATCAGGGATGCCCATGACTCCATCTCCCTATTAGAACGGTCTGAGAGATTGTTCCAAAGAGGAGACATAGGCTTTGTTTTTGAGACAAAAATTAAAGAAATGTGTAAATTTATAAATAAAGTACAGATTTTTCTGAATAAATGCTATCCGAATATCGCCGTTACGTTTGACGGTGATGAGGTATTATAGCGTCCGATATCTCCAGTCGCTGTTTGTTTTTATCAACATAAAAAGTTTGAAAACTTAATAATTTAACTTTTCGTTGAGAGCGTTTCTATGTCCTAACCTGCATTATTTTTTATCGTTCCTTATTTATTCTTTCGTAATATTTCTTTCTCTGTGTTCTTTGTGCGCTGGGGGCGCGGTGGTGTTGCGGTAACCGGTTCTCGTCAGATCACCGAAGTTAAGGAACATCGAGCCCGGTTTGTCCTTGGATGGGTGACCGTCTGAGCGATCGATTCGGACTCCCGCGTTGTGTCCTTGGGTAAGGCACTTAACCTCGATGGTCCACATGGGGGAACGATGAAGCCGTGTACTAAGGCGTACTGCACGTCGATGGTGCGCATGTATTCAACCAATCTAACTCTGCCTGTGCTGCAATGCAGAGTTACGATGATGGGGAGCTGGCAGCTGCTCGTCGTTGCTCGGTGGTTCTCTCCGGGTACTCCGGCTTCCTCCACCAGTAAAAGTGTCACGGTCATGATTAGCCATTATGCATAAGTATATGACCTTAAACACCAATAAAAAAAATGAATAATAAATTCTCTGTACCCTTGATTGTTGCTCTCCCACTGTATACTTCCGCCGGAGCGAATTTCAGAATTGAGGTGATTGAAAAACAGAGGATTAAAGACTCGCGATTTCAGTTTCGAGTTTACAAAAATCGACTTGAGCCGAGGTTTATCGTGGCTTAGATAGATTTTGGTGAACGTGATTCTGGAATTTCATATCAAATCGTGAGGAATTTGTGATTCTTTTTATCACATACTGTGTAATTTAACACTGTACACGACGTATCGAGTAAACTGGCCAACGCTATTCACGAAAGTTGCCAAATTTTATTAATTTTTCAACTGATGTATCGAAAACATAGTTTATGGCCCCTCATTGGATCGAGTTTATCGAACTTGTTCCAATGAGGGAGTCATACATTATGTTCCTGAGGCAAAAGGTGAAAATATTTATTTATTTATTTTATTTTATTTTATTTTATTTTTTTTTTTTTTGCAACTGTCGCCTACTATTGTATTAGGTAAACAGTTAACCCTTTACCCAACGAATCGGCCGCATCCGCCCGCGTAATATACAAATTCAGTAGTTAAAAAAATATTATTTTTTTAAAAATTTCAACAAAACCATATCTTGTGACCCCTCGTTGAAACGTACTCGTCGAGCATGATATGGTTTTGCTGAAATCTTTTGAAAAATTTGAAAAAATTATACTTAAAATAATAAATTTTGATATCGTCTGCGTTGGGTAATGGTTAACGAAATATAAGAAAAGTTAATTAAATTCTACTTGAGAAAACAACTCACTTACAACGTAACGACGTCGACGTTGACTTCTGACGTCATTCTCGCATTAGACGTGTTGTGAACGATATTTTGCGCCATGGTATACGTTGTGGTAATTGTGTAATAAACCTATTTATACTTTCAGTGTTGTCTGCTTTTCGATTGCTTGTTCTGCTTATCCTGGTTTTGCAGTGGCATGGGGTTCTGTCAGAAACATGGGGTGTGGAAAATGACCAGTAGGCTTACTGACTCAAATCGGTTGTGTTGTAGCATGGGAAATATCTGTTCCGACTCTTGCAAAGTTGATTACACAACTTTTTTCTCTAACTGTGTACATACACATTTTTTTCAGGATATTTTTACGTTTGTTTCGCCATTAATACAGATTTATGTAACTAGCATTGAAAACATGTAAACATAATTTATAACTTTAAATGTATATCAAGAAAAGGATATAAACTAAGTGCTGGGCACTTGTCATCCAATCCTTTTTGTTAATTAGAACAAAAAAAATATGTTTAATCTTAATCTGAAAGGCCTGAAAGGTAAGTTTCGATACTCTGTGTCACTGTAGTGTTATCATTCGTAGGCGTTTTAGGCATACATGTAAGCTCGTATGTGCTGATCACTTTCATTTTGTTTTCAGTCGCATTTGTGTGCTGTCATATCTAAATAACAATACAAGAGGGCAGAACAAAAATAATAGCATCATCACCTCGCTTAAATAACACATGTTAATATGAGCAGATTTTATTTTTAATTACCTGCGAACAAGTTTCATAGCTTATAAATTTATGGTTTTCCTTGATCGAAGAACGCCGACTTTGTGTAGAGATTTTTCATGGACTCCCTCTCTTTCAGTGGATATTGTCTCTCCGCACAAAGTGCAGCTGTGATGTGTTCCCTCTCATTTGGACGGCAGCCTATGACAGCCCCTACTTCTGATTCTGCATGGAAATGTTCAAACGCCCCAGAAATTTTCAACAAAAATATGGAAATGCGCCCAAAACTAGGTGCACCTGGCATTAAAAACAAGCATAAACAGACAATTGTTTAAACAAATTAAAGGTGCCCATCATTGACGTCAAGAAACTGTAGAGGTGTCTTTGGGTCATTATGTAGATTTAGTTTTAATCGTTCGAGTCTGTTTTCATTTTTCCTGTAACCTATTATCCTTGCAGTTGGAATCAAAACCAAACGTAGCATAAATTAGCATTGAAGATTATAATTCTTCATATTTTCTTGTGATCCCTACAAGTGAAAAAGTTTTCACGTGGCAATATAGAATTGTCGCTTTGAGTTTGTAACGGAAGCCCATAACGCTGCTGTTGAATATTGGGCCAGAAGTCCGGTGTTAATTCCACGTTTTGAGTGAAAGACAAGAGTCATAATCTCGCCAAGTAGTCACAGTGTAATCGTTTATTGTTTCTCCTCATGATGCCTCAGGTGTTGCCTCCAAAGCTTCAATCCACGTGTCATGCAGGGCATAACTATGCGGGGGTGTGGGGGTGTGTAGTGGGACATTTTCGCTAGGACTGGCGTCTAAAAATACCAGTTCTGTCTTTCTAATAATCATGGTCATTTTCAAAAGACTAGGGGCCGATATGACTCAATTTGGAGTTCCGATATGCTTCCTACTAAATTGATAAGAAGTTACCCCATGACTACTACATGCGAATTTTATTTTTCATGAAAAAGTTTTCGAGAAGTCTTGAGGTTTTTTTTTTATTATTCATATCCCGACTGACCAATATTCCAACTACTTCATCAAGGCATGTCTTCTAATTAATTTTCATTATTTGTTTCAAAAACATAGGTTATGGCCCCTCGTTGGAACGAGCTCGTCGAGCTCGAGTTCCAACGAGGGGTCATAACCTATGTTTTTGAGACAAAAAATGAAAAAAAATAGCTATTCAAGAATTTTTTTTGCAAGTGTCGTCTGCTTTTCAGATGAGTCTGAGATGGCCAATAAGATATCGTGTCAGAATTACATGACCTTTTCAACAAAGTGTACGAGATGGATATTTATCACTGATATTCGGTCGGAAGCGTTGGAGCTTGTTATTTGTGGCACCATACACATCCTCTTGTAACGTGGATTTCCATCAAGGCATGTCTTCTATGAAGGCTTGTCTTGATGATGTACTTGTAATATTAACCAGTCGGGACTTGAGCCATCACAGCTGGGACATATAAGGTTTACACATCCCCAATCAATATTTGGGCTTTCCTTTGAGTTGTCGTGGTTCTCTAACGAGGAGGCCTACATCAACCTCATAGATTCTACATTTGGCACCCTCTTTCCTCGCCTTTCCTGACTTCCCCCTCAGCTCCAGCTACTTTGATCTCACCTTGAACAGCAATGACCCGTCCCCCAAACAGCCATCTACGTATTGTCTGCGCATTTTTTCTGTCTAACATTCCCAATTAGCGTGTGGTACTAACTCCAGCTTGGTAGTTGTTTCTTGTGCAATCCACGAACACACTTCCCCTGATAAAACGGCTCCCCAGCTTCAGTTCCCCCTCTAGATCTCTATGCTCAATAAAATAATGTCCCATTATCTCCTTAACCTGCCATGTCATCCTGTCCGAATTTCGGAGTCCAAAACATAGTTAAACATCGTTTTACACCCACCTCTTGTTGTCGATGGAATGCTGACACATGACGAACTGCTATAGGTGAGGGAGCATTCTTGTTCTCTCCAACTGTTTGTCGCATACGAGTATTCCATCATTTCAGTACATTCATATCAATGGGATATTCAGATCGGCATAAGACATTCAAACAGACATGATATTCAGGAGCCAATACTATAAAACCTTTACAGTAGTATTTTCCAGAATTGTATTTTCTACCTATCTTTTACATTTGCATTTTCTAGAATTGTATTTTCTACTAATTAATATAACTGACTACAATGAAACATGAGCATTTTAAAAGATATGGCAATTTGTATTTTCTACCTACCTTTTACAATTGTATTTTCTAGAATTGTATTTTCTACTAATTAATATAACTGATTACAATCAAACATTAGCATTTTAAAAGATATGGCAATTTGCCAACTGGCAAATTGCCACATCTTTGAAAATGCTAATGGTTCATTTAAACCCGTTTAAAGTCATAACTAGAAAATACAATTCTCGAAAATATGATTGTAAAAGTTTTATAGACTAGTGTTGGCCACATGTTGTATTTAGTGGGTATTTATAATACTATAAAAGATATGATCCTATTAGCTCCTTTTGTGATTCTCATATGTCTATTTTATTGTTACCAAAGATGGTTTCCAAAACAGCCTAAATCTTCCACCTATCAATAATATTTACACCTTTTATCTTAAAATCACGAGGTAGCTAACTTAGATCAATTTCTTACAATTCTTGCTCCATGTTTATTTTATGTAGTCATTTATTTTGAAAAAGAAATGCAGATGGCAAATAGTATTATGCAGAGGTGACTGGGGTGGGGGGGGGGGGGGGGCGTTTCTCCACAGACATGCTACATACGCACAATTGCAACATAATAACCATCAAATAGCTCATTACGGATAGTATCGTTCACAACACGCCTAATACGGGATTGACTTGAGAAGTCAACGTCGAATTCATAACGTTGTGAGTGAAGTAGAATTGAATTAACTTTTTTTCATTAACCACCTACCGAAATCAAATAAAAGACATTTGCAAAAATTATTACCCGAATAACTAAATATATTCTCTATTTTGTCTCGAAAACATAGCTTATGGCCCCCTCATTGGAACGAGCTTGTCGAGCTCATTCCAATGAGGGACCATAAGCTATGTTTTTGAGACAAACATTGAAAAAGCAATTTGGAAGGTGATTTTTGTGAACAAAGCTAGCCAGCTTTAGTCGTTACGTTAGCTAGTAATTTAAATTACATATTATGTGATAAAAAGACTCAAATTCGTCACGATTTGATATGAAATTTCTTAACCTCATTCCCTAAAATCGACCTGAGCCTCCGTAATCTCCATAGTCATGCTATGTACGTACATGTATACAATGAGTTTAAAACTCTGAGAGCCAGAAAATGTATAAATATACAAGCTTTCTTGTGATATATAATATTGTGTATTTTTAAACAAATTTTATTGCATTTGGCAAAGAATTTCATCTTCAGCCTAGTTCGGTCTGTTTCGTCAACCTCAACTTCAAACATCTTCCAGTGTAATTAGAGAAAAAATAAATTGTAATAACAGTAACGAGTAAGTGTCACAAGCAGTCTACTGGACATTGAAAGAAACTTGGAAGAGGGGATATACTTTTCAAATATAAAAACAATTTAAAACTTATTAAAAGGGTTGATTTCATTGGGAAAGAATTTATCGTGTAAACTAGATCTCTCAGAGGCGGTGTTAAAATACCACCGTTCGTCTGACATCATTAAAATCCATATAATTTAAGAGAATGTTCTCAACTGATAAAGAACATTTACAAGGAACACATTCTGGTCGCAAGTCGCACTCCGATAGAAAACAGCGTTTAATCCTTTATACAACGTAACGGCCAAAACCGGCCAGCGCTATTCTCAAAAATCGCCAATTAATTTTCATTTTTTTTATTTTTTGTCTCAAAAACATAGGTAATGTTCCAATGAGGGGTCATAACCTATGTTTTTGAGACAAAAAAATGAAAACAATTAGCTATTCAAGAATTTTTTTTTGCAAGTGTCGACTGCTTTTCATGATAGTGAAAGGGTTAAGTCTGAGATGGCCAATAAGATATCGTGTCAGAATTACATGACCTTTTCTACAAAGTTTACGAGACGGATACTTATCATTGATATTCGGTCGGAAGCGTTGGAGCTTGTTATTTGTAGCACCATACACGTCCTCTTGTAACGTGGATTTGATGTATTTGATATGCGGCTTGTTGTCGCTGAATGGAATCTTAAAATCACTGATAGGCATGATTAGAGCCTGTTATGGTATTCTGATAGAGGTGATCTGATCAACAAGCACATCGGCTGATGATACTTTGTCACCATCTTTAGATCCATCTGTAGAGATTATTTTATATGTTATGCAGACTTTATTTCGGCATACTTTTGAATGAATTACAAAGAATGTGTTTCCGGCTTTTTTGGAGAGTAAGGTCCAAAATAACTTTAGGTTTTCGTAGATGCCAATGAGGAATATGTGGTTCCCGGTTCCCTTTGATTCTGATTCAAGTGTGGGGACACTGTGTGCGGTTTAATTTTAATTCCCAATGGAGGAATGTGTTTCTAGTTTCTTTTAAAGAATCAACACTCTGAGGACCTGAGACACAATTATAAATGGGGTTTGATTGATGAGCAAACCTGCTTCGAAATATACTGCAGTGACAGTTTAATTATGCACTTCCTGCTTCAACGGTATCGAATCTATTGGTGATGTTCTTAATGCTCCCAGACTAATTCTAATACAGTACAGTCGCCGTGGACTGGTCATATTCCATACGTTGGCAGTGATGTTCACGCATGCGTTTACCAGGTCATAAAAACCATCAACAGCAAAATTTTAATTAATGTAGCACCGGGTTGTACCTCAGTGACACCCAGTGGTTTTAAAGTATTTTTTATTTGGAGTACATTAATGCCAGGCCATTCTCTCTCTCATCCTAACTACACCCCTGCTGCTACTGTTAGTGTCCTATGCGGACAAGCATTCACCCCATGTCTGCTAGTTTGCCAGTGTTCAGTAAATTTATTGCCTGGGACTTCTTATTACATTCAATATTTAATAATTACATTGTTAATGTAGTTATACGTTTTGGGTCCAAATACTCAATTCCCATTGGTCAGCTGGATGAAAACGTCATGACCAAATGTAATTCATTTTGCAATAAATACATTTTGTCGAACTTTGACCCGCATTTGGGTCAATGCCAAAAACGGCGCTCAACTCAGAGTTGTGCGCTTTGTCTTTTGTGTGAGAGTGGTTTTTCGCCTCGTTCGTTCGTACATGTTTTATTTCGTCTTTATGCTTTGTTGTTTGGTAAAAAGTAGTTTAAACATAAACGGAATGTAATTATAAGAACTGAATGCAATTTTTATAATCTTTATTGGAGTATGGACGTGTGGGAATGGGTACAAATTGCATGAATCCCTTCGGGATTCATACATAATTTGTACCCATTCCCACACGTTCATACTCCAACAATGATTATAAAAATTGCATTCAATTCTTAAATATTGCTTCATCTCTCAGCTGTTTAACCCTTTACCTAGCGAATCGACTGTACCCGATCGTGCAATTTACAAATTGAGCGGTTGAAAAAATACTATTTTTCAAAAGTGTCACCTAAACCATATCATGTGGCACCTCACTGGAACGAGCTCATGCTATGATTTTGTTGAATTTTTTTTTTAAATTTGAAAACAATAATAATTAAAATAATAAATTTTGATATCGTGTGCTTTGGGTAAAGGGTTTACATTTTTTACTGTGGCTGCAATTCCCTTTATAGCTTTTCTAAGGCAAATGGGTTAATATCACCTGCATAGCTTAGGACAAATTTTGACCATTTAAAATACGTTGCTAATATTTCTTGGTCTGGATCAGAATCTTCTGAAAACATATCGCGACCTCGTTTTAGTTTTTTTTTATATTTTGTGAGATATCCATAGTATATTCATTGTCATTCTTCATTCAGTGGCTCTCACCCTTACTCTGAGCCCAAAGTGTTTTGTTGCGAATATCCAACAAACAGCACCGAGTGTACCTGGAAAGGAGTTTCGGCCAGGGTGATGCAAATGCACAACACTAACCGTACAGACGCGCTATCATAATGCAGTCGATAAACTGGCTACATCAGACTAGGAAGGTTATTATACAAAAAAAATATTTAATATCCAATAGTGCAGCGTTTTTAATGGGAACAAGATAAGATAAGGAATTATTTATAGAGAGTATGACAAAAGAGAGATGTAGATGAGAACAGATTGCGTCAGTTCAGCGCACAACTCCATGCACCGATGATCATTTAGGGGCTCCCGGTTGATTGAACCGAGCCTGAGTCGACCAGCTGTCTACCATGAAGTAAGAATGTAAGGGGATATATTGGACAATATCCTCCATGAGGATTGCCCATCCTGTGCCACTGTAGTCCTCAACTGCCAAGGGTTCCATCCTCCATGGCCGTCAGCAAGCCCATCTCGGGATAATAAGACGTCTGTTTAAAAACAGGGTCGTACCATTTTGGTCCGGGGCTCCTTATTCAGATATGTCGCAGCCAACCTGCTCAAATGAGCAGGCTGTTCCTCCATCCGTCACCTCAGGACATGGCTAACAGTGGTATTTGTATATTAGTTTATTAGGTATGACGTGGTGATTGTAAATTATATCAACCACTCGTTTCCTTACTTACATACTTTCTAACTTTTTTACATTAACTTTACTCGCAACAGGACCCGTGTTTGATGAAAATGGCATTTTCATCGAACCCAACATGACCATGGTATGTGCAGTATGTGCGACAGTGTATCTCTCCACCCACCCCAGGGCACGGCGAATATGAATTTCTATCCTCGAACCGAATCGGAGTTCAATGTTTTAAAATCGAATCGGAAACAAGTTTTGTGAAATCACTTATTTTACTAAATTACCTAATTACCTTTCATCTGCTTGTGAGAGCTTCGGGCGTCATGCGTAATATGGTGCAGAGGTCATAGGTTACATTGATACAGCGGTACTTATAAAATGGAGGGCGGAATTCAAGGGAGGCAAGCATATCGATAAGCCGATTCAAGAGAAAACGCAACAACTATTCTTTCATTTCTTCCTTTCATCGTTCTGTAGCCAGCGCGTTTCAAGCGTTCATGTAACTACCGAAAGGAAAGTGGACCAAGTAAACATGACAACTATTTAAAAAGATGGATTCCATCCATCGTTTTTGGCAGTATGCAATTGTCTTTTGGTTTAGGTGTTGGATTTCTGATTGCCAGGCGGGATTGCAGTGAGTTCGGTTCCCGACGGGGAGTAAAAACAATTCTAACTTCCTCCAAAACAATATTGCTTCCTTCAAAATCCACACGCAACATACGCGCATACATACACACTCTCTTGCAATGTACCTCTGCCGCCCCTGTATTCTGTAATTTGGGGTGTAACTGGGTTCGAAGTATGTAAATAAGGGGTAGGACAAATGGTTGTCTTCTCTGATTTCTCTTGCAAGCGATTTGAATCTAGTATATCCAAACCCACACTCGAGATTTGAAGACATGGAATGCACGGTTTTTGAAACGTTATCAAGACATACCATCACTGTAATCTGTCAGTAAAAGGAAACGCAACGATACTTTGTAGGTTACCATTTCAGCTTAATTTTGTTTTAGAACATATGGAAATACAACAATTACATCCAAGCAAAGCCATGCCAATACCCCAGGAAAGAAGAAGACATGGCAGCGAGAGTATCTAAAACACTGGTCGCTTCTACTGTTCTCGAATTTCACCTTGCCTGGGGAAAAGTCGTCGCTCTGTATGTAATTCATTTATGAAAGCCACACGATGTTTATGCCGACGCAGTTCGTAACTAACTCAGTACAAATATAACCATTAAGTCAAGGATATGTTTGAATGTACTATGTATTTGAATAAAAAACGTTTTTACGGAAGTCTGTTTGTTCCCTATTGTAGGTGGTTAAATGTGACATACACATTATAAGTTATTGTGGTGTATTGACGGTAACATGGTGTGATGTTTTCTGTCAGGAACTTATATGTTTAACCGAGCCGCGATAGCGGCGAGGTTGAACATACAAGTTTCTGACAACAAACATCACACCATGTTACCGTCAATACACCACAATAACGTATATGTCCCCCCCCCCCCCCCCCATCTCCACGTTTGGTATTTGTGAATAATAAAATAAAGCAAGTGGAGTTATGAACAAATATAATTATAATTTATCGCACCTATCGTGGGCCTCAAAATAAATTGGAAATCGAAACAACTAAACTGGGTCAAAGTGTCATGTTTTATCACATTTGCCTCTTTAAGTTTAGCGGTATTTATTATTTGCAGATCGCGCATTTAAATTAGTGCAATGCGTATGTGTTTCACGCCCCCAACCCCTACCCCCCCCCCCCCCAAAAAAAAAAAAATCCAAAAAACGAGAGGGCACAGACACAATTTCATGCCAACGAAGAAAAATGAACGGCGTTCTTTATCGCTGTTATATCACAAAAATCGATAACTGGTCATGAATGCAGGTCAAGGTTATTCGCAAGCTGGAGACGCGAAATAAATTTCAGTTTCATTTTATTGTGTCCAGTTATTTTAATTCAATAAGTGGTGATTGTACATCTGTCAGCTAATCATCAGCGCGATTACTTTTGACAGTGCGATGTTTCTGAAGCAAAGACTATAAAGAAACTAGATTTCTCAGCTGAAATGAATGTGATGCGTGCGATGTTTCTGAAGCAAAGACTGTAAAGAAACTAGATTCTCAGTTGAAATGAATGTGATGCGATAGCGCGTTCAACCACGACTTTGTCAGCTGAGTCGCTTGTGTAATGACGTCATTCGCTAAGATAAAGTTTATGTTGTACCGCAGCTGAAGGCTAACATAGAAAGTACAACGAGAGCGCGTAACCAATCAAACGTCGAGAATTCCGCAATGATCGGAACATAGACTGATGTCGAAAGACTGCTTTCGGTAGAAATATCACGCTTTCAAGACACCAGTCAAATTCTAAGACGAATCTGACGTTGTTATGATCTGGAACCATTCTAGCCGCTGAATGCACTGGGTCCGGTGTGAAATAAGAATGGAAAGGCCGATTTTGATCTTGGCGCAACGACAACGATTTTTCTGATGTAGAATATGTGTTGGACTCGGTGTATTCGACGGTTATCTTTATTTTCATTTGATAACCTATCGCAATCACAGTATTCGCTTTTATTACACTCCTGTTCTATGTAATCCCCGTCTACAGCAACTCTAAACCATGTGGGAAATGGAAATCTGTTCTACACATATGTGCGGAACGGAAATCATTGGCGGACTATTTTTAAATAGAAGCGAAATTTCGCTGGAATTTTCTACAAATCGTGCAACGCAATTACAATTTGAATCGATAGCGATAGCTGAATATCGTCCTCTGAGTTCCATTGTGTTCTATGTGCCATTAGCTTTCGTCCAAATGTCCATCAGCTTTTCGTCCAAATCTTTGATATACAATGCAAACAGGATCTTCATAATTTCGACAAGGATACCTCCATATCCCATGCCCTAGATCTTCTTCGACATTCCTCCCTCCATACTCTGTCGTATGCTTGCTGTACTACTCTGTCGTATGCTTTTTGTATAACCTCTTTCTCTTATTAACTTCTGTTGATTTTATCAGTTGGAAAAGAGTAAATGAGTGGTTGGTGACTCTTCATCTTTTCCGAAACCCATTCTGGATTCCCCCGGGAAAGCACTTTCCTCGACTCTTTTTTCCACTCTTTCGGGACTTGTTGCTTTCAGATTGCCATGTTAAATAGTCTTCCAAAATGCTCATATAGTGAATCCTCTCCTCTGTTTAAAAGTCTTTGAGAATTTCTTCTGTACCCATTGATTTGCCATCCTTTAACATGCATTTCATTCTTCCCCACTCAATTCCCTGCATATCAATAAATAGATCTTGTTCACTTTCCATCACACAGTCTGAAGGAATCCCCCTATGTTTTTTCTTTACCCTTTCTCACCATTTCTGCTGCAATACAGCCACGGTCATCAGAGCTTTCGCGATCCACCTTAATACTCTGTGCAGCATTTGGTAGTTTCATTTACCATGACGTTTGATGAAGTGAAAGCTCTTACACTGTGACTACAGTCACTGCGTGAAGCGTTCACGCCATCAAACTTCATCGGTGGAAGGAGTTACAGTGTTGATTGACTTTGTTGAGGGGAGGATTGAGTTGCAACTTAATTTTCATCTCGAAATGTTTCGCCAGCTCCTTAACTCTGAGTAGATACAGATCTTTCCCAAATATATATCCTTGGTTTAAACATTTTGTCGCTATTTCAGAATATATGGTTAGCTTTTGTCAACGACCAGTACGTCAAGCTCTCAGGTCACCAGTCCAATTTTGTATGGAATGCGACGCTCTTTTGGGCTGTTTGTTTACCCAAATTTTGAGCGGTTTGATTTAAAGTTTTACAGGTATTCTTCCGGGATCCTGTTATAGATATTAAAACAATAAGTATCTAAATTGCGTTGATGGCATGTGCGCTTCTTAGGGACAAGTTCGATTTGTTAACCGGGGTCCGACCCAAATATCCTGAGGGTCGTGTCATTTCGAGATACAGTTTGCCAAACATTTGTTTTCATCCTTTTGTTTTTTTTTTCTAATTTTAGCATCATGAAAGGAACAATTAGCAAGTCGCGATATTATTTATCAGGTCTTGTAATAAATTGCTTGCAATGAATATTCCCATGTATTCTGTCCGGGAGACAGAGAGGACCAAATTTGCCAAACTATTTCTCGAAATGATCTGCTCTTTATCTGAGAAAAATTATAAATTACACAGTTTGTGGAAAATGTAGGTATTAGACGTGTCATGCGTTGTGTTTTTAAGATTTTGGAGATTTTTTTATTTGATATGTTATATTATGATAATACGATGAGGCCTGTGATTTCTGGGATATTTTCTCAGGGATATAAATGAAGATATGGTATTTGTTCCGAATAGAGTTTTAGATTTGAAATGTTCAGCTCTGTGTTGTCATCGGTATTTGGGTATGATCTATCTGAAGATCATAGTTCTGTATACGCTATTACTAACCTGTGGGTTTCCGAGATTCTGAATTGTAGTTGAGACCTCGTCTCTGGGCATATTACCCAGAGGCGAGGTCGAGACTTCAATACACCATCTCGGAAACTCACTTGGAGGTAATAACAAATTTAACTTACAATGTCATCCCTTTCTTGACTCGTTTGCATATATTTTGATAATCATATTCAGAGTCTATGAATTGATTGTTTTATGAATGAAGATCATTACATCGTGGCATTACGTTCTTGGGCTGTGCATGACGTAATCCCCATTAATTGTTCCTCTTGTACTATAACCGCCGAAGTTTATAATTGTGTTTCAGCCGTATGTTTCTTTGTATTATTTCTCTTGTTTAACGCGTGGTAGGCCAATATAAAAAAATATCATCATGGCAAATCATCGTACAGTCTAATTTGGTATTCGCTGGTGATTAGTCGTTTATTTATCATTCCACTACTGTTATTAACCCTTTACCCAATGTAACGGACAAAACCGGCCAGCGCTATTCTCAAAAATCGCCAATTAATTTTCATTATTTTTTTCATTTTTTGTTTCAAAAACATAGGTTATGACTCCTCGTTGGAACGATCTCGTCGAGCTCGTTCCAAGGAGGGGTCATAACCTATGTTTTTGAGACAAAAAATGAAAAAAATTAGTTATTCAAGAATTATTTTTGCAAGTGTCGTCTGCTTTTCAGGTTAGGTAAAGGGTTAAAACGGCGACCGCGATTTATGTAATCAGTTTTCGATGAGTGCAGGCAAAAACCGTTCTCTTTCTGAATCGAATGATCGGTTGCCACCCCAATACAGATTTGTATTTTGTCTAGATGATTTAACTGGTATTGGAGAAAATGCGTTCTTGCTATAAGATAAATAGCAGTAAGGGACTCAGAATGCTCATATTCGTCTATGTATCAATTTATTATGATGACACGACATGGCAACATTAAAAAATAAGGAATGTATTATTTACCAGGCCACCAATCTGATTTAGTAAGAAATCCTACGCTGTTTTAGGTTGTTTGTTTACTCAATTTTCGTGTGGTTTGCTGTCAGACAACGTTGATTTAATGTGATGTATCATTATTCAAAAAGATATGCAGATATTCTTCCGTGCTTCTGTTATAGATCCATCCGGGACGACCCACGTTGTGTCCTTGTGCAAGGCACTTTATCCCGGTTGTCTACTTGGGGGCACGATGACGCCAGGTACTAAGTCGACTATACGTCGACGGTGCACATGTCTTCAACCGCTATAACCCTGCTTGAGCGGAGTTTAAACAGAGTTAGAATGTTGGGGAGCTGACAGTTGCTCGTCGATGCTCGGTGGTTCTCTCCGTGTAGTCCGACATCCTCCAGCCGTAAAACTGCCACGGTCACGATTAGCCATTGTGCATAAGTTTGTGCCCTTAAACATCTATAAATAAATAAATAATATTCTGTTATAGATATTGCCGTCAATAAAGATCTAATTCGAATTGAAAAACACCAAGATATTAACACAATTGTTGGGATTACGTGACGTACTAGTAATCGTAAAACTACACCTGTGATGAGTCTTTACTCGTAAGTATTTAGTTTATGAAGATGTCTAACATTATTGTAATGTCATTAAAGATTCGGTCCAAACAAGTGTCCATTGAGAAACATTTCTTGTGTTGTTTCAAACAAAATATATTTTTATGACACTTTTAGTTTCAATCGTCTGACGGATTACTACTAATTTGCTTGCATAAAATACGACAGCGTACGGCAGCGTATTAGCGCCATTTCGTTTTTTTTGCGAAACTTATGTTAAATTGTAATTACAACTTAGCTAAATTGTAATTACAACTTAATAAATTGTAATTACAACTTAATAAATTGTAATTACAACTTAGCGTAAATTGTAATTACAATATAGCTTAAATTGTAATTACAATATAGCTTAAATAGTACAACTTATTTATACTGTAATTACAACTTAGCTAAATTGTAATTACAACTTAATAAATTGTAATTACAACTTAGCTTAAATTGTAATTACAGTATAGCTTAAATTGTAATTACAATAAATTCTGAAATTGTAATTACAACTTAGCTAAATTGTAATTACAACTTGAAAAATTGTAATTACAACTTAGCTTAAATTGTAATTACAATATAGCTTAAGTTGTAATTACAATTTAGCTAAATTGTAATTACAATTTTACATAAGTTACGCAAAAAAAAACGAAATGGCGCTAATACGCTGCCGTAATAAAAAGCCAGTTCCCCTTTTGTAATTTTTAATAAACAAAAATAACAGACAGCTCTCTTGTTTTTGTTTATTAAAAGTTTATAATTGGCTTGCCATAAAAAAAGCCAGTTTTCCTTTTGTAACTTTTTATAAACAAAAACAATAGACAGGCTCCTCAACTATCTGCTTTTTCGTTTATCAAATGTAACAAAACAAAACTTGTATTTAGTACTTTTAGTTTCAATCGTCTGATGGATTACTACTAATTGGCTTGCCATAAAAAGCCAGTTCTCCTTTTGTAATTTTTAATAAACAAAAATAACAGACAGCTCTCTGAGCTGTCTGTTGTTTTTGTTTATTAATAGTTTTTAATTGGCTTTCCATAAAAAGCCAGTTTTCTTTTTGTAACTTTTTATAAACAAACAACAACAGACAGGTTCGACAACTATCTGCTTTTTCGTTTATTAAATGTAACAAAACAAAACTTGGCTTTTTTTATTGATTTAACAGGTGTTTTCTCAACAATTTTACTTGCTTCTTAATTGGATCCTTCTCGTTCGTCTAATAATTAAGGGAGATAATGTCGATTTTTATGATGATATAAGTCAGAAATGAATCCCGTTAGGAATGAATTAAACATAGCCTTCTATTGTCGCTGTGGCTTTCGTTAGACACTTCTTTCAACAACATATACATTTATCCCGTTCGATATGTTCTACGTATTTGCAGACACCTGGTACGTTCTACGTCAGTTTTGTTTCTCTGAAACTGAAAATGCTTGTCTGAAGGAAACTATCCCCTAGTGGTGGGTTTTTTTTACTAATGACTTTTCCCCGTACTTCGCTTACATAAACCGTCACACGAGAATAGGCGTAATTTATTGAATTTTCTTCTCCTTAAAACAAAGTTGACTTTTGAAGCGGTTTGTCCATTGATATTAGGAGCGATATTTGCTTCAGGAAAATGGTTAGTCAACTTCACTTCGAAATTACACAAGCCCGGGATAACACATTCATTTTGTGTCATGTGAATGTATCGGTTAGTGATCTCGTGTCCACTTGTGAGAAAATGATGGGCCCACTTGCAGGAGACACAGAATATGGTGAGAGCCTGTAGGCTCTCCAAACAATTGTTTCGCGCGGTCACATTCAGATCTCAATTGGAACACTTAAAACGATTTTTGATAGAAGACCAAACTGCATTTGGACATTTTATCACACCAACTCAACAACAAGTGTAAGAAAACTAAATTTGGGATACAGACATAAAATATGGTAAAGGATGGAAACTTATCTCTCCTGGAACGCCCATTGGCCTCTTTGTTAAACTGCGCATGTTTCGCATCTTGATAAGTTAATATGACCAAAATATTACATCCGGCTTGGAGTTTTGAATTTCACTCTCTCTACAAACACAACAACGAGAAGGACGCAGATGAGTCACATGTTTCTCCCCACCTTTTACGTCAACAATCAAAACAAAAATCAAATTATTATCCATATACTGGCCCTTCACTCAATGTAGAACGCAATAAATCTGGAAAAAAACACGTTTATGGCCATAAAGCTCTTCAATGTTGCCGATTCTTAAAGACAGCAGTAAACACAATCAATGAAAACATGTTTGAAAACATTTATGAACAATGTCGCAGTTTCTGCCTTCAACATGTTTGGACGAAGTGAAACACGATTATGGAAATTTTCTATGTTCGATTGTTCAATTGTTTCGCTCTCGATTCCATTGTCAATGTGATCTCATAATAAGCACATAATGGTGGCACGTTGTGGCGACAAGATATATAGCAGTCTCACTACCCATATTCAGATCCATAGAGATTATTACCATTATGTGAATGTACAAAGTATGTATCCGAGTCGAGCTCCGGGTTCTAAGGGCAGATCACGACGAGTCGAAGACGAGTCGTGATCTACCCTTAGAACCCGGGGCGAGATTCGGATACGTATTTTGTACATCCACATAATGGTAATAATCATTTTATCTTTCAATATATTGGGGATAAGTCAAGAATGTAGACGAATATATATAACGAACTATTTATTCGTACGGATGAACAAAAAGAAAAAAAATGTAACTCACGCGAAAGGAACGTGCTTGTATCCGACCCCCTGATATAAATCTGTATCAGGGGGTCGGATACACGACAGTTGCGGAGTTATTACAGACAAAATATATGTTGATTGTAAGATAAATCATTTTATCAATTATGCGAAACAGCTTATAAACGGAGGGGACGTGACAATCGTTACTTATTTTCAGTTCCTTATTCCACATTTGTTATCAACAGATAAAATTTGAAATAATGGAACTGGGATTAAGTAACGGTTGTCACGTCCCCATAAACGGTTCAGCTGGTATTTAGAGCACATCAGAAATCTTGTTCTACCAGTGATCTGATTTTGAACCAACTTTCTTGTGCTTCAAGCATCGAGCTACCATAAATGCTGCAGTATTTAGCCAACATGACCGTAGTTGGTACTGAGACTGCATGCATATTTTGTCGGTGTCATTTAAAGACACTCAATAAAACCACAATTTTTTCTAGTTACCCATCTGATACCCGGTTTTCGTTTTCTCATAGTTTTAACTTTATTAGTGCTCACAAAATTCTGTCTTTAACAAAACGATATTTCGTGTGTTTGGCAGATAAATAGAGGATATCTATTGTTTTTGAGTGGATACCAAAAATTATCTCATGAATGACCGAGATAAATGGTTATTTTTCACGAGCGCTTGCGCGAGTGAAAATAACCACTTCTCTCGGTCACAAGTGAGATAATTTTCGACATCCACTCAAAAACACTAGATTTTCTTTTTATTATACGCTTTTTTATAAGAATCTGATAATTCCACTCGTTTCAACATTGAATTGATGCATGAAAATAAACAGCGCATTGAATCATTGATACGCGGAAGTTATTTGATTGATACTTGGAATAGATAGCGCCTTGAGATCTGATTCAGTTGGTGGGTTTCTAGTCCAAATATGGCCTGAAAGTCCGTAATAGAAGTTTTTGGTTTGGTTCGTCCTTTGAAAGGACGTACCAAACCAAGAACTTATATTACGGACTTCCAGGCCATGTTTGGATTAGCGGGTTTCATGCATCAATTCGGGGTGAATGCGTGTTAAACTATTGCTGGAAATGATCGGTATTCACTCAAAAACACTAGATTTTCTTTTCATTAAACGTTATTAGAATAAATTGATTATTTCCAGTGATAATTTGACTCGTATTCACTTTGAAGTGATGCTTTGAAAGCAGTCATTTTGATTGATACCGTGAAAATGAAAATTTATATATCTTCACTGTGGGGGATACGGTTTCTATCTTTCCGCAATTTCTTCGATAATCTGTCGTTTGGCGTATAATAAATAAAGGTTTAACTGACGTTTTCCATCGTTTTTGAATAGACTATTTATAAGATTCGAGCTTCTGTGATAATATTATGTAGAGTTCTGAGAAGCTTCGAAATTGGATTCGATTCGAAATCACCCCGATGATTGGATTCGGTTCGAATCGTGGTATTTCGTGGTATTTCAGGATTATTCTTGAAATCCTACCAAAAGAAGAGTCTCCTCTTGTCCTCTTCTGCTATCATCATGGGTTGAAATGAACATCAGCATTTTCAAAGATGTGGCAATCTTATATATAAAGATATTATCATAACAGTGTGTTGATCCGTGTCGTAGTATCACGTGGAGTTGAGGTGGCCAGATTTTCGGATCACACGAGCTGCCTGCGGCTGCTCGTGTGATCCGAAAATCTGGCCACCTCAACGAGACGTGATGCGACGACACGGATCAACACACTGTTATGATGATATTTTTATCATATGACACGCAAATAGTAACATAATTTGCTCACTTCGATTTACTGGCCGTTATAAATTAGATACCCAGATTCTTCCCGGCAGACGAAACAACAACGACTTCCCTAGTTACGAAAACTGTTCACGGAAACTCTCGGATATTTCCGTGGGAG
This sequence comes from Pictodentalium vernedei, assembly GCA_031216915.1. Lineage (NCBI taxonomy): Eukaryota > Metazoa > Mollusca > Scaphopoda > Dentaliida > Dentaliidae > Pictodentalium > Pictodentalium vernedei. The sequence continues at coordinate 199,800,427 of CM062296.1, read as the reverse complement.
TGTGATATGGATTTTTGATTTCCGCAAGAGTGTGATATGGACTTTTGATCCGAAAAAATCTCACCCGGTGTGATACAACAGTTTGGAAAACATCGTCAAACAGTAGTGATATTTAGGGTAAAAATGTCATAGTCATATGATAAAGTATTATATTAATAGGTAGAAAATACAATTCTAGAGAATACAATTGTAAACGTTTTATAGTATTGGTCCCAGGTCTCTTGTGCAGGAGACCCGATGATAGAAGAAGAGATCCATGAGGTTCCGCTTCCGAAACTACTGTTGCTCCGTTCTGGTATGTTCTGTTCTATTTGACTGATTTGCCAAAAAACAGACGAGTCGCCATTGTAGACAACACTTGAGTGAAAACTGACAATATTTATGATTGTAAAAAGATGAACTATCTACAACTAGAAAAATGGTGAAATTCGATTCGAGATTCGATTCGATTCGAAATCTTCTGATTTGATTTCACAAGATGAAAATTGTGATTCGCAGCGCCCTTATCCTATGCAAATATTTTTTAACGTCCTTAATGTATTTCATTGATCAAAAAAGTTGAGAAACGCCGAAGGAATTGACGGTTTTCCCTTCGATAGCATTCTGTTTCAGCTTCCCTTGTGCTCATGATTTATTCATTTATTCATTAAATGGCGATCATCTGAATATCAATTGTGATTATATTTGAGCACCAACTAGTCATCCTAGCTTGTTATTTTTAAATTAGACCTTACACTATTTTGTTCAGATATCTCTATTCACGAATTCTAATCATTTGAGCACAGACCAGTTAATATTTTCAACGTGCAGCCTTATGGGCTGCACGTTGAAAATATTGATTGGTCAATCCCACACATGTACTTAGCACCCATCCTAGTCAGTGAAATTACAACGTATTTTATTTCTGGGCCGGAAAAGCGACCTCTCTTGTTTAAGGGGTTAAAGAAAAAGGCTTAAAGAGGAAGCTATAGCATCTCTAAACTTCTTCTAACCTTTAGTTAGTAGTACACTGTAGAATGGAAGTGATAATGGAGGGCATATACAATGCTCAGGATACATTGGGTGACTCCAAAGAAAGGAAAATCAAATATGAATTTGCAATAATTGGAAGTAGTAGATAGTTTGAGAGAATGTTGTTTTGAGTGGACAAGAGGCGTTCATAGGTTAGTGTGGGTGACTACCAAATCTAGGGGCGAGTCTGGCGGCTCGAGTATTTACAATCCTTTGTTTGGTACATCGTGCACGGGATATAATCCAGGTATACAAATCCTCGTAGCGTATAAAAACCAGCTGATAGGAAAACACCCAAGGAAACTGCGCATCATGTGACTAACTGTTCGTCCATAGCCTCTCACTCAAACCGCTGAATTCATTTGTTTGACACCATGAACTACACACACACACACCAAATTGGGCGACGTTATTGTTATGTCTTAAAAGGCACGTTGGTGACTCCAACAGTGGCGCGCATACAAGAATTCAAATGAGGCGATACCTCTCACCTCCCCCAATCTTCGTTAAACTTTTTTAGGCCTTAGCTCTTAGTGTGTATGGATGGGGTTTACCCTTTACCCAACGTAACGGCCAAAACCGACAAGCGCTGTTCTCAAAAATCACCAATTAATTCTCATTATTTTTTCATTTTTTGTCTCCAAAACATAGGTTATGACCTCTCGTTGGAACGAGCTCGTCGAGATCGTTCCAACGAAGGGTCATAGCCTATGTTTTTGAGACCAAAAAAATGAACAAAATAGCTATTCAGGAATTTTTTGGCACGTGTCGTCTGCTTTTCATGTTAGGTAAAGGGTTAGAGTGGGAGGAGTGAATTATAAGTTTCCGGGAAAAATCGAAGGGAATGGGTCTTTTAGACTTCTATGTAGCAGGACATTTATCAGGAGGTGAGGATACACCATTACATCAGGGATTGGCAGAAACCAGCAACACAACGCGTTGACGTGTTACACCGTGTACGTGGTACAAGTCAAAGCCGCACGTCGCCGAATCACTTCTGGTTACGCCTACTGTCCGATAGAAGCAACCAACTTCACCGAACTCCATACAAAACCGAGGCTGTTTAACTTGGCGCATTGTGATTGCGCACCGCAGTAGAAAAAGATACGTACCGGTAGATGCTAGTTGTATAGAAATTACGAAGGTTTTGACTAGTGACAATTGCTGTTTGTTGACGGGGTGACAATTGGCTAAAAAGAAACTACTCGTGTAATAAATGAAACGGCTGCCCTTGGATTTGACATTCTATAAATTTCGGTCGAGTTTACACGAAGATTGCCTCGTTAATATCTGACCTACATGTATATGCTTTGCTTCCATATACGTTGTAGAAAGACATCCATGTCAATAAAATATGGAAGGAGATTAGTCGTTTCACTTCTTCTCCCCTAGTATATAGCGAGCATTTGAAAAGACGTGGTCAGTTGTATCGCGGTCGCCACAGTTACAGGGAGGTGGGCTTGTTAAATTGGTGTAGTGTTAATCTGCAACGGGCGATTGGGGTTTTATGAGACTTGTAATAATGAAAGAAATTTGGAATAAATATTTGTTTTCTGTTGATAAATCGTGTAAACTTGTGAAAAGATCTGTTCTCTTGAATATTGAGGGGTAAAGTATTCCACAGTCTGATTCCAGATAGTCCTTCAATTAGGAACCGATATGTCAGATTTGCTGAGAGTGGGTAGTCGTTCTATCTTGATAATGGAGAAGGAGCCAGTGCTGACAGATATCCAGCTACTAGTCCATGATACATGTACATTTTAAAGAACTGTTTCAGCTTATGTTATCTTTTCTGGTTAGTTGCGTTTCCCGCCCCATCTAATTGTACAAAAAGCTCTTCCAGTGCCTCTAGTTGCTCCACCGACAATTCTCCTTCCAGTTGGATCTTTTTCTACCTCCAGTATTTAAGGACTGTGTTTCTGTACAACTATCCTGGCGGCATTGGAATATTCAAGCGCTAGGCGGATGAATGCAGAGTATATCATTTTCCAGTGTTTTACGGTAAAGGGTAAATTTGTATTTCTTAAGAAGTGATATTTATTTCCAAGCTTTCGACTTTCGATGCAATTTCCGACATGTGTGTTTCCAAATATCCGTGAATGTTGAAATGCCACCAGAGGCGTTTTTAACTATTGACCTGTGTTATTGGTGCCTGACATTATCAGGGTGGTAACTTCCGCAGATTTGCGTGAGCTTATCGAGGATTCTGTTTTCACAGAGTTGAAATCCATGCGCTATTGTTTAATCCAAGTTTCGATGCCTCTAATAGTCATGAGTTCTGCTATTCGAGTCGGGTCTTCCACAATATGAGGAAGAGGGAAGTGTCATCCACAAACAACCGGACGATACAAAAGGCATCGTAAAGAATATCGTTTATATAGATTAAAAACAGAGGAGGCCCACGAATCGACCCTTGATGAACTCCGGGTTGACGGGTTATCCAGGGAGATGAATGGGGTTTGATTACAAAGCGTTGCTGTTTGTCGTTCCAACAGGATTCGAACCACTGAAGTAGCTGCCCGCTAATATCTATCTTCGTCAGTTTAAAAACGTTTCCTCTGTTTCATACCTTATCAGGCGCATTGCTGACTGAATTGTGAATATCGGTTCACTGAAGTACGATAAAGTCGGAAATCGTGAAGCCAGGCTGAACACGAGGAAGTAGGGCATTTTGTCTACAAAGGAAAGAAGCTTTTTTTTAATACGAACACTTCGAAGTCGTTCCATGTGCAGCTTACATGGGGCATGGTTCCATAGTTACCCACAAGGTTAGGGGAATCTTTTTTTAACGCTGGTGATACAATCACCCTTTTCCATTTGGGACAAAAAGACTATTGCAGTTGGACCTTGGTAAAGGAAGAAGCACACTCATTAAGGATTATCTAGCTAACGTTGTCAGGGCCATACGCTTTGGAGGTTTGAGAAGCCGAAGCGCTTCTGGGGCGCTCCCTTTTGTCAGAGTTATTTTTTCGAGACATGGGTGATTAGGATCGCGACTATCGTATGGACGTACAGTAATGGCCGCCACGAACTGGTCACTTTCCACTAGTGGACAATATTTCCACGGACGCAATAATATTAGATTCTAAACACTAATTATAGGAATAATCATCAAAAATTCAATTAATGAAGCACCGGGTACAACCCGATGCTTCATTAATTAAAATTCTGTTGCTGATTTTTATTACCAGGTAAACGCATGCATGTACTTCACTACCCACGCGAGGATTATGTCCACTCCACAGCGACAATAATGTAGGGTCCCTCAAATTTCCTTGGTTTCTTCTACATGCACATCCTGGTCCAGCAAATAAACTGTAATGGTGTGAAATGATGAGATGCCCACAGAACAGGTAGACACCAGCAAATCACCCAGCACTTTCTGCGCAACATTAAGCTACGTACAGTATAGAGGCCATGGACTGGTCACTTTCCACGAGTGGGCAATATTTCCATGGACGCAATAATATTAGATTCCAAACACTAATTATAGGAATAATCATTAAAACCCGGTGCTTCATTAATTAAAATTTTGCTGTTGATGATTTTTATTACCTGATAAACGCATGTGTGGACATCACTACTCGCGCGTGGATTAACCCTTTACCTAACATGAAAAGCAGACGACACTTGCAAAAAAAATTCTTGAATAACTAAATTTTTTCATTTTTTGTCTCAAAAACATAGGTTATGACCCCTCGTTGGAACGAGCTCGACGAGCTCGTTCCAACGAGGGGTCATAACCTATGTTTTTGAGACAAAACATGAAAATATTTTGAAAATTAATTGGCGATTTTTGAGAATAGCGCTGGCCGGTTTTGGCCGTTACGTTAGGTAAAGGGTTAAATCATGAACACAGCCATCTCCGCGATGCCCTAGCAGAACGCCGAACTGCTCACAAGCTGTCACAAGAGACAAATCAGCTATCTAAGGCATATAGTAAAATACTAAAATATTGCGTATACGTCGCAAGAAAATATTTCCTTCCTGTACACGATGCAAAGGTCGAGTAGGGCCCTGCATGTTGCACTTTCTATCTTCGGAATCGAATTTATAATCGAAACTAATCGGAGATCTGATGTCCACATCAAATCCAAATCGAATCGGAAACACAGTGACACAGTTTTCGTGAACACACTTATTGTTTTACCAAATTACCTAATTACCATGTAAGTCCTTAGGGTATGTGCGTGTCGCAGGTAGTAAGAATACCCGAGCGCAGAGGTCACACGTTACATAGCTCTAACAGTACTTATGAAGTGGAGCCTGGATTCTAGCGCACCACTTCACAAGTGTAGTTGTGACAATGTAACTTGGAAGGAAGACAAGCATGCGAGAAGCAGACTGAACCTAAAACGCAACAGATAAGGCTCCCACAAAGTAGATATTCTGTTTCTCAGACATTTTTGTGTAAAATTGCATGTGGACAGGCGTTTTTTTATTATTGTAGTTATTTCCTTGCCATCAAAAGTTCATATTCTTGGTTTGTTTTACGTTTTAGGCCTCATAATCTAGAGAATAGCATGGATGGTGGGGCATTGCATTGCAAAGCCTTGTTGAACTCAGGGCGAAAATTTGGCAATTTTATTAACTTGGGTAAAATGTCAGACATAACCCATTAATTATTAATTTTTAAAGTTTGCATTGGTTATAAAAACGAGAGCATGCAGCAGCCAAAATGATCTTGCGGGAGGGCCTGAGAAACAGATTTTTAACTTTTTAGGCTGAATATTTCATTTCTGCGGCATGATTCCGCCAATAGAAAACATATATTTTCCTCGTTCCTTTAAAAAAAACCATGAGTTACCCGATTCTAAAATATACGAATCAGAAAGTCGATGCGATGTCGAACCCGAATCAGGTCATCATTGTCGACATCGAATTTAATCTTAGTAGCTTCGCAGAACCCTATGATTTACTGTTGGATACAGAGGAGACAGCAGGGACGTGGCGGTACGAGATTTCTATAGTACGTTTACTAATCGTAATACAAAAAAAAATCCTCAAAATGCACTTCAGGAAAATCGCGTCCTGTAAAATCGTCATCGTGAGTTAATTCCACCATTCACATTTACAAAATGATGAAACATCGAAAATTGATAATTCCTGCATAAGATCTGATTTAATGTTAGGAAAGTATGAATTGCTCAAACGTTCTTAGCTTGAGCATTAGTTTAGCACATATTCAACTCCCATAATAATAGGAGATAATAATAACCTGATAATTCTATCACAAATGTGTTAGCATTTCAGTTACTAGAATCAATTTTATGTCCCTTTTCATTGCTTCATTTTCAAAAATTTTCTCGGTAGTGAATTTTCAACTCGAGGGAGGGACCCCCACCCGGTCCCTCCCCGAGTTGGACATTCACTACCCTACACCTCCCACCAATAGGAAACCTTTAGCCAAGTCCCTGTGAGACAGGCAATATGTACTGTTGTAAGAGGCTGCAATATCTACATGAAGATCGATGTGTTTCGGTTCAAGAATCGCTTCAATTCAAAACCATCTGCCTGATTCGATTTGGGATTCGAAACGATCCGAAATTTGAGATTCGCGGGGATATAGTAATATGACTGGTACGTTGTAGATGAAATCACAAACACATACAATTATACAGATTTTAATCGACAATAAGTTTTTTTGAAGTTCAGTGCTAACTGTTTTATCAGGGCGTGGGTATCAAGAGATATCACATACGCAAACCGATCATCATTGTCTTAGTGGCCTGAAAAGGATGAGGTTCTGGCGGTTCTGGCGTTGTACATCTGTAATAGGCGATCTGCAATGAAAAAGAAGATAATATCACGTGACTGTTAGTTGATATTGTTTTATATTCCTTTTCTCGTCATGGTAATATACATGTATAATGCCAGTGGCAACAAATTTGAAAAAACGTGTAAAACGTTCAACTACATTTCGGGAGAAACAATACAGCCGCCGTGAACTTGCCGTACTCCACGCGTGGTCAATGTCCACGCATGCGTTTACCATGTAATAAAAATCATCAGCAGCAAAATTTTAATTAAAGAATCACCGGGTTGTTGTGCTTCATTAATTAAAGTTTTGATGATTATTCCTATAATTGTGTCAGTGGAAATATTGCCTACCCGTGGAAAGTGCACGACGGCCATACTGTATCATTGGTTCCACTTTTATTATTCAACTGCAATAAAATATAGCGACACAATACAAAAAGAACCAGAACTCTGCTGCAATATACAGACTTGATTTTGAAATTGTTTTCCGAACAGTCACAAAACAAAATTTACCCGAACTCTTTAGCACAGTTCAATGTTGTATGGTTCGTCTTTATAACAATAGAAGGTCTAATTGCCAGTAAATTATGGCCAGTGGACATATCGTCACTTCAGACTGCACATTTACAATTCGGGCGCCATTTTTATTTATTTATTTTATTTATTTATCAGTCCACCACGGTTTCATCGTGAAGGGGACTTATGGATTGTACTCCGTTCGTCCGTCCGGCCGGCCGGCCGGCCGGCCGTCTGTCCGGGCCACCACAGATGGCCTTGCAAGGTGACCACCCGTGTACAGTCGTTACTTGTGAGGTTGGGGATAAAACCGTTAGTACACCAACCACTTGTGAGGTTTTTTTCAACTTGTGAGGTGCGAAAAACCCACTTGTGAGTTGCGCAATTTTCCCTATACCTAACACTAAAATCACCTCACAAGTACATCTGCGGTAGAACGTCCGTCTATACGTCCGTTCGTCCGTCCGGGCTACCGCAGATGGCCTTGCGAGGTGACCGTCCGTGTGCAGTCGTTACTTGTGAGGTTGGGGGATAAAACCGTTAGTACACCAACCAATTGTGAGGTTTTTTCAACTTGTAGGGTGCGAAAAACCCACTTGTGAGTTGCGAAATTTTCCCCATACCTAACACTAAAATCACCTCACAAGTACATCTGCGGTAGAACATCCGTCCGTCCGTCCCACCGTCCGTCCGGGCCACCGCAGATGGCCTTGCGAGGTGACCGTCCGTGTACAGTCGTTACTTGTGAGGTTGGGGGATAAAACCGTTAGTACACCAACCACTTGTGAGGTTTTTTTCAACTTGTGAGGTGCGAAAAACCCACTTGTGAGTTGCGCAATTTTCCCTACACCTAACACTAAAATCACCTCACAAGTACATCTGCGGTAGAACGTCCGTCCATACGTCCGTTCGTCCGTCCGGGCTACCGCAGATGGCCTTGCGAGGTGACCGTCCGTCGTGTACAGTCGTTACTTGTGAGGTTGGGGGTAAAACCGTTAGCACACCAACCAATTGTGAGTTTTTTTCAACTTGTGGGGTGCAAAAAACCCACTTGTGAGTTGCGAAATTTTCCATATACCTAACACTAAAATCACCTCACAAGTACATCTGCGGTAGAACGTCCGTCCGTACGCCCGTTCGTCCGTCCGGGCCACCGCAGATGGCCTTGCGAGGTGACCGTCCGTGTACAGTCGTTACTTGTGAGGTTGGGGGATAAAACCGTTAGTACACCAACCAATTGTGAGGTTTTTTTCAACTTGTAGGGTGCGAAAAACCCACTTGTGAGTTGCGAAATTTTCCCCATACTAACACTAAAATCACCTCACAAGTACATCTGCGGTAGAACATCCGTCCGTCCGTCCCACCGTCCGTCCGGGCCACCGCAGATGGCCTTGCGAGGTGACCGTCCGTGTACAGTCGTTACTTGTGAGGTTGGGGGATAAAACCGTTAGTACACCAACCACTTGTGAGGTTTTTTTCAACTTGTGAGGTGCGAAAAAACCCACTTGTGAGTCCTTCCGTCTGTCTGTCTGTCTGTCTGTCTGTCTGTCTGTCTGTCTGTCTGTCTGTCTCTGTTCAAAATTTCAACATTATTCAGACATTATGGAAAGAGGATGCACGTCAAGGTTTTTCGAAAAAAAATTCAAAATGGCCGACTGGCAGCTATTTTTGTTGGAAATTGCGTGTAATTATTTTTCTGCCCAGAATTTCTAAACGACATTCCCTATTTCAATAATGTTTGGTATGGAGGTGTAGCAGGATAAGATTAACAACATATCATACGAGCTTTTTTTCTCATTCATAAATTATTCAAATTAGACGAACCTAAGCTTTTTTCAGCCATTTTTGTATATATTATGTTGGTGTGTCCTGTTACCACCTATATCTCAGAGACGCTTTGACGCTTTTGTTTCAAATTTACAGCAATGATCAGACACTATGTAAAATTGGTGCACGTCAATTGTTTGCGAAAAAAAATTCAAGATTGCCGAATGGCGGCAATTTTTGTTGGAAATTGCGTGTAATTAGTGTTCTGCATAGAACTTCTAAACGACATTTCCGATTTCAATAATTTTTTAGTATGGAATTGTAGCAGAATAAGATAAATAACATATCATACGGTTTTTTCTCGCGCATGAATTAAATCACATTAGACAAGCTTAAGCATTTTTCATCCATTTTTGTATATATGTTGGTGTATCCTGTTACCACCTATATCTCAGAGGTATTTTGGTGCTGTGCTTTCAATCTTCCTACATTGATCAGACATAAGTCCACAATTTGGTGATACCCCCAACCATGGGTGACTATTGTCTGATCGCTGGCGATCGGCGTTGCACTTATTTATTTATTTATTTATTTATTTATTTATTTATTTGGGCGGGCCACTGAAAGACGCTTCGAGATCGCAATACACCACATTATGAAGGGAAATGTCTGACTGGAATGTTTATTGGAGGTGTATCTCTACAAAGTATTGTTAAAGTGTCAAAACCCTAGACTGAAGCTATTAAAAAACTCGAGCTGATTTGGTTTGTTTGTTAAAAAACTATTATTTGTACTTCTTTGGGTTGCTGGGATATCTTACCTTGTTGATTGCGTATTAAATAAGCAACCACAAACATCGTACACACTTACTAGTATGGGAAAAATCTGACTACCAAACATTTATGATCCTTTTATCCATACTTTTCGATTGCTATTGTTCAGTTTTGTGGGTAATTTATAACCAGAGTGTGTCTTTCATTGCACCTCATGCTCTTGTTACAAATTCGGGTTTCTACGGAAGCCTATTGTGGCCAACATATGTAGTTGGGGGATCGAGCATTTCGAATATTCGCAATGCATTGCAAATATTCGCATTTAACATTGTGAATATTTGCAATGCATTCCGAATATTCGCAATGCATTAGTTTAGTTTAATCCTTTACCCAACGAATCGCCCGCATCCGCCCGCGTAATATGCAAATTCAGCAGTTGAAAAAATATTATTTTTCAACAAAAAATTTCAACAAAACCATATCATGTGACCCCTCGTTGGAACGAGCTCGTCGAGCTCGTTCCAACGAGGGGTCACATGATACGGTTTTGTTGATATTTTTTGAAAAATTTGAAAAAAATCATATTTAAAATAATAAAATTTGATATAGTCTGCGTTGGGTAAAGGATTAAACATATTTTATTTGCAAATTCTCTTACGGCAAATCAGATCGGAGGACAAGTGCTTAACACTTAGCAATACCTCCTTTCCGTTGGATTGTGAATATTTGCAGTGCATTGCGAATATTCGCAATGCGGAATGTGAATAGTCGCAATGCATTGCGAATATTTGCAATGCATTGTGAATATTCACAATGCACTGCGAATATTCGCAATGTTCGATGCCCCCGCCAAACACGTTGGCCCCCAATAGGCTTCCGTAGGTTTCTTACAAATAGCATTGTGTTGGGGAACGGTGACTTCAATATCAACAGAAAATATAACCATGTAGACAGGGGCCCAAAACAACATCGATCGTTTGTTCAATCAAACTTTTTCATTACACTCACTGGCGAAAATTATCAAAGCTGGGAATGCTGAAAATACAATACTTTGCTGGTCCAGTACGGTCGCCGTGAACTGGTCACTTTCCAGGGATGGGGAATATTTCCACGGACGCAATAATATCTAAATACTAATTATGGGAATAATCATCAAAAATTTAATTAATGAAGTACCGGGTACAGCCCGGTGCTTCATTAATTAAAATTTTGTTAAAGACGATTTTTATTACCTGGTGAATGCAAATGTGGGAATTACTGCCCACGCGTCCACGGTAGCTGTACTGTAAGAGCGGTCTCTTTCTTCAGTCAGATCACGATCTCGTCGTAACACATTTACACGAGTGGATCAAGATTTTATAACAAAATAAAAGTTAGCTGACATTATCCTAAATTTACGACCAAGAAAGATGTAGATAATATGTAAAATGTAGACAGAGATTAGCGTAGTCGGTGGATACTCAAAGAATGTTTGTGTGTATGTGTTGGTGGTTGTGGGGAGGGTTAGTTACAAACGTATTTACGCAATATCAAACAACGCATTGCGCAATAGCGGCGTGCTGTGCAATACGAAGGGCGCATTATACAATATAATTAGCTTATGCATTATGCAGTAAAAAGCACGCATTAAGTAATAATTGATCTTAGTTATAAATTGTGTCTGATTGCTGGATGAGGGGGCGAGGTGGCTCAGTAGGTAGAGGTGCACGCTGCAAGCTGAGAGGTCCTCGGTTCGAAACCCACATGCGGCAACCGCGTTGTGTCCTTGGGCAAGACACTTCACCCCCATTGCACACGCGGGGGCACGGTGGCGCTGTGTACTACGGCGGACTGGTCGTCGATGGTGCACCTGTCCTCAACCAATGCTGACCCTACTTGTGTGGAGTTAGTATGCTGGGGAGATAACAGTTGCTCGCCGTGATTGGTAGTTCTCTCAGGGTTCTCCGGCTTACTCCACCCGTAAAACTGTCGTGGTCATAATTAGCCATTGTGCAGAAATACGTGACCTTAAACTCCAATAAATAAATAATGGTATTTGAGCGTGGCCACTCTGGCCTGTTTTGCTGACCAAGGGCTCTCGCGCACTTTGATCGCAGTCCCTGACAGTGGCGATAAAGTTTTGTACAGTAATTAAGGTTGATGTGCTATAAATTTATCGAGTATTGTTTCAACGGTAGTATATTAGGCCCACTCAGATGCATTTTGCTGGACAAGGTTTCTTGTGCACTTTCTGGCAGTCCCTATCCCTGCCACACATCTGGTGTATTAAATTGAGGCCGGTAAGTTACGCTTAATGAAGCTGTGTTCGAATGGAAGTATACTCTGCCGACCGACCCCCTTTTGAGTTTCATTTTAGAAATTCTTATCCCTTGACTTACAGCTTAGTATAGCAAATTAAGGCCGACAGAATAACACTCGCTTCAAGTGCAGTAATTCAAGGCATCGACCAACTTACTGATGGTTTGTTCACTGCAATACGTTACCAGGCAATAATTTCTATTACGCATCCGGAAACACATTCTGAAGGAATTCGTTGTTTTGTCTACTGCAGTGCATTTAAGCTGGCGGGATCCTGGTGTGTGTGTGTCATCGGGTGGGTGTAAAATTATTTTTGGCTACGCCAGGAACGTCTCAAGGAACGATAGACACAAATGTTTAAGTTATAGAATGTTAGGAAGGGAAATGATACGTAGTATGCTTTAGCTTTTCTTATTCCTGTGTTGGTTACGGTTTTTTTCTCTTGCACACTATCAGCAGTCACGAAACACTGTTTCTCATGCTGTTACTTGTATACTCTACCAATAGTCTCTCGTATTAGAAGGTTGCTACGAAAGCTATTTTACTACACGAATTATTGCCTGGAAACATAAAAAAGGAAGAAAGACCTCTTTCACTTTACTTCTATCGACGCGAGTTGTATATTTCATGACCACGCCTGTCTACCCATGTTGAAAGGCACTAGATAGAGACTCCTAACAGGCTGCAGAAAAAACGTTTATTATCCAAAACAGGGCCAGCGAGGTTATAGTCAGAGCCCAGTGAAGCTTCGAAATTTTATTGAATTCGAAATAGTCCCTGTAAATTTTCGAATCGTCGTGATGTTCCTGAACTCTTTCCAAGCGTCTCATCTTGAACTCTTCTTCTATCACCAGGTCTACTGTACAGGAGACCTGATAACAGTAGGATAATTCAAGGAGATTCAGCTACGACCCTACTTCGATTCCGTCCTCGAAAATTCCGATTTTTGGCAGTCCACAAAGAGAATATTTTGATATACCGACAGTCGTTTGGTCATTTTCACGATATTTCTCGCAACAACAGGTCTTGGGATGCATCAATTTTGGGGGCCCCAGAGGAACCCAATATGGGCCCAACGGGAATATTCTCTGAGGACCATACGCCAGTCCGCCTCTGGCAAGGATATTCAATTCTTTTCGATTAGAAATCCTTTCCCTGCTTCGATTCGGTATTCGACTCTCGTCGAAATCTGAGATTAGCACGGCCCTAGTGGTAAATGGAATTCAGTGTCCACGCTGGCTCGAATTTGTTTGGTGCCCAGTGGAATTTTGTTCGGTGCCAAATGATCTTTTGGTGCCAAATAAACGATTTTAGTGCCAAAGGTATCTGATTGTAAAGGAGAACAAATTAAACATGTATTGTCCTTTGAGGGGTACATAAAAGATACTCAAAGTAAAAAATTACAGTTTAGTATTAACCCCCTTCACTCTGATGTAAAAATACCAAAACTCAGGAAGCTGTTTTTTCCCATAATGCATCTAGAAATTTAACTAATTCAATCTCGTTTGACAGAGCTCAATGAGCTCTGTCAAACGAGATTGAATTGGTTGAATTTCTAGTTGCATTATTGGAATTTTTTCTGCCTGAAGTTTAGATATTTTGACAGCAGTGTGCAGGGGGTTAACTGGCTCTAACAATATTAAAGTATACAAAATTATTTTGTGATTTTTATTTACTCACTGTTTATTCACTCCAAACGAACTTGTGGTAAATAATTTATTTTTCAGAAGGCTTACAAAAAACTTAAGCAAGAAAATACATATTATTACCACTCAATCTATAAGTTACTAGTCGATTAACATGATTTTGGAGGGCCGTTAAAACTCCATAATTTCATTGACGTCATTCGACGGAGCCGGGCCGTGGACGATAATGGTATAAATAGCCATTAGCGGCCCGTGGCCCAGCTATTTTTAGATTCCATGGTCTAATGAATTACTCCCATTCGGATGACGTCCCTTTGTATTTCTGAACTGAAGTCGAACGCAGGATCGAAACAGAAATATCGAACCGACTTTTGTGATTATTTCTTCCAGCAGTTCCCTCGTGCGGTTAGCTGTAGCAGGGAGTGGTAATAATAGTAATAACATGATTGTTGTCAGGCATCATGATTCATTAGCGGCCCTGCAGCAATGATGAACAGCGCTTGGGCTTATTAACGGCCCTCGTCTTCGTCGCGGACCTTCAATAAACCCTCGGGCTGTTCATCATTGCTGCAGGGCCGCTAATGAACCATAATGCCCTCCAAAATCATGTTATTGTTATATTAAGTAATAAAGAAAGGTTATGATACGAATCAGATTAAATGGACAAAGTATTAATTCAGCTGACCCTCAACAAAGAGCCATTTCTACATCTATTACTTATAGACTACTCGACAGACGTGATATCTGTCTCGATGATGTCATCATAAAGCGATATTATCGGAAACGATGCACTGAAATAATAAATCACAAAGCTTTTGAGACCTACCCAAAGGATTTTTGTGCTAAACGCTTTTTAGTGCAACTGACACTATAGGAATCCGATAGCGTGACCTCTGAAAGTATTATAGAAAACTGTCTACGGTACAGCTGCCGTGGACTGGTCGTAAGCCACGCGCGGGCAGTGATGCCCAAGCATGCGTTTGCTCGGGTAATAAAAATCATCATCAGCAGTTTAATTAGTCAAGCTTTTGATGATTATTCCTATAATTATTGTTTGAAATTTGATATTATTGCGTTCGTGGAAATATTGCCCACCCGTGGAAAATGTCCAGTGCGCGGCGGCCCGTACTGTATCAAACACATCTCTTTCTGACATTCGAATTTGCTCGATTATTACTTACGACACCCCTGGGCTTAGCCATGGTGAAAACCATTGATGGAAAACAGAACGGCTGATAGGTTGATTAGTTACGAAAGTGCGCCCAAGCATAGAAAAAACTATTTTTCCAAGTAGTGTGCTTAAAAGCATGAACTGGAAGAGTCGATATTCAATATGTTTAGAGAGTTTGTTTTAGTTTTCACTCGTTAGCATTACGTTTGTGCGCCAATCTGTCATTTAACCCTTTACCCAACGTAACGGCCAAAACCGGCCAGCGCTATTCTCAAAAATCGCCAATTAATTTTCAAAATATTTTCATTTTTTGTCTCAAAAACATAGGTTATGACCCCTCGTTGGAACGAGCTCGTCGAGCTCGTTCCAACGAGGGGTCATAACCTATGTTTTTGAGACAAAAAATGAAAAAAATTAGTTATTGAAGAATTTTTTTTGCAAGTGTCGTCTGCTTTTCATGTTAGGTAAAGGGTTAACTCATGATACCTTGAACGGTTATTGTGTGATACATGTTAAAAAGTTTCTCGAATAACTAAAATAACTAAAACGTTTGTTTCATCACTGAAAGGAGGATTGTGTCCCCTCATTGGAATAAGTTCGTTCTAACGTGGCGTCATATGCCATGTTTTGTAGCCAAAATTGAAAAATAATCTAATTTGAACAGATTTTTTTAGAATATTCTTAACCGCATATGGCTGTTCCTTCAGTTAAAAGGTACTATTAATCAGTGGCGTAGCCTGTGGGGGTGTGGTAGGGGAGGAGCATATCCCCCTAATTTCAGCCATGCCCCCCCCCCCCCCCCCCCCATGTGAACACAGATAGGGTTTATCAGGCAAGAAATTTTATTATCTAGATATTTATAAGGGGAGTGCGTAATAGCCAATTTATATATGGAATCCGACGTATCTCAATTTAATGACCAATGCAGTCAATTATTTGCCACGCTCGAGAGAAACATGTCGCAGTGAAATCGTCCTCGGTGTTCCGTCGCCGGATCTTAGAGTCAAGGAAATTGCGCTTTTCTGTCTCGACTTTCAAATATTTTCGCGGGGGAGGCAGGTCCCTCTCCAACGCCGTCCCCCATCTCGCCGCTGCTCGGCTCGGATGATGCTGCGCATCATATTCTCTACACCCACTAGACATTACTCTTGCCCCCTAACTTTGGTATCCTGGTTATGCGCATGATATTAATTCCCTGCTAACTGATGTCACAATACTGAAATTTCAAGCAGAAAACTTTCCCCCATAATATAACTAGGACTCTAGTCAATTCAATCCCAATGAGCTCTCTCAAACAAGACTGAATTAATTAACTCTTTTGGCGCGACAGGCGACTAAAGTCGACAGACGGCAGACCACGGAAAGGTACTGCAGTAGTCATTTTAGCCAACTGTGTGTGTCCATTTCCAAGTGCTTTTAACTCTTTACCCATCGCAGACGATATCCAAATTTATTATTTTAAATATTATTTTTTCAAATTTTTCAACAAATTTCAGTAAAACCATATCATGTGACCCCTCGTTGGAACGAGCTCGGCGAGCTCGTTCCAACGAGGGGTCACATGATATGGTTTTGTTGAAATTGTTTGAAAAAATGATATTTTTTCAACAGCTGAAGTTGCATATTACGCGGGGGAAGGGGGGGGGGGTGCGGCCAATTCGTTGGGTAAAGAGTTGAACAAACATACATATTCCTACGCTTCATGCACCATTTATGTCCTATCCATGAACAACGATATCGTCCCTTGAAAGTATAAAGGTGCCATTTAAATATATACATAAAATCATTTGAAAAACTGTCAATGAGATCATTACAAAATCTTTTAAAATAATAACGCTTTAATCTAACAACCTATACTTTTTGTAAAATTTCTGAGGAATATTAGGCGCTAAGAATTCTGTTTCTCAGATTATTCCGCGCCAAAAGAGTTAAATTCCTAGTTAACGCAACCAGGAACCAAACCAATGCGATATTGTGTGACTTTGACAGAATTCAGTGAGCTAATACAAACGTGATTGAGCTCGTTAAATGTCTAAATGCATTATGGAAAAAATTTGAAGCTTGAATTTTTTTTTTATATTTTGACATCAGTTTTAAGAGGGTTAAAATGGATTAAAATTGATATCAGTGTAACTGGGTTCAGAGGAAATAATAAAGTCACCCCGACATTTAGCTGCGTTTTTTTTTTAATTTAAGTTTATTCTCAAAACACCAATTATCAATGAAGGCGGGATGTTACAGTAAATGCGCGGGTTGAAACCGGGTAACTTTCTATTTGAACAAATTCAATCCGACTATTTTCCGGAAGAGTACCCTGGAGTAGGCGAACGTGTTATATAAGCTTAAACAAACTGATCTCTGTGAGATAGGGTGGATTTAACAAATATCGACAACAAAAGTGACTGTTATCACACTTTTTGTTGGAATGTGCTTCATACAGACTGACAGTTAATAAATGAGAACATCGTTTGGTAATAATAAACAGAGGCTGGCTGCACCAAGCAGGGGATAGTTCCCAGTGTTTAGTCTTTTGTTTCCTTCCCCTGTACGTCAGAAAGGGTTAGATTAATGCCTGCTGATATAAGACAAAAAATACAGCAAGTGTTGTTTTCCGCACCTTGATAGATGACAGTCTTGGCGGAGGACGACGGTGGGATCAGAACATAAGGAATGCTCTCACGCGAATACTGCTTCACAAAATGCGAGTTGGTCAAAAATATAGCTTCGTCATGTTTATAATGTGGCCATGTTTGCATAGGTTTTCATGCTACCCAGTGCATTTTGGTCAGGGTGCGTTAATTTCCTTTTCACATCCCAAATAATGCGTTTCGGTTAGAACTTGGTCAACACTGTTAACCCTTTACGTAACATGAAAAGCAGACGACACTTGGCAAAAAAATTCTTGAATAACTATTTTTTTTCATTTTTTGTCTCAAAAACATAGGTTATGACCCCTCGTTGGAACGAGCTCGACGAGCTCGTTCCAACGAGGGGTCATAACCTATGTTTTTGAGACAAAAAATGAAAAAATAATGAAAATTAATTGGCGATTTTTGAGAGTAGCGCTGGCCGGTTTTGGCCGTTACGTTGGGTAAAGGGTTAACCCTTTACTCAACGTAACGCTCAAAACCGGCCAGCGATATTCACAAAAATCGCCAATTAATTTTCATTATTTTTTTAATTTTTTGTCTCAACAACATAGGTCATGACCCCTCTTGGGAACGAGCTCGTCGAGATCGTTCCAAAGAGGGGTCAAAACCTATGTTTTTGAGACAAAAAATGAAAAAAAATTAGTTATTCAAGAATTTTGTTTGCAAGTGTCGTCTGCTTTTCATATTAGGTAAAGGGTTAAAACTTACACCTGTTTGAGCGTTTCTGTCTGGCGCATCATTATCATCCATGCGTGCTGCTGCCAGATATTTCTGCCCATCTTTCTTCCATGACAGCAAATCTCTTATCGTGAGAGCAGATATAGATTGGCTCTTTTTGGCCAAAATCTCATAGCATACCGAATTTATTAGCTATGTTTTCAGTATTTTATAAATACTCAATGGGTTAAAGGCAAGCGTAACGGATAAACTGGGACCATCATAGCGTTTCGAAAACTAAATTCAGAAATAAAACTACAATCTTGGCTGGACATCATCATCCATAGCGGGGAATCAGGCTCGTAGTTAGGATTTTTGTTGGGGAGATGCAGTAACCAAAATTGAGTTTTCAAATTGAGCTCTGTAGTTGCATCCGGGAATATATGTGGAATTTAAGATCAAACACACAAGCACTTCTGGACTGTTTTATTTGAGAAATTACATACAAAATAAATCGATAAAGTTGGTCGGCATATTTTTATTTACCAGATATATATTATACCTATATATGTAATTCTGTTAATATGTGATTCTGATAGAAATTAAACGGCTATAAGCTCGGTGTATCAAATAGGGCCTACACGACCAGGAGCATGCAAATATTTCTGTGAAACATCTAGACAGTTTAAGACTTTTTTATAGTCGAGGTTTTTTTTTAAAAAATATCGAAGTTGGTGCCTGGGCGTTTCAGATAAACTGCATGCAAATGATAACATTTATGTCTTGAAACACCATACCCTGATACATTGTACCCTCTGTGGCAAAGCCACAGAGGGTACGATGTATCGGGGTAGTGAGGTTGGCCCATTTTATCTAAATCTTTAAATCTCAAATGGGAAATAGTCCCTCCAGTGGAACTCGAATTTTGTGGGGAGGTGCGTTCGAACCCGTTGCGCTTCACCCTGGCTACGCGCCTGGAAATAAAGACGAAAAATCTTACACGAACTTGTTAAAATAAACGCCGTGGAACTACAAATTAGCTGCCTGCAAAACGTCTAAAGCCCGAGGATAGTTCCCATTGACTGAATTTCAAATCGGCAAAAAGTTACCACGGATTTTCAGGCAATTTTGCTTTTACCTGACATATATTTATGAGCACGTTGTGTTTTTCTTTCAAGTTCTCATACCAAAAATGAGGTACCAAACTGCACTATGGGTTAACCGCCAGTGCGTCAAGAGGTTTAGCGCGGGTCTGTGAACAAATTACGGAGTAGACGCATATGAACGTGATACGGAGGTTTTAGCCGTGAAATGTTACATTACGATATATGGAATGTATTATTTATTTATTTGTTGGTGTTTAATTAAGGTCACATATTTCTGCACAATGGCTAATCATGGCCACGACAGTTTTACGGGTGGAGGAAGACGGAGTACCAGGAGAGAACCACCGAGCAACGGCGAGCAACTGTCAGCTCCCCAACATACTAACCCCATACAAGCAGGGTTAGCATTGGTTGAAGTCGAGTGCTCCATCGACGTGCAGCATGCCTTAGTACACAACGCCACTGAGCCCCCACGCGGGCAATGGGGATAAAGTGAATATATGGAATGTGAAATATGAATAATGTGAAACGAGTCTGAGCGATAATATTTGCTGTTTAATTCACTTTTTTTTAATTTCAATGTTTTTGCATACGACCGGGCGTTTTTACTCCTGACACACTGTGTGATGCAAAAAGTTAACTTTCGTATTTCGCCACTGAAACCACTTTGCATTGCTGCATCCATAGCTTACAATTTGACGATCGTATCTTTAATTTTATTCGGACTGTTCGTGTTCAATATGAAACGACTGCCACTTTCTTCGGACATGACTCGTTGTATGAAGGATTTTCAAACAATCATAGTTCTGCGATTCCTAAAGCGGTGATTTTCTCCATCAAATCACTTTTGTTGCTCTCTGGTCACGACAGATTTTCCTCGGTGATCCACATTTTGAAATAAAATATTTCATCTTACAAGAAGAACGTATTTCCCCCAAATACAAGCAAAAACGTCATAAATAACGTCAGATAAAATACAAATATATACTGAGGGTCTCAACCGCACGTGCGACCATTCGATTCAGAAAGAGAACGACACATGTTGAGACCACCGTTTTGATAAATTGATGAGAAATAAATCACCAACTCAGCGAATTGAATTAGACAAGATCATTTTTTTCTATGATGATATTTTTACATCGGCCTATCATGCATTAACCTGAAAAATAAAATAAAGATACAGACAGCTGAAAAGCTACTATAAACACCGGCGGTTATAGTACAAGTGGAACAATGATTGGGGATTACGTCATTCACAGACTTGTCGACATTTGCCAAGAGACGAGGTCTTGACTTCAATACACCATCTCGGAACCACACATGGTGGCAATAACCTATATGTAGCATAAATATGAAACCAAGACAATCAAACCAATATAACATCTGGGTTGCAACGTTATCGCGTTTATTTTACTACAGATGATGTTCCGGCGGTGTGGGTAGAAAGACGGACCGAGTTTTCGCCCTGATCTCGCCTGAGTCGCAATCAGGTCGTGGTTTGTCCTCTTTTGTAATGAGAGTACTATAGTTCGGCAGCACTGACATGCGGTGCAGGGTTACAAAGTGCGGTCGGTATCCACTGTATATTTCTTCATTGATCCTTTATCTAACACTAAAGGCAGACGATACTTGCAAATAAAATTCGTGAATAAAAAAATAGCTTATGACCCCTCATTGGAACGGGGCTCAACGAGCTCGTTCCAATGAGGGGTCCTAAGCTATGTTTTTGAGATACAAAAATGAAAAAAATAATGAAAATTGAATGGTGATCTTTGTGAATAGCGCTGGCGTTACGTTGGGTAAAGGGTTAACGGTGTCCCGATTCCGAGCGGGTACTCGACAGAGCCTTATTTTATGCTACATGTGTGTCCCAACTATGAATTCTCCACAGAGAGGTGTGAAGCAAGGGTAACAACCGGAAGGCCATTGCAACGTGATTGATATTTTTTTAGGCCTGGTTGAGCAACGTCGAGCCCGGTTAGTCCTTGGATGGGCGACCGTCTGAGCGATCGATTCGGACTCCCGCGTTGTGTCCTTGGGCAAGGCACTTAATCCCGATTGTCCACATGGGGCACGATGACGCCGTGTACTAAAGCGTACTGCACGTCGACGGTCCGCATGTCTTCAAACAATCTAACCCTGCCTGTGCAGCAGTGCGGGGTTACGATGTTGGGGAGCTGGCAGCTGCTCGTCGTTGAACGGTGGTTCTATCTGGGTACTCCGGCTTCTATAAATAAATAAATAAATAAATAAATAAATAAATAAATAAATAAATAAATAAATAAATTGAGGCCTGGAAATAACCCGCGAACGATCGCTTACGTTACGCGGGGGGATATGGCAGTTGTAAACAACGCGAACGAACTACATGTTACGATACAATAATACAATGACAAATAATACAATATAAATTAAATTCCTTATCTGTATGTGAGATCTTATAGTCTCTTAGGACTAACTCGATTCATGGGTTGTACATAACAGTGTAATGGTATGCCGTTTATGTCTCAACAGAATTTCTACTAAAATAAAAGTAAACACTAACACGGGACCTCGCCAAAGTTCCTTTAAGACGTAAACAGCATGGCTGGCGTTGTAATACAGAGAAGGTGGAAAAGCATAAAAACACAATATTTCTATTGGTAGCTACCACGTTACATAAAGGAACCCGCTAACGTAGGAACGATGTAAGCTCTTTATTCCAAAGCCTGTTTATTGTGAAAAACGGCTCGACGGAAGGACACTAAGAGTTGGAACAAAAGTCATAGAGTTGAAACGGTTTACCGATTAATCGATTAACCAATGATCAACGTCTTGATTGATCAAAAACGTAATTGAGCGATTAACCGCTACTTTTGAACTACTGTATTTTCTGGGTTAATAAAGAAACAATCTTGCTCCAAAAAGGCAAACATTGTCGCGTTGACTCACATCAATTACATGAGACAGATTAAAGCATACAAGTTACGTGATGACGTACTTGTTCACTTGCATGATTTTCTGTATCAGTAGCTGGAACTGGTCATTCTTAAGTTAACCTTTACCCAATGCGGGTAGCAGACGACACTTGCAAAATAGATCTTGAATTACTAAACATTTTGAATTTTTGTCTCAAAAACATACCTTATGATCCCTCATTGGAACGAGCTGAACGAGCTCGTTCCAATGGGGGATCACAAGCTATGTTTTTGAGACAAAAATTGAAAACATAATAAAATCTGAATGGAGATTTTTGTATGCAGAGCTTACCGATTTAGTCCTTTACGTTGGGTAACGGGTTATTGCTATAAATCATCAACGGTACGGCAATTATTCAGCTACCTATAAGGGCAAGTGATTAATCGGTTAACCAAGGTTTATCCATGTGATTAATCGATCAAGAAAACCCTTTAACCGTTTCAGCTCTAAAAAAGTCAACAATTGTCTTTCGAAAAAGAAAAAGCTTATTTGAGTTCAGTGATAAGCCTGGATCAAAAGAGAGACGTGGCTTCCTGCCTGTGAAGTTTTCAGTCTGTGGTCTGGGCCGTGTTGATACTAGGCTACAGGACTGATTTATCGTCAAATGTTTCAGAATTCACAAACTGACTTGGATTCCCACAACTTCCTTATCCACCTGAATTCAATAGACAGAAAAATGTCGAAGAAGTCAGTAACGTTGGTGAACTGTGTTTGAACCTTTACTGTAAAGTCTACTTCTGTCTTTGTCTTAGCCTGACTAGGGCCTGGAAACTAGGCCCCACAAAGTAGATCTTCTGTTTCTCAGACCACTTTTTGTAACACTGCAAGTGGGCGGACGGTTTTTTATTTTTGTAATTATTTCTTTGCCATCAAAAAGTTTATGTACATGTTTTTCTGTTGTTTTTTTTTTTTGTTTGTTTGTTTTAGGCCTAATAATGTACAGAATAGCATGCGTGGTGATGTATTTCCTACCTTGGGTGCAAACAAAAAAGGGGCTTTGCAATGCCAAAGAATTGTAAAGCCTTGCTGCACTCAAGGGACAAATTTATCAATTTTATTAACTTGGGTAAAATATCAGACATAAACCATTTAATTTTTATTTTTTTAATAAATGGTTGTAAAAAAGAGGGCATGTGGCAGCCAAAATGACCATGCGCGAGGGCCCGATGAACGAGTTTTTGTTTTAATTTTTTAGGCCTTACAGAAGGTTTTTATGTGATTTACTCCATCTCTTGAGAAATCTCATATCACATAATTATGAGACTATTTTAGAGCATCTGGGGTCACTAATGTGCTATAATTCTTTTTAATATTATGTACACCGATGTCGAAATATCAAAGCTGCAAGCAGCATTTTTTTTTTATAATTCAAATAGGAAATAAACCGATCCGATATTGTATGGCAGAGCACATTGTGCTCTGTCAAACCAGGTTGAATGGGTTGAGTTCCTGGTTGCATTTTCCGAAAACAATGGTGCTTGGAACTTTTTACTTTGATATCAGTGACTCGTTTTAACAACCATTTTGTTGCCATTTCCTACTAGAACAAATGAAGCATATAAATTTCGAGATTTGATCACTGCAGTAGACGGAAATCCAATCAGATTCTAATTGATTGTTACGAGAATTTTATTTTGGGATTCTGTCGAAAACGAGGATATGTACCGAAATTAACTGAAACAACCATAGAAACACGAATCCCGTTAGCTAGAGCAATGGAGTTTCAGGGAAAAGGGATTAACCCTTTACCCAACGCAGACGATATGCAAATTTATTATTTTAAATTATCGTATAAATAAATAATTTTCGGTACTTCTCTGTGTGTTTAAGGAACACTAAGCTTAGTCCAGCTCGCGAAGCTCGACAGGCCTAGGTGGATGTGGTCCGGTTTCTGCAGTCATGAACGTTATCCAAACTTCGTCAGGGATAACCTCTTTTCTACTACCTGCACTCCTTCCGGACTTAAAAGGTGTCTAACCAGCTTCGAGTTGTGCTGTTGCACTTTGCTCTCTGTCCGCTGACCTGTCCGAGCCGCAGTCAGAACAGAAGAAGATCTGGATGTATGTGAGTGTGTAAGTGTGTGAATCTGCGTGCGTGTGTGAGAGTGATTTCTGTGTGGTTGCACGTGTGGGTCCGTGAGTGTGTGCTTGCGCCCCTGGGCCAGCCCAACCCATACAAAATTGACCTAGCTTAGTGGAAAGTTTTATATACCAATTATTTAATCAATGTATCTAAAATCAACTAGAGCCCTTTCCCCTTCGCTTTTGCCTTATCTTTCTGCTACAGATTTGTTCGTTAATGCCTTTGTTCTTTTCCTTTTCTCTTTTTAATTTGCAAAAAACATTATTATTTTTGTACATTATCAACTGCTATCATAACATACTGGATTGTTAATGTAATGGAGAGGAGGCTTAGCTAAGTGTTGAGCATTTGTCCTCCAATCCCTTTGCTTTCTTGTTTGCAAATAAAATATGTTTAATCTATTATTTTAAATATCATTTTTTTTAAATTTTCAAAAAATTTCAACAAAACCATATCATGTGACCCCTCGTTGGAACGAGCTCGACGAGCTCGTTCCAAAGAGGGGTCACATGATATGGTTTTGTTGATTTTTTTCGAAAAATGATATTTTTTCAGCTGCTGAATTTGCATATCACGCGGGCGTATGCGGGCGATTCGTTGGGTAAAGGGTTAAATGATCTGTCTGCATTACATAACCAAAATACAGAAGACAACATGATTGAGTGGTGATGAAGAGGACTATACCCTGAATCATGTACAAGGTTCTGATAGCGTTGGAGGTTCAAAACCTATCCCAACCATTTCACTTTCTCAGGTTTTTCCTGATTCAATCTATAAACTCAGTTTTTTTCTGTTTTTCACCAAACATTTGTGTTCTCTCTGTTAAATATAAACATTACAAAGGTACAGTACAGTCTCCGTGGGCTGGTCATAATCCACGCGTGGCCAGTGATGTCCACGCATGCCTTTACCAGGTAATAAAAATCACCATCAGCAAAATTTAACCCGGTGCTTCATTAATTAATTTTTTGATGATTATTCCTAAAATTAGTGTTTGGAATCTAATATTTTTGCGTCTGGGGAAACATTGCCCACCTGTGAAAAGTGACCATTCCACGGCGAGCGTAATGTAATGAGTGGTTGCTTCAGTTTTTGTAATGTGTCCTGTATGGGATGTATTTGGGAAGAAACGTGCTCTGTTCTTCTGTGAGTCATTTCCAAATAAAAAACTTGAAAGATTTAGAAGTTTTGACAAACAACTAAGTGATAAATTCCGTGGAATTTTGATCATTCAAATGTATTTTTATGTTTCAGATAACCATATTTAGTGATAAGAGGAGTTAGTGCGCATGCGCAGCGCGTGTTAGGGTGATACGTGTTTCCGTCGTCCATTTTGTATACTGGAGACCGCCATCTGATTTGTACGGTAGCACGTGGTTGCTATGTTACCCAGAGGCAACAACAGGACAGGAGTATGTTCGGAGGGTATGTTCGATTGAATAGGAGTAAATTTAATTACCACAAACAACCCGACAATCCCTCTAAATCACCAAAAACGACTTGATTTACTACGGATTTCCCCCGCAATCATTTTTAGGACGCAATGCCATGGATTTTAATAGTAGCACGCAGTGTTATAGTACCTATGGGGCTCCCGGGGGTAAGTACGATTAAAATAGAGTAGTTTTCTGGTTCGGATTCCCACAGAATCCATATTTACTTCGCGGAATTACCACAAACAACTCCATAACTGTTTACTTGGCTCTGATTTCCCAGTAAAATCTCGGTGTCCGCCTATGTATCTACAAGCAGCGTTATGAGTTCTTTGTTCTATTTATTCTGACTTCCCTAAACATGTTTATGTTCTATTTTACACATTACAGGTAGCACATAAACACATGCTGGATGTGTCGATGTGTGCTTATGTGAAAATGCACAATGTGACACATTGTTTCCCCCAAAAGGGATTCTATAGGGATTCCAAAAAGGGATTCCATAAGTGGGATTCTGTCTTACCTCGAGTGATCTGCATATACTGCTCGAACGACTCGAGTCCCATCGAGCAAATGTGCTTTAGTGCAATTGCTCGCTCGAGTGACTCGCACAAACGAATCTTAGCCTCGTTTCGAAAAAAGGGATTCTGTAGCCAAAGACGTATCCTAAAAAGGGATTCTTGAAAAGGGATTCTTAAAAAGGGATTCCGTAAATGGGATTCCTAGCCGTAAAATGATGTTCAGTGATTTGATATAATGCCTCGAGGATATAAAAAGGGATTCCTTTCCCGAACTACATTATTTCACTTCTGTCCGCTCCCGACTCTCGTGGATTTATAAGCAAATAAAGCTATAAAGCAAATAAAGTTATTAGGGTCGCAAGGGATTTCAATCCCACATCGTCCCAGTGCGCCTTCGGCGCGCAGAAACTTTTCATTCATTCATTCACTTCTGTCCAGCAATGAATCAAAGTGCCAAAAATCATTCAGTTATTTCAAATGTCTCCTGCTACACAAGCGAACCATCCACGAACCTAGGAGGTATCAGTGCTAAAAGTGTGCAAAGCCGTTTAACGGGAGACATAACCTATCCAGACACTAGAAGATCCACTCACCACAGGAACTACGGCAATCATGCAGAAGAGAAGAACGCAGAAGAATAAACCAAGTTGAACCAATGGACCTGTCAAAACCATACAAGGTGAATAACCATGAACAAGTCAGAAACATGTGGGTACTACGACCACCAACAGAATTGCATCGGACAGTAATGACCGGATCAGGGAAGAAAGGATTACGTATTGGTCGAACCCAGTTTACTGGAAAGCTTACTAGATCGACAGCATTTGGTGCGCAGAGAACTCAACGAACTTGCCGCGATGGACCTGGATAGAGAAATGAGAGAGATTACAGAATCTCGAACCATGAACGAGACCGAGAAGATTTTTCACTGCAACCAGATTTTACAAAGATATAGAGAATTCTACAAAAAAGCTTCGCACCCGATAGCGCTCAAGAAACAGGACCAGAGATAACAACGGAGAGAACAAAGTGAACGAAAAATGAAGTGATCGAATACAACGAAGATAACAGAACAAACAAAACAAATATTGAACTATATAACAGGCAGTGTACAGAAAGACAATAACATTTTTAACTTTAACAAAAGTTCTTTCTTTTTTTTCTTCTTACTAGTGGGGAAGGGGAATACCCTCGAGATTTTATATCAAATCAAGGAACATCATTTTACGGAGTCGGCTTGGAATCCCATTTACGGAATCCCTTTTTAAGAATCCCTTTTTAGGATATTCTGTGGCTACGGAATCCTTTGTTTCCGAAATGAGGCTAAGAGTCGTAAGTGCGAGTCACTCGATCGAGAAATTGCTCTAAAGCACATTTGCTCGATGGGATTCGAGTCATTCGAGTAGCATGTGCGAGTCACTCGAGGTAAGACAGAATCCCACTTATGGAATCCCTTTTTTAGGAATCTATGTAGAATCCCTTTTTGGGGTATGTCTGTTGCTATGGACTCCCTTTTTCCTGAAATGAGGCTAAGAGTTGTATGCACGAGTCACTTGTTCGAGCAATTGCTCTAAAGCACATTTGCTCGATGAGATTCGAGTCGTTCGAGCAGTATGTGCGAGTCACTCGGTTCTTAATTGCATAAGAAATTGCGCCAATACCACAACATGTATATTTTATTTATTAACTAATTAATTTCTTAGAAGTCTGGAGTTTCGAACAATAATCCCGACTGACCAATATTCCAACTGGATCATAAAGGCATGCCTTGGTCGAAGGCATGCCTTGATGATGCAAATGGAATGTTAGTCAGTCGGGACTTGAGCCATTAGAGTCAGAGCAAATCAGACTTAACCCCCTCCCCCACCCACACCCACACACACGCACACATACACACATACACACACACACACACACACACACACACACACACACACACACACACACACACACACACAGCTGATCATCTTCTCAACGCACCTGCTAGCCACCTATTAGGTGAAAATGTTATGGGCTGATCATGGGTTGGTCTATTTATTTGGCTTCAACCATATCTCAACCGGACGGCTAACCCTCCGGCTTCGAGTTGAAGCATGGTTGAAGTAAAAGAGAGAGACAGACCGAACCGGCTGAAGGCGTAATTCTCAAACAAAATGCAACTGAATCAGCTTAGTATTTTCCAATAAAACTTATCGGCACTCACAATGCCACCTCTGGACAAAACAGTCTGCAAGTTGCTTTGGCTTCTTCAAAATTGTGGACTACATAAAATGGAAAAGGGTGCTTTTGAACTAAGTTGGTTGCCTCTTGATTTTATAATTAAAGATATAAATATTGATGTGGTATATTTATGTTGATTTGAGGACCATCACTGGGATTGCGATACAAATTATAGACATGTGAGAGAGACTCATGATCGGAGCAAATAGCGACATATCATTTATGGCGTTGTCATGAAATGTAAATCTCCACTGAACCTAACTTGAAAACCTTGCCTGTTTGATAAGCGTGCCGATCTGGAGATCCTTCTAAAATGTATATGTTGAACTTATGGTATACACTTTTGCGAAACACTGTTGGAAACGATCTAGATACCCCCACCCACCCCACACACACACACACACACACACACACAATAACAGTTTGTAAGTGACAGGATTTCACCAATAACAATAGGTGAATACTCAAGACAGAGTAGCTTAATTTTATTTATTTATTTATTTATTTATTTATTTATTTATTTATTTATTTATTTATTTTTTATGTATTTATTTATATTTTAAACTGCTTTATTTATTTATTTATTTATTTATTTATTTATTTATTTATTTATTTACAACATCCAGACTCATCAAGTGACTGGAAATTGTCTTTTACAGCGCAACCGGTTTTCTTTTCCAGCATAATTGACACAAGTATCCAACATACCCGCGCGCCATGTATTCCCACAACTGCGACAAATGGTCATGTAAAATCGTCTCGGAATATGTCCACCGGCCCCCGTACCCCTGATAGTTGTGTATTCTTACAACATAATAGAGGCAGTAATTGATAGTCGAAAGTTGAAGAGTGTTATTAGAACCTAACAATGAGAGAGACAGTGGGGGCAGCCACCCAGGGTGTCAGTGAGAGAGGGCGTAAAATTTACAGTTCAGATTCCCTCCGTATTTCTCAAAATAGAAACATGATAGATGAGGGATACCAACTGTTTTCGAGTAGGCATCAAACTTAATTCACGAAATATAAATATTATACATTTTCACAAGCGCCTGAAAGCCGCGTCGCGAATGAAAACTTGGATTTTCTTCCACTCGCGAATGAGATAATTTTGTTACCTACTCGAAAACAGTAGGTATTCTTTTTAAATTATTTCATTGTGTTGTTTTAATTGCAATTACAACACACAAATACTGAAAATGCGCACTGATATCTGTCTACACTTTTTGTGTGAAGCGTGTCACTTCCGGAGAATTTTTCTCTAACGTTTATCAATAGCTACCGAAAAATATTTGTTAAACACTTCTCGCTATCTTATGGGGTAGAGGACACAATAACATTTATTATTTTATTTGAATTATATAGTGGATACGAGCAGCCAAAACAGATTCTATTTGAGTTTGCTTCTGATGAGTTTCCTGGCAGTTGCGACAACCGGTTCAGTATATAGTGGATTTTCATTGAGTTCCCAGTTGATATCGAAATTTACAAAACGAGTTCAGTAAATTCGGTCTGGACCGAGCTTTAGCTTGGTCCAGACCAAATTTACTGGACGAGTTTTGTAAATAGAGGATATGGAATGAGTGTTTTTCTCATATAATATTTATGAAACGAGTCTAAGAATTTTCCGTTTTGGCGAGCCTCTGGCGAGCCCAAACGGAAAGTTCGGACGAGTTTCATAAATATTATATGAGAAAAACACTCATTTCATATTCTATTTATCATATGACACACACACGCACAAATTAGCCACTTAGTATGACCCTTTTAATCCATCATCTATCTTGAGTTGCAGACGACACTTGGAAAAAACATCCTCGTATAACTAAAAATTTTCATTTTTTGCTTCCAAAACATAGGTTATAGCCCCTCATTGGAGGGGTCATAACCTATGTTTTGGAATCAAAAAGTGAAAATATAAAAAAATGAATGGCGTTTTTCTTGTAGGTACAAGATTAATTACAAAATAACCCACCCTAAATAGGACAGATAACGTAAATTCTTCCTACTGAAATTATGCAAATATGACTCAGTTGTGTTTTGTTTAGCCAATCAAATTTTCTAGTTTTGAAATTGACCAATGAAATCGACGGAAGGCTTTATTTATCACTGATTAATATAAAAACAAAATATCAAATGTTTTAAAGTGAACAAAACGGACGAGTCATATGATAAATTTAGATACTAACTGGGGACGACTTGAGGATTCTGTTTATTATTATATGATCCAAAAACCCCACAAAAGACACTTAAATGAAACGAGAAACAAGCAGTGGTTTTTATAAGGCCTGTGATTACGTTGCTACTTAAGACGTCACTATTTCTGTTAATGCTTCGCCGTGCATTGTCATTTTAATGAATGGACTTAATTACCGGACGAAGGGTCAGATTATATAATACGGTTTCACAACACATTATTCAATTCTAACATGCCAATTCCTGTGGAGAAATGGGACTCTATACTGAAGTTTCACCCAGGGCTCTACATGTACCAAGGCCACCTACTGTGCTAAATAACATAGTGGATGCCTCTAAATACCCAAGGAGTGGATTTTTCATACAGTGCACGAGAAACATTTCACCCAATGGACCTCCAGCTTCAACCCAATACTACACACCTGCCAACAATATTCGCGTTTAAATAGAGGATATCTAGTATTTTTGAGTGGATACCGAAAATTATCTGATGAGTGACCGAAACAAATGTTTATTTTTGCGATTGCTTGCGCGAGTGAAGATCGCCATTTCTCTAGGTCACGAGTGAGATAATTTTCGGAATCTACTCAAAAACACTAGATTTTCTTTTTATTATACGTTTTTTATTAGAATCTGATAATTTCTATCGATAATTCCAGTCCTTTCAACCTTGAATTGATGCATGAAAGTAAACAGGTGATGCGCATTGATACGAGGAAGTGATTTGATCGATACTCGGAACAGGTAGCATCTTGCAATCTGATTCAGCTGGTGGGTTTCATGCATCAATTCAATGTGAATACGTGTTGAATTATTGCTGGAAATGAGCGATATCCACTCAAAAGCACTAGATTTTCTTTTCATTACACGCTTTTAGAACACATTGATCATTTCCAGTGATAATTTGACTCGTATTGACCTTGAAGGGATGCGTTGAAAGCCGCCATTTTGACTGATACCGTGAAAGTGAAAATGTCCATATCTTCACAGTGAGGGATACGTTTTCAACCTTCCCGCAACTTTTTTCGATAATCTTTCGTTTAGCGTATTATAAAAAAACCATATTCGACAAAGGCGAGGAACCTGTTGGAATTGATATTTTAATTGCTTTGTTATCCTTCTATCTACCGTAACGTTAAAAACCGGGCAACGATATTTATTTTTATTTATTTTTTTTGTCTCAAACACATATATTATCCCCAGTTGGACGGAGCTCATAGGTCGGTTTTTAAGAACAAATGAAACTCTTTAGTTATGTAAGATTTTTTTGCAAATGTCTCTGTTGGTGTTAGGTAAAGGGCTAAACCTGAAAACAGGGCCTTGAGAAGTTTCGAACTGGGATTCGAAATCGTCCCGATGATTTGATTCGATTCCAGGCGAACTGATTCGGATATTTTCAAATCTTCAATATTTCTTAAAATCCCACCAAGTGTTGTTTCCTCTTGAACTCTTCTTCAACCACCAGGTCTCCTGTACGTGAGACCTCATGATGGAAGAAGAGTAGTAGACGGTACCGCATCTAAAACTATACTAGCGGAAAAAAGTTGTTTTTTTTTCTGTGGTAAATATTTCAAATGTATTATGGATGATTATTTCATTGTTTAGATTTGGATGTTATTTCTTCATTAGTGATTAAAGTTTGATGAGTTTTGTTGTCTTAACACAGACGGCGTTTGCATGGATAGCGTTCAAACGTGCGTACCCTATATCATTTCCTGATACAAATCAATAGCGGGTGTGCCCATCCCGGGCTTCAGCCGCTGCTCTAACTCTACTTACCATTGACCCCATCCAGTTATTTACGGTCCTTTGTGGGATGTTATTCCACTCCCGAAGAAAGGCCCACGTGAGCTGAGCCACGTCGTTTGGGATGTTGACGCGCTTCCTGACCATCCTGTCCAGCAATGCTCGATCGGGGACAAATCTGGATTGCTGGGTGGCCATCGAAAACTGGGACATTGTGTTGGTTCAGGAAGTCACGACAAACCCCAGCAACGTGTGGTTTCGCGTTATCCTGCTGCAATGTAAGGTTACGCGCATGGATAATTGGATGGACGTGAGGCATGAGGACCTGATCCCTATATCTTACGGCTGTAAGATTGCCATGGATGACCAGGAGAGATGTTTTCACGCTATGAGAAAGCCCCCCTCCCCCCCCCCCCCCAAGAAAAACAAAAAAAACAAAAACATAACAGACCCTCCCCGAATCTGTCGTTTTCCTTAACGCACGCGTCAGAATATCGCTCACCTCGATGTCGATACACAATGTTGTCGTCCATCTGGCCTGTAAAGCGTGAACCGAAACTCGTCAGTGAAAAACACACGTCTCCAGTAGGCCAGGTGAAACCGATTTGGCATGTGTCCGCAGCCATTGCAATCGACGTTGACGTCGCCTGGTTGTAATTTGCGGACCAACGTAGGGACGTCGTGGCCTTAAGTTGAACTCTCGCAACAGATTCCTAACTGTTCTTGGACACACTCGGCGACCATGAGTCACTACAAACTCACTCGCTCTCTCCGTCGCCGTCTGGAATCGGTTACGGATATGTAAGAGACGTATGTCTCTATCTGGACCTGGTGGCGTAACGCGCGGACGTCCGCTCCTGTCCCTATGTGACGCCAAACTATATAAGCTATCGTTGACTGATGGACCCCAAATTGCTGGGCGATGTTGCGATTGGCCTCGCATAATTAGAGCAATAGCCTTACCCCTATCAACTTCCGACATTTGCGGCATTTTGCTTTTCAGTCGAGTGGAAATGAAATGTTGATCGATGTGTACTGTTGAAAACTTCGTTTTGGTGTGGTTTTTAAGTGGGAGTGCACCGGATGCACGCTTTGTTGAAAAATCTGTTGAAAGCATGCAGCTTCGCACGTGGTCATGGTCGACTGAATTTTAACCAAAGACTCTTTGGACAGTACACTGAGGTAGCTTTGTGCCAAATTTTGCTACATTTAGTCTACGGATAAGAAAATTATATTACCAAAACTGAACTTGCGTTTCAGTATAGTTGCATTCCGTTTCAGGAATATTCTGCTTTTTTTTAATAACTTTCTCGGTTATGAGTTGCCATTGAATATACAGTCATTGACAGCACAGAGAAAGGAAATATTTGCTATCTTCGCGGCTGTCAGAGGATGCAGTATCTACAACTTGAAAAGCGATGAGATGAGATTCCAGATTCGATTCAATTCGAAATCCTCTGTCTGATCCAAAGTTTGGGATTCGAAGGGCCCTGCCAGTAAACTATTTTAGAGTCACGAATAGTAGATCAATTATTATCTAAAACAACATCAGCCGCCTGGTTACCGGTTACAATATTAATTAGACTACTTCCAGAATGCATTCTTCGATACCAGTCATTTCTCGACTTGGTCGATGCCATTTCGCAAACTCAGGAGTGAAGCTGTTATATGGATTTCGTTCTAAAATGTTTGTCCCTCTAAAATGGATACTCTTCTTTTGAATTTCGTATCGTTGCACTTTATGCAGTAATAATGATAATCATAGGGTGACAGGACCAACAACAGGTTGCCAGTTACCATATTTTAATAGTACACGTCTACTGTGTGTTTGCCCCAGTTTTCTACTTTTGGTTGTGAGCGCACCCCCTAAAAATATATGGCATCCCAGGAGCCGCTTACTGAGTCTGGGTTGATGTTTTAACTTGTTCGCTTGGGAGGTCTTGGCCGCGTTTGCAAAGAACATTGAAATACTTGAGGCTATTTCCAGCATTCTTGGACTTTCCTGGCTGCATTTTCCGGCCATCTGATTCATGACGTGTTTGTACTTCAACCCTTTATCTTAAACGGATAGCATATGACACTTGAAAAATATTCTTGGATAAGTAAGCAATTTCAATTTTTTGCTTTAAAAACATAGACTATGAGCTCGCATTGGAACGAGCTCAACGAGCGCGTTCCAATGAGGAATCATAAGCTATGTTTCGGAGGCGAACATTTTAAAAATAATAAAATCTATCTCTGTGTCCATTTTCGTGAATAGTGCTGGTTGGGTTTTGCCATTACGTTGGGTAAAGGTTATAGGAAATGGCTAAAATGTTATACAAGTAAAAACAACAAACTCTTTTGAGGGAATAGTTGGGATTTAACTAACTGAAGGCGCGTAGGCATAGCAACAAACTGTGTTTAAACCTTTTGTGCTCTCCAAATAATGAAATACAGGGATTACAAAGATGGAAAGAAAATATGCTGGCTCGCCTATCCCACTTCACTGAAGAAGCACTGTGACCCCCATTCATACTCCATTGTTTTTGAACGAGGAGGTTGTAGTAATACCATTTTTCACTGCTTGTAAAGATAGGCCTTCGCTGATAGAACGTCCAGTGCACGACACCAAACGCCACAGCTGAATTGGCACGTTTTTGGTCCTACAAACTTATGAATTGACCAGAGAAAAGTGGATAGCTCGTCAGATCGGAAGGAAGAGTCAAAATTGCTCTCGAGAAAACCGTAATCTTCAACTTCTGACAATTGGAAAGCACTCCAATACACTAACAAAATACTCAAATGTTGACGAGTTCTAATGAACAACACTCTGCCACACACGTGTCAAAACTGACACCGGAAGTGCGTAGGTGTAATAATAATAGTGTCGTTGTAATGTACTCCATTGTTTCATCAACTAATTGAACACAACTGTTCGCTGTTGTCTCCATTCATGTTTTGAAGGTATGCTCTGAGATAATAAAAATGATCTGAGTGTTAAAGCAGGACGAATCGTTATGTATGTCAAACTCTTGTTACAAGAATGAAGTATCCGGTTATTCACAAGCCAACTATTGTTTGTTTCTTGGACCCTTGGCGTTACCCTCAAGTCACAAACTGATTCAAGAAATCACGCTCTGTAATGAAAATAAGAAACAGGTGTATTCTACTCCACTCATGTTGGAATTGTTAGTGCTATTCAAAAATATCACTGTTTTCCAACAGCATTAGATACGCGACGGGAAGGTTTGACACGCCACAGATACTGAACTCGAGAGTTTTATAACTCCTCCCCCCCCCCCCAACTCATCCACCTTCATCGGGACTGTTTTCAGTAGTTCACTGCCTGTTTCATTTGTACTAGCATAATGGTATATATTATGTAAATATTACATCTCATATCGTTTAGAACAAATTCCACAGGATAAGCGATTTTACAGGATCTAGGATGAGGATTTGTACTTTTTCAATCACCAGACTATGGCACCAGTCGTCTTGCTCTGTGCGTTTCTGCCTTCATACCACCTGAGCTACCGCACATCCTCACTTCACCACCCAACCTCGTCCCACCCCAAAGAGCTTGGTCGCATTTGGCAGAACACATTCCGGGCTCGCTTTGCAAGAATTGGTTATTGCTTAATGTTGTGTGTAGTAATTACTGTCGAGAACAGTCTGTCCTATGCCGCGACGCCCATGGATCGACAGGTTTTCATCAACGATGTGGTAGGGACAGATTATTATCATACTGGGTTATGTTCCCAGTCTTGAATACAGAAACTCACTCGCTTAACCCTTTACCCAACGAATCGCCCGTATCCGCCCACGTAATATGCAAATTCAGCAGTTGAAAAAATATTATTTTTCAAAAAGTTTCAACAAAACCATATCATGTGACCCCTCGTTGGAACGAGCTCGTCGTGCTCGTTCCAACGAGGGCTCACATGATATTTTTTTGTTGAAATTTTTTGAAAAATTTGAAAAAAATCATATTTAAAATAATAACATTTGATATCGTCTGCGTTGGGTAAAGGGTTAACCCTTTTACTGCCACGCCCACTTTAGCCATATTTGGAGGACCTCTATGTACGCCTGTATGCGAGGAAGTTTAATACAATTTATGACGTATTTGAAACTCTATCATCTGATTAATTGTAGGAAAGGGCTCTCTGAGCCATTTCCAAACATTAATCAGATGGTAAGTTTGATCTGCGCAAGTGTTTGAAGGAAGGGCTGTGAGGATGCACAAGTAATTATGTGGTACGGAAAAAGACCTGTACGAAAAACAACTTCACTTTACTCAGGATTCAAAGAAAATAAACATAATGAACGAAAATAGCAAAAAATCCATGTGGTTCAGAAAAATATACACAACACTGGCACATGATATAACACAAAATATGGAAATAAATGTAAATGTGAATGAGCTTTTTCCACTGGCATCCATAAGTGTACTGTTTAAAATATAATATCAATGACATTTCCACATTTGCTAAATAAATTAAAGAAACTAACTAAATGTGCAATCTGTATAATAAAGCCACATAAACTCTTAGCATACTGTGGGCAAAATATCAAAATTTCAAGTAACAAATTGTTCCCATAATACAACTGAGAACTTAACCAATTCAATCTTGTTTGAAAGTACTTAATTCACTCTGTCAAACATAATTGAATTGGTTAAATTCTTAGTTGCATTATTTAAGTGACAGGGATCATAATAAAAATGGATTTTAGCTATTTATTTATTGACATTTTAACAACACTTTCGACAGCCAGGGTCACCTTGTGTCGGACAGTTTTACGGGTGGAGGAAGTCGGAGTACCCGGTGAGACACACCGAGCAACTGTCAGACTCCCCAATGTACTAACTCCACACGAGCTGGTTTGGCAATGGTTGAAGACATGTGCACCACATTGACGTGCAGTACGCGTTAGTACAAAATGCCATCATGCCCCCACGTGGGCAATCGGGATGAAGTGCCCTGTCCATGGACACAGCGCAGTTACCCCTGGCGGTGATCGAACCGTGAACCTTTCGGTTTGAAGTTCAATGCCGTTACCACTCAGCCACCGCGCTCTCTAAAAGTCCTTTTAACTCTTTACCCAACGCAGACGATATCAAAATTTATTATTTTAAATATCATTTTTCAAATTTTTCAAAAAAATTTAACAAAACCATATCATGTGACCCCTCGTTGGAACGAGCTCGACGAGCTCGTTCCAACAAGGTGTCACATGGTACGGTTTTGTTGAAATGTTTTGAAAAATAATATTTTTTTAACTGCTGAATTTGCATATTACGCGGGCGGATGCGGCCGATTCGTTGGGTAAAGGGTGAATAATGCAATAACAAAAATAACTTTGAAATGGAACTGCAACTAAATAAAAACGTAAAAATATGTTAGGGGTGAACAAGAAATCAAATTTAGAGGTTTCTTTCTTAGTTTTTTTCCATAGGGGTTTTAGTGATGGGTGGTTTTTTTTCAGTAGTTTTTTTTCCATGTGCTCATTAATTGTATACCTTCTATTTCAAGCCCAAATCTCACGAGGCTAGGCGTGTTCCTATTGCCCGAACCAGCCAGTGGCGATGCGAAGATAGCTAATTGGGGAGGGGTTAAATTTGATTTGTCCGGACTGCGATGGCTCAAGTCCCTATTGATAAAATATTCCAACCACATCGTCAGGGAAGATCTTGTCTTGTAAGAAAGTATGTGATTGCTAGTACAAGTTCTTCGATATCTAAAATTCCAATACAGTCGAAAATGTCCCGACTGTAAAAAGTATTGCGGGGAGGGACACAGTCACATACCCTAGACCACCATTAGCAACGCCACTGACCACACCAAGTTTGTACTATTACCTGAACTGTTTTTTTTTTAATTTGGAGGACAGTATAGGGTGGTGAGTAAATGTTAGTTTATGGGTCGGCATGATTGGTTATGTGGTTCCATTCCCCAAAATTAGTCTCTCCTCTCTAAGTTTAGACTATTGTTACACTCCAAAATCAGATGGATTAAACATCAGAACCAGTTATGTGACACATGATGGAGAATGGCGATCGAATCATTTCTTTTGCATCATATACGCCAGCGGGAAGTTGGTGCTTCAAGGTTGGCAAGAAGCAACCTTATAGGACTCCCTCCACTACTCAGCATAACACCTGAGAGCGACAACAAGTCCCACCGTGAAGATCGCGTCGTTTAGACTGCGACAAAGAGGTAGGTCAATTTGTTTGGGCGTGGATTCTACGTTAGCTGCATCATCGTAGGGTGACGAATGTGATGAATTATTTGTTTAGATTATTGTTTGCAAGTTCTACATTGCGTGCATGTAGTATTTTACATAGCGCAACTGTAGGGAGGAAGTGCAACAGGCTGCACACGCCGATGATTCCAGATGAAGACGCAGAGCATGACTATTACATGCATTGACAATTTCCAAGTTTACTAAGTACAATCAGGGTAGTAGGGATAATTGCAGCGGACATAACTGGAATATGACGAAATGGATGTGGAAGTCAAGTTGTTCTTAAGCAAGGTTCTGTCGCTAATATTACGAGTTTTGTCGTCTAGAGCGTTCCATAGTTTTGGGAAGGTGTATAAAGGAAGTTTATCCACAGTTTGAGTCCGTGTCTTTTCTATGTATAGGAGGACAGACTGTCTGGTTGTCCTACTAGATAGATTGTCAATAATTTTAAATATACCGGTAAACTGCCTCTCTGCCAGTCAAACACGAACAGTAATGCATATAGTTTAAACAAATAATCAACCTTGAGTATTTGATTTTCCTTTAACAGGGGATCTGTATGAGAATTGTACTTTTTGTTATTAATTATTCGTAATGATCGTTTTTGAACGTATTTTGATAGTTCTTGATTTAACCCATGCCTGGATTCCGTATACCAAATGGCTATGTATGAGGGCGTAATATAAAGTTTTCAGAGCTCCGTGAGGGGGGATATTTTTTTACTTTGTTGAGACTACAGTTTGCGCGAGCTATTTTCGAGCATAATCGGGATATGTGAGCCTTGCAGGATAAATGTTCATCAATGCTAATTTCTAAAAATTTCACAGATTTTTCTATTTCAGTGGCCCCAACCTTGTTAATGTTTTGGTTATTTATTTTTACCTGTTATTGTTCCCACCTTTATTTGGATTAAGTATAATACCCTAGGTTTTCTTAGCATTAAGCATTAGCTAGTTCACAGAGCACCATTCGAATAGTTTTTGAAGCTCGCTATTAAAATACGGTATGGGGTTATTGTCGGAGCCCGAACAGTGTGCAGTAGTATCATCGGTAAATGATAAAAGATTGAGTGATGTTGAGTTACTTATATCATTTAAAGATAAAAGAAAAAGAAAAGGGCCAGAAATTGAGCCCTGTGGTACACCAAACTCTGTTTGGCTAAGTCCGATTTGTGTACATACATATATAACATATTGAGACCTGTTGGACAAGTAACTTCTAAACCAAGTGTTGGCGACAACTCGGATGCAATATTTTTCCAGTTTACCTAATCGTATTTAGTGATTTATGGTGTCAAAAACCTTTGACAAATCCAGGAACAATATTAAGGTGCTGTTTTTTCCTGTTTATTATTTTCTATTGTGATGCTTTTAAGGAGTTGAATTGGTGAGGGTATAAAATATTATACCTACTGAGGAAACTAGTTAGTCTCACTTTCATGAGTTTTTACATTACTTTTGAGAATGGCGGAAGTATACTGATAGGACTGTAATTTGTGAAGCTGTGCTCGTCACATGCTTTAAATATGGGTATCCTCTCTTCAAACTGGAATGAGCTGGAATATTTTGGTTGGAGAACATTGCGGCCATGTTCACACAGTCCAGCGGAGGGCCACACTACCCTTCCATTTTCCAACATCTCCCCCGGAGATGCCAAAAAGCCTCCGCCGTCGCCACCGGGAATCGACGACCCCACCTCCTCTCGTGCTCCACCCTAACTCGCCGCCCCGCGCGTCGAATGGTGACATAAGCATGACTGAAATGTGGCGCCACAACCCGCAAATCTAGAATTCCGGGATGGCCACTGGTAGTGCGCATTAATCTGCCTTGTTTGCATACAACTGAGGGCGACGAATTGGGAATTTACGCAGAAGATATCAGAACTTATTATTTTAAATAGACTTTTTTCAATTTTATTTCCAAGGTATCAAAAAAACGATATCATGTGACCACTCATTGGAACGAGTTCGACGAACTCATTCCAATGAGAGGTCACATGATATGGTTTCGTTGAACCTTTTTGAAAAATAATATTTTTTTAACTGCAGAATTTGTATATTACGTCAGCGGATGTGGCCGATTCGTTAGGTAAAGGGTTAAAGTCTATACACTCACCTATTCTAGAAGCATCCACTTCATGTAATAAGTTGTAGATCTGTAGTAAGTTTCGGTATCTGAGCAGTGCACTCAAGGTTCTCTCGTTTGCCGGTGGAGCATCTTTCCAGTACCTCATTTGGCTTTCCTGTGATGATACTATAACCAAAGTAGTTGCCAGTAGCAACACAACAAAAGTCAAGGCGTTCATTTTTTCAATCTTCTGTCTGAAAGAAAATGGCTCTATAAGATTATCACCTAGGTAAATTTATAACATCGATAGTTCACTCCTCTCCCCCATCCCACTCATTTGCGTGGCTATATTATTTCCAAGTAAATCTCACCCATCACTACGGAACTCACATTTGTACGTGTTGTTGGGACTCGATGGCTTGTTTGGAAGGAGAATGTGAATGATTTTGTTACATTTACTAGCGACATTTCACATTCTGGTTCATTTTGCCGTTAGACCTATCTGCATAAGCTTCTGGTAACTCCTCGAAAGTATAATTAACTTGACAGTTACGTGCACAATTGGGCGACTGTCACGATAAGATGAATAGATGTTCCACTTCGCATGTCTGACGCAATGATATTAGACTCCAAACACCAATTATAGGAAAAATCATCAAAAAATTAATTAACGAAGCACCGGGTGCAACTCTGCCACTCTGCCACTCTAGTGATGGGAGTAGGTCACAGTAGTGATGTCACTCAAGTGATAGAAGTAAATTACTCAATACCGCCACTCTGCCACGCTAGTGATGGGAGTAGGTGACAGTAGTGATGCCACTCTAGTGATGAGAGTAGGTCACAGTAGTGATGCCACTCTAGTGATTGGAGTCGATCACAGTGATGCTTCCACTCTAATGATGGGAATAGGTTATAGTAGTGATGCCACTTTAGTGATAGGAGTAGGTCTTAGTAGTGAATTCACAGTAATGCTGCCACTCTAGTGATGTGAGTAGGTCATAGAAGTGATGTCACTCTAGTGATGGAAGTAGATTACTCAATACTGCCACTCCATAACTCTACCACTCTGCCACTCTAGTGATGGGAGTAGGTCACAGTA
Source organism: Pictodentalium vernedei (assembly GCA_031216915.1). Classification (NCBI taxonomy): domain Eukaryota; kingdom Metazoa; phylum Mollusca; class Scaphopoda; order Dentaliida; family Dentaliidae; genus Pictodentalium; species Pictodentalium vernedei. Next base: position 199,758,525 of record CM062296.1, on the reverse strand, counting down.
GTGATGTCACTCAAGTGATAGAAGTAAATTACTCAATACCGCCACTCTGCCACGCTAGTGATGGGAGTAGGTCACATTAGTGATGCCACTCTAGTGATGAGAGTAGGTCACAGTAGTGATGCCACTCTAGTGATTGGAGTCGATCACAGTGATGCTTCCACTCTAATGATGGGAGTAGGTCATAGTAGTGATGCTACTTTAGTGATAGGAGTAGGTCATAGTAGTGACTTCACAGTAATGCTGCCACTCTAGTGATGTGAGTAGGTCATAGAAGTGATGCCACTCTAGTGATGGAAGTAGATTACTCAATACTGCCACTCCACCACTCTGCCACTCTGCCACTCTAGTGATGGGAGTAGGTCACAGTAGTGTTGTCACTCCAGTGATAGAAGTAAATTACTCAATACCGCCACTCTGCAACGCTAGTGATGGGAGTAGGTGACAGTAGTGATGACCACTCTAGTGATGGGAGTAGGTCACAGTAGTGATGCCACTCAAGTGATGGCAGTAGGTCAAATTAGTGATGCCACTCTAGTGATGGGAGTAGGTCACTTTAGTGATGCCACTCTAGTGATGGCAGTAGGTCAAATTAGTGATGCCACTCTAGTGATGGGAGTAGGTCGCTTTAGTGATGCCACTCTAGTGATGGAAGTAGGTCACAGTAGTGATGCCACTCTAGTGATGAGAGTAGGTCACAGGAGTGATGCCACTCTAGTGACTGGAGTCGATCACAGTGATGCTTCCACTCTAATGATGGGAGTAGGTCATAGTAGTGATGCCGCTTTAGTGATGGGAGTAGGTCATAGTAGTGATTTCACGATAATGCTACCACTCTACTGATGTGAGTAGGTCATAGCAGTGATGCCACTCTAGTGATGGAAGTATATTACTCAGTACTGCCACTCCGCCACTCTGCCACTCTAATGATGGAAGTAGGTCATAGCAGTGATGCCACTTTAGTGATGGGAGTAGGTCATAGTAGTGATTTCACGGTAATGCTGCCACTCTAGTGATGTGAGTAGGTCATATTAGTGATGCCACTCTAGTGATGGAAGTAAATTACTCAATACTGCCACATCGCTACTCTGCCACTCTAGTGATGGGAGTAGGTCACAGTAGTGATGCCACTCTAGTGATAGAAGTAGATTACTCAATACTGCCACTCTGCCACTCTAGTGATGGGAGTAGGTGACAGTAGTTATGCCACACTAGTGATGGGAGTAGGTCACAGTAATAATGCCACTTTAGTGATTGGAATAGTTCACACTAGTGATGGGAGTAGGTCATAGTAATGTTGCCACTCTCATGATGGGAGTAGATTACTGTAATGCTGCCACTCTAGTGATGGGTGTAGGTCACAGTAGTGATGTCATTCTTTTGATGGGAGTAGGTCACAATAGTGATGTCAGTCTATTGATGGAGTAGGTCACAGTAGTGATGCCACAGTCGTGATGGGAGTAGGTCACAGCAGTGATGGTACTTTAGTGATGGGAGTAGGTCACAGTAGTGATGCCACTCTAGTAATGGAAGTAGGCCACAGTAGTGCTGTCACTCTAGTGATGGGAGTAGGTCGAAGTAGTGATGCCACTCTAGTGGTGGGAGTAGACAACAGTTATGCTGCCACTCTAGTGGTGGCAGTTGATCACAGTAATGCTGTCACGCTAGTGGTGGGGGTAGGTCATAGTAGTGCTGCTGCTCTATTGATGGATGTAGATCACTGCAACCGTAGAGGCGTTAGTGGAAAGGCTATGTGTTATATGTTTTTGACGCACATTGTACCCTATCTCATAAATTCATCTCGGTCTTTCAAGTATCTGACTATGTACCACGGGCGCTTCCCTGGATAGACAGCCAGTGGGCAAAGGTCATAAAGGCGTCAAGTTATCTGAGGTACAGTATAGGTTGATGTAGGCTAAGTGGGATGTGGGATAAAGCGATCAGACGGAATCTACTAAGATCCACTCGAGGGCAAAGATCGGTACCGGAGATACCTAGTAGCCAGAACAGGGCAGAAAAGCTTACGCTGAACCAATACCCTACTTGGATAGCGGTCACATAACATTTCCCTTAAGATGGCAGTCTCGTAAAGTCTATTTGGGTAATCTATGGTAGTTGTCTAGTCGTTTCTGGTAATTACATATACTTGCTTTTATTCGAACATACCATCTCTTCTTCGTGCTAGCCCTTCCATAGCCATACTACCACGAGCCACAATAGAAACGAAAATTGGGGCCTTTATCATAACAAATTGGCGACGAAAACACGTATTACCCAAACAACACACGCGGCGCATGCCCACCAAAATCACGTTTCATCATGGCTATGACGTCTCAACATGTCTGCTCAGGTGGTCTATCATTGCAGCACACGGACACACGTATCACCCACAAGTCACCGCCATATAACCTCACATGAGACCCTTTTATAAAATTCCACAGCACTGAGTTGAAGTGTGTTGGGTATACTACATATGTCATACACAAGCAAGAAAATAAGCAAACTGTCATCTGCAAAATGAGGTCCCCAGAGGGTGACTTTAGTGATGCTACCATGCACAGCAGGGTAGAATCACTAAATTTACCCTCTGTGAATCTCAATCTGAATCAGGGTCTCAAAACTAAACAGAAAGATGTGCCTACAGGATAAATTGGCCCACTCTATGGGATGGCATCATCATACACAACACTAATCCAAAGCGCTGTAAAAACATTCTTAAGACAGATTTTAGCGGATTTTGGATATGTTGGTACCGGGGTTATTCCACTTCGAACGACACCAAAAGTACCCGTTACTAATTATTTTCTGGGTCGAATCCTTCAGCGACCAAACTACAGTAGTGACCCAGTACTGAGTATATGGTGACCGTAAATTCCATTTGGAATTCACGGTCACCGAATATACTTTATTGGGTCAAAATAAACAGTGTACCCAGGGCCATAACTAACAAAAATATTTGAGAGGTGTTGGACGTCGGTGCCCGACGGCTCGGTCATATCACCTAACTATTTGGAACATACCTAATTGCTTTTATCAAAGAGTTTTTCCACTACAAATGTCATTTCCATTGATAAAATTCTTACACGACAGTGCTGTTAATTACACACCAGATAAGTACAGGTGCCTGATCATCTGGGTACTTTTAACAGGCTGTGGCCATAATAAGCATACATTAGTAACTCTCTCCCTGGACGTGGAATTCTACCGATATACTGAGTCGGGTATTTATTATACTTTCTAATGTGTAGATTTTTTGTCGGGAAAGAGATTTTTCCCAACTGAGTACACCAAAGAGTAAGTATATGTCCGCCAAGCATGCAAGGTCGTCTGCCCAACTTGGGATCTCATAATGTCTTGCCCAAACTCTGACCGACAAAACCCATGGTCGGATGATTGGGAGATTTTTTTTTGGGGGGGGGGGGGAGGCTGTGCGACCCCTCCAAACACGCTCAGACGTTATGCCCCTGTGTGTAACCGATAATAATGTTTTAGCCCTCCGACTATTTGTACGACCACAACAGCACGGCTATTTCAAGGCCAACGCCACGTCCCCTAGATTGAAACTTGCACCCGAGTTTCTGTGAGCACAACACTCCGACCAAAGCATCATCATATCGCACCATTATATATTTATGCAGGTGGGTTAGATTGATAAGCAGAAAAATGGAGTTACCCCCCAAATATTGCTTATAATCCCTACTTAGGACGCAACCGGTAGCTTATGTCCCCTCATTGGAACGAGTCCGTCATTCAAACGTTTATTGTTGTCGTCAGCTAGTCGTGATATGTAAAGGATTTTCGTCACACTAGAGCTTACGATCATCAGTTCTGAAACCTGACTTAATAAACAATGAGTAATTGAAACTGATCTCTATACAACTGGATTACTTCAACGTTCGTTTATCACATACAGAAACGTGTCTACTCTGCCGATACCCTTGTGTGTGTGTGGGGGGGGGGGGGCAAATGTCGCTATAAATGAATAAGGGGGAACTGCGTAGTGTCCTTGGGCAAGGCATTTCATCCCAATTGCCCATGTGGGCGCATAGTGGCGCTGTGTACTAAGGCACGTCGATGGTGCACTTGTCTTCAACCAATGCTAACCCTGCTTGCGCGGAGTTAGTACGTTGGGGAGTCTGACAGTTGCTCGCCGTTGCTCGGTGGTTCTCTCCGGGTACTCCGACTTCCTACGCCTGTCTGACACGAGATGATACTGGCTGTCGAAAGTGTCGTTAAACCCCAATAAATAAATAAATAATAGCTAAATTCGATATGTACTAAGTCACAACCGGACACTGATAGTGGAAAAGTTGGGGAATGTTGGCTTAAGAAAAAAAGCAGTGTCATAAAAGTCTGAAGACGCTTTGTTACGGTTTTAGCATATACGAAGGAATAGTTGACCCCCAGCATACTGGTGTCAAAATATCAAACTTTTCTACCACAAATATTTTCCCCATAATGCAACTAGGAAATTTCATAGAGCTTATTTAAATTCCTAGTTGCATTGTGGGAAAAGATACTACTTTAAATTTTGATATTTTAACGTCAGTGTGCAACTAGAAATTTAACAATTTCAATAACAATTTCTTTCTGAGCTCTGCCCAACAAGACTGAATTAGTTAAATTCCTAGTTACATTGTGAGAAACAATGCTGCTTTATATTGTATATTTGGTGCAGAGGGTTAACTTGTATGCGGTGTGCTGATTCACGTTTACTTCCCGCAGACTAGTGAAGATCCTTCAGATAAACGTTCACATTCGCTATGTTCCACTGCCAGATCACGTATTATGGGGCTTGTGTGTTGTTTGTTTCTGTTTTGGGTTGTTGTTGTTGTTTTTTTTGTTGAGGGGGGGGGGTTGTTGTTGTTTGTCAGAAAAGGTACTACATGTATCATTGTCAAATGAATAAGTGTGGGTGAGAGGCTCTAGAATACCCAGTTGGAAAATCACCGTATCATATCTTCCTCGGATGGTAACATGAAAAGATAACTTGATCATTACTTGTTACCACCGATAGCTTTACTCGTTACCATCTTTACTTATTACCACCAATGAAGATATGATACGATGATTTTCCAACTGGGTTCGTGATTAAGAGCTAGGCAGCCACTTGCAAGGTAGAACATCTACCTGTAAGATGTACGTCCATCTCAAACAATTTTTGTAATTCTCATCTAACGGTTAGGATGATCGGGCCCCTCCTATTTCTGATCTATGTAAATTATCTCTCCCAAGCAACATCGCTTAATGTTCTCTCATTCACCGACGACACATCAGCGTACAAATCAGCCGTAGATGCCAGTATCCTGCGCAATACGGTAAACCTTGAACTACATAAAGTTGATACGTAAGTTAATCGCTTATTATTAAATGCCCAAAAAAGTAAATTCATCGAGTTAAACTCAAAATATCCCAACTCTGATAACCAAAGACCATTAACTACTGACGGTAAACCAATAGAGAAGGTTTATGGGTCCTCTGGCATAAATAGCTCAGTTCGTTTTTTTGGGGGAGAATGTGTTCATGACAGATTAAACTACAAAACTCATATATCTATGGTGTGCTCTGAAGTTGCTCATCAATCTATTCAATAAATAAAGTAAAAAACATTCTTCCGTACCAAGCCTTATTATCTCTTTACTACGCTTTAGTATACAGTCATCTTTTATATGGAATTCAAATATGGGGTCACTCAACTCATATTAATAAATTGTTTTTATTGCAAAAGAGAGCAGTTCGTATAATCAATAATAAAAAATATAACAGTCACACAGATCCTCTATTTTTAAAACGTAAAATATTGAAAGTGAAAGATCTTCATACTCTTCACACACTGTTATTCACGCATTTATTTATTTATTTATTTATTTATTTATTTATTTATTTATTTATTTATTTATTTATTTATTTATTTATTTATTTATTGATGTTTTAAGGTCACATATTTATGCACAATGGCTAATCATGACCGTGACAGGAGGAAGCCGGAGTACCCGGATAGAATCACCGAGCAGCTGCCAGCTCCCCAACATCGTAACTCCGCACTGCAGCACAGGCAGGGTTAGATTGGTTGAAGACATGCATACCATCGACGTGCAGTACGCCTTAGTACGCTACCTCAGTCTTTGTCTTCACAAACTGAATCTCATATCCCACAACTTGACCCCCCCCCCCTATGAGATCTAATATTTACATATCTAAGTTAATCATAGACGTTTACGTCGCACGTGTCTCTCGTATCCTGCTAAGCCCACGGCAAGGTCATTACGAGCTGTCGTTATCGTATACCAGGTCAAGTATTCCAGATTATACCAAGAACTTGTTGGGATACAGACCCAACATTTGTGGAAAATGGGAATGGGAAAAACAACAAAATTAACTATATCTTTAAGGGTCTGTTGTGGTGTCCGTTACTAAAATAAGGCACTTGAATACCGACGGAGATGGCTCCGTACTTTAGAACGCATCTTGAAAGATGCCTCTTGCAATTTCCAGGCTGGCGCATGTTGCTTACCCGTGTGGGAATTGGTAGGAAGACAGCCGTTGTGGCTATGCCTCTTCCCAGCCATAGATTTCATATACAATAGGGTGACAATAAACTGTAAATTATATGTATAAAAAAATTTGTAACTGTATTTTCTTTCTACTGTTATATTGTATATGTACTGTATATGGCAAATAAATCATTCATTCATTCATTAGGATGAGCGTGACGCATACTTTGTACTTTCCTTTGACGTGGTATACATTGATACGGCACTTAACGTAACGGAATATAAATTAGTCAAACGTGAAAGCCGCTTAGAAGGGAGTAATCTCCCGAGCATGACGGCAAAACAGAGAGTGTATGAACAAACAAATAAAGAATAGAAAGAACTGAAAAATGACAGGAAGATATTATCAATATTTGAACACGTTTATCAACACAATCGGGTATTTTGACTGGGGCTGAAGGCGTCAGCCACAACTGCCCCTCCCTACAAATAAGGAAGGAAGTGAGTTGCTTCAAGTGGTGAAATAGTTTTTCCAAGAACCAATTGTGAACAATCGGGTCAAGATCGAATTGTCGACCCACTCGGTTTAACCCTTTACCTAACAAGAAATGCAAACGACACTAGCAGATAAAATTCTTGAAGAACATTTTTTTTTTATTTTTGCGTCAAAACATAGCTTATGGTTCCTCATTAGAACGAGCTCGTTGTTCTCTTTCCAATGAGGGGTCGTAAGCTATGTTTTTGAGACAAAAATGAAAAAATAATTAAAAGCGAATGGTGATTTTTGTGAATAGCACAGGTCGGCTTTGTCCGTTAGGTTGGGTAAAGGGTTATGGTTCAATGCTCTAGCAAATGAGTCACCGTGCTCCTAAGGTATAAGGTTAATAAAATTTCACTTGCAACACTTTGAATATGAAATGAGAAGAGTGTCACTTAGAGAACGGATATATCAGTGAAGAAGACTTAATAGGTTACACAAGGGAAGTTCTCATTTAAACTAATAAAACTTTCGCTAATTCACGAGTGGTTTTCGTGAACTCACGCATTAAATCTATTCTATGGAGACCTTGTACATTTTCCCCGTAAATAAAGGAAAGCTAGATTATGTATATATTAAGTTAAAATCTTCTTTTTTTAAACGTTGGTAAAAAAAAATTCAAATCTTTTTTTAAAATTCGACAGTGTATTTCATCGGGTGGGTGGCCGTATAGTTTGTTTTATTCTGTGAGTTTGTAGCTCTAGAATGTGCCGAGGGTTTTGGATGACTGTGTTTGCAATGTGAAGCTATTCATTGGTGAAATTTTCTAGTTGGTCAGCACTTTCTTCAAAAGTCTCGCGTATGGGGTGTTGAGAACAAATTGACGAGAAAATGTCCCAGTCGGCCTTTTAAGCTTCCACTGGGGCACCATTTCTTCGTCTACCGGAACCACACGTTCCAACAAAATTGGTCACCCCCGCACAAGTCGTCTTCAACCTTCCAAGAAAAGTCGAGGATGACAGAAGGACTTGCAACAGTTTGATCAACTGAGGTATACGTACAAGATGTGAGATGCAGGTTAGTGTCTGGCCCATTAATGAATAAACATTAGCCCTGTTTTGTAATAAGCTCTTCTACTGTGATATCTTTGAATTTTTGTTGTTGTTGTTGTTGTTGTTGTTGTTGTTGCAGGAATCAGGAATCACCCCAAAGTGGGCTGTATTCGAGTAAGAGTAAACTCCTCACCCTCTGATTGGATGAGAGCTGGGGTAATTTCTTTTATGTTTTCGGCTCCAGTAGCAAGTGTTACCTTCTGACGTCACCACGCGAAATATTTGAAATGACGTCGCCCGTTTCGTAATTGCTTCATCAACAGAGTGACAAGCAAGCCGCGTTATTTTTCTGAATTTTTCACACGTGCAGCAGACGGTGTTCCGGAGGAAGTGGTGTTTAAATTACAAACCGATTTACAATTTGAACTGAGATGGAGTGAGTTTATCTGGTTTATTGATTATTTATCGAGTGGTGGGTACACGAGAGATTTATTTACTAAACCTGTGATCGTTAAAAGTTGCCATGAATAAGGCAACTTTTAACTATCACAAGTTCAGTAAATAAGCCTCTCGTGTTTCACGATGTAGGTTTTGGGCTATGGGTAGTGTCTTATTGGAACATATACGTTATTGTGATGAGTTGACGGTAAAATGGTCTGGGGTTTGCGGCTCGGAGCGTATGTTCAACCTCGACGTTTCGCGTCGCGGTTGAACATAATCTCCGATCCGCAAACCTCAGACCATGTTACCGTCAACTCATCACAATAATTTATACTGTTCGTTGAAATCACTCAACAAAGTATAATGAATTTGGAGTTGATGAATCTGTGGCACAATATCATTCAACGATAAAAACCCTCACCCGAAAGGCATTTAACAAAACTTTATTCAATCAATTTTTAAACGCATACGAAGTCAATGTTAGGTGTTCCAACCCAAGATGCCCTGACTGCTTCGTCTAGTTGGAACTCTCGGGGTCGTTATTACCTTCATCTCTTCTCTTCCCACAAGCAGATGAAAAGGTTGTCCCGCGGTTTTCCGGTTTTTTACATCACCCCATTAGCCTACGATAAATGTACTGGCCTACTAAGGAAGGCGTATAATTTTTTTTTTTTTTTTATTCGGAAACACTGTTGATTCGATTAGGATTCGGAAACACAGTTGATTAACGGGTTAAAACAATCCGAGACAGAACTCTTGGGAATTTGATCCATGATGTGGAAACAATACTCAATTCTAATGTAAAGGATGTTAATATAAACGCAACAACTACCTGCTGTCTGGATCGACTACATTTGACTTGAATTTAACACTTGCCATTTGCCATTCTATTTTATTTATTATTTTGATTGTCTTGGGGATTACAGGAAGACAGTCACAAGGCTATGGCATTCCCCACAATATACATTTATACATCATTCAATAATTTTTTAACTCTCTCTCTCTCTCTCTCTCTCTCTCTCTCTCTCTCTCTCTCTCTCTCTCTCTCTCTTATTTGTATTTGTATGCTGTGAATTCAGCTGAGGGGTTTTATTTGATGAAATGTTAATTGAACATTACGTAACAATCTTGTCTGAAGTAAGGCGCGTGTAAATTGTTTGTGAATGTACAGTACTGCATGTGTCATTTCTAAATAAGTCAGAAGTCCCACGAATACGAAGCTCTTTTTCACTCGCCCAGGCGATATACGACATACAATGTTTGAACGCAGACGGATCTGGAGTACTGGATTTCTTCGGGAGATTTCCCTTCAAGCATAATTGTATAATATGTAGCATTGCGTCGTTATCTTGTGTTTACCCAAGCCGGATTGCGCGTGCCGATGACGTCGAATTTTGCGCTTTTGACAAATTGAAGAACACAAATAATTTAGATGTCCATAGCCCACCTACCAACGTTGGCCCGCCAATATTTGACGATACAGCAATATCAGCTTTATCCGAACGCCGATATTCCATGTGAGGACTGGTATTCGAGCAACGGCGGGTGTCTCTTTCTTAGGATACGGCCGCAGCGATTGTGTATTCTTAAATGAAAACATCGCTGAATGTTAGAATTTACGATAACCTGAGAGACCTATCTTAACTACTCGTACCCTGAGTTCCAATGTGTTCTATGTCCCAGTAGGTACATAGAACACATTGGAACTCAAGAGACGAACGGTGCGTAAGTTCAATTATATTCAAATTCAAATCAATAAAAATGGCCGAAGTTATTAAAATTTTGTTCATTTTAATATTTAACGTCATTTAACTCGTGAACGCAGAATTATTTAACACGTTAACGTGTTAAGGAAAATTTTAACTCCTCCCAGCCCTGGGTTTGGGGATTTAGTTTGTTTGGTTCACTTGTCTGGTCTGATATAGTCATTTGTTCCTTATTCTGTTCAACTTGGGGGTATCTTTTCCCTGTTTCTGTTCTGTTCTATTTTCTGTTGTTTTTGTTAAGTAGTTGGCTTTGTGTGGGTTGACTTTGGTTCTGTTTGATTGATTTGTACAGATATAAAGGCCTGTAGCGGCTGTGGTACTGTGCCTCTGAGCCATGAGTACACTATCTGGTACTATAGTGATTTTTGGTAGTTTTGCCAAAGTCCTGTAGCGTATGATGGTGATATTGCATTCATGTCAGGCAGAAATGCTACTATGTTTCTTGCCTGTTTGAAACTGACCTATTTTTCTCATTTAACTTTCTGTATAACATATTTCTCCTTTTTTCCATACGGGACAATCTTTGAAGATGACATATGATTGCCCGGATAATTTACACATTTCACAACACAACTACTCCAAGGCTCATTATGTCTTTGGCAGCATTTATGACCTATCTGCTCTTCTCTCCTAAATAAGTGGGTTAACAAACAACCCGAAACAGGGTCGAAATTCGAACAGAATTAGACTGGTGCCATGAGAGCATGAGGTGGTATGTGAGAAGAGAAAACAATTTGTATCTGTTTTTCCCATTACTCACGGTGTTAAAATGATAATATCGAGTCCACTAATAAAGATGGCCAAGGCATTTTCGCAAGTTTACACACCCCTAAGGCTAAAGAAAATTAATCTTTTGATTCTCAGGCACAGACGCATTCGTTTTTTCGGAGGCAACATTAAAAAATGTGCAAATCTACCATGTTATTTTAGCGGTATCATATCGCGATTTACAATGCATTATGCCGTATACATTGATACAGTATTGTTATTCTCTTCGGAGACTGCGACACGATTCTCATATGTATACAAAATAAATCTTTATTTAACCCTTTACCCAACGTAACGGCCAAAACCGGCCAGCGCTATTCTCAAAAATCGCCAATTAATTTTCATTATTTTTTCATTTTTTCTCTCAAAAACATAGGTTATGACGAGGGGTCATAACCTATGTTTTTGAGACAAAAAATGAAACAAAATAGCTATTCACGAATCGTTTTTGCAAGTGTCGTCTGCTTTTCATGTGAGGTAAAGGGTGGTTGAGGACTGGATTATTTTGGTGGTCTGAATTTGTTCATCAAAATGTGTTCTACTACAAATTATTGGAGAGTGCCTTAAGGCACTCTCCAATAATTTGTAATAGAACAGATTTCTATAAACAAACTATTATTTACGTTTTACTGAATACGAAAAATGGATAAGGAAAATGTTACTTTTGCACTGGTTCCCATTTTTGAAAGGCATGATTGTGGGTTGTAGCACACAGTCAGTTAAACAATTCCTTACTATTTTTATCCCCACTTTAGTTGTTCTATATTGATTTTGTCTTGTGTGATCGCTGTTACAAAACATCAACATGGAAGCTGTAGTATTCAATTTTAGGCTCTCACATTTGGACTTTAGGGATCGGCGACCATTGCATCAAGAATAAAAATAAAAATCGCCCATCTTCATTCATTATAAAACAAATGCCTGAGAATCAATTATTTAATTTTGTTTGGCCTAAGTATGCTCCATTCTAAATATGAATTACTTGTGCTGTAAAGTTATGATCGAAATTGCGTTTGGAGGTTTGTTACATTTGTAGTCTATGTGGAGTGCAACACACTCATATTTTAACATAAATCAAGAACATTGAATTTTACCAAACTGAATTGTCAACCATGACGTATGCAGTGCGGAAACGGTTAACCGCTTAATCGATTAACCAATGACCAACGTCTTGATCGATCCAAAAAGTAATTGATCGATCAACTGTTACTTTTGAACTACGGTATTTTATGGGTTAACAAAGGAACAAACTTACTCCAGAACAGGCAAACATTGTCACGTTTACATCAATTATATGAGACAGAGTAAAGCAATTACGTGCTGACATACTTGTTCGCTTGCATGATCATGATACTGCATCAGCAGTTGGGAATGGTCATTCTTATCCGTTTACTCAATGCGGGTAGAAGACGATTCTTGAATTACTAAAAATTTCAATTTTTGTCTCAAAAACATAGATTTTCACCCCTCACTGGAACGTGCTCAAACAGCCTGTTCCAACGAGGGCTCATCAGCTATGTTTTTGAGACAAAAATTGAAAACATAAAAAAATTTGAATGGCGATTTTTGAATATGGCGCAAGTCTTTTTGTTAGTTACGTTGGGTGAAGGGTTAATGCTGTAAATCATCAACCAAACGGCAGTTATTCAGCTACCTGTTAGGGTAAGTGATTAATTGGTTGACCATGGCTGATCTATATGATTGATCGATCAAGAAAACCCTTTAGCCGTTTCAGTTCTGCAGACGTATGCCAAATTTTGTTCAAATCGACCTGAGTGCTCGACAATGTAAAATTGGCGCGGTTTAAAACAAATCGTGTCCCTACCTTTACAGCGCCATATACTGGCCCAAACTCTCCTCCCCCACGGACATCGCTTAACAAATTCCAGTTTACACCGCAAAGGGATGATCAGAACCAAATATCAAGAGAGGGCATCTATCGGTTCATGACAATGTTTTTAAAATGGATGTTCTTTCCTCCACACCTCCTCATGGGAGCAGAACATTGGAGGTCAGCATACTGTATTGTCATATTCCACTTATTGTTCATATAAAATGTTATTGGAGTTGGACAAGTGTTTTTTTTTTTTTTGGGGGGGGGGGGGGGGGAGAGACTCAAACATTATCCTTACGAATGACGACAGGGGACGACAAGCGAAGAGTGATCAATATAGATCACCCTGACTTTCGGAAAGAACCAAATTGTAAATTTGCAATTGCAAATTCTTCCCATTTTCTAATGATGGGATTTACTCACACAAAGAGGCTATTGCGATAGATGTGGAATAAAGAGACAAAAATGATAAAAAAAATTACTTTAACCCTTTACCTAACGAATCAACCGCATCCGCCCGCGTAATTTACAAATTAAGCAGTTTAAAGTAATGTACTTTTTAAAATATTTCAACAAAACCACAGCAGGTGGCGCCACATTTGAATGAGATCGTACCGACCCGGCCCAGCATGTTCTCCTTTATCCGCTTAGCAGGAACGGAGAAACAGAGGCACAGCTTACATATGTCTCCCCAACTTTTTCCAGAAATAGATGAGACATTGAAAGAGAGAGATTAGGCCACATAATCTTTACCAATAAAATTACACACGATATTACAGTACAGTCGCCGTGGACTGATCACTTTCCACGAGTGGGCAATATTTCTAGTACTGTACTATCGCCGGGAGAAAAATCGGCGCCATCTAATTAATAGATTGATAAATTGTTAATACTAACTGAAATAATTTCTTATTGAACAATTCTCACATTTGATTGAAAGAAGCCGTAACAAGCTAACTGCTGATTAGTATTTTGTTCACTTGTGTTGTTGTAAAGACATTGTGTGCGTATAGGTTTGTTAATTGTTTGTAAAAAGTAATCTGGATAGCCGAGCATTCAGAAATGTTCGACAGAGTTTGGTGACTTGCACTTGTTAACATCCTCTTAACATGCGTGCTGGAGTTCCAGTAGACTGCTATTAAATTTATTAGAATGTGAAGACGGTTAGGTGTCGTATCTTAAGTGAAGTCCCCGGTACAAAATGGTCTTTGTGATCAGTTCCGAAGGTCACAGTTTTGTGGAGAATCCTGGAACACAAGTGACTCTCTATTTCACTTTAAGATCGTAGAAAGGCGTTTCGAAATCAAACATGTGCTGCGTGTTTGCTTCAACTGTTGAAAAGTTTCTAAGAAGCTTAAACTTGAAGAATTTTCAGTTGTCGTGGGATTTTCATACTGGAACAGACGAAATCCACCTAACACTTAAATGGAAGAAGCCTTCATATATCACAAAGCTTATATCTGCAGCTACAATTTTAAGAGACCAACAGCGTCAGACAGAATTTATCATAAGAAACCAAAGGAAGAAGATAACAGTGATTCAGGGGTGTATTATCCAATTTCTAATATATATAAACAAACTTGTATATACATATTATTATTATTAATGTGAGTACACAAACTTTTTCTGTTGCTAAAGACGACTGTGGAGTGACAGTTGGCCCTTAGTGCACAACTCCATTAGTGCAACGTGTACCTTGTTCGTCGCTAACACAAACGTATGACAGGCAAGGGGACTCAAACATTCGCGACCCATTAAGTCTGGTGAAACTAGAAAGAATAACGGAGAAGTCATCAGAAAGTGTGGGTCCGTAAAGTACGTCATGCAGTATTTGATCAAATGGAAAGATTTCCCGTTAGTCAAAAATACACGGACGAAAGTTGGTGAACCCAACGATATTACACGCCACTATATGGCACCGTTGAAATATACCTGGACCCCGCTCAAAATCACCAATAGTGCAAAGTGTGAAACACGAAAATAACAGTCACCCAATCAGGGAGGTATTCATTTCGATCGCCGGGTTGAAAGGCATATTGAACACCTTAGGCGAGGTGGAGAGGATTATATGCGATCCACTCAAGACTGGGGAAGTCCCACGTTGACACAATAACTCCAGTGATTTCCATCCATCAAATGGCTAACATGTTTAAATATTTCCAAAACTTGTTTTTCTTAGTTTATTACCTTCAGATATATTAATGCCAGTAGTATCTCTCGCACCTTTCGAGTAACATTTGCAGGACACCGGCGCCGGACCTCGGAAGTGACTCATGTCACGTGACCCAGTGTGTTTGTAGGGCATGTTCGATAAAACCGGAGTTAATCTAATTACCACAGACAACCCAATTTCCCAAAATTCCATAATCCTCGGTTTCTTAAAAAATCCTCATTATAAGAGTAGAACTTAGTGCTATAGGGCCGTGAGGTCACCAAACGTCGCATTTCAATGGACTGGAGTACAGCTAATTACCACAAACAATCCGACAATTTCCCCAAACCAATACAAACTACAAACAATGACCGAAAATGGAATTTATGTGCCTCAGATATTCCCAGAATCCTCGGTTTCTGCTTATTCTTACCCTTATTCTCTCGATTCCTTAACCCGTTTTGCCAATGTTGTGACTTCCTAGATGTGTCCATGTGATAGAACACTACGTGTACACATCACATGCAGCATATAAGCACACGCTTGGTGTGCCGATATGTGTTTATGTGTAAATGCACAATGCATGCACAACACACGCTGCAAATAGGCACATACTGGTATTGGTATTTTTGGAGGATACCTACTGGAGGATATATTTTTGGATTGCACCGTTTGGGGGATACTTATCTGAGGATGTCTGGTTAACCCATTTCTCCTAGACCACTCAAAACCTTCAAATCTCCAACGTAACTACTGCTGACCTGTCCATAGTCATCACCACCTGTCCCATGACCAGCTTCTAATTTATTCACCAAATACTATAGTTCTCTACTATCCTTTCAGCACTGAACCATCACTGCTGACTTGCAGTACTTCTTCGGGCGCGCTAGTTGTGACTGACACTGTTCCAGTCACTGCCCTTTGTCGAGTCTTTAATGGATTCAATTAGATCGCCTCATTCATCAAAACATGCCTCAGACTGTACACACTTGTCATGGTGGATTCTTGCGAACCTTACATATAAGAAATAGCCTGTTGGTCTTATCGAGTTGTACTTGTGTGATAGTGCTCAATGTGTACATATTACATGCAGCATATTGGTACATATTGGTTGTGCCGATATATGCTTGTGAAAATGCACAACTGACGTTCGCACAACACATGCAGCACATAGAAACATGCGATGAAAAGGGGATTCTAGAAGCATAGTTGGACACAAGAAGGGATTCCACGGAACGTCGGACTGATGTTTGGTGGAATGTACTTGTGTGTTATTATCACAATGTGTACACATTGCTTGCAGCACCTGGGCTCATGTCAGATGTGTCGATATGGACTAATGTGAACACGCACATTTGCATAGCCACCGTAGATGACTCCGGAAGTGATGTCATGCCGCAATACATTGTGGTTGTAAAAGTTGTGAAATGTCATGGTAGCCCATGTGAGCGGTTACGCCTTCATATCGTTACTGTGATAATACATAGTGTCACTGTGCGTGTACAGCACGCGTTGTTATGGGAACATGTGTTTCTATCGTTTATTTTATTTATTGAAGACTTCCATCTTGGTTTCTATGGTGGCACGTGTTTATCATGGGACCCAAAAGCCTCCGATGTATTGTGGGGTATTTTGAGAGGTGCTGGCTTGAATGGGAGTATTTCTAAGTACCGGAAACAACTGCCAAAGGGTTCCCAAATGATCCTAAACGTCTGAGCTATATTTTTAGCAGTTTGCATAAACAAAAACATTCTTCACAATAGAACAACCAGAGAAAAACAAAAACTAATAATAATAGTTAGAGTATCAAATGTTCAACAAACAGGTAGAAAAACGCCCACTACACCCTTAGTTCAGCAGGTAATTTTTGACAAAAATTCACTTTTTAACCCTTTACCGAACACGAAAAGCAGACGACACTTGCAAATAAAATCCTTGAAGTACCAATTTTTTTTATTTTTGGCGTCAAAAACATAGCTTATGACCCTAATTGGAACGAGCTCGTTCCAATGAGGGGTCATAACCTATGTTTTTGTGACAAAAAATGAAAAAGTAATAAAAATTGAATGGTTAATTTTGTGAATAAATCTGGCCGGTTTTTACGTTACGTTGGTTGAAGGGTTAAGGTGAGGGATTGTTGCGGAATAAAAGGAAACATTTATCGATCTATGATCGTCAAGTTTGATTTTTCCACGTTGTGATTACTGGGGGTTCTGTGAAGATCCACCAGCCCGTAGCGTTTTTGTGTTTCCTTACCAGACGATATCAGACACAGGCTCCAGATTCTGGGTTCAGTAACTTCACGAACTTGTCGTGTACAGCACAACGAAGACTAGATCCAAATTATCTACTATTTTATTAAGCTAAACTATTAACATTACGACTAATCGTCGTTGTCTCTGGTTGGCATCAAATATATATTATTTATACAACAAAGTTCATACCCTCAACACAGTGGCGGCATCCAGGTTTCTTCTTGGGAGTTGATCAGCATACACCAGGAGCCCAGATACAACTTGTCTAAGCAGTCAGAAATTGGTGCTTATATACACCAACTTTCTGATGCAATACTTGGGGTACGTGACAATCGTCAGCAGTTTCTCCCTGACCTCAGGGAAACTAAGGGAAAGTCCCCTGACGTGGCGGTCGCCATTTTGTAGACTCTTATACTGCCATGCAGACTATCGGTCAGTCTGCATGCAGGCCATGGAATCTCCGCTCGCAAATAGTATTCCGCTGGGCGCCAGTTAACCGGCGGAATGCCCCGGTGATTGATGCAAAAATGCAACCCGGCGTCCCCAGTTCAATGGGGAGTTTCACCAGGTACAAGTTATGATTTGTTAGACAGTTCGAACACTAACATCCAAGTAATACTGCCGAATGTTATTGTCCCATCTGTCAACAAATCCTCAAATGTTACTGCTTGTTGACAATATTGGCTCGCAAAGGTATGCCTGATATTGTCAACAGACATCTGGCGTGTACCCACAGAGTACGCCTGCACTCTGGTCGCCAGTTTCATACAGTTTCATGTAATTTAGTTATCATGTTTAAATTTGTTCCAAAACTATGGAAATCGGTTAAAAAGTTAAACTCGAGTCTATTGAATTTCCAAGCAAAGTCCCCAAGAGCTCCAGCTCTTACCCGAGCTGACAAGTGTACTTAATCCCTGTGGGCTCACTTCGCAACAGGATAAGTTTGAGGAATATCTCGACCTGCAGTAAACGACTGTTATGATCGTTACGTCAGTTTGTTTAAAAAATAATGCTGCCATTTTGATGTACATTGCAGAGCACCACTGCTAACACTGACGAATTCATAGGGATTCTGCTGGAAACTTTTTGTGGAAACGCATTGAAAATTATGCTAATTTTAAAACATTTACTTGTATCGTTCAAAACAAAATATTGATAAATGTCAGTTCTTGTGTTTGAATACTGTTTAGGAACACAGATAGGTGATATATTCTGCAATCAGGTATGTTAAAACCCATACCTCTGTTTCCTATTTTCACTGAAATTGAGGGTCAAAAACGTTAAATCCGAAAACAATATATTCCACCGTCTTCGGCCCGAATACCTCCGTGTGTCGGATCCCCATAGAACAGGGATAATTGTAAATAACATGGGAATTTCTCACGCTTCCGATGAAACCTACCTCATCTGGGGCCGGTCTATATAGGCTTTTAGAATTTATTTTTTATGTTCCACCTTTCGATTTGATGTTTCTGACTGATCTCCTCATATGTTGTCAACATTTTACGTTAAGAAGACAGTTTTGCATTCCGAGTAGAAATAGCTCATAGTTCTCGGACATGATGTTGGCCGTCCCTCAGAGAAAAAAACATCGAACTCATTTGGAGAAAAAAACATCAACACCCTCCGCCCAAATGGTTACCATTAACCCGATACCATCATCAAACATTCACACAAATACTGAGGCGAACCGTGATATCTTACCAGCATTCGGGAAAGAAGCATTTCAAAATGTTTAAAGCGTACGAAGGGAGACAATCGCGATTCAGATAATTAAAATGACACCGCATTGCACGTTTGATGTGCTTTTGTCGGAGGACTTTCAGCTGAGACCGAAAGATCTGGTGTGAGGTTGTCTACTCTACGTCCTCCTGTCCGTTCGTAATGAATTTTTCACAACGGTCTCATCTTAGCTGCGACTGACAGCTCGGGCGCAAATACTGTTTGTTCGTCCGTTGGTTTGTCAGTCCGTCCGACATCTGTTCGTGGTAAAAGAAAAAAATACGCAGCCATACCGTAGTTTCTCAAACACTCGCCATTGTTTTTGAAAACTTAATCTAATAGTTTGGCTGTGGGTCGCTGGTGAATAACATCAAACTTTTTCTCGCAACAAAAGGGGTTGAGCATGTCCATTGTGCTTGTTCGTAATAGTTACCAATCGAGATAGGGGTATTTCATGAATTAGAATTATCACTCTTTCCGTTGTCGATACTTGTTCTGTTTGTTTTATTTGCAGTGCAACTGCGCTTCGTTTGAAATAATACGAAGTTTTTGGTCCGATAATGCCCAGTAGTTATTGCGAAAATAATGCACAGTTGTTGTTCGTGGTGATTAAATATACGGAATGCAACTGAGGTATTAAATTATTTCCACATGTATCAGAAATACAATACGTGGTTCTGTTTACTTCAGTCGATCACTTCGAGCAAACTCGCCTATATCTTCGGGAACGTGACAACCGTTACTTATTCCCGGCTCCTTATTAGACAATCGGTTGATAACGAACGTCGAATACGTACCCAGAAATAAGTAACGGTTGTCACGAGCCCTATATCTTCGCAGTGTCGTATCTTCTGCTAATTTGCCCGTATCACAGAGTTAAGTAATTCTGTGCTGCTTCTGGCGTCTAAAACTTTGTTCACAGCTCTATTTTGACATGCTCTATCACATACAAGCAAAATCTGAGAGTCAATATTTTTTTTCAAATTAGCAGCTTAGTGTCCCTCTTAACGAGTCTTTTATTGATCAACAAGTGCATTCCAAATCCTGGAAATAACCAATCTGTCATTTCCAGAGTGAGGTCTCCAGAGGGTGAATTTGGTAATGCTGTCCCATATAGTGGGCCAATTTATCTTCCGGGTACCTTTTTTTGTTCAGAGTTTAGGTAGGCGTGTAATAAGCACAGAAAGACATGCGCCTGTGAATGGGTTAATCGATATGGCACTTATGCCATCGAGGAAGGATAAAACTAGAGGCCTGCGGCCTCTTGTTTTATCCTTTCGCGCTGACACAAATACCATTTCGATTAACCCATTTACACGAGCGTGTCGTACTGTGTATATACCATGCACAATCTGATCTAGCATATACACGACTAGCAATTAGAGCTATCCCCCATTTCTTTATTTTTCTATTAAAATGGTGGCAGACAATAACCGACGTGTTAAAGAAGTTGGAAGCGTATCGTTTATTATACATTGCATTTCCAAAATACCGGAGAATCAGTCAGTTGGATTTAGTACTACCACAAAGCGTTATTGACCAGCTGCGGTATAATTGTGTCAGATAATTCCATATCAGGCTAAAATTTCTTTCTCTTCCGACATAGTAGTAGTAGTAACAATTGAAAATTGGATTCGATTCGGTTTCGAACGTTTTGCTTGATTCGATTCGGGAGAAATATTGTGATTCGCCGGGCCTTAATCTTTGTGTATGGTGTCGAAATCTTTTTGGAGTATGCCGAGAAACATACTCACTTTGAGACCTTGTTAAATTCATGGAGAGACATGATATTAGCCTTTTTGTGAAAAATTATCACCTATCAAAACGACTCTTATCTTGGTAAACTGGCTATTGATATACGGGTTTTGTTTTGTTTTGAACAAACTCTCTCAAAATCAAAAAAAAATCATTAATTTATTCCTGCCTATAGGAAATAAGCCTTTGTTGGATATAACTGCTTATTTCCAAATGAAACAAAATACTGCATTTTGATTGGCTGAGAGGTACGGTGTAACTTGTAATCCACAGTAGCTTTTTTAACACCGTGGTTAACCAGGGTTTAAAAACAAAAATACACAATACCAGGCTACAGCCTACATGGCTAAAAAAAGTACCCATTTGTGATTATTTATTCATATCTTCTACTCGGTTATGTTAGAACAAAAATAAAACTACAGGAAATTTAATATTTATGTGCAATAAAATATTACAGATATGGTTGTCATTGGAACTGGCTCATTGGGCCAGTTCCAACGACATCCATATTTGTCTGGTTTTATTAAGAAACCCACAAAGTACAAATTTTCTGTCAGTTTTTCCCACAATTTAGGTTAAAGTATCAAGTACACCAAAATTCTTGGAAATAAATCCGTTCTCCTTGTATTTTTCAGGGTGTATGGGAGTTTACACCGGTCTGGGAACTCATACACTCTTCGGTGTCGCAAGCATCGCCCCGCCAGCAGAGTGTAACTTCATTTTACAAATCCAGTTCCTGCAGATCGAAATACCACAAACTTTCTTGTGGAGAGGATTTTCACACAAATAATAAGTCTCAAAAGCCATAAAAACACAACAGAATACGCAAACAAGTTTCGGTCAATAGAAATCCGTGTTCACCTGACAGGTCCAATGGCCTAAATTGTGCCTCCGCCTTAATAATTTTCGCGCATAATGACAAGTGGACCACCTTGCTCAACACACAGGTTGGCTGGCGTGCACTTCGAACACCTTTTCACGTGGTTTGTAAGTTATTGCATGACAGGGAAATCCACTTCCTAAGTGTATCAGTGATTATCTCCTCTTCACGCTCTGTGTTCAAGCACCTTGAGAACGGGTTGTCACAAAAGATCTGCATACAGAAGTATACACCAAGACATTTACTCTTCAATTCTACGTAAATGTACTCAGGGCTTCTCATATCATAGGAACAGTGAGTGATTTGGCCCGCAAGGCGATACAGAAGTTGCAAAATGTGACTATATTACAAATATTGCACGCGTTGGGGGGTTGACTGTGCCCAATAGTGGTCCTCGAGGAAGAATAGTGCACGCGCCAGGGACGTGCGCACTATTTTTCGTCGAGGGCAACTATTTTGGCATAGTCAACAACATGCCGTGCCATAATTATTATTATCATGATAATTATTATATTATACCTAACCAAACGAGGTAGGGAGCGCGGTGTCTCAGTGGTTACGACATTGGACTTCAAACCGAAAGGTCCACGGTTGCGTTGTGTCCTTGGGCAATGCACTTCATCCCGATTACCCATGTGGGGGTGGGGGGAATGCTGGCGCTGTGTACTGAGGCGCACTGCACGTCGATGGTGCACTTGTCTTCAGCCACTACTAACCCTGCTCGTGTGGAGTTAGTATGTTGGTGAGTTTCACATTTGCTGGCCATTGATAGGTGGTTCTCTCCGAGTACTTCGGCTTCCTCCACCCGTAAAACGGTCCGATACAAGGTGACCCTAGTTGTCGAAAGTGTCATTAAACACCAATAAATAAATAAATAACAAAAAGGGGGAAAATCTGATATTCATCAAGATTTAAATCCGAAGTACAACGTCTATTGTCAAGGGCGTTGTATTTCAGATCAAGTTTACACATTGATCTTAAAAAATAACTATTCTTAAAAGGGCACGTCAGCGGAGCGACTAAGACAATATTCCATGGCTATTTTTAGAAAATGAAAAGTGTACGAAAATAGTGGACGGTTATTTTAGAACACTTGTCAACCAATCTGAGGAAGGGGAAAGTCACATGACATATAAAGTATGCAGATATTGTCACATCGTTATGACGTCACGCCTTTGTTTAAAAGAAGATATATTTCGAAGAGTTGATAAGAGCATATGTTGTATTCAACAAACATCACCCCAAGCTCTGAAACACCTGGGCGATGAAGGATATGTTTCGAGACATTGAATTGAGACAGTGTCAGCTCTGACAAAAACAAAAACCCGTGAAAACATTTCCGTGATTTGTATTAAGGTATCTAAAACCATTCACGCACTATTCTGAATTTCCCCGCCTGGTGATATTATACAACGTTTCACACATAAAATAAAAACAAAAAGTACGATAAAAATGACGTTTTCCGTATCACGATGGCAAGATTTTGCTAACTCAAAAAGAAACGTATTGAAAAGAATGAGTAAAAATGTCAAATTACGTTAATTTAATCGAGACTTAATATTGAGTCTTTTTTGCTGATTGTGCGTCTTTTGTTTGTATAAGAAACAACTCTGTGACAAGTCGTTTACACCATATCAGCTCATTATATTGAACATACACTCTGGCAAAGCCCTCTTGATCACCCTCGCTATGGTATATTCAATATCACTTGATTTCTTTCGAATAACCTCTACTTGTCGCATAGTTATGACGTCACTCCTTTGTTTAAAAGAAGTGATATATTTCAAAGAGTTGATAATAGTATATGCTGTATTCAACAAATATCACCCCAAGCTCTGCAACACCTGGACGATGGGGATATCTTTCGAGACACAAAGGCAATGAATTGGGACAGTGTAAGCTCTGAGATAAACAAAAACCCGTGAAAACTTTTCAGTGATCAGTATTAATAGTCCGGTCGATCTAGGCGAAAAAGGGCACCTACCCGGAACATATCCAAAATCCTTCGTGGGCAACATTTTTTATGGTACTTTTTTGTTTTCATGATTTTTCAGCGGCAAAATTTACGATTTTGTGATTAAAACGCTAAGACACCACAATAACGAGGAAATTTTGCGAGAATATACCATATTCTTCTCACCAACATAGAAAGTGGACACTTCATCAATAATTTTGTTGTCCAGTTGAATGTTCGTCTGTAATTTAGGACAAAAATACCCCAAAAAAGTCCCAAAAATTGTTTTCTTCAAAAAATGAGAATAACATTCTCAATACAAATAAGATGCAAGTTGAGAGCAAAAAATTGTTTAACACTCAATCTCGTCATCAAGAGTTACGTCTTTTGTGTTTTGGCAGCTCTCGCCGCGACAATTTCCGCAAGCAATAACGCACTTTAGACCATTTTCCCGGCATGAGCACAAGTTGTTTTTGCACGGACTCTTTGATGTCATTTTGCAGTTGCACCTTACAAACTTCAGCAGACTGTCCGGTGCTGCCTCAATGTCAGTCATAATAGGAGTAAGCTTCCAACCCCACTTCCTAGGCTCAAGGTCGACCTCTCCTAGATACATCTATGTCACTACCTGTAAATGGACACGAAGGCTGTGGAAATATGCCGCTCTCCCTGTCGATGGGAGTTTCTGGGGTTCAATGGCGGTTTTGCACGATGAAAGCATTTCCATAAACCTAACATATCTCAGGTTGTTTAAGCTATCTGCTTTACCTGAATACTTTACAACAAAGAGCCTGATGCCCGCTGCACCAACTTCACCAGGAGATGAAACAACATTAGAAATAACCGAAGCTGCCTGTTGAATTTCTGAGGATTTGGCGATCTTTTTCATAAAAGAGGATTTACCGTGACCATATACTGCCGACGTTGTGTCACAGCCACCCCAGGCGGGAAGGAACAGAATATTGGTCTTGATTAATATGCCGGCTTTTTTCACAAGGTCAGTGATTTTCCACGAATTCCCATCTCTGTGGGCATCTCGAGCACCAGGCTTAAAATAAATCTGCCCCGTTTTTTCATTCCAATGATATTTCAGAAGTATCGTCACAAACAACTGCCACCTCCTTTCCAACAGACGCAAGCTCGATAGCACGCAAAACAATGGAGGTATCTGCGTCACCAGAACTGTTGTGTACTTCCTGTCCATCAGCTATGAAAGCTTGACCGAGTAGCTTTATAAATTGATGCTTATTCTTTTCATTCAAGAGGAAAGTTTGCTGATTTGAAGAGATTGCCATTGTATCAACTAAGTGAATATCTGAACATGTCTTCCCAGTTCGACGTCTATGCTCTTGATCTTTAGTACTAGGACCCTGCATGTAGCCATCAAAAACCATGTAACATTCACCGTATTTTTGTCGGGCATGATCTACATATCTGGAAGCTAAATCTTTGTGTGTTCCACATTTTGGCCATTTCATCCGATGAAGAAATGAACCGCCATCAACAACAATCAATGCATCACTTAGGACCTGAGTCAGTTTTATACCTGTTGCTAAATCGTTTGCTAGATTTGCTTTTACGGGCTTTTGGAGTGCATTATCCTTGAATAAGGATGTTTGTATAACTGTCAGCTCGTAACTGAAATAACTAGCGATATCTTCTTCCCTCTGAGCGATGGCAATTAGTCGAGAGAAAAGAATGTTCGGATCTATCTTAACCCTGTGGTTGTCTATTTTGACACCTGGTGGCAATTCGTCTAACGTTTTAACCTGATCGCTTTTTCTTGATTGATGCATCGGGGATACAAAGATTATCAAGTTTTTTCTGCATAGCAGCACCAACAAGTTCTGCCTGCTCAAGTTGATATTATCGACCGTTCCCTTGTTAAACCTGAGGATAAGGAACGCAAAGATGGCTCAACTTGTGCTCATGCCGGAAAAATGGTCTAAAGTGCGTTATTGCTTGCGGAAATTGTCGCGGCGAGAGCTGCCAAAACGCAGAAGACGTAACACTTGGTGACGAGATCGAGTGTTAAACAATTTTTTGCTCTCAATATGCATTTTTTGAGTTTTCGAGAAAAAAAAATTGGGGACTTTTTGGGGGAATTTTCGTCATAAATTAAAGACGAACATTCAACTGGACAACAAAATTATTGATGAAGTGTCCACTTTCTATGTTGGTGAGAAGAATATGGTATGTTCTCGCAAAATTTCCTCGTTATAGTGGTGTCTTAGCGTTTTTATTAACAAAATCGTAAATTTTGCCGCTGAAAAATCATGAAAACAAAAAAGTGTCATAAAACATTTTCCCCACGAAGCATTTCGGAGGGTTTTGGATATGTTGTTCCTGGCAACATTCCGCGTCGAATGATACCAAATGTGGCTTGTTGCTAATTTTTCCGGGTTGAACCCTAGATCGACCGGACTATAAAGTATCTGGACCCATTCACGCACTATTCAGAACTTCCTCGACTGGTGATATTATACAACGTTTCTCACATAAATTAAACTAAAACATACGATAAAAATAACGTTTTCTGTATAACGATAGCAAGATTTTGCTGACTCAAAAAAGAAAGTATTAAAAAATATGAGAAAAAATGTCAGATTACGTTAATTCAATCGAGACTTGATATTGAGTCTTACTGATTGTGCATCTTTTGTTTGTCTGAGAAAACAACTCTGTGACAAGTCGTTTATACCATATCGGCCCTTGTGAGCACCCTCGCGATTGTGTATTCAATATCACTTAATTTCTATGGTGTAACCACTACGAAATGTTCATATACGGCTGCGTTGAACCTATTTTATTCATAAACATGGACCAGCTTAGTGGACTGTGATATAGTTCCATGTTCTCAATCTATGCAAAATGGGAAGTCTGTGTTTCAGCAATTCCATTAT
This sequence comes from Pictodentalium vernedei, assembly GCA_031216915.1. Lineage (NCBI taxonomy): Eukaryota > Metazoa > Mollusca > Scaphopoda > Dentaliida > Dentaliidae > Pictodentalium > Pictodentalium vernedei. The sequence goes on along the minus strand of CM062296.1, from coordinate 199,732,074 downwards.
TCCGTCTTTTCTTTCGTTTTTTTTCTATTTGAGTTTAACGGCACCTTCTGTAGCCAGTGTCACCTCGGTCGGACAGTTTTACGGGTAGATGAAACCGGTGTAACAGGAATGGAAGTCCGTAGGAAAATTAGTCCCTCTGGACTATTATTCCGCGGAATTATAGTCCTAGGTCTAACATTTCTAGGAATAGTAGTCCGGCGGACTACTATTCCTAGAAATGTTAGACCTAGGACTATAATTCCGTGGAATAATAGTCCAGAGGGACTAACGTTCCTACGGACTTCCATTCCTTTTACAGGAGTACCCGAAGATAACCAGAATGTAACGGCGAGTAATTGTCAGGTTCAGCAACGTAGATACTTCGCACAACCAGGGTTAGCATTGGTTGAAGACAAGTGCGCCATGGACGTGCATAACCCCTTAGCACACAGCGCCATCGCCCACGTGGGCAATCGGGATTAAGTTCCTCGTCCAAGGACACAACGCAGTTAACCCTGGCGGGAATCGAAACGCTGACATTTCGGTTTGAAGTCCAATGCCGCAATCACTGAGCAACGGTGTTCCCGTCTTCTTAAATGCAAGCGACTGTAAAGGTTATACTGACATACAGACATGTCGTGTAAAAAAAGGATCACAAATGAGCCATGATTTGAGATAAATTGTCTTAAGTAATTTCTCTATAATCGGCCTGAGTCGGCGTATAATTTAATATTTAATCTTCTACAGAACAGCCGCTGTAGACTGGTTACTTTCCACGGGTTAGTAAAACTTCCACAGACGCAATAATATTAGATTCCAAACACTAATTACAGGAATAATCATCAAACATTTGATTAATGAAGCACTAGGTATAACCCGGAGCTTCGTTAATTAAAATTTTGCTGATGACTATTAATTTTTTTAGCTGGTAAACGTATGCGTGAATATCACTGTCCACCCGTGGATTATGAACAGTCCACGACGACTCTGCTGTACCCAACGAAGCGTGCATGGCCGGCCGTCATTCATAAAAACAAATATGAAGAATCAAATTTTCTTTTCTTCAATTTTTGGCTGGAATACACAGCATATGGTCCTTTATTTCCTAGTTCTTTCCAATGAGAGGCCATAAGCTATGTTTTCGAGGCTAAAAATAAAAATATTTAGTTTTTAACGAAATGTGTTCGCAAATGTCTGCAAATCGCATTAGTAAGCGGTTAATAAAATAAATTACTTCAAAAACGGAGTCAATTAAATAAATTCTCCTTCCGACACTCTCAATATTAAGACGCCTCGTTTACTCCTGCTGATAAATTGCAGAGAAAGATGAGCTGCATGTATAGAAAAAGCATCGAATTTATTTATTTTATAGAGATTAATGACACTTTCGGCAGCCATGGTCACCTCGTGCCGGAGGAAAAAGTTACGAAAACGGCCTTTAGCCCAAGATAGTGATGGGTTAACATCTTGAAGCCAGTTGAAATAGTCGACATTCCGGTGAAGTCACTTTTGAAATTATTATTTCGATGACGTCATGTGATGTGTGGTGGGGGAAAGGCATCCTCGAGTGGTGTGGGCGTTGGATGGGTATCTGTGTCAATTGAAGCGAAGCATCATGATTTTTATTACCTGAAATTATTGATTTCGATGACGTCACGTGACGTGTGGTGGAGAGAAGATAATCCTCGAGTGGCGTGGGCGTTGGATGGGTTGCAGTGTCAATTGAAGCGAAGCATCATGATTTTTATTACCTGAAATTATTGATTTCGATGACGTCATGTGTCGAGTGGTGGAGAAAAAGAATCCTCGAGTGGCGTAGGCGTTGGGTGGGCAGCTGTGTCAATTGAAGTGAAGAATCATTATTTTTATTCCCTGAAATTATTGATTTCGATGACGTCACGTGACGTGTGGTGGAGGGAAAATAATCCTCGAGTGGCGTGGGCGTTGGATGGGTTGCAGTGTCAATTGAAGCGAAGCATCATGATTTTTATTACCTGAAATTATTGATTTCAACGACGTCATGTGACGTGTGGTGAGGAAGAGTGTCCTCGTGTGGCGTGGGCGTTGGGTGGGTAGCTGTGTCAATTGAAGCGAAGCATGATGATGTTTATTATCTGAAATTATTGATTTCGATGACGTCATGCGACGTGTGGTGGGGAGAAAAGATTCATCGAGTGGCGTGGGCGTTGGATGGGTAGCTGTGTCAATTGAAGCGAAGCAGGATACAATGTTTGTTAACAAAATACAGACGATGACGAAATAAGGCGGCGATCATTAACTATCCAAATGAGGGTGATCACGTGGATGGGTGAGATAGATCTGTCTCAACCAGGTGTCTCTATTCCAATAGGCTGGTGGTGTGAGAATAATTCAATTCTCCTTTCGAAACAAACACACTACACTGCAAAAAATATAGGTTCTCTTTAGAACCAAACTGGTTCTAATCTTGTCCCGGAGATGGAACCAGTTTTGTTTAAACAGAATTTATTTCAAATCAAATAAATTTACCAAGATTAGCATTCAATTTTAACAGAATATTACATGAACTGAAGTAGATTCAGCAGTAAACTTGGAGTTTATTCAGCGCAGTCGCCAAATATTTTGAAACAAAGGAGATATGAACAGTTGGCATATCGAACCAGTTCTGGTTCTGTATAGAACCAAAACTGGTTCGATATGCCAACTGTTTATATCTCCTTTGCTTAATAATGATTTGAGACAACCTCGTATAAGCTCTAAACCTACGACTGAAACCCCCTCAATTTATGTTTAATTCTGTTAAAATTTAATGTTAATCTTTATAAATTTATTTGATTTGAAATAAATACTGTTTAACGAGAACTGGTTTCATCTCAGGGACAAGATTAGAATCAGTTTTGGTTCTAAAGAGAACCTATATTTTTTTGCAGTGTACAGTACGGCTTCCTGGACTAGGGATGGGCCGAGTATACCGAAAAACCGAACCGATACCGATATCAGGGGGATACCGAAAAACTGAACCAAACCAATCGTTGAAAACCGAAGCGTCTGAATTTTCAAATTTTCCAACATTCACTATTTAAAAGTCCCTCTGTTGAGACTTGATAACAGTTAAAAAGTCCATTTTCATGACAGAAGTGAGTGATGTTCTTTTCATTTTTGTTAACCCTCAATGGACTTGGCAACTGTCCTGACTTCCCACTAAACTACAACCTGTAGAATGCCATTTGCTTAGAAGTGATTTCTGGTCAAGACTCGGCTGCCTTAATATGCAGCCAAGACTAGACTAGAAATCACTGAACAGGTGTTTTGTCTATTGTCAACATGACCTCCTAACGTTGGCATGTTCCGGGCACATTCTCTTGAGATAGCAAAAGCCTGAAATAGGTCTTTAAACATTAAGGTGCACTTAGAACAAGTCGCAAAATTACCGTTGATATGATTTGTGGTCGTATAAAAGAATGCCACTGTCGAGCTCATTGGCGGTGTCATTTATAACGTTGTGGCAGAATATACTACAACAACTTATTCTGTTTTTCCTGATGTGAATTCATCTTTGGTACTACACACTAAAAACTAAAGTGTTAAAACTGACACTTTCAAGGTGTTAAACCCATTCTAACTCTTAGGGTTTGATTTTAACACTCAAAGTGCAATGCTTTAAGCACTTAAACCTTACAATCGTCAGACATCTGAAACTTGAATGGATGGCACTTCCCATGTGTCTAGCATTGGTGGTTCTTCCAGAATCGTCCAGAATTTGATTTGCGCTTGGTGGGTAAATACATAAAAGGACACAACGCAGATGACGCGGATCAGGCTCGAGGGTTCGAGCCTGATCCGCGTCATCTGCTTTGTTTCCTTTTAAGTGTCGCGACATTACACTTGTCAAATGGTATTATTGTAACACCTGTCAAGTTCTGGGATATCTACACTTGAACAAAGTGCTAGTTCAGCACTTAGTAAGTGTTAAATACAGCACTTCAAGTGTAATTTTTAACACTTTAGTTTTTAGCGTGTATCAGAGCAAATCTCAATCAAGTCAGATAACGCAAACCGAAACGATGCCGAGGTAAAAATACGGAAACCTGTACCGAACTCAAAATTCCAATACCGCCCGTCTCTACCGTGGACTGGTCACTTTCCACGGGTGGGCAATATTTCCACGGACGCAATAATATTAGATTCCAAACACTAATTGTAGGAATACTCATCAAAAATGTAATTAATGAAGCACCGGGCACAACCCGGTGCCTCATTAATTAAAATTTTGCTGATGATGATTTTTATTACCCGGTAAACGCATGCCTGGACATCTCTACCCGAGCCTGGATTACGGCCAGTACACGGCGACTGTGCTGTATATCAAGACGTCACGTTCAGTTCTGACGTCTTTCGTTTATTGGACGTGTTAGGGTCGATTTTTCTATAATGGACTATTTGAATTTGATTATGAGATAAAATAACGAACAAAAAACAGAATGATTTGTGAGTAACTCCATCAATGGGTAATGCAAAATCTAACTGGCCGTTAAGCACTTAAGTCCAAAGGGAACAATCGGGGATACTAAAATTTTTTTTTTTCATTTCCTAACGACAACATGTTATTCACGTTGATCTGATACAGAACTCCTTTAGGAGGCATATCAGTAAAAGATCTCCTGAAAATATAACTATCTAAATACGGTGATCGAATTGTATGCACCGTCGACAGACAATGACAGACAATGACATGGAACACTTTCTAGTTGCGCACTGTCATCAAACGAGAATAACTGAAGCGGCCACCAGAGACCAATATGACATTCAAGTTAAGTCAGTCTGATCTCTTCTACAAAAGTCAGTAAATAATATTTATGGATACCAACATGTGAAACGTAATCCCTATGTTGTTATTCGCTACAGGCAGTTTTAAAAATGACAGACTTCCACTTTTCGTGAATGTCGAACTGCACAACGCTGTTTCTTCACAGCTGACAATATTCGTCACTGAAAGAGATTTAAAGGAAAGTTGTCTCCCCTTAATTTTCTAAAGTTATCAGTAAATTTTACACTTGGGTATGGGAATTTTATATAAAACTGAACTTTTGAAATGTTAGAGAAGTTTCATCATCGATGCGCGCATCATTTCACAACTTTAGACCTATCTATCACATGTTACACTCAGATTGAGTCAAAAACACTCATACATTGTTTGGTGTTGAGGAACGTTCATTCCTGGGACAGATAATTACCTCCAGTTGGAAGCAAATTTTACCGCAGATTCACTCCCAGAGAACCAGATTTTTCAACTTTTCCTGGGGGTGGACCGCGGACCCCCAGTATAGGGAGGGAATACACCCTCCCCACCCGCCCACCAGCACGGCCCTTCGGACCCTATGACATGTCTACGGCATATCATGCCGTGCCCCCTGAATATTACACAGATCCTCTCCCCTTATTTGAGAATCCTAGTATTGTTATTGGCTGGCTTATGCAGCATGGGCGCAGATCATGGGGGGACGGGGGGGGGACGTGTCCCCCCCCCCCAGATCTCATCAAGGGGGGACATGGTATGCCATGTCCCCCCCCCCCCCCCCACCACTGGGGGGACATGGTATGACATGTCCCCCACTATGCTCCCCCACTGCTGCACCCTCTCATCAATTTTAATGCGAGATTCACTTCTGATACACGTTCAACTAGTCCAAACTTGGACCCACAGTTCGTAATATAATTTTGGGGTTGGTACGGCCTGTACTGTAGCCGTATCAACCACAAAAATTATATTACGGACTATGTCTGTGGGTCCATGTTTGGACTGACGTAACGTTCAACGAACAGTTGTTCAACACTGCGCGTTCAAATAAGTTGTTACTCAGCCAGACACAGCTGTGGGTTGCACGAATGCATAAGCAGCATAACTATTTGATATCGGAATATCAATGTTGCCGACAGAATTCTTATGCAGAGAGAGTAATAGGCCGGTACTGAGCTCGTGAAAATGTGCAAGACAGTATCGTCTGCTTTGTTTATATTTTGAGAACGAAATTTATCGATCGAATTCATTCAATTCACGCGACTTGTTGATGACGTATGTGTCGGGCTGTTATTGGATCTGTTAATCCATTAACGGGCCCGACACATACGTCGTCGCTCCATCTGTTGGGCCCTTATGCTAATCCACCGCACAGTTGAATTGTGTTAATCTAATAGGGAACGCTCGGTAAAGCGGGAACAATTATGGTTAAGCATTTTGACAAAATTACAACAGGCTGTTGAAAAACATATTTTTTTCTACTAAATAATTAAGAGAAATTATACCCCAGAGGCCACCAGAATGCACCATTTGAAAGCGCAATTTAAAAATTTTCTTGGGGGAGAACCCCCCAAACCCCCCTCTGCCGGCTCGTGCCTGCGGCACTCGCTGCAGATGCCTTCGGCATCTGCCCGTCCCCCCCCCCCCACTTTTTGGAAGAGATCTGCGCCCATGTTATGCAGTAATTAGTGTTGCATAAGCTGATAATCGATGATTAGTCCTTCAAAAAACTGCTACACGCTGCTTGGCAAATCTTGTATTTATAAAAGGTTTAATTGATGTTTTGGAGTTATGTTTATCCACCGTTGTTATGAGTATTTGTTTTGTATATAATGTTGTTAATTTCTTGTTAGCAGTAGTTTGGCTATACCGGCTGAGAAAGAAGTACGGTTGGTTATTCCCCGCTAAATGTAAATAAATGTTAAAAGTTGACAAGCGCTTTGAGTGAGCTGAAATATACGCTTTACGACATTTGGTGGAGAGATCCAGGCAGACTAACTTTTTAGCTTAGCCACGATCCTGAAAATGGACAAGATTCCATAAAATGTTTTACAGCTTATCGGAAGTCTAAACGTAGAAAACTTGTCACTGTCTTGGCGAATCCCAGAAGATGAAACTTCTGTGAATGTATCATTCAGGTGGAATAAATTGTCAGAGGAGCGAATAGACAAACGAAGGTCAAGAGCTAAGATGGAACGAGACAACAGACGCAAAATGATATACTTGGAACGAAAGGAAAAACAATCAGCCACATGCGACTGCACAAGGAATCGAGAAAGTGAACGCAGGGTGGAAATTAACGTCGTTGGGGAAAAGAAGCATATTAATGCGAGTACCACCTCACAAACTAACTTTCTGTCATTGAATGATGTCTGTGTAAACGCCGTTGTTAGAACAGCAGACAGATAAATCCAGTGTCAAAAGCATCTGACCGAAAATTCTGCTCAGACTATGCCTTCATTAAATTATGCAGAAAGCAACGTACATGAAAATTTAGACAACGTTTCAAAAGTTTTTCAAAATGCCCAAGACAATTTCGAAAAACGCAGTTCAGAGAATTCTTTTAAGAGGGGATACCCAATCGAGAGCAGTGACAAAACAAACAGTTCCATCAAAAAGACAGGCAAAAACGATTCCTCTCAAGGTCCTCAAAACAAGCGTATAAATGGGATCCGACACTATCTCGTTAAATGGTGAGATTACCATCAAAACACATGGGAACTATAGGAAAACATTGCGCTTCACATGGGGTTTTTTCCAGGAGAAAGGCCGCTGTGGAACAATTCCAAAGAAGGCGAGTGAGCCGTGGCGGAATGGTTCACATTTCTAACTACCGGTACAGCTTAAAAGCATAGCTGGAATTTTCAAAGTGAAACGCCATAATAAAAAACCCACCTCATAAAAAACTGTTTTTGTTTTGAAACATTGAACGATCAGTCAGTTCCTCAAGTTCTTAGGGCTCGAATGGATTTCGTACCTCAAAAATACTTTTGCAATTACATGTTAAGAAGGACTTACATGTAACCCCATTATACCTAGAGTGGATGCTGCTTCATCTTTTTTTCTTTTGTTCTCTTTGGAGGACCAAAGATTTTTCAGGCAGAGTGTACTTTATAGGCTGGCTTATGTGGTAATTACAGTGTTGCATAAGCTGATAATCGCTGATTAGTCCTTCAGATAACCGCTACACGCTGCTTGGCAAATCTTGTATTTATAAAAGGTTTAATTACTGTTTTGGAGTTATGTTTATCAACCGTTGTTATGAATAATTGTTTTGTATATAATGTTCTTAATTTCTTGTCGTCACCAGTAGTCTGGCTAGACCGGCTGAGAAAGAAGTACGGTTGGTTATTCCGCCGCTACATGTAAATAAGTGTTTACAGTGGACAAGCGCTTTGAGTGAGCTAATTTTCTCCACAGTATACGCTTTACGACAGTATTAGTCTCTGTTTAAACTCATTTAAAAATACTTTCACTATCTTTTGAATGTTTTGATGTAATGGAACTTTTTTCCGTTTTTTATATAAACAGCGTGCGAATCGTGACATATACGGTATGGCTGCCGTGGACTGATCACCTTCCATGAGTAGGCAATATTTCCACGGACGAATTAATATTAGATTCCAAATACAAATCACAAGAATAATCAGCAAAAATTTAATTAATGAAGCACCGGGTACCACCCTGTGCTTCATTAATTAAAATTTTGTTGATGATTATTTTTAATACCTGGTAAACTCAGGCGTGGACATCACAGCCCACGCGTGGATTAGAACCAGGCCATGGCAGCTGTACTGTAATACAGACAGAATCCTTCCCATTAACATAAACGTTTAGGGGGGTAAGGTTTGCTAATATTCTCCTCGAAAGAATAAAAACTTGCAAATTACTGAGAAAAAAAACACATTCGCTAAACATATTCTTAATGACGGATTATCTGTGAAGTAGTTGCTTCTACTTAGGTTGCCATAAAAGCAAAGTTTCCTTTTGTTACTTGTAATAAAGGAAAACAACAGACAACTTCGAGAGCTTTATTAAACTTTCGTTTATTGAAAGTAATAAGAGAAAACTTGATTAGATTTTCTGATGATGAGCAAAAGTGGACAGTTACTTAGCTGCTTCTAAACAGCTTTCCTTAACAAGACAAGTTTCCTTTTGTCACTTTTAATAAAGGAAAAAAACAGACACCTCCGAGAGCTGTCTGTTGTTTTCGTTTATTAAAAGTAAGAAAGGAAACTTAGCGGTATAGGTTATTGTACAGCCATTGAGCACCGTGTGTAGATTCTAGGCTTTACAATTAGTATTATTATAATTAGTATTTATTTATTTTGCACTGATGTCATAGGTATTTTCTCAACAATTGGACCTTCCTTAATTTCAGGGGAGATAACTTTATCGAAAGTCGATTTTCATAACGAGACAAGTCAAGGATGAATGACGTCCAGAGGCGTAAATCATAGGAGTGACGTCAGACTGCCTAAATTCTTTCTCTCGTCGGGCATTGGTAAGGCAGTGTACGACATTTGGCATGCTCAAAGACTTTTTCACAGAGGTGTGGCAAATTGCGCGGTGTAAACCCGATTTGTCCCTACTGTGATGCCTCAAATCCCGACCGTCTAATATTCCAACTGTATAATCAAGGATTGCCTTGGTGAAGTAGCTGAAATATTAGTCATTCGGCATTATAGTTATAAAACTCAAGTCCTCTTGAAAAGTTATGTAACAAGGGCCTAGTCTCATATCCAGCGGAGTAACCATGGCGGTGTAGAGGTGTGATCCACCACCCCACCCCCGTGATATCAATTCTCCCTTGCTGGCAATAATCTACATTCTTAAAAGACTGGATTTGATACGTGTGTGACACACAGACACACAGTCGGCCATACAAGTGGAGGTCTGTAGTTCTGGAGTTGGGCTGTGGGAAGGGGGGGGGGGATTTGGAGTTCCGAAACAACACGTGTTGACTGAATAAGACGCTGCGCCATGACTATTACATGTATATTTGATTTGTTCACTAAAAATTTGCAAGAACTCTTGAATGCTTCAACTGTAATCTCGACTGACTGATATTCAACTGCACCACCAAGGCATGCCTTCGTCGAAGGCATGTCTTGAGGATGTAGTTGGAATATTAGTCAGTCGGAACTTGAACCATCACAGCTGGGACAAATCAGGTCCTCTCCGCTCCATTCGGTCAACTTCGTGACTCCCTCCTCACATCGTTCCTCGGAGGAATAGAACCCATAAAAGAACCTCTTCATTAATTCATAAAATACAGTACTATTCATTCAATTAAGCCAGGCGGTATAGGTTTTCACACAAGACCTTGCGGTTGTCAAATGATCGTTTTTCCAAGAGTTTTCTGACGATTTGCAGAAAGAAAGACTGAATGATGATTTTTAGATTCACTAAATGAATTCAGACAGAAACCTGCTCTAGATTACAGTATCGAGATTGTTTATTGTTATTAGGGGTTATCGAATCATACTGATGGGAGCACGCTGGCTCAGTAGTAGACTGTCGGACTTCTATGCTAGAGGCCCAGAGTTCATCCCAGTCCGGGGCGACCCGCGTTGTGTCCTTGGGCAAGGCACTTTATCCCGGTTGCCTACATGGGGGCACGATGACGCCGTGTACTAGGGCGTACTGCACGTCGATGGTGCACATGTCTTCAACCGCTGTAACCCTTCTTGAACAGAGTTAGTTGCTCGTCGTTGTTCGGTGGTTCTCTCCGGATACTCAGGCTCCCTCCACCCGTAAAACTGTCACAGTCATGATTAGCGATTGTGCATAAGTATGTGACCTTAAATCCCAATAAATAAATAAATAAATAAATAAATAAATAAATAAATAAATAAATAAATAAACTGATAGGAAAGAAAATAAAGCACTTGAACTTGTCGGTGATTCATTTCGTAGAACATGCTCACATGTCAGCAATTAATAGTTTAATCACACTATGATAGTCCAAAGACCAAGATCACGGAATTTCAATCTAAAAACCATGTGGCAATTTTACGAATATGGAGAAGTGAATCGTGGAATTTATTTAGACATTTAAAAACCAAGAAATCTTTGAGTAAATTGAATTCAATAGGAGCGTTTATGCAAATGATGTAAAGTAGAGAATGATGTTTTCGTTCTCTGGATCCCTATTTAAGTGTTCTCCAGGAACTTCAGACAGCTATATACATGACAAACTTTCGAGTTGGGGTTGTTTTTCAAGTGTTGTTTTCAACTCTCTGTACACTTTTGTCAATATACTGAAAGTTCAAGTAGAAAATTTTACCCATAATGCAACTAGGAATTCAACCAATGCAACCCTGTTTGACAGAGCTCAATGATTGAATTGGTTGAATTTCTAGTCGTATTATGGGTAAAATTAGAGACTGAGAGAGAGATCGAGAGAGAGAAAGCGAGAAAGAAATTAGGCCAACATGATATTTGCTGATATATAATTTTACAGCATAATAGTACCACCATGGATAGAGGTGAACCCTCTCGACTCAAATGCAGTCAGCTACAAATTGTATTTCTCTTTTGTGTTCCAGTCATTACAACCTTACTGGGAATTAGCAGGAAGGGATTGCAAGGAGTCTTTACTGTTACCGAAGATTCCATCGTATGATTTCTCTCATCTACGGTCGATAAAAATGCACATTTGTGGCCCCATCTTAGAACAATTTCCACAATTTCGTCCGGGTGAGGAAATTTGTTGAATATAGAGCTAAGAATGTGCGCATTTTTTTGGGATGTGAGGTGCGCTCGTCCTAAACATAGGGTTGTGTTTTGTTTTTCTTACCACGCCACTAAGGCACATGGGCCACAACTGATGTAGATTGGTGCTTGGGTGCGCTTCTATGACCCCCCCCCCCCTCCCTCACAGTTCGAAATGCCTCTCCGCTTATGAATTCTAGAATAACTACACATTTATATTTTTACCTTATAGCGTGCTTAGGCCTTAAACTGGAATTTGCCCAGCAAGCTCATTTCAACAAATGGTCATAAGTTAGTTATTTTAATATCATTTGTTTTTCCCCCAAAACAAATCGTATTCCCACTCCCACTCGCTGAAAATGGTATTCCACGCCAGCATCGTATTCCACTCTCAGCGATGACGGACTATACTTTTTTTTATTGTTTACAAATCCGTTGAGGTGAATCAATTTTAAGCATTTACCTAACGAATCGCCCGCATCCGCCCGCGTAATATGCAAATTGAGCAGATGAAAAAATTAAATTTTTCAAAATATTTCAACAAAACCATATCATGTGACCCCTCATTGGAACGAGCTCATTGAGCTCGTTCCAATGAGAGGTCACTTGATATGGTTTTGTTGAATCTTTTTGAAAAATTTTTAAAAAATGATATTTAAAATAATAAATTTTGATATCGTCGGCGTTGGGTAAAGGATTTTAAGGGTTGTTTTTGGTAAAACAAATAAGATAAAAAAATATAAAATAAATGAATGAATACAAAAGTTCACTGCTTGGATTCGAGTATGATTTTATCCTCTCGTGGGCCGCGCGGATTATTTCACTCGTCTAATGCTTCGTGAAATAATCCTCCGCGCGCCCGACTCGAGGATAAAAATCGTACTCGAATCCGAGTAGTGACAAAAAATGGAAACAATAATCAAACTGAAATAACGTGTTTTGTGGATAAGGCTAGCGGTTCTACGTAAACTCATACATGTCGGAGGTTAACGCTCTATACCAACATCGTCCGTCGGCGTAATACAATAAGTGAGTTGAACAGCATTTGTCGTTATGTAACGCAATCAAATTCATTTTTCCAGGCAAACGAGATAAAGCCTACAAAACTGACCAAATGGGCTGTATCTCACGTTTGGGGGATTATTATGATCCCCGATCAGTCTGGAGATGGGATGGGGAAATCTCACCCGAGGGGCAAGATATTTGAAGTTCAAATATCTTGTCCCGAGGGTGAGATTTCCCCATTCCCACCTTCAGACTCATCGAGGATGATTTTTCTCCCCCAACACGAGGATTACGTCATTATAGATAACTGGCGGTCACGTGCAGACATACCCAGTTTATCAAGTCGAAGTTCTTTCGAAAAACGAACAATTTCATCGGAAAGATCGTACAAAAGTTAGGTATATACCATAGGTATATACTAAAAAATTGATTTGTAACACTCCGTTAAGGGGTTAATGAATTTGCGCGTGTCAAACTCTAATGTAAAGGGCATTTTGAAATTATTGACCGATCGTTAATTCGTGCAGTGATATTATTAAATCTGCAGAGAAACATGGGGTTGAAACAAATCAACATTGTTGATTTTGAATGGCACGTGGATTACATGCGGGAAATCGTGAAGCCATTTTGTTTATTTACAATTATGCAGACGATGATGAAATAGTTCCGGCGACCTAATAAAATATGCAAATGAGTATGTCACGTGGGGTGGGTGGGATAGAAATATCCCACCCTGCTGTCTCACCCGGGACACGCGTATTTGCGATCATTAAACTCACTTTTAAAAGAAAGCGAAGAACACTATAATTCAAAAACATTCCCAGCAACTGTCAGACATCCCAGCGTACTAACCCCGCACAGGCAGGGTTAGCATTGGTTTCAAGAAGGAAATTCCGCCATTGACATGCAATAAACGCACAGCACTACCGTACCCCCACGTGGGCAATCGGGATTAACCCTTCAACATTGGCGCTCTGGAAGGTATCATTTCAGTCAATAATGTCAACGGCGAAATGGACAAAACCATCCTGGTTTGTTGGGAGGTTCAGTAATAATTTAATCCAACAGCTCTGCCGAAGTGTTGCATTAAATTATTACTGGGCCTCGCTTCAAGATTTTTTGCTCTTTATATCGTCTGCTCGTCCATGACCAATTTTTTTATCACGCAAATATTTCTGCACATTCTGTTGAAAGGGTTAAGTGCCTGGTCCAAAGAAACAACGCAGCTATCGCAGGTCAAGATTGTATCGAGGATCTTGAAGGTTGAAGTTCAGTGCCTTAACTACCGAGTCACCCTTCTCCCTGTCGATTGTTTACATATCCTAATAAGCACACTTCCAGTGATTTCAATTCATGAATTTAGAACAATTCTAATACTGAAGGCTTTAAAACATCTTCGTCATTGCAGCGGACGCTTCGTCAAACAACGCATTATTTTTAACGTAATTCGAGGCTTGCTTGTTTTTCGATTCATTTTGGGCAGATTTTTAAATAGGCCCCTACGAATCTCGAATTTCTGATAGAATCGAATCGGACAGAGATTTTCGAATCGAATCTAACCCCAAATGGAATCGCACGGCTCCTCGAGTTATTTTTTATCGTCAGATAGAACTGATGATGGATGAAGACCTCGGGAAGGGCACTGGGAGAGATTTTGAGAATATTTCGACGCTTGGAAAATGATCGGCGCCACTTGAATCGAATCAAATGATCGGGGAGATTTCGAATTGAAACGAATTATCGAAGTGTCGAAGAGCTCTAGAAAATGTCTACGTCACTGCAGCGGATGTTCCGACTTAAAACGAATTTGTTTCCAGCGCAATGCGAGGCCTGTTTGGTTTTCGAATCATTTAGTGATGAATAGAATTTTCAGCTTGTCTTAAAGTAAAGTTAAAGAAATTAATTTAGTAAATTAGTTCAGGATCGAGCTGTTTGGCTCTGCCCAGACCTAATCCTCGACGAGTTACAATTTTGCAAATAGGCGTGTGTGTGGGGGCGGGGGGGGGGGGGCGTCGTTGGCGATCCTCTAGTTATCTTCTAATTTCTAATTTTTATACATCTTTAACATTGTTCTTTCATAAAGCAATACGGTCACGTGATATAATTTTGTTGAAATATTTTGAAAACCCACACGATATCAAAATTTGTTATTTTTTTAATTGTTTCAAAAATTTCAATAAACCCATATCATGTGAACCCTCATTGGAATGAGCTCAGCGAGCTCGTTCCAATGAGGTGTCGCATAATATGGTTTTGTTGACATTTTTTTCAACCGCTCAATTTGTAAATCACGCGGGTGGATACAGTCGATTCCTTGGGTAAAGGGTTAAAAATCCTGATATTGTTTACGTCCAGCGGGAGGTAAGTGACTTGTATTCGAAATTCTCAAGTAAGACCCCTGCTTGTCACACAAAATCGTGTTCAACGCAGACTGTCAAATCAACTGTTAAAATATTTTGAGGATGCAAGTACACTCATGAGGCACCGTAATATTTAACCCTTTACTTAACATGAAAAGCAGACGATCCTTGCAAAAAAATTCTTGAATAATTAATTTTTTTTTATTTTTGGTCTCTAAAATATAGGTTATGACCCATCGTTGGATCGAGCTGGACGAGCTCGTTCCAAAGAGAGGTCATAACCTATGTTTTTGAGACAAAAAATGAAAAAAATAATGAAAATTAACTGGTGATTTTTGAGAATAGCGCTGTTCGGTTTTGCCTTTACGTTTGGTAAAGGGTTAAGAAAAGGCACTGTTATTTACGTTTGCATGTGTATATTCCAATGTACATGAAAATTTACATTGTGGGTGTATGAGATTTCAAGCTGGTGTAAATGTTCATAAACTACCACCATACATACACGGGTAAATAATTTATTTCCTCACTGACTCTAATCACTTTGAAGACAGAGTCAGGGGCCAATACTATCAAACTTTTACAACTGTATTTCCTGGAAATGTATTTTCTAATTATGATTTTAAATGGGTTAAAATGAACTATTAGCATTTTTAAACATCTGGTAATTTGCGAGATGGCAAATTACCACATCTTTTAAAATGTTAATGATTCATTTTAGTCAGTTATATTAATAGGTAGCAAATACAGTTCTACTTTGAGAATAACGGGTGGATAAATTAATAAATAGATGGATTAACACATTAAGAAAGATGTTTTTCACTCATATAATCCATTACTATGCCCACTTGATTGATACAAGAGTATTTATTAATTTATTTATTTATTAATTTATTTATTTATTTATTTTTTTTATTTTTTTATCTATTTATTTATTTATTTATTTGTTTATTTATTTGTGTTTAATGTCATATATTTCTGCAACCGCAACATGGAGATAAAGTCATGTTCAGTCAATCGTTTATACCCATGTTGCCATTTTACACGAATTCCACCCCAGGCATTAGAGACTCTGGGTCCTATTTTATCATTAAAACAAGCACTGCTTCACTTCCCTGGGTTCCTACGGTGTCTACAAGAGTATACATGTCATTGTCACAGCTACCAATGTTGATTGTTTTATTTCAATAATGTTACTTGGAAATTGTATATATAAAAGCCTGTTAACTTGTGTATTTTTTTAATCCGGATTCTCGGTTGCAAGAACGTTTCACGGAGGCTTTGGCTTCCGACTCTCACTTTTCGTCAGCACTTTGTTTTTCATATATGCTGGATTCCAATGAATAGATTTGTTATATAGCGTAAAGATTTCAAGTTTCCACAGTAGCTTCTGAAGTGAGAGCCTCTGTACGAAATATCTTCGCGACAGTTCCTCTGGTCATACTAAGTTTCATACACAAAAAATATTTACCATACCTTGAGTACAAACTTGACCTGTTATTTGCGTATGGGTTAGTGAATAAAATCCCGTTAATTGAATCAATTGAAACAATCTTGTAATATGTCATGAAACCAAAAGCCCAAATTCCTTTGATGTTAGCTCCATTAGGCCTCTGGGCCTCGAGGATACAGAAAAATGAACAATCCTTGTTAATTAAAAACTCATCTTAATTGAATAATTTTCGTTGGCAAAGTGGCAAGTCAATTAATAAGGATCCACTATAATACGAAATCAAAATTTATTTTCGTGTTTATTGTTCATAGGTTTCGACCGAATAGGTATTCTGGAGCGATGGTGTCCGAAAGTTGACATCATCGCAAAGCGCCGGCCAATTGTGCCCGCCAACGAGAAGATTGTGTCTTGGCGGTTTACATCCGAAAAACTTCAGCCAATTTTGCTTGCAAGCAGATAACTTCGGGACAATCTGTTGATAACGAATGTCGAACAAGGAATCAGGTATAAGTAACGGTTGTCACGTCCCCAATTTTTTTCCATAATTCCAAGTCGATTTTGTCCGCAGGTCTTCCTGCCTATGCATACACTTGGACTTGCTGACCTAATAATCGTTCGAAACTTTTCTACCAATATTTTTTAAGTGTAGATTCTTCTAAGTTTGTAGTTTTTGTATCTATGTTTTCGTGTTCTTCTTACAAATCGAAATGAAATCAACGAAAAACAAAGCATTTCACAATATAATAAATCTCACAAAACCTAAGAAGGGATGCATTATGTAAGCATTGCTATGAAACAATGCGACATTATAAGTTATTCTGTTTGTTGACAAGGGACATGGTTTCACGTTCCCTGCATGAAATTTATATTCAACCGAGGCGTTAGCCGAGGTTCAATATATGTTTCATGCAGGGAACGTGAGACCATGTCCCCTGTCAACAAACAGAATAACGTATATGTCCCGTTCTTACACAAGTAAAATTGAATTGAAAAAAAAATTCTTTCATTTAGAAAGCAGACGTTGTTTCGGTAAGGTGTTAACTTTTATCATAATAGACTGGAGTGATTTCCCTTTATTCAATGTTTACGTGCGCAATCAACGGGGCGAGATGATCTCGATTCGTTCCAGTTTATGTTACAGTAAATTAATGAAAAGAGACCTTATAATCTAATCGGTTTCATAAATAATTACCCATGTTTACATAACTTATCTTTTTGTACGTAATAACGGTACTTTTGTGTGTATTTTACTTCAGTTAAATGTATTTGTCTCAGTTGATTTCAAGTGAAAAAAGAAATTGCGATGAACCGTTGCTCATGGCAACGAGACGCTTTCCTTGACAGTGGACATAAGAATCGCTGACAGTAGACATATGCGCGTGCCCGGCGACATAAAATAAAATCAACGAGGCATTGACCAATCACTGCAAGGTATTGCGGTCGGTATCGGGACAGTATAGGTTATTGTGGTGAACAGAAGGTAACATGGTCTGCGTCGCGGTTGAACATACGCGCCGAGCCGCGAATTCTAGATCATGTTACCGTCAAATCGTCACAATAGCGTATATGCCCCAATAAGACCCTCCCCACAGCCCAAAACCCACTTCGTGAAATAAACAAGGCAACTTTAATGAAGAAGGCAATTTTAACAATAACAAATTTAGTAAACAAACTCTCGTGTACCCCACGACGTTAACAAAAGAACAATAACTTAGATGAAGGTCAAGGTTACTCCATCTCAGCTCAAATCATAAACATATTTGTGGTTGTGCGTGTACATTCATAGTATGATCACTGGTCTCGAAAAATACGATTTTATTGGCAGTAGGCACTTTGAGTCTCTTACCATTGTTATCCTGTTTTCAAATATTTCGCGTGGTGACGTCATAAGGTAACATATTCCAGTTGAGCCACCAACATAGAACACAATAGGCATCCTCTCGTCCAATCAGAGGACGAGGGTTTTTATTGGAACATTATAAGTTACTGTGATGAACTGACGGTGACTGGGTCTGAGGTTTACGGCTCGGAGTTTTTTTTTAACCGAGCCGCAAACCTTGGACCGTGTTACCGTCAATTCATCATAATAACGCATATGTTTCTATAAGACCCCAGCCATAGCCGAAAACCCACATCTTGAAATGAACAAGACAAACTTTTAACGAAAAGGTTGGTACACATATACCTCTTGTGTACCCAACGACGTCACGGGACAAATAATCAATAAAATCAGATAAAGGACGAGGTCACTCCATCTGAGTTCAATTCGTAATTCGATTTATAATTTAAATATACCTTATCGGAATATCGTCTTCTGTGAGTGTGAAAAATCTACAAAAAAATGAAGCGGTTTGCAAGTCACTCCGTTGACGAAATAATTCCGAAACGGGCCACCTCATTTCAAATATTTCACATGGTGATGTCAAACGATAACATATTCTACTGGAGCTGTAAACATAGAAAAAAAACTACGCGAGCTCTCGGGCAATCAGAGAGCGAGGATTTGAGCCTTACTGGAAAATATACTTATGAAACAAAACGACATAGATATTTGGCTCTGTGGATAGGAACTCTGGGGAGAAAGGTTAGTCCTCGGTATCCATAAACATACTGAATCGGTTAACCTGGAGCTGTCTGGTCTTTTCGTTTACTAAAAGTTAGAAAAGGAAACTTCACTTTTTGTGATAAGCTAATCAGAAGCAATTGAGTAAATCTCCACTTTGGTTCTTTGTTCAGCGAATGTGTTTTTACATAATTTTATTTGTTTTTATTCTTCCTAGGAAAAATAATAGAAAACGATGCACACGCTGTTGACACAATGAACAGAAAAAAGGTGCAGAACATCAAAAGATGGTGAAAATGCTATTTTCTTATTTTAAAATCGGTTTAACCCTTTACTTTACCCAAAGTAACGACCAAAACCGACCAGCGCTATTCTCAAAAATCGCCCATTAATTTTCATTAATTTTTCATTTTTGTCTCAAAAACATAGGTTATGACCCCACACTGGAACGAGCTCGTTCCAGTGAGGGGCCATAACCAATGTTTTTGAAACAAAAAATGAAAAAAATTAGTTATTCAAGAATTTTGTTTGCAAGTGTCGTCTGCTTTTCATGTTAGGTAAAGGGTTAAACAGAAAATACAAGCCAAACGTTCCAACTGATTGGGAAAAATTGTAAAAAGTACTTCAGTATTTTTATACTGCTCTACAGAAATATGCCATAAGTTTGTGAAATGATGTACACATCGATGATAAATCGTCATTAGTATTTCGAAATTTATATTTTTATTTGAAATTCCCATACCCTCAGTGTCAAATTTACTGACAAATTTAGAAAATTAAGGGGCTCTAACTTTCCAGTAAATCTCTTCCAATGACGAAAATTGTCAGCCATATATGACTTAAGTTGCAGTCTTGGTAAACTCTTTATTTACGGTTCGTTTGGGTTTTTTATATGTTTTGGATGGGCGGGACTGCTAATCATGAGTTTTCCGAGCTTCATAAGTCAAATGAAGATAAATTCAATCTTCACAACTCGGTATGCATATTTTGGACTAAGGGAAAAGCATAATGGGTTCAATCTTACAGGCTTATACAATGGCAGGATTAAATTATCACTGAACCATTGAACAAGAATATTATGCATTCACAGATTTGCACAAGATTGCAGTATCTCAGGGATAATTTGACCTGGTTATCACGTTTGACAAAAAAAAACTTATATCAGTAATGGACTGAAAAACAAGTTTAGTTGGGCGAATCAAAATGTGTCCTTTAGAATGCTTAACCCCTTCAAACTCATGTTTGAGAATGATATAATCCGATATCGTGGATACAGGGTGTTGATATCTTTCTCCCCATGAGGTGTCGTTAGCTATGCTTTCAAGGGAAAATCTGAAAAAATAAAATTGTTTTGCGATTTTTCTGAATAGCGCTGGCCAGTTTAGTCTTTACGTTAGGTAAAATGTTAAATTACATTCTGTGATCCGTCGTAAGCTATATTGAGAGGGGAAACAATCAAAATGTTCAGTTATTCAGGAAATGTTTGGGTTTTGCAAATGCTATCTGTGTAAGGTAAAAAGTTAATGAAATATGTAGATGATATTTAGAGGATATTTAGAGAATATCGGAAATTATCTCAAGCACTCGTGAAAAATAAAACTTTCAGGTCCACACGAATGAGATATTTCCCGACAGTCACTAAAATAGCGTAGATTTTCTTTTTATTATATGCTACATGACATTTTACTGCGTAATATTCAGCCCAATTCGACTGCAAACAGATCCAAAACAATAACAAAGATCTGCTGATCGTTCCCTCAAGGCGACGTCATGTGCCGAAGCGTGACGTCATTTAGGAAGCTACTTAGGAATATTCCTCGTTATTTCAAAATGAAACAAAATACTGTGTTTTGATTGGTTGAGAGGTACGATGTAACTTGAAAATCACAGTAGCTTTTTTTTACACAGTGGTTAACCACGGTGTAAAAACAAGAATACACAATAGCAGGCTGTATGGCTAAAACAAATACCCATTTTTAATTAATAATTCATACCTTTTGCTCGGTTATGTTAGAACAAAAATAAAAAAACAGGAAATTTAATATTTATTTGCAATAAAATATTACAGATATGGATGTTGTTGGAACTGGCTCATTGAGCCAGTTCCAATGACATCCATATTTGTCTGGTTTTATTAAGAAACTTACAAAGTACAAATTTCTGTCAGTTTTTGCCAACAATGTAGGTTAACTCTCAACGCGCTGAGTATTTTTAAGATATTTTAAATCAAAGGTAGTCATGGCTGCTGTAAAGTAGCCGTGACTAGATTTGATGAACAATTCATCTAAATTTAGCTGACAAAATTACTGATTAAAAAATCCATTCAATTTATGAAGTGGAAATTGGAGTAAATATGCCCAAATTAAACATATTTCAGCAGCAAGAGAGATCTTGTTTTTGGCAGGAATATCTGCCAGCAACAGGCGAGGAGTTAAAGTATTAAGTACACCACAATTCAGGGCAATAAATCTGTTATCCTTGTGTTTTCCAGGGTGCATGGGAGTTTACACCGGTCTGGGAACTCATACACCCTTTGTATGAGTTCCCAAACCGGTGTAAATTCCCATGCACCCTGGAAAACACAAGGATAACTAATATTATTTATCAAGTCGATGGATATCGAGAAATAAAGAAATATCTTTTAGATAATTTGCTATGATTCGCAAGTTAGCATATAATAAAAGAGAAGATCAATTCAATTTTACTTCTGAAATCAACTTACTTACGACGTTGACCTTCTGACGCTATTCCCGTATTAGACGTGTTGTGAACGATATTTTCCGTAATAAAATATTTAGTGGTGAATATGTGATAAAAAAAACGTTTCTGCAAGTTCACTTAAGCGTAGGGAGGATCAGTGAGAAAAGATTCTTACCTCACTTAAATCTTGTCAAGCTCTTCCTTCTGTCGAGCAAAGATTTGTTCTGTTCGCTTTCAACTATTACTGGCGTTTGTTGATTTAAGTTCAGTTTCTACCAATTTTCACTTTTGTCTGGAACGCTGTCTCATTGAGTCGTTGAATCAATAAATACCTTGCACAGATCTTTTCTGCATTGTCCCTAGCCAATGAGCGCCAGGGAAAATAATGTCGTACTTGAGATGACCACCTTCACAGATAATTGACTTCAAGATTAAAACTCCTGTCAGTACTCTCTTCTCGGGATTTGATGGCATTCATTCAATCATCTGGAAAACACAAGTCCTAACGAAATATCTGCTTCCATTTGTGCAGTTGATACAATATCAGGCTGTAATTAACATTTATTGATGTTCGTTTGTTTTGTGTATAATAAAAGCTGGTGTGTTAAGAAGACAAATCATCAACGAGAAAGACTATCAATCGATGTGGTGAAATTGCATACAAGAAACAGTAAATACTTTTTCTTCGCAGTTTTGTCACATGAGTTCCAATCTGTTCTATCTCCCTACTGGGAGATAGAACAGGATGGAACTCAACTGACGGTTTGCAGTTCCCCAACAGTTTCAAGACTCACTTCCAGTCTTGCTGTGAAACGAACACAGATATTAACCTTTCCACTGGTGTCAAAATACCAAAGTATTTCAAGCAGCACTTTTCCCGCAATGCCACTGCCAATTTAACCATATCAACCCGCTAACACCAATGCCACAACTTCAAGCCACATTTCCCCGCATAATGCAACTTGGAACTTAACCGATCAAGTCTTATTTGACAGAGATAAATTAGCTCTGTCAAACAAGACTTAATTGGTTAAATTGCTGTTTGTGTCATTAATGTTTATCTGATATTTCGATATTTTGACATCAGAGAGTGAATTAAGTTTTGAAAACTGAGACATAAAATCCTGGATATAATTTTGATGCAGCGAATTGAAATTTACTGCGGTGTTTGTTAGATAGAAGGGCTCAAATTGGAACCCTCGCGTTATGTCGCAATTCAAAATTGAGGGAAATAAAACTGAATTGCTGTTTCACTGTATCGTGCACGATATTCGCGGCGCGCCCAGACTGTAGCGGGTTTAACAACCATACGCGAATCACACATTATCTGTAACGCACAGAGTCTAGATTATTAGAGGAGAATGTATTTCAGACAATTCAGACAAAAATAATGTATTTTTAAATCACCGAGGAGTCAACTCAGTCTTCAACCCTTTCAAAAAGCCTTTAGACCAAATAATATTTTATTTCGAAAACTATAGATGAAGGTTACACAATATTATTAGTTACACGGTGTTTCAACAGGTTGTACGTGATTTTACTACACTTCTGAGGTCCGTATTTTCAGCGGCTGAAACCCTAAAGAAATACGAATCATCTAAGAAGGGTGGAAGAGTCCTGTACACCCTGCTGAAACAGCATGTGATTAATTTATTACCCTACCCCTTCCGTGTGTCGAGTTATGTTTTGTTATTTAATCCCCAAACGGTTTTTCAGTAACGAAAACCTTTATAAAAGTAATAATTAGAGAAACTTAAAGAATCATATCTTTCTTTATTATTGAGCAAGAACCACTTGGAGTTAATTCCCTTCGATTGGACTCAAACATTTGGGAGGCTTCAATTCAAGAACTTTGGGAAATGACGCGTCGTTATTATTGTGGGACACAAGTTGACTTTCTAAGTGTTTTATTCGATACAGTGATGCGTTGTGTGTCTTGGGGAATGGGAGACACTATATTCAAATTTGTGCAAGTGTTGTAATAAGTTTTATTGAAGCGACAATTCATATAACGAGGTTGCATGTTTCTCTAAATTATAACGGATCAGTACACCACCACAGAATCTCTCTTCTCGACAGGGGGGGGGGGGGGCGGCACTAAAAATTTGCAAGACACTAGGTGCTATTTTTGTGTCGGCCACTTTTTAGACCCACCCACCTCAACATGCAAATTTTCTACAACTGTTCTAAGACACCCACCCCCACCCATCCCCATTCAAAGCCAAAATAAGTTTATAAACTCTTTACATTAGTGTTTATTAAAGTCAGCATTGTATTAGATTTAAGGTTGGTACATTTCAACCCTATATGTAACACAACGCTTCTTGTAATAAACTTTTTTACATTTAAGAGTTTATTACTTTAAGCGTTTTATTACATTTATGGTTGATACAGTAAGCGGCACTATCTGGCCATAGTTTGATTGGTTTTGATGAACAGCTTGAGTAGCTTGCCCTTACATAACGTGTGACACGTATATGGCCTTAGATGCTATGTTTGTGGGATGGTTATCCTGAAGATATTTTGTCCGAAAACTCGGAATTGTTGCATCTGAACCTGCCTGAACTAGGTTATAAACCCTTTGCTGACACGATATGACCTTCGTTGTTGAGGTGTCGTTAAAAAAGATTGAATTAACATACAGCTGCATTATACGAGAAATTGCATTAATGATCAACTAATCTGGGTTTAACTTAGTGATTCAAAGAGAATCTTCCAAACATATTGCCTTCACATTTTTTAGATCTCAGACATGACACCGACTCCTACTAACGAATGCGATATCCCCAGAAAAACAGGGTTCATTACTGTGTTATCACCTACAAGACGACTTGAGGTTGTATTTATGTTAAGAAGGGAATGTATGATATAATCTTTGAGGTTTGGGACCCAAATGACAGTTCATTTTTGACATATTCTCTAAATATTCAAAAATTTGCAAAGCATATTTTTGGCGCACGCAAGAGGCAGACCCACCCCCACCCTGTGTCTTGCAAATTTTTGGTGCCCCCCCCCCCCCTGTTCTCGACAGTAAAATCGGACACTGGGGGTTCGTACACATGTTTTATTTCAAGTTTTTGTAATATTCTAATGAAACAATATTGTTCTCATTTTGTTTGTAAGTCTGAATGCTTATTATTACTGTCGAAAATGTTTGAGGCAATGGGCCGGAGGGGAATCGGCGAAGTGTACCATAGAATATCTGTACACCCCTTTTAACTGTCACGTAATATTCTTATACACTCCGGTGAAGTTCGTATACCCCGTTGGAGTTAAATGTACCATGCGGGTTGCATTGGTTACTGACCAATCAGGAAGCTTATATAATTTTAACCCTTTACTTAACGTAACGGCCAAAACCGGCCAGCGCTATTCTCAAAAATCGCCAATTAATTTTTATTATTTTTTTCATTTTTTTGTCTCAAAAACATAGGTTATGACCCCTCGTTGGAACGAGCTCGTCGAGCTCGTTCCAACGAGGTGTCATAACCTATGTTTTTGAGACAAAAAATGAAAAAAAATAGTTATTCAAGAATTATTTTTGCAAGTGTCGTCTGCTTTTCAGGTTAGGTAAAGGGTTAAAAGGGCAATGATGCCGTGTATAAAAGGTCAGAATATTAAACATTATTTATTAGATATGATTTTCTATATCAAAATTACCCATTATCAAACTCGTCCGATATAACACGGCTGATATGACGTCGATTTCGGTCAATATGAACAAATCCTTAGTTGTTCCTTTTGATACGTCGTGATTAGGCGCAACGAAATTGTTTACATCGAAACCGTTATTCGTCGTACGAAAACGGAAAAACAAAACTAGCGTTACCGGGCATAATGGAGCGGTTTGTAGCGGAGTGTTTGCATCTGACGTCAATGAGTGCTGACTGGGGATAAAAAGAATAAAGAAGAGAGTTGTTCAGAAAATTCAATGCGAACGAAAATTCAGAGTAGTAAGTAGACGGAGTTGGAGAAGAAATAGATCAGCAACCCAAACGCCCCAATGGGGAAGCCGAGACGTTCGGAGAGGTGAACTGGGAGAAGAAACTTCGGACTTGGTAAAAAGAATTAGTAAACAATAAAATCTTTAGAAAACTGTAACAGATCTGAGAACATTTTGTTATTATTTTGTTTCGGGGGGGGGGGGGTGTAAACATATACATATTATCGCTGCAGTGAAGAGATCTGAGTCGTAGTATCACGTCGAGTTGAGGAGGTCAAATCGCAGGATCAAAAGAGCTGCATTCCTCAACGAGACATGAGGTGACGACCCAGATCACTTCACTGTTACGATAAAATGTTTATCATATGACTTCCCTTTCAAGATCGCATGCCAATGCTAGCATTAACAATTCCCCCAACCGTTCTTTGGTAAATTGGATTGAAGTAAAAAAGAACTATTTTTGTTTACACTTATTTTTGTAACAGGTGCACACTTCCGGGAATTCCCCGATGCGAATGAATACGATAAAAAAAATATCATGAACAAGATAAGAAAACCAGGGATAACATATCTAGGCCACCATCTTTGATGGCGCGTGATTACTATGAGTTTGAAATACATCCAATATAGCGGGGGAGGTGTTCTATGGATGCGTTCGATTACGATGGAGTGAATCTAATAACCACGAACACCCCGATAACTATTTTTACTAGTTCGGATTCCTTTGAAATTCCCTGCTTCGTGCTTCGGGCGATCCTGGTGTATTATGTAGCTCATTCTCTCCATTCCTTGGCCTGTCCTATTTAGTTATGACTTACCTGGCCTTCCTAGCACCCCACTTTCGGCACCTCATTTTACTAGATGAGCCAAAGTATGTTGGGTCACAGGTTCGAGCAATCGCCCTATAGCTTATTTGCTTAACAAGATTCGAGTCTTTCGAGCCATGCGTTTTCCAGTCACTGCTCGAGCGCTCATTCGTTGAAATCATGATCGGCACCCCACTTTTGGCACCCCACCACACACCGGGATTGTTGTCGGCGCCCTTTTTTCGAAGGGAGTCGTATGTGGAGTCACTCGGTGGAGCAAATACTCGATTGCTCATTTGCTCGATGGGATTTGAGTCGTTCGAGCGATGACTGTTCCAGTCACTGCGCGATAGCTGACTATGGGAACTCTGAATAGGTATGAAAAAGTTATTCGAACAAGCAGACTGTATTCGATTCTTTAACCCTTTACCTAACATGAAAAGCAGACGACACTTGCAAAAAAAATTCTTGAATAACTAATTTTTTTCATTTTTTGTCTCAAAAACATAGGTTATGACCCCTCGTTGGAACGAGCTCGACGAGCTCGTTCCAACCAGGGGTCATAACCTATGTTTTTGAGACAAAAATGAAAAAAATAATGAAAATTAATTGGCGATTTTTGAGAATAGCGCTGGCCGGTTTTGGCCGTTACGTTGGGTAAAGGGTTAAGTAGTGAAAGACAAGTATGATAGCAATATCAAATTGAACCCGTAGCGGCATTAGTGAAATGGTAGGTACTAAGAGCCGTAGTTGTACCCCAATTTAGTAATGGTTGGACTTTCAAGCACTGGGCAAAATAGTGGTAGCTAATACTAATGGCACAAGGTAGCAATGGTACACAGCGACAATGGTGGCAAAATAGTGTAGCCTTGGTGTCTACAATGGAAGCTGATCACAGTGCAGACAGTAGGGTCTGTGGATAAGTCAGCAGTAGTGTCCTTGGAGCTGTGAAGACCACGTGTGGCCTGGGATTTATCTATTTATGCAATGACATTTAACGGCGCTTTCGACAGCTGGGGTCATCTCGTGTCGGATAGTTTTATGGGTGGTGAAAGCCGAAGAGAACATCCGAGGAGCGGCGAGCAACTGCCAGACTCCCCAACGAACTTACACCACACAAGCAGGGTTAGCGTTGGTTGAAGACAAGTGCACCATGTACATGCAGTACGCCTTAGTACACAATGCCACCGTGTCCTCCCTACCCCCATACCCCCCCCCCCCCCCTTTCCCGTGGCAATAGGGATTAAGTGCCTTGCGCAAGGACACAACGCAGTTACTGCTGGCAGGAACAGAACAGTGGACCCTTCGGTCTGAAGTCCAATTCCGTATCCAGCCATATGGATGACCAATACGGAACCATACCTATCCCGAAAGATTTTCTCAGATATGTATTCTCTAAAAGGTATCCTCAAAATGTATCCCAAAATGATACATTACCATGTCATAAGTATCCTCAAATACCCGTATGTGCTGCACGTGTTGCGCGCACATTGTGCACTAAAACACAAGAAACACAAGCAAATATTAGCACATCCAAGTTGTGCCTATGTGCTGAATGTGTTGTGCGCACATTGAGCAATACCCCACAAGAACATATTGGCACACCAAGCATGTGCCCATGTGCTGAATGGGTGTGTACACATTG
Organism: Pictodentalium vernedei; assembly: GCA_031216915.1. Classification (NCBI taxonomy): domain Eukaryota; kingdom Metazoa; phylum Mollusca; class Scaphopoda; order Dentaliida; family Dentaliidae; genus Pictodentalium; species Pictodentalium vernedei. The sequence goes on along the minus strand of CM062296.1, from coordinate 199,704,129 downwards.
AAACACGTGCACTAGCACGCAAGCACATTCCATCAACTACCACCGCCCCCGCTCCATGGAACAGCAGTCTAGTTTTTCGACTATGCTTCTAGAATCCCTTTTTTATACAGTTAAAACTAGAAGTCCTGTCATGCGCACAAATAGCACGTCGATCTGCGCGTCAATCTACGCGTTATGACCACAGTAAGGCTATCAAATTCTGTACCTATGGCCTGTGCACAAGCAATGTTTCAGCCAATGGATCTCATGGTAACCCGGAGGTCCATTAGCTGAAACATTGCCTGTGTTTGCCATGAATAACCAGGAGAACCTGTCGTGCTTTGGATGTCATTCAATAGGCCACTTGCGCACAATTCCTACGCGCAATTAAGCCTAGATAAGCGCACAGTTCGTGACAGGACTTCTAGTTTTAACTATAGTATGTGGCTATGTGCTATTTGTGGTGTGCACATATTGTGCGCTAACAAACAAGCACATGTTGGCACATCCAGTACGTGATGCTTGTGGTCTGTACACAGTGTTACGCATTGCGTACTAGCACAAAGGCACAACTCGATACGATCAACCTACATTTTCTTATATGTAAGGTACCGAAGCTTACACTAGCTCAAGGCATTGTATGGACTGATACAGACTAAGACGAATAGGGCTATTGAAAATTTGACCAGGGGCAGATGTCGAGACAGAAACGGGGGTAGGTACTAAGCTTGGGTACTGCTACAAGTCATTAATGGTGAGACACTCTAGCACAGGACAGAATTGTGGTAGCCTATAATAATGATACAATACAGTAGTGACACAAGACTGCAAGGGTGATAGAATACTGTTGCAGCCATTGGGTGAATACAATAGCGTTGGATCACACGACATATGATAGTGACCATGGAAAATTCAGCAGCGATGGCCTTGGAGCTATGAAGGGAGTGAGTGTTATCTAGACGTCAGGAGCTGAATAGGGTTATGAGCCATAATTATCTTTAGTAGATATCCTCCAAAAGCTATCCTCAAAAGGCATCCTCAAATAGTACATGACCATGCGATAGGTATCCTCAAATACTCGTATCTGCCTATGTGCTGCGTGTGTTGTGAGCACATTTGTGTACTGGGACACAAGCACATATTGGCACAACCAGCATGTAATATATTACCCAAAGTTTGCTAAGCATCAAATATTTGACACATCATTGTGAAATTTGCTTGACATATTTGCGATATTTTTGGTGGATATGATTGAGGAATGTATGGAGGTAGTCCCCAGTGTTCACATTAGCTCTCTTGACAGGCGGAATTTTCGTGACAGTCATGGAAAGCATGTACCCCTTGATTTTCATGATGTTTTCGTGTACTGTCTATATGTACATGACATGTGTAGGGTATTCATTCTTCATTTCAACACAAACCCTTGTGATTTAATGATTGAATATGGCAAATGCAAATGTAAGAAGACATTGGTCTGAAGAAAAAATGTGGCGGGCTGTAGGGATGGTGGAGCAAGGGGTTATCCATCGTCAGGTAGGAGAAGCCCTTGGTGTGCACTATGCGTTGATTACCACAGTCTGGGCAAGATTTCAGCAGTATGGTACATCAGTAAGACGGCATGGTGGTGGCAGAGACAGGGCAACATCTGCAGCTGAAGACCGGTTTTTGATCATTCAGACCCGTAGGAACCGCTTTGCCTTCGGAATGCATCCGGGGTAAATGTTTCGACGCAGACTGTCCGGGCAAGGTTGCACGAAGGTGGTCTCCGATCTCGAAGACCAAGTATTCGCATTCCGCTGTCCCAGAACCACCGCCAGGCACGATAGGAATGGGACATGGACCACGTTGGATGAACCAGAGAAGATTGGCGACCTGTCCTTTTGACAGATGAGTCTAGGTACTGCCTAGACCACACAGATAGGCGTTCTCGGGTATGGAGAAGACCAGGAGAGCGATTCCATGCAGCCAACATTGCTGAGCATGACCGCTATGGGGGAGGGCCAATCATGGTCTGGGGCGGCATCAGCAGGGGTAGACGTACAGAGCTCTGTGTTCTTGAACGTTGTACATTGACTGCACAGTGGTATATTGATGAGATCCTGGATGTCCACGTCAGATTGTATGCAGGTGCAGTAGGTGATAGATTGATAGATTCATTCTGATGGACGATAATGCCCGTCCTCATGCTGTCCATGCTGTCGGGGAATACCGACAGAGGGAGGGGATTGAGCGTATGGTCTAGCCAGCAAGATCCCCTGACCTCAAATCAATCAAACATGTCTGGAATGAGTTGCAGCTTGCAATTTCAGCCCGTCCAGTCCAGCCAAGAAGTGTCCAGGAGCTTGGAGCCATGCTGGTCCAAGAATGGAACAACACGCCACAAAGGACCACCAGGAACCTGATTGGGAGCTTGAGAAGGTGTTGACAAGCTGTAATTAACAGTAATGGGTCTCATACTCGATAATGAACCCATACCAGTTCGCTCCGTCAACTTTTTTTGTAAATTGAAAAATTTCCTCTTTTACCAAAAATATCCATTTTCCATGGTTATCGTATTCAAAAGCCAAAAAATAATGTCAAACTCAAATAAAATCTTAATTTCTGTACTTAAATCATTAAAGATATAATTAAATAAAAAACATATACACTTCTCATTACAATATTTCAACTAAAACGTAAAACAGGTAGTTGGATATACTTGGTGCTTAGCAAACTTTGAGTAGTATATAATGCAATGTTAACGTTTAGAATCCACCAAAGTGCTCTCTGACTTACATTATTACCACGTATCATAGACATGCACACCCTTATGTGCTGCATGTGATGTGTACATATTGTGCACTAGCACACAAGTACATTTGGGAAAGTCAGCTTACTTTATAGGGGCCGCGGAAGTCATAACATAGACATGACAGGCCAATGAAGGGGGAGAATAAGCAAAAGAATAGACCAGGATAGGCAGAAGCAGAGGATCCCAAAGGAATCGGAACTAGTACAAATAGTTATCGGGATGTTTGTGGAAATTAAATTTACTCCATTTCAATCAAACGCATTTATAGAACATCCTCCGCCCCCCCCCCCCTTCCCCACACGCTATACTAGAAGCCTTTCAGACTCATAGAAGCCACGACGCGATCCATTCGATAAATTATTTGGTATTACAAAACTCTAATGAACATACGTAATAATTCTAATTCGTGCCCCATAATTATGCGCTCAGTACCTGACATGCGTGTACGGATCGATCTGGTTGTATTATAACTGTCAGATAATGTGCAGATGACACTCTTACTAATACATAAAGACGGGGCAATAATTTTATTGAATAGAACTTCCTTCCTGGCATGCACTAGTTTTCATGTCGATGGTTTGGGTATCTGTGATCATGCAAAATTCGCGACACACAACGTCCTGCAATTTTCATTCATTTTTTTAAAAGTGCATTACTACTGAACGAATCGCAAATTGAAATTTCTACGCAAGCTATGAATCATATTCTGCGAAAAATCAAGAAGCACACGCAACGTTTAAGTCAACAAACCTCCGGATTAAACTTGGAGGCCCATTGGTTGAAGTGTTGCATGTTGTTATTATGTCCATTTTTGTACTTGATTTGAAATAATTACCTGTGCGGCAAATCTATTCCGCGGGTGGTCTTGCAAAATAGCTCAGTCTCCAAGTGTTGTTTAACCCTTTACCCAACCTAACGGTAAACCGGCCAGCGCTATTCTCAAAAATCGCCAATTAATTTTCAAAATATTTTCATTTTTTGTCTCAAAAACATAGGTTATGACCCCTCGTTGAGACAAAAAATGAAAAAAATTAGTTATTCAAGAATTTTTTTTGCAAGTGTCGTCTGCTTTTCATGTTAGGTAAAGGGTTAAGTGTAAAAGAATGAGAAAGAAGTGTGGGAGCTGAGGCTCGAACCGTTGATCTTTAATACACAATGCAACGGATTTACCACGAGACTAAGAAATCCAGACAAACAAGGTTGGCTGGTAAATGGCCTTTATACATTGACCGCTACACTACTCTCAGGTTCTTTGAGATTCGCACACCGTGGATCTTACCTTGATTCCACCTCAAAGCGGTCGCCACACCCATAGTGCTTCACCGCGGTATCCATAATGCCAACACTGCTGAGAGTTAATCAAAACCCCAATGTAACAGATCGAGAGAGACGTGCGGGAGCCGATGCTAGAACCCTCGACCTTTGGCACACATGGTCACAGCGGCCAATTCACTACGAGACTAAGAGGTCGATACTAACTAGAAACAAGGATGTCCCCCCCCCCCCCCCCCCCAATCGTGGCCAAAATTTCCTAATATTGAAAATTCGGAGAGCAAGTCATGAGTAGTTGGAAATTCCATCTATCTGGACTTTAGAGCTTCTTTGGTGATGCTGATGTCTCCTTTACTTCCCAAAATTCCAACTCGGTTTCAAATTGGCAAACATTCCAACTGTTACTATTTACAACTACAGACTCCACAGTGTACGCAATTCGAGCTTCATTAGTATGCTTGATGTCAATCGGCACGAGATTTCTATAGTACGTTTACTTATTGTAATAAAAAAATTTCTCGAAATGCACTTCAAGAAAATCGCATCATGTAAAATCGTTATCCTGAGTTAATTCCATCATTCACAGTTACAAAATGATGAAACATCGAAAACTGATCATTCCTGCATAAGATCTTATTTAATGTTAGGAGAGTGTGGATTGGTCAAAGTTTTCAGATTGAGCACATTTTAAGTACATATTCAAGTCCCAGAATAATACCAAATAATAATAACAACCTGATAATTCTATCATAAAGGTGTTGGCATTTCAGTTACTAGAATCAATTTTATGCCCCCTTTCATAGCTTCATTTTAAAAAAAAATTCTCGGTAGTGAATTTTCAACTAGGAGGAGGGACCGGGGGGGATTTCCCCTTCCCGGTCCCTCCTCTAGTTGGAAATTCACTACCCTACAACCCCTTTCCCCCAATCGCAAACCTCTAGCCACGTCGCTGACAAGAATGGTTGATAAATGGCCCGCAATCGCTACATAAATTAAACAACGTAAAGCAGTTTTTCTTGATCAGGTCGCGACACACTTACAACAGAGGATCAAGAAGCCAAAAAAGAAAATTGTCCAGCGAAGATAAAATTAAGACAAAACAAATGAAAATGTCGTTTATGCATTTCTTTTTCGACAGGTGAGATTAGACAGTGCAGTGGACAGGAAAGCCGACATAAAATTCCGACAGAATCGAGAATGAGTCGCGATCCTGTTCAAATTGTTTGCCCGCTTTTGTAATGATAAGTCAGAAGTACTATTTATAGCATACCTTCGTGATTTCAAGAATGCGGAAAAGTTGTATTTGTTTAAACAAGTAAATGATATTTGAAACGACATGAAAGAAGAAATCTCCCCAAAGAGACGTTCGCTGAAAGTATGAACCGTGCACAAGAGTTTCGTTTCTTTTCAAATTAAGAAAACCGTCTGTTTCTTTGTGTTTGGAAGTCTCTTGTTGCTAATTATCGGAATGACATAAAAATCAAAACGTGGAAACTGCGTTCATTGCAAATTTAATAAAACAGAGACATTTGAATTATTGGTCCAGTGTACTTTTATTCTTGAACAAAACATCACACCGCGATACAGTGCATCCAGGAACATGTGACAAGTCACTAAACAAATGGATGTTGTCATCTTTATACGGCCGCCTTTTGTAAATTCAGTCGTTCTACAAGACAGAAGATCTTTGCACATAATCAAGGTTTTCACCTCTCACTTTTACTACAAACAGTTAACCCTTTGAACCCTCGTTTCCTGGGATGGTACCGCCCTTGGGTACACTTAGAGTGAGATGGGTCAAACCAATATCAATACACAGGGAGGATAAAATAATAACTGCAGTCAGACTGCAGTTATTATTTTATCATCAATGCTCCGTGTATAGACTTCTTATAGTAAGACAAAAATGGGACGAAATTGTGCCTTGGACCGAATAATCGGTCTTACTGGTTCAGATGTTAATAGTGACTATAACTACGTCTTAGAGGGGCTCATTTTCTCCTTATTACTGAACCATGGTGGCCAAGTCCCTGATGTATATCGTCATAAAAATAGACTTCCTTTAAAGTTATCTTCCTTGAAATTATTAAACGTCAGAGGAAGGTCCAATTAAGAAGCAAGTAATTGTTGAAAAAACATCCATCTATGACATCAGTAGAAAATAAAGCCAAGTTTCCTTTTGTTACTTTTAATACACGAAAACAACAGACAGCTCTCGGAGCTGTCTGTTGCTTTCGTTTATAAAAAGTTACAAAAGGAAACTTAGCATGTTATGGCGGGTGTATAAAATAGGAATACCTGCATACCATTTTTCAGTTTCTTAGATGACCAAATGCTAGGTGTGATAGCACAGCAAATATAAAATCGGAGAGCCGATTTCGACCAGATTGAATCTGGTTCGTGATCTGGTTAAATTTTCTACTCTCTTTCCTCCTCACAACATTTTAGGGTCGCGAAAACGAAATTCGAAAATATTGCATCTCACATGCTATTTTCGTTTCTTATTCTTAATTTAGTCTTCAATACATTATTTGTAAAATCTCAATCAGTGGTATAAATGTGTCACAGCGTTCGAGATACATTTTTCTTACTTCATTGGGGTTTAACGACACTTTTGACAGCCAGGGACACCTCGTATCGATAAAGGGCGGAGGAAGCCGGAGTACCCGAAGAGAACAATCGATCAACAGCGAGCAAATATCGGTCTCCCAACGTACTAACGCACCACAAACAGGGTAAGTATTGGTTGAAGGCAAGTCCACCATCGTGCAGTACGCCTTAGTACACAGCGCCACAGAGCGTCCACTTGGGCAATCGGTATTAAGTGCCTTGCCCAAGGACACAAAGCGGTTACCCCTGGTGGGGATCGAACCGTGGATCTTTTCAGTTTATAGTCCAATGCCGTAACCACTGAGGCATCGTGCTCCCTCGAGATACATTAGAGATCGCATGTTATCCCCCGCCGACGAAGTCTGGATGGGGATTTTGAAATGATGTCCGTCTGTCTGTCTGTCCGGCCGTCCGTTGGCCCGTGCGTTCGTTCGTTCTTGTGTTCGTTCGTTCACTAAATTGTGGCAACAGTTGTTGGAGCAGCGACTTCAACTTTCAGAAAATGTTCTAGAAGCTCTGCTGAACTCGGTCATGCCATTTGCAAGTCCAAAAACCGAGGATGTGCCTTCGTGGGAACCTCACGCGCATACGCTCATTTCATATTAGACAGGGTAAAATTGGTATGGCCTGTCATGGTGAATGATGCCGCAACTACTCATGAACGATAAGTGAAAATGTTATGGAAATCAGTCTACAGTTACAACTAGAAGTCCTGTCATGAAACGCGCAAAAATAGCACGTTGATTTGGGCGTTAATCTACGCGTTATGACCATGATAAGGCTATCAAATTCTGTCCATATGGCCTGTGCACAAGCAATGTTTCAGCCAATCAACCTACGGGTAATCCGGAGATCCATTGGCAGAAACATTGCCTGTGTTTGCTATGAGTAACCAGGAGAACCTGCCGTGCTAGGGATGCCATTCCATATTGCAATTACGCGCAATTCCTTCGCGCAGTTATGCCTGGATAAGCGCGCAGTTCGTGACAGGACTTCTAGTTTTAACTGTAGAATTGGCTGAGATCTAATGTTTTGTTGAGAGGTGGTAATTTTTTGAATTTTTGTCATTTTCTAGCTGGTGCTGAACAGCGCGGGGACGTGATAAAACTGACCCCTATCTGAGCTAGTGCCATTTAAGACATAATTTACTGTTTGCAGGTAGACAAATGAGACAAGCGAAACTTGCATTTTCCAAACCGTTGCCAGTGAGTTCCGCCGCTGTCTTTAACACATAGATAATTGCCAGAAAGTAAAAATTAATCGCGCAAGGGTTAGTGGTGAAAAGGGTGTAATTCGGCTAATTTTACATAAAAATTGAACATACGCTTGTGTCAGACCATACGCCGATTATATCCAGACCATCAAAGGCAGCTACTTCACATTTTCAGAATTTGTTCTACTGTCCCCGCTCGACAGTTTAGTACCTTTGTCGGGTGCCCGAGACCGCGTGGAAACATCGCTGGTTGCGTGGAAACCGAAAGGACGATTCGTCCCTACTCCTACTTTATTCTCAATGCAGTGAGTTTTCCTTTAATTATTTACGTGTCATCGCCGAGTTTGGGCATTATTTCTGCCCATTTGATGAACTGTTCAAGTTAAACTATTCGCACCTTTATTTTATATAAGACCGAACATTTGGAGTTGAACTGTTTATTTTAGACCATCCTAAACTGACAACTCGAACCAGATCGGCCACTGATTAATGAATATTTTTATGCCACAAATAGATAGCTTTTTATAAACACGCTACAGCATGTACAGCATGGGAAAGAGGTGCGTTTCAGGTACTTATTGGTCGCACCCTTGGATAGGTTGCTTGAAACTTTTCGGCCGGCGTGGGAGGGAGTGGAGGGTGGGGGTCGCGCCCATTAAACAGTATTTTTATGTGACAGGGATCGAGATTTTAAGGTAGCATTGCCAACAAACTGTCTGATCAAGAAAGTTGACGCGAAATTCTGGTTTGAGCTGGAACTGAATGAATCGGCGACTGAACGATTTTAATTATCTCTCAGCTAGCGGATAAAATGAAAAGTGTATATTATTGAAACGTTGCGTCAAAACATAATGTCGTTTCTCTTTTCTAATGATCGTTAAAATGTCAGCATGAGGCGGCATTATCCCATCAATTTGTCAACAAGACGTGATGGAAAAAGTCAAGGTATGTAATAGCTGTAAAATAATTAAATGCGCTTTCCGACATTTCTAATTATTCAGATGTTGTATGACAGTAAAAATAGCACCTTGGCCAGCCATTGATTTGTATGTTCATTGAAGTCTCCGAACATACCTACAGTACGTGGAGAGTGTATTATCATTAAATCACCCGCAGAGTGGAGATTCCACCCAAGCAATAATTGCGAACTTGTTGCAAAGCACAGCCAGCACCAGCAATGTTTCAGCCAATGGACCTCCGGGTTAAACCCGGAGGTCCATTGGCTGAAACATTGCTTGTGTTTTTTGTCGATATGAGCAAAATTTGAAAATTAGAGCTTGGGTGATAACCCAACTCCGCGGGTGATTTATTTACAATACACTCTCCACGTACTGTGTTATTCACGGAGGTTTTATGTCTTGGGGTTGAAGTTAGGGTAGGTTTAATCTCTTGCCAGCTGAGAGAGAGAGAGAGAGAGAGAGAGAGACAGAGAGGGAGAGAGAGAGAGAGAGAGAGAGAGAGAGAGAGAGAGAGAGAAATCATTACTAGTTTTCCATGTTGTGATCATATTCTTATCACCTAACTGAAATAATGTAAACACGGACAGACTTTATGGAAGATATGTAACTTTAATTCCTGTTCCAATATAAGGAGAAACAAATTGCTGAACTGATTTTAGCGGTCATATTTTCATTATATTTATTTATTGGTGTCTAAGGTCACATATTTTTGGACAATGGTTAACGACTGTCTTACGGATGGAGAAAGCCTGAGTACCCGGAGAGAACCACCGAGCAACGGCGAGCAACTGTCAGCTCGCCAACATACTAACTCCACTCAAGGAGTGTTAGCATTGGCTGAAGACAGGTGCACCATCGCGCAGTACGTCTTAGTACACAACGTCAGCTTGCTCACTCGTAGGCAATGGGGGTGAAGTGTCTTGCCCAAGAACACAACGCGGTTGCCGCAGGTGGGATTCGAACTAAGAACCTCTCGGCTTGCAGCCTGCACCTCTACCTACTGAGCTGCCGCCAGCCCCCACCCCCCCCCCCCACCCACCATGTTTTCGGTAGAAACTTCAGGTGTGAAATATGTAAATTCATATAAATTAAGGTCTTCACACGCTAATTGCAGTGCTAGCGGTCAGAGTGCTGATATAAAGTAACAAAAAAAAGTCTTATTTTATTTGTAAAACAAGGCTCACATTTGAGGAGTCACAAAATATCAAAATTTGTAGACTGAGAATATCATTACGAAATTCTTTATTGCAACATTTGTATCGCGTATAGCGTGTTTAACTTTCGTTAGGCCTTTATTAGTGGAAAAGATCCGTCCGTCCGTCCATCACAAACTTTGTCCGCTTAACCCTTTACCCAACGTAACGGCCAAAACCGGCCAGCGCTATTCTCAAAAATCGCCAATTAATTTTCATTATTTTTTCATTTTTTGTCTCAAAAACATAGGTTATGACCCCTCGTTGGAACGAGCTCGTCGAGCTCGTTCCAACGAGGGGTCATAACCTATTGTTTTTGAGACAAAAAATGAAAAAAATTAATTATTCAAGAATTTTTTTTGCAAGTGTCGTCTGCTTTTCATGTTTGGTAAAGGGTTAACTTCTCCTACAGTTTTCAGTTGATTCTTGCGAAACCTGGTCTGAAGTATCAGTATCAAGTGTAGATGTGCATCTGGTCAGGAATTGTCGATACGACGAATTTTGCATGATTACGACGCTTGGAAATAGCAAAACATTCCATCACAAAGGCTTGTCCGCTTAACTCCTTCTACATTTTTCATTGGATTTTTACGAAACTTGGTCAGAAGTATCAGTATCAAATGTAGATGTGCATGTGGTCAGGAATTGTCGATGCGATGAATTTTGCATGGTTACGGCCCATGATAATAGCAAAATATTCGTCACAAATGCTTGTTCATATCATAACATAAAAGCCGGAGAGGGATATGAGTGTCATTTGACTCCCCCGTTGTATCTCCTATCATATACTATTCTAAGAGCGTTTAAGCGCCAGTGGATAGGTGCGATGTGTTTGTAATCCTTTACGTGACCCTTTACGTGACGTCTGGGGTAACCCAAAGGCGGCACGTTCAAAAATTAATTGGTCAAATGAATTAATCCCTCAAATAATTAGCTTCGAATTGATGCAACTGAACTGAAATTGGGGGGTGGGGGCACGGTCAGAGTCCAAATGATAAAGGCCCATAAGTGATACTTGCAAAAGTGAGAGTTGTCGATTTCAGATAATGTTTTCTCCTCATTCAGAAGTGTTGCGTAGGGAGTGGGTAGTGACACCAATCTGCATCAACAATGTTTCCAGTAGGGACTTTTGTGTCGGGACTGGACTTAGATATCGAGTCGCTCGTGCTAGTAAACATGCACTTTCCAACGGGACTAGATTTTATACTTGGACCTTTGTCACATACACAGTCGGCCATACAAATTGATGGCCGTGGTGCCCGATTCGAAGGGTAAGAGGCCCAGCATGGCCAGTTTGGTGTACCGTATGTGTTAATTACATAAAAAGTTACGTCACGACAACTACGTGCATATTTTATTTATCCACAAATATATTTCCAATTTCGACAAAGGCATGACTTAATGGTATAGTCGATATGGCCCAGCGAACCTCAAATTACGAATCGAATCGAATTAGGTACCAGATTTCGAATCGAATCGAATCTTGAATCGAATCTTACTTCTTTTCAAGCTGTGGATATTGTACCGTCTTACAGCAGTAAGTATTGTCAGTCTCCACTCTCCAGTACTGTGTGCAACAGCGACTCGCGTTAATAAAGCAAAAAACGCGGAATATTCCAGAACTGAAGCAATATAATTTCGGAAGCGGAACCTACTTGAACCCTTCTTATAGCATCATGTCTCCTGTACAGGAGACCTGATGACAGAAGAAGAGATCATTTGGACAGACGTTGCGGGAGTTTGCATGATTCTGAGAACATCTCGACGATTCGAAAATTTTCGTATCGGCGCAACTGAAATCGAATCGAATCGAAGTTCGATGTTTCGCGGGGCCATAGTAGTGGAGTGTAGTTGGAATATTTTATTAGTCAGGACTAGACAAATGGGACAAATCAGTTTTACATTCTTCAACCCCCCCCCCCCCCCTCCCCAATCTGTAATATCAAATTCAGCTGGTAAGAAAATAAAACCTACTGAATACAGATTGTTTCAAACCATGTCATTGACTTTACACCGCGCGCTATTCAGCTTGAAACACATCAGTCAGTTTCAACACTTAACCTCAGATTCTCTTGTATGAGCAGGTTGGTACCCTGTGTGTTGGCCTATGGCACATTGATGGTACATCATACAATCAGTCAATGCGACCTTCTTGTACAAGGATTTTCTGGCAGTTAGTATTTGCAGGGTTTTTTTTTGAGTGTGTGTGTGGGGAGGGGGGTGAGGGGGGGGGGGTTGTAAAGGTTCAGTAAGCAAATAAATCTCGCTAATGGACAGACATGAATGAAGTCAGTCGGCGGAGTTGGGCTTAGTATAAAAGAACTGGCTGACAGATATGATTTTCGCACTTGAGGAATTTCAAGGAGAAAGGTAGGCATTTGTCCCACCACACACACACACACACACACACACACACACACACACAAGTATACACAGCCAATTCAGGGAGACAACTCCATACGCACGCACGCACGCACGCACGCACGCACGCACATACGCAAAACAGCCAGTTGCCACTCGGGTCGTACTTTAGACAGCGCGTTTCACACTTTCATGCAGCTGCCGTAAGAAAAGTGAGCCAAGTAATCATGAGAACATCATCTCATAAGCTGGATTTCAGACATTGTTTTTGACGGTGTACAATGGTCCACACACACAAATCACCCAGCTGCCACTCGGGTCGCCCATTTGAAATGAAATTCAAATAGTTCAGAATCCGAGGAAAGCTAATTTTGCGTTCAAGGAAATGGCACTTCTACGTTTGCCAGAACATCCTTATGATTGGAAGCTCAAATCTAGGACGCATTAAACGAGATCCTTACCAGGGCATTTCAGTGGAGTGTTACACAGGCGCCAAGTTCAGCTATTTACTCTCCATGTTTAGAGGGCACAGGGGCAAGTCCAGTCCACCCACTCACTCACCCACCCCATCCCCAAATAAATAATTATATGTTATGATATGTTTTGTTGGCGGAAACTGTGTTGTGAGACGAAGCAAAAACAATATTTGCCTCATATGTCACCATATCCGCCAATTAAACACACCCTAACGTATTTATTTTACCATCATCCCGATTCAGAGTGTACTTTCCTCTTTTACACCTTATCTGTTTATAAATAGCCCAAGACTGCATTATGTGCCGAGATATTTTTCCAACATATATGTCGTAAGAGTAAGTGCAGTAGAACATAACCGCAACAAATATATCGTATTTACCGTTATTTCAAGAAGAAGTTGGGTTTTGACACTTTAAACGAACGAAAGACGACGTCGCACTCTCGGCGAAATGTATTTATTGGGGGAAAGGCGCGAATATTTGTATGGAATCCAAAATGGCGTGTACCAACACTATATGTATCCATATAGGGGGGGGGGGGGGGGGGGTCATCTACGAGATGACAGTATATGGTTCAGTTTTGAGTATCTCATACGGCACTCTGATTGGTTAAAGAACCTTGCTGGTAAAATAATGCTAAATATTACGCAAAGTCGAGAAACTTTAATCCTGATTTCATAATTAACCAGCTGTGGACTAGGTTTAGTGGTACTGGGGTGAAATTTATTAATATAAGCACATCTCTGGCATATCTCGTTATAAATATCTACTTTTGATAAAGTTTTCTCTGAAATTATTAGGCTAGTGAGGAATGTCCAATTAAGTCGCAAGTAATGTTGAGAAAACACCTTTGACAGCAGCAGGACATAAAAGAAAGTTTCCTTTTGTTACTTCTAATAAACGAAAGCAACAGACAGCTCTCGGAGCTGTCTGTTGTTTTCGATTATCACAAGTAACAAAAGGAAACTTGGCTTTTTTGGCGAGATAATTAGTCACAACTAAGTAACTATCCACTATGGCTATTTATTTAGCGAGCATGTTTTTACAGTAACTTGCAAGTTTTTATTATACAGCAGGCAAAAAATGGCAAATCTTATCCCATAGACTTTTATATTAATGCAGTGGATAGTGTCTGTATTATTTACCACAGTGCGTACACTGTTGATATAATGAACAGAAAATAGTTACAGAACATCAAAAGGTGATGAAAGCGCCGTTTTCATATTTTAAATAAGTTTAAACCGAGAATATTAGTCAAACGTTCAAACTGATTAAGAAAAAATGTAAAAAGCCAGCTTCTGCTTTTTTATACCACTCTACAGAAAGCTGCCTGAATGTCAAGGTGATAGCTAAAAGTTGCGATTTTCCTGTTTAAAAGTGTGAATATTTTCGATAATCTTTCTGAATGGGTTAAACATAAAGCGTAAAGGCAGGTATGTGACGGACCCCGAAAACAGATTTGTCAAATTAATGTTAATTCAAGAGCTTCTAAATGAATTATGAAATATAATGTCCATTATGGCGCACTTGTTGAACGCCACATGGGCTATCTGATAACAGATCAATAGTAAGAGAGACAATATTCTCTCATGTAATCATTAGCTACGTAATTATGGTCAGTTAAGAGCAAATTGATGGAGACCAGTGCATCACATATGTTCTGGTCACACTCCCATATTACGCATCCATCCTGTCTCCGAAATGTCAAAAGATACCAAAATGCGAGTCTTTCAAACGAACTTTAAAGCGAGTGTTAAATTAAGATAGATCTAAGCGGCCAAGTTCAAGAGAAGCGATTAACTGAGAATAAAAATTCTGTCTATCTAAATAAAAATCGGGGGATCTCTCGAAAAATTCATTCCAGCCAATTCCAGTCGGAAGATGTGTAAGGCTGTGGGTCGTTGCGAGTAGATGGAGAGGCCCCATGCCATAGGTTAGAGGAGGTGCCGCATTGGTGTGAAAGTATAGGCACGTTGTTATGTAAGGGAGCTAAAGAGCTCATATTTAGAATAGGAGCAGTCGCGGGCCAAGTCGGTGGCCATATTTGAGAATAGGATCAGAAACACAAAGTACCAGCTCAGAGAGCTATTTGTATTTAGGTAAACGGCATTACCTATTTTTGAAGGCGAGCCATACATAGGCAGAGTAGGCTTTGCCTGTATGAACATTGTACTGAGACAAACGTGAGGGGGAGTTTAACCCCATTGGTGGCGACTACTTGTGTGAAAGTGACAATAAGCTAGTGGCCGTGCGACGGCAGTAGTGAAGTGACATTCCATCAATTGTTAGAGCAGAGGCGTCCGATAAATTGACAATACGCTAGTGGCCGTGCGAAGGCACTGAAAGGGTGTAGAGAAGAGGCGACCAAGGAACCAATACCAGCCAAGAGGAGAAAAAAACAGCGACAACAGAGAATGCGGGCCCGCAAGTGACTCAAAAACTGTGGGTAGGGGTGATTGATGTTTTGTATTCTTATTCTTATGGAGTCCATATAAGTCACCAATTCACCAATTATCATATTTATTCTTCTTATACATGTATTAAAATTGTTGTTTTCAGTGAACTCCTGTTGATTTATGCTTTTCAAGGAAAAGTTATTAACCCCTTCAGGATAAGAACCATCCCGACAAAAGTGAAACGGGCGGGTTCGTCACGGTGAGACATGCGTTCGCGCACGGATTCGGGCGACATTCCTTGAGTTTGGCTGAATACGCGGCGTGAATCTATTTCCCCCAGCAGCGACAAAGCCCGTTTTCCGACACTGAAGTTTGTGAAATGCTGCACAGATCGATGATACAATTTCACTAACATTTCGAAATTTCAATTGTGATTTGAAAATCCCATACTCATAGGGTTAAAATTACTGACAACTTTAGAAATTAAAGGACTCTAACTTTCCTGTAAATTTCTTTCAAGGACGAAATTTGTTAGGCACATTTATATTACAGAACTACATTTCTCTCCAACGCTCCAACTGGCACAGTTGTGAAGACTGAACGACTCCAGTCAAGTGATTCGGACGATGTTCCAAAAATTGATAATGTCACATTTGATATCATTAATGAATAATTACATTGTTAATGCAGTTATACGTTTTGGGTCCAAATATTCAATTCCCATTGGTCAGCTGGATGAAAACGTCATGACCAAATGTAATTCATTTTCCAACGAATACATTTGGTCGAACTTTGACCCACATTTACGGTAGAGCGCAGTTGACAGAATATAATTCGGGCGGTGTTTGGGCGGGTTTTTAACTTTTAGCGCCTCTCGCAGTGATCAACTCCGCTGCTGTTTCTTTGGTGACATTTCCCAACTGTGGCATAAAGCCCGTTACTAAAATACTCGTTTCCATTTCTAAAGTTGTGAAAATTGAAAATCAGAGTTGTGTGCTTTGTCTTTTGTGTGAGGGTGGTTTTTCGCCTCGTTCGTTCGTTCATGTTTTATTTCGTCTTTCTGCTTTGTTGTTTGGTAAAAAATAGTTTAAACAGTTACGGAATGTAATTATAAGAATTGAATGCAATTTTTATAACCTTTATTGGAGTATGAACGTGTGGGAATGGGTACAAATTATGTATGAATCCCTTTTTGGGATTCATACATAATTTGTGCCCATTCCCACACGTTCATACTCCAATAAAGATTATAAAAATTGCATTCAATTCTTAATTGAATTCATTACATTTCGTGTACTGCCAATATTATGTAGGACCACACGTTGAATCTTCTAGACTTAAAATAAATACTGGGCAGGGTAAGGACCGCTTAAAAGATATGGGATTAGCAACTAATCTGGTAAACCTGCCTGTCACCGATTGCCAAACAGCCCCGACAAAATCTATATTTTTTGCGGTTTAACTTTTGTACCTTTTCACCTAGGCCTAACACTAATAATTTGGTTAATTTACCACCATAAAGTAGAGCTGCCGTGGACTCACGGGTGAGCAACAATACCATGGACGCAATAATATTAGATTTCAAATACTAATTACAGGGATAATCATCAAAAAATTATTTAATGAAACATCGGGTACAGCCCAGTACTTCAATAATTAAAATTTTGCTGCTGGTGATTTTCCTGGTAAACGCATGCGTAGATATCACTGCCCACACGTGGATCACGACCAGTCCATGACGACTGCACTGCAACTAAGACTACCAATCGATTCCTCCGAAATGTGGTCAGCATGAAATAAACAGAGATATTTCACAAAACTTCGAAAAAGCAAGAAATTAGTTGTCAAATCAGCAGATAAAGGCGACACAGTTGTCGTTCTTTCTCGGGATGAATTTTATAAAGAAAGCTAAAAAGCAACTCAGCAACGCCAAACGTTGTAAGAATATACTCATTTATCAACCACAAAAAAGATCTTGCAATGTCTGTCCGACGAAGGTCATATAAACAAAAAAAAGCAATTGATCTGTCTAACAGCTAAACTCGAATATGGATGACTTTACTCCACCCGAGAGAACAATTGTCTATCATTGTAAATCGGATTATTTCCAAATGAAACAAAATACTTTTGATTGGCTGAGAGGTACGGTGTAACTAGCAATCCACAGTAGCCTTTTTTACATCCTGGTCAACCATGGTGGAAAAACAAGAATACACAATACAGGCTATACGGCTAAAAAGTGACTATTTTTAATTATTAATTCATACCTTCTGGTCGGTTATGTGAGAACAAAAATAAAAATACAGGAAATTTAATATTTATGTGTAATAAAATATTACAGATATAGATGTCGTTGGAACTGGCTCAATGAGCCAGTTCCAATGACATCCATATCTGCCTGGTTTTATTAAGAAATTTACAAAGTACAAATTTTCTGTCAGTTTTTTTCCCACAAGTTAAGTTAAAATGTTAAGTACGCCAAAATTCTTGGAAATAAATCTATTATCCTTGTGTTTTCCAGGGTGTATGGGAATTTACACCGGTCTGGGAACTCATACACCCTTCGGCTTTGCCTCAGGGCGTATGAGTTCCCAAACTGGTGTAAATTCCCATACGCCCTGGGAAATACAAGGATAACTGACAATCTTGTGCCATCTCGCAACTCATTGATTTATCAACTAAAACCTATAGCTAGTAGACATACGAGCTATCTCACCAATACTCAGTATTTCCTGTCTGATACTTCTAAATTGAAGGTCTTTAAAAATTGTATTTTAGTTACATTAGATGTTGAAAGTATGTGTACCAATATTTACATCGATAAAGGGGTCAAATCAGTTTAAAAAAATTACATTCGAAAAGTCCGGCTGCATGAAAAAATTTGGAGTTCAGCTTAGAAGGTAATGACTTTCAATTCAATGGGAAACATTATTTACAAAAGACTCCTAAATTTGCGAGCATATACGTAGCAGAATGGGAGCAAAATGCCTAAAACAAACGTGCAAAGCATCTTGTATATTTATGACATTTAGATATTTTTATCATTTTGGGAACATTCGAGGGGGGAATTTTTAGCAGTTGTAATTGTAAACAATCCTATAAATCTAAACATCAAATTAAATAAAAATTCACACAAATTGCTACATATTATAATATTAGAACGTTTCTTTTCATGTTCTATCGGTCGATAGTACCTGAGTTTGTGTGATGTCTGAAACAAAACCTTCAGCAGACTTGTTACAAGTGCCGTCGCTTTGGGAGTTTCTATATCGCCAAATGTTAGTGTTTACAACTGCATCATGCTGTTCATGTTAACATTCAGTATTAATGCCTGTGTGATAAGTGGTATAATGGAATATAAATTCATGTTTCTTGGACGACGACAGTTGTCAGAATTAAGCGGATTGAAACAATTTATTTTGAACTTGAGGCGGAGACTCAGTGAGGTCGAGGAGTAATACTAAACTTGTGGAAATATAATTGACTGAAGTCACATTCATGATACACTAAAGTGGTTAACAACACGTGAGTTTTTAATATTTCTGATTCTTTTGAATTCATTGTTTGCAGTTAAAGCTGAAAACACATCCACTGAAGATGACATATTTGTTGGTAAGTTTGTGTCTATCGGTGACGAAAAACATTAAACGGACAAGGCGCCAGCGTTTGGTGTTGAGAAATTCCAATCAGAGTGTGCGTAATCGACTCTACTGGAAGTGGAGCATACATTTTCTTTGTTCTCATGTCTCCGGGGAAGAACGTTCCGATAGTACCCGTGTTTTGTCCAAAAACTCCAGTACTATGCCTTTTAGAAGGTGTCAAATTAACCAATCACGACTGATGTCACAGATGTGAGTCATAATAAACGGATTTATATCATCAATAAGGAATCCTCTAATCACATCTCTTCCTTTAATCCGTTTTCACTTCAACTCAAGTGACAAGGTATATTTCAGTGAAGCTTGTTTCATCCTATTTGGCGCCCTGGCATCTGGGGGTTATTCTTCACGATTTTGCCGTAGCCTGAAATCTCACATCCCTGACTTATATCATCATGAAAATCTACATTCGATAAAGTTGTCTCCCTTGAACTTATGAGACGAACGAGGAGAATCCAATTGAAAATCGAGTAATTGTTGAGAGAACACCCGTCGCATCCATAGACGATGAAGCCAAGTTTGCTTCTGAGACTTTTAATAAACGAAAACAACAAACAGCTTTCGGAGTATGTTGTTTTCGTTTATTAAAAGTAACAAAACGAAACCTGATTATATTTATCAGTATCACACCTATTAAATGTCCACTGTGGCTCTTTGTTTAACGAATGTGTTTCACAGTAGTTTGCAAGTTTTTATTCTTCCAAGAAAAAAAATGAGCAAATCTTACCTCCTAGACTTTTATATTAACCCTTTACCCAACGTAACAGCCAAAACCGGCCAGCGCTATTCTCAAAAATCGCCAATTAATTTTCAAAATATTTTCATTTTTTGTCTCAAAAACATAGGTTATGACCCCTCGTTGGAACGAGCTCGTCGAGCTCGTTCCAACGAGGGGTCATAACCTATGTTTTTGAGACAAAAAATGAAAAAAATTAGTTATTCAAGAATTTTTTTGCAAGTGTCGTCTGCTTTTCATGTTAGGTAAAGAGTTAACGGAAAAGTTAGTATCAGTATGTACACACGGTTGATATAATACACATGAAAAAATGCTAGGGAACATCTCTTTTGGTGACAGTTCCACTTTCTTATTTTAGCTCATCTTGACAAAGTCAAGCTGAGCTAATCTCATCGCTCTCCGTCCGTCGTCCGTCCGTCGTCCGTCAACACCATGTTTTGGTCTTCTTCCCCAAAACCACAGGACCAATTCAAGTGAACGTTTCTGTAAGTGATGGTTCCGAAGGGGCATTGCATTTTTCTTCAACTCAACATGCCCATTCTCATAGGGCGGAGTGGCGAAAAATGCTCCAAAATATTTTTAAAATCTTCTTCACATGAACCAGTGTGTACAATGACTTGATATTTTCTATGGAGCTTCCTTTTGAGGTGTAGAATCAAGTTTGTTCAAACGTACTTCGTGAAGCAATATTTGGCTTTATAATGGGAGGGGTAATATTTTTGGACCCGCCCAAAATTTCTATTTTCTGAACCGATGATCATGTTTGAACCAAATTTGGCATGTGGTATTATTGGATCATAAGTACTTGACTCATGCAAAAAAAATCCCGCATCACCATGGGAACCCTTAGAGCTAAAAATAGAAATATTTTCAAATGCCCATATTTCCCAAACCACACGGAACAGAGAGCTGTTATTTGGTATGCAGTATCCTTAGGACCAGTAAAATTGAATGGTGAAAAAATTGCCATCGGTTATGTTAGGGTGTTCTGTAATGAGCATCGAAAAAGTGCTGAGTCAGCATATTTACAAAAATATTTAAAAATCTTTTCTCCAGAACCAATCATCAGAATCTTTTGATATTCGGTACACTGCATTCATAGTGGGGGTGGGGGTGGGGTGCAGATACAAGTTTGTTAAAATAAAGCCCATTGGTTCATATTTCGGCTCAATACAGGAGCCCACATTTTTAACATAGGGTAATATGGGGAATATTGTTTTAAAATCTTCTTCTTCAGCACCACCGGTCAGAATCTTTTTATGTTTGGTATACATCATTGTTATGAGGGTCAGATTCATGATTGTTCAAACCAAGTCCCTAGGTAATATTTGGGTTTCCTACAGAAGCCAAATTTTAACTTTGTTCAATATGGAGGATAATTTTTAAAAAATCTTTTTCAGATCCACCAGTCAGAATGCTTTCATATTTGGTATGCAACATATCTAGGGAGGCAGATTCAAGTTCGTTCAAATCAGATCCCTAGGGACATATTTGGGCTCGCTATGGTAGCCCAAACTTTTACTTAGTGCGATATGAGGAAATTTCTTTAAAAATCTTCTTCTTCAGGTCCACCCGTCAGAATGCTTTCATATTTGGTATACAACATCTCTTGGGGGCCAGATTTGTTCAAATCGGATCCATAGCTTAATATTTGGGTTCGCTATGGTAGCTCAAATTTTAACTCAGTGCAATATGAAGAAATTTCTTTAAAATGTCTCTTCTTCAGATTCAACAGTCAGAATGCTTTCTTATTTGGTACACAACATCTCTAGGGAAGTCAGATTCAACTGTGTTCAAATCGAGACCCTGGGTTAATATTTGGGCTCCCTGTGGGAGACGGAATTGGCAATGTTGCTAAAGAATTAAAAATTTTGTATTCAGTACCCTCTAGAGGTGTGTAACTATGATTAACCCACATAGGTTGTATCAAGGGGCTTCATAGGGGAGCTCTACATTTTACATTATGTTCAACTGAAGAACGGCATGATGCCCGGATTATTTTTGTCACCCCTGAGGGACTCAATGATTGACAGTGTATCCTATGGAGATGGATTGCTTAATGTAGACTCAATCTTGGACTCTGTTTATATCGTGTTCTATTCAAGATGGGCGTTTCAGGCCCCGTGGGGCTCTTGCTTAAATAGATTTCAACAGTACATAATAGTTAACTCTTTCAACGCGAGAGGCCGCTTTTCCGGTCCAGAAACACGATACGTCATAATTTCATTAAGTAGGATGGCTACTAAGTGAACGTGCGTGGTAGAACAATTAATATTTTGAAACAATTAATTACTCTACCCCCAAATAATGGATATGGACTCTTCCAATTTCTTCCATTTAACTGGCATGGAAGATACCACCAGTGTTCAAAGAGTTAAACGTTCAAACTGATTCGGAAAAATTTGTAAAAAACCCAGCCTCTGTATTTTTTATACTAATCTATAGGAAAATGGGATCTGAAATCTCACACTCGGAGCAAGAAAACGGCGGCACACACTCGAACGACTGGTGTCTTGCTCATATATCTTGCCCTTTGGAGGAGATATTCCACCCAACACCTGCACCCATCGAGGAAAAGGGTAATAATACACACCAACTTGACGCGTATCGTAATGTAAAGTATGCCAACCTCATGATCTGTATCATGGCGCGGCTCAGCATTTTCCCCACTGCTTCAGCGTCTTACCGTACGGTCGCCGTGGACTGCTTTTCCACGGGTGGGCAATATTTCCACGGACGCACAACTATTAGATTCCAAACACTAGGAATACTCATCAAAACAAAAACTTAATTAATGAAGCATCGGGTTCAACCCGATGCTTCATCAATTAAAATTTTGCTGATGATAATTTTTATTCCCTGGTAAATTTATGCGTGGACATCACCGCCCACGCGTGGATAACGACCTATCCACGACGGTTGTACTGTAATTCTACCTTTACGCAGAATATTATTTGGTTTCCTGTATAAACCTTCCCATCTACTCAACCCTTTGTCGCTCTTAGAATATATAATTAAATTATTTTGTCATCGACCAACGCATCTTCGTGAATATCGTGTGACTCATGACCATGACCACAAACCCAAATGATGTAATGTTGGCATTTGAGTGCGGGAGGCGCAATATCTATCCACGAGGGAATTGAATGGGCGAACCTTGCACTAGGCACGAGATACTTTCAGCAGACGTTCTGAAAGCCTCGTGTGTCGCTCAGATATCTGTCCCCTCGGATGAAATTTCCCTATCCCACACAGTTTGAGGCTAATGTTCGCCCCAGAATGCACAGGAGCACTACAAGCGTGAATGTGGAGTGCAGTACCGGGTCCACTTAATTTCGATGTCGCAAGGTGCTCTTCCTTTCGTTATTTCAAGAAGAAGTTGGGTTTTGACACTTTAAACGAACGAAAGACGACGTCGCACTCTCGGCGAAATGTATTTATTGGGGGAAAGGCGCGAATATTTGTAGGGAATCCAAAATGGCGTGTACCAACACTATATGTATCCATATAGGGGGGGGGGGGGGGGTCATCTACGAGATGACAGTATATGGTTCAGTTTTGAGTATCTCATACGGCACTCTGATTGGTTAAAGAACCTTGCTGGTAAAATAATGCTAAATATTACGCAAAGTCGAGAAACTTTAATCCTGATTTCATAATTAACCAGCTGTGGACTAGGTTTAGTGGTACTGGGGTGAAATTTATTAATATAAGCACATCTCTGGCATATCTCGTTATAAATATCTACTTTTGATAAAGTTTTCTCTGAAATTATTAGGCTATTGAGGAATGTCCAATTAAGTCGCAAGTAATGTTGAGAAAACACCTTTGACAGCAGCAGGACATAAAGGAAAGTTTCCTTTTGTTACTTCTAATAAACGAAAGCAACAGACAGCTCTCGGAGCTGTCTGTTGTTTTCGATTATCACAAGTAACAAAAGGAAACTTGGCTTTTTTGGCGAGATAATTAGTCACAACTAAGTAACTATCCACTATGGCTATTTATTTAGCGAGCATGTTTTTACAGTAACTTGCAAGTTTTTATTATACAGCAGGCAAAAAATGGCAAATCTTATCCCATAGACTTTTATATTAATGCAGTGGATAGTGTCTGTATTATTTACCACAGTGCGTACACTGTTGATATAATGAACAGAAAATAGTTACAGAACATCAAAAGGTGATGAAAGCGCCGTTTTCATATTTTAAATAAGTTTAAACCGAGAATATTAGTCAAACGTTCAAACTGATTAAGAAAAAATGTAAAAAGCCAGCTTCTGCTTTTTTATACCACTCTACAGAAAGCTGCCTGAATGTCAAGGTGATAGCTAAAAGTTGCGATTTTCCTGTTTAAAAGTGTGAATATTTTCGATAATCTTTCTGAATGGGTTAAACATAAAGCGTAAAGGCAGGTATGTGACGGACCCCGAAAACAGATTTGTCAAATTAATGTTAATTCAAGAGCTTCTAAATGAATTATGAAATATAATGTCCATTATGGCGCACTTGTTGAACGCCACATGGGCTATCTGATAACAGATCAATAGTAAGAGAGACAATATTCTCTCATGTAATCATTAGCTACGTAATTATGGTCAGTTAAGAGCAAATTGATGGAGACCAGTGCATCACATATGTTCTGGTCACACTCCCATATTACGCATCCATCCTGTCTCCGAAATGTCAAAAGATACCAAAATGCGAGTCTTTCAAACGAACTTTAAAGCGAGTGTTAAATTAAGATAGATCTAAGCGGTCAAGTTCAAGAAAAGCGATTAACTGAGAATAAAAATTCTGTCTAAATAAAAATCGGGGGATCTCTCGAAAAATTCATTCCAGCCAATTCCAGTCGGAAGATGTGTAAGGCTGTGGGTCGTTGCGAGTAGATGGAGAGGCCCCATGCCATAGGTTAGAGGAGGTGCCGCATTGGTGTGAAAGTATAGGCACGTTGTTATGTAAGGGAGCTAAAGAGCTCATATTTAGAATAGGAGCAGTCGCGGGCCAAGTCGGTGGCCATATTTGAGAATAGGATCAGAAACACAAAGTACCAGCTCAGAGAGCTATTTGTATTTAGGTAAACGGCATTACCTATTTTTGAAGGCGAGCCATACATAGGCAGAGTAGGCTTTGCCTGTATGAACATTGTACTGAGACAAACGTGAGGGGGAGTTTAACCCCATTGGTGGCGACTACTTGTGTGAAAGTGACAATAAGCTAGTGGCCGTGCGACGGCAGTAGTGAAGTGACATTCCATCAACTGTTAGAGCAGAGGCGTCCGATAAATTGACAATACGCTAGTGGCCGTGCGAAGGCACTGAAAGGGTGTAGAGAAGAGGCGACCAAGGAACCAATACCAGCCAAGAGGAGAAAAAAACAGCGACAACAGAGAATGCGGGCCCGCAAGTGACTCAAAAACTGTGGGTAGGGGTGATTGATGTTTTGTATTCTTATTCTTATGGAGTCCATATAAGTCACCAATTCACCAATTATCATATTTATTCTTCTTATACATGTATTAAAATTGTTGTTTTCAGTGAACTCCTGTTGATTTATGCTTTTCAATGAAAAGTTATTAACCCCTTCAGGATAAGAACCACCCCGACAAAAGTGAAACGGGCGGGTTCGTCACGGTGAGACATGCGTTCACGCACGGATTCAGGCGACATTCCTTGAGTTTGGCTGAATACGCGACGTGAATCTATTTCCCCCAGCAGCGACAAAGCCCGTTTTCCGACACTGAAGTTTGTGAAATGCTGCACAGATCGATGATACAATTTTACTAACATTTCGAAATTTCAATTGTGATTTGAAAATCCCATACTCATAGGGTTAAAATTACTGACAACTTTAGAAATTAAAGGACTCTAACTTTCCTGTAAATTTCTTTCAAGGACGAAATTTGTTAGGCACATTTATATTACAGAACTACATTTCTCTCCAACGCTCCAACTGGCACAGTTGTGAAGACTGAACGACTCCAGTCAAGTGATTCGGACGATGTTCCAAAAATTGATAATGTCACATTTGATATCATTAATGAATAATTACATTGTTAATGCAGTTATACGTTTTGGGTCCAAATATTCAATTCCCATTGGTCAGCTGGATGAAAACGTCATGACCAAATGTAATTCATTTTCCAATGAATACATTTGGTCGAACTTTGACCCACATTTACGGTAGAGCGCAGTTGACAGAATATAATTCGGGCGGTGTTTGGGCGGGTTTTTAACTTTTAGCGCCTCTCGCAGTGATCAACTCCGCTGCTGTTTCTTTAGTGACATTTCCCAACTGTGGCATAAAGCCCGTTACTAAAATACTCGTTTCCATTTCTAAAGTTGTGAAAATTGAAAATCAGAGTTGTGTGCTTTGTCTTTTGTGTGAGGGTGGTTTTTCGCCTCGTTCGTTCGTTCATGTTTTATTTCGTCTTTCTGCTTTGTTGTTTGGTAAAAAGTAGTTTAAACAGTTACGGAATGTAATTATAAGAATTGAATGCAATTTTTATAACCTTTATTGGAGTATGAACGTGTGGGAATGGGTACAAATTATGTATGAATCCCTTTTTGGGATTCATACATAATTTGTGCCCATTCCCTTTTTGGGATTCATACATAATTTGTGCCCATTCCCACACGTTCATACTCCAATAAAGATTATAAAAATTGCATTCAATTCTTAATTGAATTCATTACATTTCGTGTACTGCCAATATTATGTAGGACCACACGTTGAATTTTCTAGACTTAAAATAAATACTGGGCAGGGTAAGGACCGCTTAAAAGATATGGGATTAGCAACTAATCTGGTAAACCTGCCTGTCACCGATTGCCAAACAGCCCCGACAAAATCTATATTTTTTGCGGTTTAACTTTTGTACCTTTTCACCTAGGCCTAACACTAATAATTTGGTTAATTTACCACCATAAAGTAGAGCTGCCGTGGACTTACGGGTGAGCAACAATACCATGGACGCAATAATATAAGATTTCAAATACTAATTACAGGGATAATCATCAAAAAATTATTTAATGAAACATCGGGTACAGCCCAGTACTTCAATAATTAAAATTTTGCTGCTGGTGATTTTCCTGGTAAACGCATGCGTAGATATCACTGCCCACACGTGGATCACGACCAGTCCATGACGACTGCACTGTAACTAAGACTACCAATCGATTCCTCCGAAATGTGGTCAGCATGAAATAAACAGAGATATTTCACAAAACTTCGAAAAAGCAAGAAATTAATTGTCAAATCAGCAGATAAAGGCGACACAGTTGTCGTTCTTTCTCGGGATGAATTTTATAAAGAAAGCTAAAAAGCAACTCAGCAACGCCAAACGTTGTAAGAATATACTCATTTATCAACCACAAAAAGATCTTGCAATGTCTGTCCGACGAAGGTCATATAAACAAAAAAAAGCAATTGACCTGTCTAACAGCTAAACTCGAATATGGATGACTTTACTCCACCCGAGAGAACAATTGTCTAGCATTGTAAATCGGATTATTTCCAAATGAAACAAAATACTTTTGATTGGCTGAGAGGTACGGTGTAACTTGCAATCCACAGTAGCTTTTTTTTACATCGTGGTCAACCATGGTGGAAAAACAAGAATACACAATACCAGGCTATACGGCTAAAAAGTGACTATTTTTAATTATTAATTCATACCTTCTGGTCGGTTATGTGAGAACAAAAATAAAAATACAGGAAATTTAATATTTATGTGTAATAAAATATTACAGATATAGATGTCGTTGGAACTGGCTCATTGAGCCAGTTCCAATGACATCCATATCTGCCTGGTTTTATTAAGTAATTTACAATGTACAAATTTTCTGTCAGTTTTTTTCCCACAAGTTAAGTTAAAATGTTAAGTACTCCAAACTTCTTGAAAATAAATCTGTTATCCTTGTGTTTTCCAGGGTGTATGGGAATTTACACCGGTCTGGGAACTCATACACCCTTCGGCTTTGCCTCAGGGCGTATGAGTCCCCAAACTGGTGTAAATTCCCATACACCCTGGGAAACACAAGGATAACTGATAATCTTGTGCCATCTCGCAACTCATTGATTTATCAACTAAAACCTATAGCCAGTAGACTTACGAGCTATCTCACCAATACTCAGTATTTCCTGTCTGATACTTCTAAATTGAAGGTCTTTAAAAATTGTATTTTAGTTACATTGGATGTTGAAAGTATGTGTACCAATATTTACATCGATAAAGGGTTCAAATCAGTTTAAAAAAATTACATTCGAAAAGTCCGGCTGCATGAAAAAATTTGGAGTTCAGCTTAGAAGGTAATGACTTTCAATTCAATGGGAAACATTATTTACAAAAGACTCCTAATTTTGCGAGCATATACGTAGCAGAATGGGAGCAAAATGCCTAAAACAAACGTGCAAAGCATCTTCTCGTATATTTATGACATTTAGATATTTTTATCATTTTGAGAACATTCAAAGGGGGAATTTTTAGCAACTGTAATTGTAAACAATCCTATAAATCTAAACATCAAATTAAATAAAAATTCACACAAATTGCTACATATTATAATATTGGAACGTTTCTTTTCATGTTCTATCGGTCGATAGTACCTGAGTTTGTGTGATGTCTGAAACAAAACCTTCAGCAGACTTGTTACAAGTGCCGACGCTTTGGGAGTTTCTATATCGTCAAATGTTAGTGTTTACAACTGCATCATGCTGTTCATGTTAACATTCAGTATTGATGCTTGTGTGATAAGTGGTATAATGAAATATAAATTCATGTTTCTTGGACGACGACAGTTGTCAGAATTAAGCGGAGTGAAACAATTTATTTTGAACTTGAGGCGGAGACTCAGTGAGGTCGAGGAGTAATACTAAACTTGTGAAAATATAATTGACTGAAGTCACATTCATGATTCACTAAAGTGGTTAACAACACGTGAGTTTTTAATATTTCTGATTCTTTTGAATTCATTGTTTGCAGTTAAAACTGAAAACACATCCACTGAAGATGACATATTTGTTGGTAAGTTTGTGTCTATCGGTGACGGAAAACGTTAAACGGACACTGCGCCAGCGTTTGGTGTTGAGAAATTCCAATCAGAGCGTGCGTAATCGACTCTACTGAAAGTGGAGCATACATTTCCATTGTTCTCATGTCTCCGGGGAAGAACGTTCCGATAGTACCCGTGTTTTGTCCAAAAAACCCAGTACTATGACTTTTAGAAGGTGTCAAATTAACCAATCACGACTGATGTCACAGATGTGAGTCATAATAAACGGATTATATCATCAATAAGGAATCCTCTAATCACATCTCCTCCTTGAATCCGTTTTCACTTCAACTCAAGTGACAAGGTATATTTCAGTGAAGCTTGTTTCATCCTATTTGGCACCCTGGCATCTAGGGGTTATTCTTCACGATTTTGCCGTAGCCTGAAATCTCACATCCCTGACTTATATCATCATGAAAATCTACATTCGATAAAGTTGTCTCCCTTGAACTTATGAGACGAACGAGGAGAATCCAATTAAAAATCGAGTAATTGTTGAGAGAACACCCGTCGCATCCATAGACGATGAAGCCAAGTTTGCTTCTGAGACTTTTAATAAACGAAAACAACAAACAGCTTTCGGAGTATGTTGTTTTCGTTTATTAAAAGTAACAAAACGAAGCCTGATTATATTTATCAGTATCACACCTATTAAATGTCCACTGTGGCTCTTTGTTTAACGAATGTGTTTCACAGTAGTTTGCAAGTTTTTATTCTTCCAAGAAAAAAAATGAGCAAATCTTACCTCCTAGACTTTTATATTAACCCTTTACCCAACGTAACAGCCAAAACCGGCCAGCGCTATTCTCAAAAATCGCCAATTAATTTTCAAAATATTTTCATTTTTTGTCTCAAAAACATAGGTTATGACCCCTCGTTGGAACGAGCTCGTCGAGCTCGTTTCAACGAGGGGTCATAACCTATGTTTTTGAGACAAAAAATGAAAAAAATTAGTTATTCAAGAATTTTTTTTGCAAGTGTCGTCTGCTTTTCATGTTAGGTAAAGAGTTAACGGAAAAGTTAGTATCAGTATGTACACACGGTTGATATAATACACATGAAAAAAATGCTAGGGAACATCTCTTTTGGTGACAGTTCCACTTTCTTATTTTAGCTCATCTTGACAAAGTCAAGCTGAGCTAATCTCATCGCTCTCCGTCCGTCGTCCGTCCGTCGTCCGTCAACACCATGTTTTGGTCTTCTCCCCCAAAACCACAGGACCAATTCAAGTGAACGTTTCTGTAAGTGATGGTTCCGAAGGGGCATTGCATTTTTCTTTGCATTTTTCTTCAACTCAACGTGCCCATTCACATAGGGACGGAGTGGCGAAAAATGCTCCAAAATATTTTTAAAATCTTTTTCTCATGAACCAGTGTGTACAATGACTTGATATTTTCTATGGGGCTTCCTTTTGAGGTGTAGAATCAAGTTTGTTCAAACGTAGTTCGTGAAGCAATATTTGGCTTTATAATGGGAGGGGTAATATTTTTGGCTCCGCCCAAAATTTCTATTTTCTGAACCGATGATCATGTTTGAACCAAATTTGGTATGTGGTATTATTGGATCATAAGTACTTGACTCATGCAAAAAAAATCCCGCATCACCATGGGAACCCTTGGAGCTAAAAATAGAAATATTTCCCAAACCACACGGGACAGAGAGCTGTTATTTGGTATGCAGTATCCTCAGGACCAGTAGAATTGAATGGTGTGAAAAAAATTGCCATCGGTTATGTTAGGGTGTTCTGTAATGAGCATCGAAAAAGTGCGGAGTCAGCATATTTACAAAAATATTTAAAAATCTTTTCTCCAGAACCAATCATCAGAATCTTTTGATATTCCGTATACTGCATTCATAGTGGGGGGGGGGGGGGGGAGTGGGGGGAGGGGCGGGCAGATGCGAGTTTGTTAAAATAAAGCCCAATGGTTCATATTTCGGGTCAATACAGGAGCCCAAATTTTTAACATAAGGTAATATGGGGAATATTGTTTTAAAATCTTCTTCAGAACTACCGGTCAGAATCTTTTTATGTTTGGTATACATCATTGTTATGAGGGTCAGATTCATGATTGTTCAAACCAAGTCCCTAGGTTAATATTTGGGCTTCCTACAGAAGCCAAAATTTTAACTTTGTTCAATATGAAGGATAATTTTTAAAAAATCTTTTTCAGATCCACCAGTCAGAATGCTTTCACATTTGGTATGCAACATATCTAGGGAGGCAGATTCAAGTTCGTTCAAATCAGGTCCCTAGGGACATATTTGGGCTCGCTATGGTAGCCCAAACTTTTACTTAGTGCGATATGAGGAAATTTCTTTAAAAATCTTCTTCTTCAGATCCACCAGTCAGAATGCTTTCATATTTGGTATACAACATATCTTGGGGGGGGGGGGGGGGGTCAGATTTGGCGCTCGGCCCAGTTTTGGCTTATTTTTTCGTGGTGTTTTTACACCACTTTTCTTTCCCAAATCTTGGGAAAGATTAAAATAGAGAGTATTTTATCCGAGTTAGGTTCTTCCACTGTAGTGCAAGCCTGTTGTAAACAATTTCGGTAGGTATAATAAGAAAGGAAATTTACTATAAAATTTATACTTCTAGTCTTTCAGTCTCTTTTTCAGAGGAACAAGAACATAGTGATGGTACATTGACACCTGTCCGTTACGTACTGCTGTCATCACACTTTTATGATCCGTGCTTTGATGTGTAAACAGAGCTAGCTGCCAAGATGCTCATGATATTTGCACAGGATTGAGGTCTCTAGTTAGTTCGCTTAATCCTCTGCATACAGCTAGCTCGACTGGTGAAGCGGTCGTCCCTATATGGGAGCCGGGACGCCGGGTAGGTCCATTGTGGTTGGGTAGTATAAATGTGGGTAGAGCAAACACCTCATAATATATAGCTCACCCAGCGATGATGGCAATAGGAGAAGAAACCTGAAAGTTTCTCTACGGGGCACTCGGCGAGATCTGGGTCAGATCGCGAGTTGGAGAACCCTCTCTATCCCGTTAGCAGTTGGGATCGACTGTGTCCATTGCGAGAAACTATAATGATTCGGAACACACGTCAGGACGTTCCTTCCACACTGCAGCCAGGGTCGGCTGCGGTTATGGCTTCTTCTCACATGGAAGTGCACGCAAGGGGGATTAGCTTACAAGTTTCTCAACAGGATACTTGGCAAGATCTGGGGTCAGATCACGAGTTGGAGAACGTTCTCCATCCTGTTAGCAGTCGGGGTCGACTGTTTTCTGTCATGAGAAACTTCAATGAATCGGAGCACCCATCCGAAATGTGCGAGTCGGGATGCTCCTTCTACACTTCAGCCAGGATCGGCTGTTATGGCTTCCCCTTCTTCCATGGAAAAGCACACTAAGGGGTAAACGGAATGCTCGGCAAGGTCTGGAGCCAGACCGCGTGCTGGAGAGCCCTCTACTTTCTGTCAGCAGTCAGGGTCGACTGTTTCCGCTTCGAGAAACGTTAGTGAGTTTGGACGCCCATTCATGCTTGAGACCTGGGGCGCTCCTTCCACACTGTAGCCGGGGCCGGTTACAGCTATGATTTTTCCTCTGCTTCATCGATGAAGCACATTAGACCTCAGATTTGCTGTCCGACTTTGCATGTTCATGCTGTTCCACGGAGATGTTCCCAGTCTTCACCACCGAAGATGGATTAACCTGTAGCTAGTGGTTCGAGGCATTTTTATACGGGACATGCGTCAAAAGATCTGGGGTCAGATCTCCGTCCCATGAGCAGCATATGGTGAAGAAGCGGATAATCGCTGCTCTGCAAGCCTCGTTCACAGACCTGCTGCCACAGTTTGCACAGCGTATCGCAGCATCCCAGTAGTCGCAGGTTCAGCCTTCAGCAGTTTCCGGTATTGAGTTGGCGGACAGTGTTGGGTTGGTCCAGTCATCTATATATACAGTTGGTGTTGACCATGTTTTTCAGATGGAACATTAAGATGGTGATAGGGCTCCTTGGTTGATTCTCCAACCCTCACGGAACTTTTTAAAATTTTTTATTCATAAGTTCTTTCGAATCTTGTTCCATCTGAACAGAAGTCTGCATTTGCTAGGTAGAAAACAGCTTACGGTACCAGGCAAAGGAAAGATAAAGATCTTTCCTTCCCGGATCTTTCTGCTCAGGTATTGAAGGCCTTTGGTCCGATTAACGAAGCCTCCCTTGGCCTAGCAATAGTATAAGAAAGGCAATGATCTATTCTTTATGACTAGAAGATCGATAGCTCATAGTTAGGCTGAGACAGCTGTCTTGTGTGGAATAGAGCCATTGGTAGGAATAAGTACGTCTTTTCCTTCTCGGTATTGTATTCCTAGGCATCAGAGGCATTTAGTGCTAGTGTTGACGCTATACAGTTAAAACTAGAAGTCCTGTCACGAATAGTGCGCTTATCTAGGCTTAATTGCGCGTTGGAATTGCGCGCAATTGCCATATCGAATGGCATCAAAAGCACGGCAGGTTCTCCTGGTTACTCATAGCAAACACATGCAATGTTTCTGCCAATGGACCTCCGGGTTACCCGGAGGTCCATTGGCTGAAACATTGCCTGTGCACAGGCCATATGTACAGAATATGATAGCTTTAATTGGCACATAACGCGCACATTAACGCGCATATCAACGTGCTATTTGTGCGCATTTCATGACAGGACTTCTAGTTTTAACTGTAGTAGCCTTATGTACTATTAGAGTGGTCTCTTTTCTTATACATTAGCTGCTAACGTCATAAGTCTCCGTTTAGTGAGCTGTCTAAGGCCGCAGGGTAACACATGGATATCTGTTTTCACCAGTATATGCCTTTAGGCTGTGTTAGCTGTGCTGAGACCGCTATCTTTTTGGAATAAGGATGTTAGAAGGAAAGATTACGTTTTCCTTCTCGGTGTGGTATTCCTTGGCATCACAGGCAATTAGTCGTATTGTTGTAGCCTTAGTTTGGCTTAAGTGAATTAAGAGTGGTCTGTTTATATATATCATTAGTGGCTAACATCACAGTGGCCTTATATATTTTACAGCATTTTTTTCTTATACATTGCGGCTAATGTCGTAAGTCTCTGTTTAGTGAGCTTTCCAAGGCTGCAGGTGTCACAGATATCTGTCTTCATGGAGATGAAGACTAATAAGCTGCGTTAGCTAAGCTGAAACTACTGTCTCTTTGGAATTATGGTCATTAGAAGAGTGGTCCTTTATTCCTTACCTTGAGTAACTAAGGTTGTAAGTCTCCATTTAGTGAGCTTTCAAGGTCGCAAGTTTCACAGAGATATCTGTCTTCACGGGATGAAGACTTATTAGCTGTGCTAGCTAATCTGAGACTGCTGTCTCTTTGGAATTAGGGCCGTTTAAAGGAAAGAGTATGTTGTTTCCTTCTTGGTATTGTATTCTTAGGTGTCTGAGGCTTTTAGTCCTTTTGTTGACGCCTTATTAGAATCAAGTGCGGCCCCTTTTCCCTTAACTTGAGCGACTAATGTTATAAGTCTCCATTTAGTGAGCTTTCTAAAAGTCACAAAAATTACACCATGATATCTGTCTTCACGGAGATGACGTCTTCTAAGCTTCGTTAGCTAGGCTGAGACCGCTGTCTTTTGGGAATAGAAACGCTAAAGGAACGAGTTCATTTTTTCCTCCTCGGTGTTGTTTTCTTAAGTGTCACAGACTTTAGTCTTATTGTTGACACTATAGTAGCCTAGCTAGAATTATGAGCAGTGTTTTTTCCCTATCATTAGCGGCTAGCATTGTAAGTCTCCTTTAGTGAGCTTCTAGGGCTGCAGTTAACAGCCATTTAATTGTCTTCACGAAATAGGAAGACCTTTAGCTGCTTCAGCTAGGCTGAGACCACTGTCCTATTGGACAAGGTACCATTTCAAGAGAAGAGGTTGTTTTCTCCTTAACGGTATTGTTTTTGTGTTAGTTGTCTAAGGCTTTTAGCACTATTGATGATGCCATATTAACCTAGTGTGATTAATGAGCGTTTTTTCAAATGCCTGTAGTTCACTCCTTTTCAGGTATATATTTCCTGCTATAATCGGAACGAGGCGCAAGGAGTTCATCTTGGTTTTTATGATCGGGTGCCGGAACATAGTTTTTCATTGTCCGCTTCATTTTCAATCCAATCTATTGTTGCGGATTATATTTCCACTTGGTGGATTGGATATTATGTCTGTATGGTGTATTATTTGGCACCATGGCATACTGTCCTGATTTCAAGGGATATGTCAACGCTGTTTCAGCGGGTATATTCCTTGCATTAGTGCCATGTTCATCATGTCCCTCTCCGTCCTTCGTGGCATTATGGAGTTGGTCAGACGTGAGGGAGCCCTACGTTTTTTATACTATTCTGGATAACTAACACTAAAGAGTCATGCCGGGTTAGTTTGATTATGCTTGCTTTGACTGACTATAAGCTTTTTAGCTGTATTACTCTTTATTGAGAATAACAACAGCAGTATAGTTTGGGAAAAGGAGCGTGAAGTTTCCTTTTATTATAGTGAAAAAGGAATTTGTCACTGTTCCAAGCTTTAGTATTACTGTACCGGCCTTACTTATCTTGCGATTCAAGTAATGTGGGTTGTGGGTGTGGGGGGGGGGGGGTCAATATGATTTATGATGTGTAACTATGAGTGAAGCTGTTATCATCTGTAGATTATTCTGATCTTATGTACAGCTTGTTACATTATATACGCGTGTGTTTGTGTTCGGTAATCTTTCACTCTCAGACAAGCTTTTCCTAATTTCAAGTGTCTTATCCTGGACTAGCCTTAAAATTGGGGGCTCGTTGCACCCAATTAGCATGATCATTTATACTAAAATAGGGAATTACTTTGATATTGCTCCTTATTTCTGTGGTATGTCTTCTCTATTGCTATATAGAGAGACATATGTAATTCCTTAAAATTTTAATCTCCTTTTCACCTTGGGAGTTCTAATGCAGGCTAAGGAGCTGTATTTTGGTCTGCTGTTCCTTTAAGTCCTAGGCTCTCCTTCCTTTTTACAATTCAGCTAAGTCTGGGCAATTGGTTTTAGTGTAAAAATATAAATTTAAAGTAATTGTATATTTTGTATACTTACCAATGGCCCAAACGGGGATGGCC
This sequence comes from Pictodentalium vernedei, assembly GCA_031216915.1. Lineage (NCBI taxonomy): Eukaryota > Metazoa > Mollusca > Scaphopoda > Dentaliida > Dentaliidae > Pictodentalium > Pictodentalium vernedei. The sequence goes on along the minus strand of CM062296.1, from coordinate 199,668,335 downwards.
CTCCCATGAGTGGGCACTCATACCTCCCCACTGAGTTATAACATTAGTAGGCGCAACTAGGAAGAATGATGCTTGGCGCCAATTCTGGTCTCTTCCTTCCTGGGTACTGCGCATTCGCAAGTACTAAAAGTATGGATGGCCAGATAGGACTTTAAATTTTCGGTATAGTATGTAAATTTTGGGGATTGGGGGTGTTCAAAATTTGTGTTTGGCGCTTAATAATATTGAGGTTGCACCAGCTAAGTCTGGGCCATTGGTAAGTATAAAAAATATACAAACTACTTTAAATTTATCATATTTTAAATATCATTTTTTTTAATTTTTCAAAAATTTAAAAAGAGAGGTCACTTGATATGGTTTTGTTGAAATTTTTTAAGAAATTGTATTTTTTTTGCTGCTGAATTTGCATATTATGCGGGCAGATGTGGGCGATTCATTGGGTAAAGTGTTAATTGAATAGCCACTTTGCCAATGAAAATTATTCAATTAACAGAAGTATTCAGTTAACAGGGATTGTGTCACTTTCTTGTATTCTGGAGATAAACTTAGTGTCGTCTGCTTTTCATGTTAGGTAAAGGGTTAACGGAAAAGTTAGTATCAGTATGCACACACGGTTGATATAATACACATGAAAAAAATGCTAGGGAACATCTCTTTTGGTGACTGTTCCACTTTCTTATTTTAGCTCATCTTGACAAAGTCAAGCTGAGCTAATCTCATCGCTCTCCGTCCGTCGTCCGTCCGTCGTCCGTCAACACCATGTTTTGGTCTTCTCCCCCAAAACCACAGGACCAATTCAAGTGAACGTTTCTGTAAGTGATGGTTCCGAAGGGGCATTGCATTTTTCTTTGCATTTTTCTTCAACTCAACGTGCCCATTCACATAGGGACGGAGTGGCGAAAAATGCTCCAAAATATTTTTAAAATCTTTTTCTCATGAACCAGTGTGTACAATGACTTGATATTTTCTATGGGGCTTCCTTTTGAGGTGTAGAATCAAGTTTGTTCAAACGTAGTTCGTGAAGCAATATTTGGCTTTATAATGGGAGGGGTAATATTTTTGGCTCCGCCCAAAATTTCTATTTTCTGAACCGATGATCATGTTTGAACCAAATTTGGTATGTGGTATTATTGGATCATAAGTACTTGACTCATGCAAAAAAAATCCCGCATCACCATGGGAACCCTTGGAGCTAAAAATAGAAATATTCCCCAAACCACACGGAACAGAGAGCTGTTATTTGGTATGCAGTATCCTTAGGACCAGTAGAATTGAATGGTGTGAAAAAAATTGCCATCAGTTATGTTAGGGTGTTCTGTAATGAGCATCGAAAAAGTGCTGAGTCAGCATATTTACAAAAATATTTAAAAATCTTTTCTCCAGAACCAATCATCAGAATCTTTTGATATTCCGTATACTGCATTCATACTGGGGGGGGGGGAGTGGGGGGAGGGGCAGTGGGGGGAGGGGCGGGCAGATGCGAGTTTGTTAAAATAAAGCCCAATGGTTCATATTTCGGGTCAATACAGGAGCCCAAATTTTTAACATAGGGTAATATGGGGAATATTGTTTTAAAATCTTCTTCTTCAGAACCACCGGTCAGAATCTTTTTATGTTTGGTATACATCATTGTTATGAGGGTCAGATTCATGATTGTTCAAACCAAGTCCCTAGGTTAATATTTGGGCTTCCTACAGAAGCCAAAATTTTAACTTTGTTCAATATGAAGGATAATTTTTAAAAAATCTTTTTCAGATCCACCAGTCAGAATGCTTTCACATTTGGTATGCAACATATCTAGGGAGGCAGATTCAAGTTCGTTCAAATCAGATCCCTAGGGACATGTTTGGGCTCGCTATGGTAGCCCAAACTTTTACTTAGTGCGATATGAGGAAATTTCTTTTAAAATCTTCTTCTTCAGATCCACCAGTCAGAATGCTTTCATATTTGGTATACAACATATCTTGGGGGGGGGGGGGGGGTCAGATTTGTTCAAATCGGATCCATAGCTTAATATTTGGGCTTGCTATGGTAACCCAAATTTTAACGCACTGCAATATGCAGACATTTCTTTAAAATGTCTCTTCTTCAGATTCCACAGTCAGAATGCTTTCATATTTGGTACACAACATCTCTAGGGAAGTCAGATTCAACTGTGTTCAAATCGAGACCCTGGGTTAATATTTGGGCTCCCTGTGGGAGACGGAATTGGCAATGTTGCTAAAGAATTAAAAAAAATTGTATTCAGTACCCCCTGGAGGTGTGTAACTATGATTAACCCACATAGGTTGTATCAAGGGGCTTCATAGGGGAGCTCTACATTTTACATTATGTTCTACGGAAGAAAAGGCATGATGCCCGGATTATTTTTGTCACCCCTGAGGGACTCAATGATTGACAGTGTATTCTATGGAAATGAATTGCTTAATGTAGACTCAATCTTGGACTCTGTTTATATTGTGTTCTATTCAAGATGAGCGTTTCAGGCCCCGTGGGGCCTCTTGCTTAAATAGGTTTCAACAGTACATAATAGTTAACTCTTTCAACGCGAGAGGCCGCTTTGCCGGTCCAGAAACACGATACGTCATAATTTCATTAAGTAGGATGGCTACTAAGTGAACGTGCGTGGTAGAACAATTAATATTTTGAAACATTAATTGCTCTACCCCCAAATAATGGATATGGACTCTTCCAATTTCTGCCATTTAACTGGCATGGAAGATACCACCAGTGTTCAAAGGGTTAAACGTTCAAACTGATTCGGAAAAATTTGTAAAAAAAAGCCAGCCTCTGTATTTTGTATACTAATCTACAGGAAAATGTCCCAAGGTAGGGTGAGGGTATGGCCACATTGATGATACAAATTAGCTAATATTTCGAAATTTCAATTTTTATCTGAAATTGCCATACCTTTACTGTTTAATTTACTGACAACTTTAGGAAATTAGGGGAAGCCTACGTCCGTAAGTGGGGTTCCTAGCCGATTTCGTAAAGTTGGATTCCGAATTAAACGAGGATTCTGGGGAAATCCTAGCCATTTCTATTCAATCGAACTCACCCCCTGTGCCCCTCAGTACTATAGCACTACGTGCTAAGCCGATAAAATGGGGAATCCGTAGTAAATAAAGTCGTTTTTGGTAATTTGGAGGGATAGTCGGGTTGTTTGTGGTAATTCTTCGAATCGGGAAATTACTCCTGTACAAAGGAACATAACCTCCGAACATATCCCTCTCCTATTATAAGCCATTGGGTCACATAGCAACCACGTGCTACCATAGAAACCAAGATGGCGGCCTCCAGTATATAAAATGGACGATGGAAACAAGTATCACCCTAACAACACGCGCTGTGCATACGGACTAACACCATGTATCACTATAGGGATGACGTCACAAGATGGCCGCTCCTGCGGGTAACCATGACAACAAAACATGACGTAACTGGATCACGTGACTATGACGTCACATGAGATCCGGCCAATGTGGCACGTTCGGGTACATGCTATTCTATTGTTGTACTCTGTCTTAATCTACGAAGGGGTTTGGGAATGGGATCTGAAATCTCACACTCGGAGCAAGAAAACGGCGGCACACACTTGAACGACTGGTGTCTTGCTCATATATCTTGCCCTTCGGAGGAGATATTCCACCCTACACCTGCACCCATCGAGGAAAAGGGTAATAATACACACCAACTTGACGCGTATCGTAATGTAAAGTATGTCAACCTCATGATCTGTATCATGGCGCGTCTTACCGTACGGTCGACGTGGACTGCTTTTCCACGGGTGGGCAATATTTCCACGGACGCACTACTATTAGATTCCAAACACTAGGAATACTCATCAAAACAAAAACTTAATTAATGAAGCATCCTGTTCACTGAACCCGATGCTTCATCAATTAAAATTTTGCTGATGATAATTTTTATTCCCTGGTAAATTTATGCGTGGACATCACCGCCCACGCGTGGATAACGACCTATCCACGGCGGTTGTACTGTAATTCTACCTTTACGTAGAATATTATTTGGTTTCCTGTATAAACCTTCCCATCTACTCAACCCTTTGTCGCTCTTAGAATATATAATTAAATTATTTTGTCATCGACCAACGCATCTTCGTGAATATCGTGTGACTCATGACCATGACCACAAACCCAAATGATGTAATGTTGGCATTTGAGTGCGGGAGGCGCAATATCTATCCACGAGGGAATTGAATGGGCGAACCTTGCACTAGGCACGAGATACTTTCAGCAGACGTTCTGAAAGCCTCGTGTGTCGCTCAGATATATGTCCCCTCGGATGAAATTTCCCTATCCCACACAGCTTGAGGCTAATGTTCGCCCCAGAATGCACAGGAGCGCTGCAAGCGTAAATGTGGAGTGCAGTACCGGGTCCACTTAATTTCGATGTCGCAAGGTGTTCTTCCTTTCGGGAAGAAAACCCCGTCCCAGTTGTTGTTTTCTTTCTTTTGTACGTTGCTACATTACGGAAGACTGAACAGCCGAGAGCAATATTCTCAGTAACCCATTGAATAATAAAATATATGATTAATTTTCCAAATGGAATCTTGCAGTTTATTGTCAGATAATCGATATGTAATAATCTTGTAAGTAATTTGTCGGTGACATACATAATGATTTGAAGCCCATGTTAGAAAGACTTTGAGTTACGTTCTCTACAAAACTGAACCTTTACCTAACTCGAATAACAGACGCTCATCAGTTAGCCATTGCTATCTCGACCAGTAGAACTGATTGGTTATCTACTTTTATACCTCAACCCTACACTATATCAATACATTCCAGGTTGTTGCACTGGAGCAGTTTGGAGAACATTAAAAATATTAATCCGGCAGAGAGCTGGAATTACATGAAACATTACTGTCCACCCGCGACTATAGGGCTGTATTCTTCTTTATTGATTCTTAAACACTGAGATTGAGACTAGGGAGTCCTGCCACTATATTCTGCACTATTCTGAAGAGATAGAGCTTAGGATTGATTGGCGCACTTTAGTTTCGGGCAATAATGTATGGAGTACCTACATATTTCCGTCACATGCCCCCCCCCTTCCCCTCCTGGGTGTAACCTGCTGATCCGTGTGATAAAGGTTTGCGCGAGCTTTGTATTGCGATGCATCAAGGAAAAGTTTTTGTTTGTTTTGTTTTTGCACACGCTGTCCCTATAGGGACTGGTACTCTTATGCTTCACACCAAAAGAAACAAAATATATTTGAGTGGAATCCCACCCCCCCCCCCCCCTCTTTTATTGATCTACAAATTTCGCAGCTGAGACAAGGGGCCCAGTTAATGTATCTTGCACCCCTCTGAAGAGATATCGCACTGGATAAGCGCACTCTAGTTTCAGGCAATATAATGGAGTACCTACTGACTTTCGTCACATGGACTGGCAGGTACCACCCGGTGGTCCGTGTGGCGAGACTTTGCGGTGGCTTCATGCATATTTTGTGTTGTTTTAAAGAAAAGTTTTTGTTTGTTTTATTTTAACACCCGCTTCTCTTAAATGCCACAAAACTGGAGACTTGGGCTTTTGTTGGCATCAAAGGGAGACGATTTATGAGTGGAGTCTCCCCTTTATTGATTTCCAAATTGGCTAGTGTATTTTGCACTACTTCTGAAGTGATAGCACACTGGATACAGCATGGACTACCGGCGAGCTTTTGTCGCATGGACGACCGGGGGTAAACCGGTGGTCCATGTGATGAAGGTTTGTGGGAGCTTCAAATTGTGTTGTTTTAGATAATGTGTTTCTTTGTTTTCATTTTGCACACCGTGTCCTCATTGGCTACTTGTGCACTTGTGGTCCTCATCAAAAGAATAAGCCACGTTTGAGTGGACCCCGCTGATTTCCAAATACTGCGGACAGATAGCGCGCAGGATATGCGCATATTTAAGTCTTGGGCCATTCAAGGGAGTACCCACAAACTTTCGTCACATGGACAGCCGGATGTAACCCGGTGGTCTATGTGATGGAAGTGTGCAGAGATCCATACATTGTGCTGCTTTAAGTGTCGCAAAATGGTGAAGCTATGATGTTTTGTTTTGTACACGTTGCTCCCGTATGCTACATGACTCGAGACATGGGCTCAAGTGTTTCACAACTTTGTAACATCATGCTTGAGTGGAGTCCCCGCACTTACATCGGGAAATACCGCATGGAGTGCCGACAGGCTTTCGTCGCATGTGTAAAGCGGTGGTCCATGTGATGAAAGTTTGTGGGAACTTCATACTTTGTGTTTGCTTTGGGATTAGTTTCTGTTTGTCTTGTTTTTGCATAAGCAGCTCTTAAATGCTACAAAACTGAGGGATCGGAATACTTTGTTCCACAACTAAAGGAGATGCCATGTTTTAATGCAGTCTACCCCCTCCCTTCTACTGAGGTTTAGACTAGGGGTCCTGTCAGTATATCTTGCATTACTTTGTAGATATAGCGTGCTGGAAAGGAACACTTTAGTTTCGGGCAATACTGCTTGGAGTGCCTTCGAGCTTTCGTTGCATGGACCACCGGGTATAACCCGGTGATCCACGTGATGGGGTTTAGGGGTGCTTCATGTTGTGTTGTTTTAGGAAAAGTTTTTGTTTGTTTTGTCATTGCACACGCTGTCTCCGTATGTTAATAAACTAAGGACTTGTGTTGTGTTCAACATCAACAGAATAAGCCACGCTCGAGTGGATCCCCCCCCCCCCCCCCCCCCCCCACACACACACACACATTCTTGTTAATTTACAAATACTGTGGAGATCTAGCGCTCTGGACATGCTCACTTTAGTTTCGTATAATTCAAGGGTGTACCCGCTAACTATCGTTACATGGACGGCCAAGTATACCCCAGTGGTCCATGTGAAGAAAGAGTGCGGAGCTGCATACCTTGTTTTGCTTTAATTGCCACAACAAATGGGGAAACTATGGTTGAGTGGAGAGTCCCTCTCTATTGATTTCCAAATACTGCAGTCGCGACATGGGGCCCTTCCTCTAAGTGTATTTTTTTACAATTGTGAAGTAATAGCGCGCTGGATATACGCACTTTAGTTTCAGGCAGTATGGCATGGTATATCTTTAAGCTTCAGTCACATGAACCATAGTTAGTAACATGGGGCCCTTCCTCTAAGTGTATTTTTCACAATTGTAAATGGCCTTGCGTTTTATTGCCCAAATCAGATTCGACTCTTAGGGCACGCCAAGCTCTCAGTTATTGTTTTATCTGTAATGTTACACCAATATTGTCGTTAGTAGTTTCTTCGCGGGCTATAAAACACGGGGTACAGGTCATGCCTCTTGTAGCACAGGGAAGTACCGACACCAACTCTGCGCCAACATTCCTTCTATTGTCAATGTGATCTTCCACATTTCAACAATTATGTAAAATCTGTCCGATGCACTTGGAGAAATCCTTTACTCGATCGACCCACCTACTCGAGGATGATTGCCACCGTGAACCTTTTGGTATATTTTCTCTGTACAGCATGTCATCTGGCTGGTGAAAATGACGGCTCTGACTACTACCATGACACCTTGACCCAAAGGCAGCCAAAACCTGGTCACTGCGTGATTCAGGAAACATTAAAGAGAGATTTTGAGGTTAAAGAGCGCATGGGACTGAAAACTGGTAATGGCGGGTAACATAAAATTAGACGAGATCCAGGCGCAGGGGGAATATGATTTCTTTAATCGGTATGAAGAAAGATTTCTTAATACTGATGATAACGATGAGTCCCCGTTTGGGACATTCAAGCCCCAATGCGAATACTATTCACCCGAAGAATTTCGTACTGCATTTACTAACCAAAATAAAACATTCTCCTTGTTCCATATAAACTGTCAAAGCTTAAGCGCACACTGGGATGGCCTGAATGAATTACTATTTAGTTTACTCGAGCAAAAAAATTCCTTTGATGTGATCGGGTTGACTGAAGTATTTCATATTCCCGATGACATCTCTTACACCCTCTCTGGCTACCAGCCCCTATGCTATGCAAATAGACCCGATAACGATGACCATAGAGGTGGGGTGGGACTTTTTGTCAGGGAAAATGTTGAATATAAAATTCGTGAGGATCTATCTGTCTTTATACCACATGTCTTCGAATCGATATTTATAGAACTTACGAAATCCAAAAAAATAGTCGGTATTATTTACAGACCGAATACTTCCCCTAGGGCAGATGTCGATGTGTTCATAACACGGTTAAATGGCATAATCGATAAGTTAAACAGGGAAAGGAAAAATTCTTATATAATGGGAGATCTCAATATTGATCTCCTGAAAATGGATTCCCATACAAAAACTGAAGAATATGTTAATCTGTTGGTCAGTAATGGATTTTTGCCTTCTATTACAAAACCCACAAGAGTCACCGACCACTCGGCAACAATAATTGACCACATATTCACAAACAATTTACAAAGCACCGCTTGTTCCGGCATAGTACTTACCGATGTCTCTGACCATTTTGGAGTTGTTTATCTCGAAACCCACAATGACGAGAAAGATTACATACACACGCCCCTTGGAAGAAAAATAAATCCCCAAACTATTGAGAATTTTAAGTCATACCTCTCTGTGTGCGACTTTTCCACAGTTCTAGACGAAAGCTGCCCAAATGAAAGTTATAACAAATTTATCAACATTTACCTGCAAGCATTCAATATTTTTTTCCCGTTAATCCATACCAAACCCAGGAAAAAATTCTTGAAGCGTCAACCATGGATGACTAAAGGCCTCATCAAATCCTCAATTACCAAAAGAAAATTTCACATTAAAATGTTAAAATGTCCCAATGAACGAAATAAAGTCAATTATAAACGTTATTGTAAAATATACAATAGAATAAAAAAACAGTGTAAATCCATGTACTTCCAAAAAATACTCGAGGATAACATACACAATATGAAAGCAACCTGGAGAATCCTGAATGATAGCATTAATAAGTCCAAAGCCAGAAAAGAATTACCATCCGTTTTTATTCACAACAATAAGGAATTGAATGAACCTTTTGAAATCGCCAATAAATTCAACACCTTCTTTGCCGGCATTGGGTCTGCAACGGGCGAACAAATACCACAGTCTAACAAATCAGCCATGGATTACATGAAACGGAATTTCCCTAACAACTTCTTCCTTAGTCCAACGTCTCCCTGCGAAATTATTAGTATAGTAAGGAAAATGAAACCGAAGACGAGTAAAGACTGCGATAGCTTAACGTCAGCCATTATGAAACAAACAATACATGCTATTGCTGTTCCACTAGCTCAAATAATAAATAATTCATTTGAGCAAGGTAGAGTACCCGACAAAATGAAAGCAGCCAAAGTAATTCCCGTATACAAAAGCGGTGACGAGCGCTTATTTACTAACTACAGGCCCATTAGCATTATCCCAACATTCTCCAAAGTGTTAGAAAAAGTTGTGTCTCTCAGACTATTAAGCTTCCTACAAAAATTTGATATTCTCTATCACCATCAATACGGATTTCGTAAAAGACACTCCACTATTCATCCAATATTGCAGCTCATTAAGTATATTACAGAGGCTGACAATAATAATAATGCTAAAACCTTGACTGTTTTCCTCGACTTTTCTAAAGCTTTTGACACATTAAATCATAATACACTTCTGAAGAAGCTCGAATGGTATGGGTTTAGGGGGATAACTAATGACTGGTTTAAAAGTTATTTATCTAGTAGAACACAATACATGAGCTACCGGGGTCAAATGTCAAATTTAGCTACTATTACCTGTGGCGTCCCACAAGGTTCAGTTTTAGGTCCAATTTTATTTCTTTTATATATTAATGATATAAGTGAGTCAACCTCCATAAATCTTTTACTGTTTGCTGATGACACGACTACGTGCACATCCGAATCTGACATAAATACTTTAACAAGTACAACAAATACCGAGCTGGATAAACTATCGAACTGGTGTTATGCAAATCGACTGGCATTAAATACAAAGAAAACAAATTACATTGTCACTAAAGTCAATTCTAGTCATACAATAACAAACATTATTCGTATAAATGATCAAAATATAAATAGAGTGGGATCTGATGAAAATATCAAATTTATAAAATTTTTAGGAATAAGACTTGACGACAAATTATCCTTCAATTGTCATGTTAATCATTTGTGCTCCAAAATCGCCTGTGTAAATTACGCTTTGAAAAAATTAAAAAATATCTTACCATTGAAGGCTTTGAGAACTATTTATTATGCACTTATCCAAAGTCATCTTGTATACGGAATTCAGGTATGGGGTAATTCTAGATCTCTTAAAAAACTTTTTTTAATGCAAAAACGCGCAATACGAATAATAGGCAATAAAAGGTACAACGCCCACACTGAACCACTATTTTCGAAATTTAATATTCTTACAGTATACGACTTGTTCAAATTACACAGTCTACTATTTGTTTTTGACTGGCATAAAGGAAATCTTCCATCATCGCTTAACTCATTTTTTGAAAGTGCTGATTCACATAGGCAGAGAATATCTCGACAATCGGGACTTCTCTACACTCATCGCACAAGAACTAAATCACTCGATAAACTTCCACCGTATTCCTTTGTGAAAATGTGGAATGATTTGGACCCGAAACTCCGCGTAATGGATAGCAGGAACTGTTTTAAAAAAGAACTAACTCATAGGTTTATTTCTTCATATTCCCAAATTGTAGAATGTGATAATCCATATTGTCCTGACTGTTCCACCTAGTAAATGGCCCCGATATGAATCGTAGCAAGCACTACAGTTTTATGCAATTTGGACTCCCTTGCGCCTGGTACTTTTCTCGTCACACTGTGAACGTTAGTATGTGTCTGCTCACTTTTCCTACCTGGGGCTGACACCCGTTCATTGGCCTACGATGTCTGTGCTGTGCTGAACGTAATACTTCTATGCAGTGCGCAGTTCAGTCTGGGGTTATGACGTTTGAGAGCTGACAGGTGCTCGTCGTTGCTCGGTGGTTCTCTCTAGCTTCCTCCACCCATAAACCTATCACCGGCACGATACGACCTTGGTTGTCAAAGTGTCCTTAATCACCAATACATTTAGCCATAGTGCATAAATATGTGACCTTAAACACCAATAAATAAATATCACCAATAAATAAATTAATTAATAACGCCTGTTGTCACAACTGTACTCTTGTGACAAGGTATACGTTTGCAACTTTAGCAATCAGGTACAGGTGGGAAACAATAATCCTAATCCTCAAGCTCTTGTCAAACCGCCATTTATTACCAATAAAACCTCCCATGCCTCTGGTCCTGATCTTAGATCTTAGCCTTCTGTTGTGATGTGTTACTGTAATTCAATAGTCTACCCTGGTTCCTTCCTTCCTTATAAGGTTGTCCACAGCATCATGACATGGCCACCCATATTCACCACCAGATTATTATTATTATTATTATTATTATTATTATTATTATTATTATTATTATTATTATTATCAACTCTTTTTCTCCTTTTCTTCTTTTTTGTGTCCTTTTACTACTCCTTTTCTTTTTTTACCTTTCTTTGTTTTTCTTTTACTCTTCTTCAAGGGGAAATCAGGAAGACAGCCAATATGGCTATGACTTTCCCTAGCAATATACTCCTATATACTATGTAATGATTTTTGTGACTTGTTTGATATTCTTGTGTTACTTTGTTATTGTAAAGATATGTATGTAATTATGTATATTGCTGAATAAAATCAATCAATCAATTCCCTTAGGCCATAAGAAAGAAACTGTTGCCAATTCACAACGTTCGTGTTAAAATTAGTGCAGATTATTCACAATTCAATTACACTAAGTGGTAAAGAATCATTTTACTGATGGTTTCAAATAAAAGTTAATAATAGATTAATAATCTTTTCTGTTCTTTACAGTGATTTTCTTTCTGATTTTGTGTTCAACCAAGAAGAGAATCTTTGTGATGGCTGGGTGGGTGTCCTTGATGTTATTTGAAAGAAACCCTTGCTTCAGAAGCAATCCTCTCTATTGTGGAGACAGTCATTCTCTCCGATCGATACGGACTAATGACTGAAAATGACTTTTAAGCATTTCAGACGTGAAAAGAATGTCATTTTGACACACCGTTTAAACACGACTAGACCTTCTCCAAATTACATATTCTAACTTAATTGTCTAACTTCAGGATTCTTTTATCAAGTTAATGCATGACAGTCTAATGGGATTTTTGTTTCAATTAAAGTTATATTGGTGAGCTGCACTGTTTTAGCGCAGAAGCGGATCGTATAATACTGGAGGAATTTCTTACACCTATTTATTTATTTATTTATTTATTTATTTATTTATTTATTTATTTATTTATTTATTTATTTATTTATTTATTGGAGTTTAACTACACTTTCGACAGTCAGGATCACCCCGTGTCGGTCTCTTTTACGGGTGGAGGAAGCTGGAGCACCCATAGAGAACTAGCAAGCAACGGCGAGCAGCTGTAATACTCCCCAACGGATTAACTCCACACAAGCAGGGTTAGCATTGTTTGAAGTCAGGGGCACTTAGATACCGATATATTCTGTGGCATACTACAAGACAAAGTGAGAGACCCCTTTCCAACAGTCTGTTAAAATAACACTATTTAAACGACCAAGAGACAAAGACATACAGGCAACACGACACAAGGCGAATCGTTTTTCAGAAGGCGTATTTTTAGAGATTAATAATTCGAACAAAGGATTTCGACCGGTCAAAATTCTCTGTCCGCATTATCCTCACAAGACTGTGGAACCTCACGTGTCGAAAAAGAAATGCGACAACATTGAATTGCAGATGCCACTTTCGCTTGTTTTTTTTATAATCTTGATTTCGCAGTACTTTATTTAGGAAGCCCGAACCACAATTGAAAAAAAATCGCGACCAGGTCGCGATCCTATCCGGAGACAACGCGATCACAGTATTTATGTTTATTCGGCAGTTTGAGAAAATGCACATGTTGTTTGTGCTAATTAGACGGCAAAAGCTTTGTCATCAAGTTTTCGGACGGGGGAGATAAAAGACTTCGCTGATAGTTCAGTCAGAAGGATTATCAGTTTAGTTTCGACCATGCTCTCAAGCCAGCTAAATTCTGTAAGGAAATCTACGCTGTTATGACCTGCCTTTCATCCACTTTTTGTCAATTTTGCGCGCAAATTACAGATGTATTGTAATATATTTGCTTACAAAATATGCAGATATTGTTTCAACCTTCAGTTTATAGATATTCCAAACAATAAGTATTTAATTCTCTCCTTGATCACATCAATATATTAACAAAATATACACAAGACCATACATATGAATGTCTGTATTATTCGCCGCACTCAGCTTGACATGCTGACCAGTGCACTGAAAATCCTTATTGGTATTCGAGCAAGAGCGTACTCACGGATTTCACATTAATTAAGATTCCTGTGTTAACCCTTTACCCAACGTAACGGAAAAAAACGGCCAGAGCTATTCACAAAAATTACTCCGCAATTTTCATTGTTTTTTTTTCATTTCTGTGTCAAAAAACATAGCTTTTGACCCCTCATTGGAACGAGCTCGTTCCAATGAGGGGTTATAAGCTATGTTTTTGACTCAAAAAATGAAACAAATTAGTTATTCAACAATTTTATTTGCAAGTGTCGTCTGCTTTTTGTGTAAGGTAAAGGGTTAAAACTGGGAACACAGACTAATATAACAGTGATCCAGCTTCCATCCAATGTAAAGGTATCACAATACTAGACACTTTCCAATATCTTACCTCCTACAAGTATCTGGGAACTTCACTGGTTCAAAGACGTCACATGCAGACTGCATATAAAACCATATACTGCCTGTCAACATCAATGTACGCTGGCAGCTATGGGTAATCTCCCCTTTGTTCATTGATTATTCAAAATGGCGACAGCCGATAAACGCTTCAAGTTGCAAGATTGAGTGTTAGAAGCCCATATTTCGTCTGAAGTGCAGGTTAGGCAACTTAAAAGGTTTCATATTCTGTGGATGTGTGTCACGTTACCTTCGAAATGAAACTGTTTGGTATGTATGAATTTGCCTTGTTACAATTTATGGAAGAGTGCCTACAGGCACTCTCCCATAAATTATAACAAGGCAAAGACACGTGAACACATTGTGAGAATTCTCTCATTTAATTTCCATCGCTGTTGATATTAGTTCTGTGCATCGATGCAGCAGTCGGTAAGATATATTCGTTACACAGCTCGCTGTCGTCCAAAAATAATTAACTGACACCATATATACCATATTAGGCCACCAACAAACTGTGTAACTAATAATATGCTACCATTATAACGTTTGTTGTTTGATCGCATCATTTTAATTTGAGCATTCAAATATCTTTGTCAAATATAGTCCTTCAGCCAGCTTTTTTGGCCCTCAAAACTGGGGGTCATGCAACAAAAAAAAAGAGAACAATTGACAGGGAGGGACCTACCAGTCATGGCCATATTTTTTTCCGGGAATTTTTCACAAAAATACATCAATAGTCAATAATTTTTTTGGGCTCCAAAATTCATCAAATCACCCCCGCCTTTTTCTCTGCAATATTCTGCAATGATGTAATATTTCAGTACAATGCTTCAATGGTTTTTTAATCAATATTTTTCCCTCAAGGATCTTTAGTTTCGGAGATTGCATCTTTCCAAGGTGCACAACTCGAATTCAAATATTTAGTACAGTGTTACCGAAAAGCAAACAACAATGGTTTCAATGGGAGACTATCTGAAGTGTGCCCCCCTCCCCCACCCCCACCCCCTCCCACCAAGCAAGATCATAAATTTATAATTAACCAATATTGCCCGAGGTGATGAGCCATATGGTAGTTTATGGACCGGCCTGTCAACCCTTAATGTGCATATTGACCTCAGCTTGTGCAATATTTGATATATTAGTTCAAACTCTTGTCACAAAATATTGCTTTACCTCAAAAGTGTATGCATTACTACTGTTATTCTCAACTAAAAGAATGAACTTCTGATCAGCCTTACCATCTATTTCTCAGATAAAATGTAACAAATAATAATATGGAACAGTTCGCAATTCCAAGAAACATTAATAACTAATAAGGAGATTACGCCGCATTAGTGCAACGACATACTTATTTTTCCTTACAGCAGTAAAATAGACACTGCAGTACAGTCGTCGTAGACTGGTCGAAACCCACGCGTGGTCAGTGATGTCCACGCATGCCTTTATCAGGTAAAAAATCATCATCGGAAAAAAGTTAATTAATGAAGCACCGGGTTTTACCCGGTGCTTCATTAATTAAATTTTTGATGATTATTCCTATAATTAGTGTTTGGAATCTAATATTATTGCGTCTGTGGAAATACTGCCCAACCCCGGAAAGTGACCAGGCCACAGCGGCCGTACTGTAACCTACCAGACTATAACGTTTCGCCTCCCGAAATGAATGCTTATGGCGTTCTCGCGTATATTATAATTTTCAGTCCGTTGTTACTAAATGTTGTCGCTTTAGAACCAATCTGTCCTAAGTACATTTTTTATGTTTCTGAGATAATCGATTTTCAAAGTTTGATTCCTTGTTTCCATACTAACCTGAGATATGTGGACTCTGTTTCTGTACTTTCTAGTTGAAAAAATTACTTATCTTCCCGATAAAACCAACCCGAGAACAAATAGTCACACTCTTCTGTTTCATTTCTGAGGAAGTCGAGAGGTACCCTACCTATTTTCGTACCTAGAACAAAGTGGAATTAATTGCATATTTGGTTACTGTTTGTGACATTCTAGAACAGAACTGTACATTTGGAATAGAGCTGTTCTGATAACAAAATTGAAGATTGCATGTCAACAAAGCACAAAGTGTATTTGCATTTACCGCTGAAAAGCTTTAATGACCTATTGGAAGTGTGTCCGCTTGGCAGTCTGTAATATTCTATGTAAGAAGGAAATGACCATATTGTTGCTGTGGCCAGCTGGATAATAAATGTCTACACCATCTGCGAGTTATCTTGTGGGATTTGACCATCCCCTACTTGGAGGGGGGGGGTTCTCAGGAGCGGATAGAGGGATGCCTGTTGAGCATGTTTGCTGCGAAATATCCTAATACGCAGCGCCCGACCAAAATGGTACTGTTCTGCTATTACATTCTGCAGGCACCATGTTCTTTCGTGAGGTGCGTTCCGAAGGCCCCGGAGGAAGGAATCCTGGCCGTTGAGGGCAAACGGTGACCCGGTTAGGACAGTCTCCATTTTGGAGGTACCTGTCCATTACACTGCTTTGGCTCCAATTTTGGACGTAGAAGGATGGTCAGAAGATCCGGTCTGACCAATCGGGAGCCCACAAAAATGGTGTCACGTCGGGGGGGGGGGGGGGGGGCATTGAGTGGCCATTCAATCAGTTATTTCTTTTAACTCGATTTTATCGTTGCTACTGTATACTGACTTTTAAAGATTTTCGAACTTTTTGAACATATTTCGTTTTATTGCATTGTATACGTCAGCTATCAGTTGTAATTTTCATTGCACTGGTTTAAATGAACATCGGAGTGGATGTATACATCCCAAATCCACTTCGATGTTTCAAATAGTTTTAAAGAGACCAGAGAAATTGTAAAGTCAATGCCTGGAACGAATATATCATCATCATTCTATGAAACAACTTTGAAACAAAATATCCAAACAAAATCAGTAGAGTGTCACACACCATGGACATGATTTAACAACAGCACAATTCCGTCCTTGGTAAAGGCTTTTACAATAGAGCAAACAAAGAGAAGTGAACCAAAGTCAACCCAAACACAACAGAATACTGCAAAATGGAAAAACATCAGAGGAAAAACAGACCATATACAGAGAAACGGAACCAAAAACAGTAAAGAAACCAAAAACAATGATAGACAGAAAAAATGAGCAAACCAAACCCGACCCAAAGCACAGCAAGGACAAAAATCTGAGCAACCGAGTCAGTCAGAAAAAACAAGAAAGAGACCAAAAGAATTTAGAAAAGGAAAAAAAGGCAATTATCAAATAGAACTCATCAAAAAAACATCCCAGAAAAACCTACCTGGACTATTTCGTCCATCATCTCAGTCTTCAAACAAATATGGATAATACAACCAAACACACTATAATATAGTGGAATTGTCGAGGTTTTGGAGCGAATTTTAACGAACTGGGCCTTCTTAGCTCAAATACGCCACACATATGTACCTGCGCCTTTTTTCCTGCAGGAGACACACTTAAAGAAAACTGATAACCAAGATCATTCAGCCTTTAAGCGTTATACCTCGTATAATGAATGGGCAGCAATGGGCAGATGAAAATAATAATCATGTTCGTGGAACGTCTGTCTTGGTCAGAAACAACATTATTCACAGTTCTGTACCTTTACTATTAAATTTACAGGACAGTCTGAAGCAGTACGCCTGACCTTAGACAAGATGTGATCACTTTATGTTCAATTTGCATAATATCTCAAAATGAACCCCTTCGGCAAATTAGTCTTCAGTAGCTGATTCACCAGCTCCCAGCTCCATACATTGTGCTGGGTGATTTTAATTCTCATGACCCTCTTTGGAGTGCTTCTTGTAGCAAAGAAGATATAAAAGGCAAAACAGTGGAAGAACTTATTTCAAAGTATGACTTGTGTTTTTTAATGATGTGTCTGGCGCTTATCCGAATCCCGCATCTGGTTCCTACAAATCAATTGATCTTTTAATTGCATGCTCTTCTGTCTTCCTCGATTTTTCTTGGAAGGAAGAAGATGACTTGTGCGGGAGTGACCATTTTCTAGTTGTGTTGCAAACATCGCCTGAAAATAGAAGGGAGTACTATTCAAGTTGTTAACCCATTACCTATCATCAAAAGCAGACGACACTTGTGAAAAAAATTCTTGAATAACTAATTTTTTCATTTTTTGTCTCAAAAACATAGGTTATGACCCCTTATTGGAACGAGCTCGACGCGCTCGTTCCAATGAGGTGTCACAACCTTTGTTTTTCAGACAAAAAATATTGAGAATTAGTTTGCGATTTTTGAGAATAACGCTGGCCGGTTTTGGCCGTTACGTTGGGTAAAGGGTTAAAGTTGTTAAAGAGGTTAAATTGTTAGGTTTGTTGTTTGACAATAAACTGAATTTCACTTCTCACATAAAACAACTAAAGGTAAAATGAAAACGAGCACTGAGCCTTCTGAAGGCAGTTGATAGCACTGATTTGGGTACTGACCAAAAGAACATTACTCCGTCCATAGATCACTTGTAAGATCAAAATTAGATTACGGTTGTGCGGTATACGATTCCGCAAGAAAGTCATACCTCAAACCACTGGCTGCAATTCATAATGTTGGTATAAGAATTAGCCTGGGCGCATTTAGAATGTCGCCAATAGATTCCATCTTGTTGAGGCGGTGGAGCCTTCGCTTGAGAAGCGCAGAATTAAACTCTCACTTCAATATGTTTCCAAACTATTGTCCATTCCATCAAACGCCACTTATCATTTGCCTCAGACCCTCAAAATGTAGAATACTTCAAAAGACACCAGAACATATCATTCCATTGGGAATTAGAATTAAACCCCTGAGGAGTCCGCTACACACGCATCTGATTCGATAAAAAGAATCGTGAGCCACACATTCCCCCTTGTGATCTAAGAAAGTCATTTTGGATCTTGCCTTCTCCACAAAAGCTGAGATAAACTCTCTGTAATTTAAACAAAAATATGCCGAAATAAAGTCTGAATATAATGCTTATAAACGCATATATACAGATGGATCTAAAGATGGTGACAAAGTATCGTCCGTCGCTGTTACTGGTGATCGGGTCACCTCAATCAGAAAACAAAGCAAAAGTTATATTTTCACAGCTGAAGTTAAAGCTTTACAACTGGCGCTTGAACAATTGAGAATGAACAGGCATGGAAGACGATTATTTCTTTTTCAGCTCTATTTCCTCTCTGCTAGTTTTACTCAACCCCAAGCTGAAGACCCCTCTCATTTTGGAACTTCGTTAGAAGTTGAGTACTCTCATATCTGACCAATATGATATCGTGTTTTGATGGTTACCTGGACATATAGGTATCTCCGGTATCATCAGTGTAGCCAGTGCGGCAAAACAGGCTTCAACCCAGCCTCTCACCAATTTTAAAATTCCGTTCAATGATTTTAAACCATATATCAGTAAATACATCAAATCTATGTGGCGGGAGGATTGGGATGGAGCGACAAGTAACAAGCTCCATCGCTTCCGACCAAATATTTTTGATCACTACTGGTGTAGTAACTTTGTAGAAAAAAATCATGTAGTTTTGACACGATGTCATATTGGTCACAAACGATTTATACATTTCCTTTTGTTAGAGTGTAATATGCGACCAGAGTGTGTTCTTTGCAAGCAGGTGTTGTCAGTGGAGCACATTCTTTTACATTGCACTGATGTTAGTCATGTCAGAGGACAGTTTTTTACACCTGGATCTCTAAGAGATCTTTTTTATTATACCAGCCCGCAAAAATTTCATTTCTCAAAATCAACCATTTTCAATCAATTTTAAATTTGTTTTTATTCTTTAAAACTAGAGGAAGTTTCAGATCATGAGGTTGATTTATAAGGACTACACTATACTGGCATCATCTCTTGTTATTACTCAATTTACTTCTATCTTAGACATTTCATTGTAATAATTCCTTATTTTATTCCATCTTTTTACTTCGTAACTGACAATGGCATGTTTTACTTTGCATCGTTTTCTCGCTGCGATATAGCCTTAGATGCTAATGTGGCATCACGCATCCATAAATAAATAGAGGAATCTAGTGTTTTTGAGTGGATACCGAAAATTATCCCATGAGTGACCGAGACAAATGTTTATTTTTCGCGAGCGAAAATAACCGTTTATCTCGGTCACAAGTGAGATATTTTCGATTCCACTCAAAAACACTAGATTTTCTTTTTATTATACGCTTTTTATAAGAATCTGGCAATTCCACTCGTTTCAACCTTGAATTGATGCATGAAAATAAACAGCCCATTGAATCATTGATACGCGGAATGATTTGATCTATACTCGGAACAGATAGCGTCTTGCAATCTGAGTCACCTGGCGGGCTTCTAGTCCAAACATGGCCTGAAAGTCCGTAATATAAGTTTTTGGTTTGGTACTTCCTTTGAAAGGACGTACCAAACCAAAAACGTATATTTCGGACGTTCTGGCCATGTTTGGACTAGCGGGTTTCATGCATCATTCAAGGGGAATACGTGTTGGAAATTATCGGTATCCACTCAAAAACACTAGATTTACTTTTCATTAAACTTTTTTAGAACAAATTGATCATTTCTAGAGATAATTTGACTCGTTTTCACTTTGAAGTGATGATTTGAAAACCGCCATTTTGATTGATGCCGTGAAAGTGAAAATTTCTAAATCTTCACAGTGGGGGATACGATTTAGTTTAAACAGTATTTATTAAAGCATTTGTTTCAATATATACACTTCACAATAATTGTTCAAAGAAGTAAATCGTCAATGTACATGATACATTAGTATACAGAAAGACAATAAATATAAGAAAACAGGTTTCTGAGTAGAAAAGGGATTCGACAGAAAGCTTACAGCTTATGTAAGTCGTCTCCCAAGCTCATTTAAAAAATTACTCCTTCAGGTGGTATAAATCTGTAAAAGAGCTCACGTATCGTTGCGTGAAGGCCCGGCCCCATCAATACGAAAAGGGGGAACACGACCCCGACCGCCAGTCAACGATACGTGAAATTGTTTAAACTTTTGATTGAATAGGGTGAGGAAAGAAAGAGCCGGAAGAAAAGATGATCAAAGAAAGAGAGGAGAAGATTCAGAAAAATAACAGAGCAAAACCTAATTTGGCCAACTTGAACACTAGATATGTTAACTTAAAACTCCATAGCGTAGTAAGTACAGTATTTGATTCTTACTTTTAGTTCCTTTGATAAGAGTTTTGCATACTAGACTCGGTGGTGTTGAGGCGTGAGTGGGCCTTCCACTCAAGACATAGGTCAGTGGGTCCTATTTCACCAGTTGTACAAAACTTGATTACCGAGGTACAAAAAGAGCAATGATTCAGGAACGGAGTTCCCACGTGGGGCAGGGTGGGGTGCAGTAATTGAGCGGTAACTCAATGGAATCGCTTGCTTGATAGAATGAAGTCATGTACCATTTCAAAGATAAGACGGTTGTCCTCATTATTCAAGAACTCTGAGCCAAACAGGAGCGTGGATGAGTCTACTGCAAAGGGGAGTAAATTAATCGTATAGTTGCGAGCGTTTGAGAACACCGGACAATGCAGGAGGAAGTGATCTGTAGTTTCGCGCTCTCCACACTGACAAGAGGGGTTGGGTGATAAGTGGATACGATTTCTATCTTTCCGCAATTTCTTCGATAATCTATCGTTTAGCTTATAATAAAAATATAAATCTCATGTGCATCTATTTTCGCTGGAATTACCTCGTTAGATCCATTTAGTTCTAAGTGACGTGAGTCGCAATTTTTCAATTCCCACTTGTCCGAAGTGACTGAAAATGTGTAATTATATAATTAGAACATAATGGAACAAAAGCGATATAACCCAAGGTTAGATAGGACAGTGTAGAACTACGCGAATATTGCTGACAAAGTTACAGATCACATTGAAATCAACATTCATTTCACTGCACAAAATATATTCAACATAGAATGGAATACCAAATGAACAAGAAAGACATAGAACAATTCGGTTCTGACTGAAACAAGCTTCCGTGCACGTCGGAGAAAAGAGAATCGCTTAATACGGCGCTAGTTCGCAGAATACCGCCTTCAGTCCGCTACCACACGATAGAGAAGTGAATTTCGCTTCGTTTGATATCCGAACGGCCGTTTCGACCAAAATGTCACTTAGGACAGATTGGTTCTAAAGCGACGCCTTAACTAAGGGCTCTAAAGATGAATAATGACAGGAGAAATTGCAATAACTTTTTCAGCCAAGGGCAGTCCTATGGGAAGTCATATAGTAAATTTGGCCACTGTAAAATTTACTATAGGACTTCGCATAGGACTGCCCTTGACTATCTAAGTTACCAAGAACTGACACTCTGGGTACAAGATGTCTATGGAATTTCCTATAGTAAATTTTGGACCTATACTCCTGCATCTTGGTATGGGAAATCCAATAGTAAATTACTGGCCCTATACTACCGCCCCTCACTACTCTGATCTCTGTACAACTGGATTACACATACAAAAAAGTGCCTAATCGGCCGCCATCTTCGGGGAGGGGGGGGGAATTGTTGCTATAAATAGTTTTCGGACGCCTCGCAATCGTCGATCGCTTTAAAGAATATACTTTGATGTCTGTTGGCTTGAATATGTTGATGGTTTGCACAGTTTTTGCGGCACTGCAAATCGAATATTTTCAAAATGTTTTAGCTGTTATTGACAAAAATAATTTCCGATGCTGTTTTTGTACTATGCTTCCGTTTGATGATGTGAACGTTGTTATCGTTATTGATAAACAACAACCAGCCTCAGCTATAAATACTCGTTTATCTCCCCCGATTACTGTGGAATAATACATACAATTAAATCGAATCACGTCGATAGGTGCCACAATCCGTATACTGACAAAATGGTAATTTGACACCAGATAAAAAAATAACTCCTTTCAAAAGTACAATGGAAGGAGGAAGATAGTCACTTATTTTTGTTTTCCTTTTCATTTACAAAGTTCAATCTTTGCTACTTACGAAACGAGGTCCTGTTAGGTTTTTATTCCGACGGTAAATATAGTAAATTAAAACTGAACATGGCCCAGTAAACCGTTTTGAAACATTATGCGTAGAGTTCGATCGCAAGGAAAGATCTAAACTTCAAATGAAAGTTCCTAAACATCAGACTAGCGACTTGAATTATACGCAATTAGAAAGCATTTGTCACAAACTTTATGAATTGAAGTCCGACCATTGCAGACACAATATAGTAAGTTTTGAGCTTGCATAACTCGAATTTTCGCATAAGATTGTCAAGGAGGATAGAACGGTTGCTCATGTACCGATATTGCAAAGTTTACACCGTGTTACTTATTTTCGTGCCTGGTTTGCGTTTGATGTTTGATGACCTTTCAAGTCATCAAACGTCACAGATGGGAGGAGTTACCGCGTTGATTGACTTGACGTTTTCTCGAAAGAAGCAGATTAAATTTTGAAATTTTTTCACAGAAGTTCTCGTTATCCACATTTATAGAGATCAGCGCGTCCAACTCGCCACGACGTCGACGCGTCGTAGGTTAACCTCATAACCCTTTATCCAACATAACGGAAAACACCGGTCAGCGCTATTCATAAAAATTACGATTCAATTTTCATTATCTTTTTCATTTTTTGTCTCAAAAACATAGCTTATGATTCCTCATTGGAACGAGCTCGACAAGCTCGTTCCAATGAGGGGTCATAGGCTATGTTTTGACGCAAAAAAAATGAAAATATTTTGTTTTTCAAAAATTTTGTTTACAAGTGTCGCCTGCTTCTCATCTTCGGCAAATGGTTAAAACCGAAAGACCTCTTTTACGCTCCAGAATGATAATACGCCCAACATCCATAAAGCAGAACAGTCGATTTGTGAGAAAGACCAGTCAACATTTCAAACGAACATCCCCAAGGTTGCATGGGCCTGCGAAGTTTCGAAATTCGATTCGAATCGAAATCATCCCTACCATTCGATTCGATTTGCTTCGAGTCTCCGCGATTCGCAAATGTTTTCGAATCGTCGTGATATTCCCGAAGTTCTACGAAGTATTTCCTCTCAACTCTTCTGTCATCAGATCTCCGATGACCTGATGGCAAAAGAAGAGTTCAATGAGATTTCGCTACTGAAACTACTTTGATTCCGTTTCTAGAATGTTCTACTTTTTGATTTACTGAATCAAACAGATGAGTCGTCTTTGAATACAATTCTTGAGTGGAGATTGACAATATTAATGGAGAATATGTAACTACTAAAACACAACAGCTGTATTTTCCACTTTTAAATTATTCCTGACGAAAGAGCGACAAGCGCCGCACTGGAAACCAACCAAAAAGCTCACGAACCTCCGAAGTGAATCCGGAGATTCGAAGGCCAAATATTTGCCAGTAGTTCCTGAAATTCTTCTGAGAAACCAGGGGTGGGGGCGGAAAAATCTCCAGGAACATATGATGACTTTTAACTTTCGACATTTTTGACCACCCACCGACCCCTTTTCTCATTTTCTTCTCATTTTCGACAATATTTTCCGACCAATTTTTGGCACACGTCCCCTTTGATGATTATTCAGAGTCCGACTCGGTTTTCACTACAGTTTAAAAATGTTTACGGGGTGGTCCTTCTAATGATATATAATTTTCTCTTGCATTATATGTCCACAATCTTCACAGGAAGTTGATGGGCATGTATATTGTAAAACGTCTGCAAAATATAGTAAATTTTCTACAAGTTTGTTGTCAATATACTCATTTCCTCACAGTACTGAGTATTTACATGTTAAAGCATGGGCCAAGGGCAATCAGATGATGACAGTTGATAAGAAGCTGAAGAAACGATTTTATTTTCACAAATCCTAACTTCCAGAACTGAACATAAGAGCTGATTCTGCTTGTATCCATGTTAAACAAAAATGGACTGTGACATAGTAAAATAGGCCAATGTATTAATTAGTTTGCCCAGGTAGTACACCACTAAATATTTTTGACAGTGTGCTAGTTAAACAATTAGAAAAGGTGATTATAAAAACACATTAATGCTTCTATTCTCTGGTATTCTTGTGCTGAATAACTTGATAATATTTGAATGAGCACATCTTTTTATTCTTTAAATTTTTCTTTAGCTTGCACCTGAAATTTATAGAGTGATTTTTCTTACACTTTTAGTTTCAACAGTATTTATTACAAAAAAGGCAAACGATAACAAAGATATATTGCAAACATTAAAGTGAATTCGACAGTAAGCTGTAAGTTTATACAAGGCCGTTTCCACAAACACAAGATCACAAAGGTTCGTCGATGACAATAGCAGGTATGAGTATTAAGTACAAACAGTGTCTATCTGCATTATACAAGCGTTTGAAAAGAAGCGACAAAAACTAATCTTGTATAGAAACAGTCAGGGATGGGTTGAGCTGCAAGAAAAGTTGGAAAGTGCGGGGTGGATACATTCATTGCGAGGAGTTATTTATTTATGTCTAAAGTCACACACCTATGCAAAATGACTAAACGTGACGTAAGATGGAAATATAATCAAGTTAACTCCAATCATTCGCTACCCATGACGCTCATTTGGAGGACTTCCGCCCAAACATTGGTAACAAAGTCTCGTTTGATCAGTAAGGCTTCGCCTGTTTACCACTGTAAACAAATGTAGTTTTACTTACAGGCATTCCCACGGAGATCATCTTGATATTAATTGTGGGTTAGTATTTATTATAGTATATAATTATATAAGATGGGCTAATACTACATTTGGGTTAATTAATGAAATCGCTTACTTGATAATATAAAGTCGTGTACCACTTCAAAGATAAGGCGGTTGTCGTCATTACTCAGGAATTTTGAACCGAATAGAAGTGTAGAGGAGTCCGCTCCAAACGGAAGGAGATTGATTGAATAATTACGGGCATGGGAGAAAATTGGACAATGCGGGAGTTAATGACCGGGAGTCTCTTCCTCGCCACACTGGCATAGGGGGGTTGGTGATAAGTGGCTGTGATATAAGTGAAAATTGAGGTTACTACACCCTAGTCATAATCTACAATGATATATTTGGGCTGTGCGAGATTTCGCTCTACAGTAGAACCTTGGCGGTCGTCGATTGCCATCGTTTAGAAAAGTCTTGAAGTTTGTCAATGATGAGTTTTCACGCACGTACAAGGGCAGATTATTCCATTGGTCAGTAACGCTTGGTATGAAAGAAGATTTATACAGTTCAGTCCGACAGACGGAACACGGTGGTTTTGACCTGATCGAAGACTAAATGAAGGATTGGTCGAGGAAGCAAGTGGTGGGATTGTACTGGAGATGTGCGGAGGAATCATACGGTGGTACATTTTGAAGAACTGGATTAACTTCTGTTTGTGACGTCTTTCTTGCAACGGTCCCCATCCTGTTTCCGTATAAAGTAAGGACTTACTAGCACTGACGGTTGCCCCAGTAATAAACCTTGCCGCAGCAATCTGGATTTTTTCCATTTCCTCCACTTTAGTTACAGAGTAGTTATCCCAAACAGTGTCAGCGTATTCAAGGAGGGGGCCTGATAAAAGCAAAATATATTTCTTTCTAAGACACTGCGGTCTAAGTTAAATTTGTGCTTCCTAAGTAAGTCTAACCGGGACCAGGCCTTTGAGCAAATATGGTAGATATGGTCATTCCATGTACACGGGCTATTTAATGTGACTCCCAGATGTTTATGATTAACGACTTCAGATATCTGAGAACCGCCAAAGGATAATGGTGGATGGAAAATAGGGCTACTTTTTCGAGATATTAGCATACTCTCAGTTTTATTTGGATTGAACTCTACCAACAATGTTTTAGCCCAATGTTCAGTTGTTGCCAGATCATGATTAATTAGTGTCGAAGCTTGTTCTGGGTTTTCTATAATTAGATATAAAGAAGTATCGTCTGCAAATAGGCGTATACTGCTCAGAAGATCTTTGGTTATATCATTGATATATATAAAGAATAACAAGGGTCCGAGAATAGACCATGTGGAACACCTGCATTTATGGTTCTCCAGGGAGAAGCCTCAGACAATATCACAACTCGTTGCAATCTATCTATAAGATACGATTTGAGGAACAACAGACGTTCACCCGAAACACCAATACTTTCCAACACATTTTATTATTTTATTTCAAAAAATTGTTGATGAAAATGGGTGGAGTGCAAGATATTAACTGTGGGATGTCAATGACCAGTAACAACATTTATACACATATTTGCCTTAGAAAATTTGAAAAAACCGGAATAAATTACTACTGTTGCGGTTAACATTGTTGGGTAAAAACTAAAAAAGTTTAATCTGGATGAATAAAGTGACAAATGGCTTATATATAGAATATACACATAGTAGGTTGGTGTACCAAATGTTCACTACGAGTGGTGAAGTGGTGTTAACCGCGAGCCTTTGGCGCGCGGTTAACACCTCTTCATCACGAGTGGTGAACATTTGGTACACCAAGCTACTTTGGGTACATTTTATTTATACCATGATCGTCAGATTATTAAGAGTCGCTATTATTTTTTCTCGGTTTTACTGAGCATCAGACGTTCATACGTGCGAATCTGTTTTTGTTTACCGGTGGGCGGTACTTCCGCTGTCAATTTTATCGCCGAAAAGAAAAGGAAAATGAAACGGGGCCTTTTTCATTTTAATAGCATAATAACACACCATTTCGACTTATGGATGCTTTACTAACACGAGACAATGCATGTCTGTTCATTTTGGATGTCTTATGGCCTGGGTAAACTCATTTAAAAACGTAATAAATAATTGTCACTTTCATCATTTCACTCTTCGTGAGGCGACGTTCGATGAATTAAGACAAGTTGCATTCAGGTCGACGTCACCAAAGGTCAGCTTGGATGTAATTCCACTGTAGGTGTAAATTTTAACTATTGAAATCCCATTGCTGGCGTGTAAACTCATTTAAAAACGTAATAAATAATTGTCACTTTCATTTCACTCTTCGTGAGGCGACGTGCGATAAATTAAGACAAGTTGCATTCAGGTCGACGTCACCAAAGGTCAGCTTGGATGTAATTCCACTGTAGGTGTAAATTTTAACTATTGGAATCCCATTGCTGGCGTGTTCATCAGGGTTGGAGTGTAAAGCTAAAATTTATGTCATAGGCTTTTCATATATTGTAGAATAGGTAATAATGGTATAAATGCAAATATTGAATGATTGCAGCATATCTTTAGAAATTATATAATCCACATTTATATGAATGTATACCTGTCCTATAAAACATATAAAATAATTAAACGAATGAGAGGAAAAACATTTTGATACCTTGGAAAAAATAATTTCTAGCCACTTCTTGCCACTACGACCACACCCCCACCCTCAGAGACGGCGGAAGTTCGATAAATCGATAAAAGTGTGGGGGGGGGGGGGGGGGCACACATTTTCAAAGCTACCATGCTTCGGCACAGTGGGAGAAAGGTTACAATCGTATATCGGTCGTGTACCGTGACACACTATGGTGTCTCATTAAGATTGGCATGCCGCGGTGTGGTCACTGTCCTGTCCATTTACTCCGCTTCAAAGATGGTCGAAGCAGAAGAAAGGGACGAAGAGACCGAAGATATGATTCCTTGGACAAATGTTGTCTGGATTTGCAAATAATATATTACAGGAATGCCTGCATATTGGCACGTTTGCAAGCGCACATTTCAACTCATTGTGTAACCACGCAACATGTCTGCGACAAAAGTGTAGCGGCACGTGTCCCATGTGCCCCCTGGTTCCGCCGTCTCTGCTCACTCCATCATACGTTTCTGGAAAAACTCCGCCCACCCACCCCCTCCCCCCCTGGAGGAACTAAATATATCGGGCGGGTGTAAAGTCTATCCGAGGTGTTTTGATAGTTAAGTTCTTTCCACGTATTCACTTTTTTCCTCCACTATTAACAATTACCGTTGAAAACGTGACGGAGGATTCTTTGCATCCTCCCTTCTTTAATGAATTGTAACACGAAGGTGAATAAAAGCTGCCATAATTCATTTGTGTCGTTTGAAATAATTTCTGCTGTATAATTTTAGTGTCTAGAATAAATACCAAAGCCACATTATGCTTCTAATCGGAGGCTAAAATACGACACGAGATCTTCTAATTTGTTCTGACAATATTTATTTTTATTTATGATAATCAAAAGTTATCTGAACGCTGTTTGGGGGTTATTATTAATCTGCCATTCTCTACTAATTATGTCATCATTATATTATTCCGCGACAAACGACAACTCACACTTGAAAAGAACCCGATAACGTAATATTCCTTCCTATCTTTAAGTTTTTTTGGCGAGTGTCTTTGCACTTTCTTCATGTCTGCGTCACTACTTTTGATTTAAGACCGCATCGTCCATTGAGTAACACATTGGAACTCAGGGGACGACATGCCTCCGCTAACTTATCTAGTGGCGGCTGGACTAAAATGCAAATTCGGACAAGCTAAGGTTGGAAGGAAAAATGAACACGCAGTGATGCAATGCACATTGTAATAAAATTTGCAAAATGTTATAATTATTTCAAAGTGTGACTACATGGACGGGTAAAACGTCCCAAAATGTAAAAATTATTACAAAATGCAACAACATGGATGGGAAAAACGTTGCAAAATGTAATAAACTTTGTTTTAAACTGGCAGTCGGAAACTAATTCATGTTATTATACAGATATTAAGATAAATTTGTGTCTCTATGATTCTACGACTGTCTTAGGGTATATTATGTGCATTTCAACGCTTATTTGGGCGAGTTTCGTAGATGTTTGAAGTTTCATTACAAAATGCAACGACATGAACAGGAAAAACGTTGCAAAATATAATAAATAGTACAAAATGCAATTACATCAAGTGGAAAACGTTGCAAAATGTAATAAAATATTTTCAAGCAGAGCAGTCAAACTAATTCATTGTATTAAACAATTATTAATAGAAAACTGTATCTGTATTTCTTAACCAAATGCTGTCAACGTGTGTTTTTGTGAGAATTTCCTTACATGTGTCAAGTGTTTGTTCGTAGCGTTTTGTATTGTCTTATGGACCCCTCTCTCCCGACCCGCTCCAATAATAGATAAACAAATAAATAAATAGAGGTCTCTCCTCACACCCCGCACATCCTCATACAGGGAGATGATCACTGGTGATCGCCAGTCCTCGAATTTGGTAGTTACATATATGCAGGAGGCCAAGACCTTGGGCAAGACACAATTGCACTCGTGGGGACACGGAGGCGTTGTGTACTACGGTTTACTGCACACCGATTGTGCACGTGTCTTCATTAAATCTTCTTAAGGCTCCTTATCAAAGACTTGCGACGGCGTTATTCCGGAAGCGCGCACAAGCCAATAATAAACCACCAATAAATCAATAAATAACAATGAGTTAAAGCCTCGTAAAAGAAATACACCTATAGCAAACCACCATATTCGCCAGACGTCATACATGTTGGTCCGCGATTTATACACCCTATATCTTAAAGAGTGACACTTCTTTTAATCGCAGACCTGCAATGTCTGGTGGTGATTTGATATTGTGGTTAATCGGTTATGATCCGGTGAACTCTGGTGGTTAGCCACTTAAAAAGGTCAAATCATTTCAACACTAGTCGGATTGAGGAGGGCGGGGTGTTCAATATCGCATCAACAAAGTATGTTCAGACTGGTCAACCGTGCTGTGCTGTCCTATGGTGAATGTATTCACATGTAAATATTAATATCTTACCTCCTATAAGTATCTGGGAATTTCATTGGTTCAAAGACGTCACATGCAGACTGCATATAAAACCGTATACTGCCTGTCAACATTAATATACGCTGACAGCTATGGGTAATCTCCCATTTGTTCATTGATTATTTAAAATGGCGGTAGCTGATAAACGCTTCAAGTTGAAAGATTGAGTGTTAGAAGCCCATATTTGGTTTGAAGTGCAGGTTAGGCAACTTAAAAGGCTTCATATTCTGTGGATGTGTGTCATGTTACCTTCGAAATGAAACTGTTTGGTATGTATGAATTTGCCTTGTTACAAGGCACTCTCCCATAAATTGTAACAAGGCAAAGACACGTGAACACATTGTGAGAATTCTTCTCTCATTTCATTTTGATCGCTGTTATTGTTACTTCTGTGCATCGATAAGATATATTACTTTGCTCTTGTCCAATATGAAATTAACTGACACCATATATACCATATTAGGCCACCAAGAAACTGTGTAACTCGCTCTCGTCCAATATGAAATTAACTGACACCATATATACCATATTAGACCACCAACAAACTGTGAAACT
This sequence comes from Pictodentalium vernedei, assembly GCA_031216915.1. Taxonomy (NCBI): domain Eukaryota; kingdom Metazoa; phylum Mollusca; class Scaphopoda; order Dentaliida; family Dentaliidae; genus Pictodentalium; species Pictodentalium vernedei. Next base: position 199,637,311 of record CM062296.1, on the reverse strand, counting down.
AATAATATGGTCAATGTGTATTTTCGCAATGAACGAGTATAATCCGCCAATTATGCAAGAGAAATAAAGATTTGCAAAATTAATGGAAACGCTAATGGAGGGTTTAATATTTTGCCGATTGACACAAGGCGCGGGTACATGAATGTGAATTAATCAGATGAAATCATTTCCGAAAATTCCATTGGAAAAAAGTTTATTACATAATGCACCTCTTGTCGAATCACTTTCCTTGCATTTTGTAACAATTATTACATATTGCAACGTTTTTCCAGTCCATGTAGTTGCATTTTGTAGCATTTATTACATTTTTGCAACGTTTTTCGTGTCCATGGAGTTGCATTTTGTAATAAAAGTTCAAACATCTTCGAAATCCGCTCAAATCCGCGTTGAAATGCACATAATATACGCTAAGACAGTCATATGACCATAGAGACACAAATTTATTTTAATATCATAACATGAATTAGTTTCTGATTGCCCGCTTGAAAAAAACAGTTCATTACATTTTGCAACGATTTTCCCGCCCATGTAGTTGCATTTTGTAATAATTATTACATTTTGCAACGTTTTTCCAGTCCATGTAGTTGCACTTTGTAATAATTATTACATTTTGCAACTTTTATTACAAAGTGGGTTGTAACAACGCGGCTACTCAACCATTATTTGTTTTTTAAGTATCGTCTGCTTTTTTGTTAGTTAAAGGGTTAAACAATACTTAAATGTTGACTGAAAGGATCAAGGGTAATTTTTCAATCTTGAAAAGTTGAGGTGGGGTTAAAATATATGGTAGCATAATCCCCACCCCCAGTTTAGTATGTTGACCTTCAACAAACTTACTGTATGTCGGAGAAGCGAATTCTTTATCAAATGAAACTTTTTGGGAAAAACAGCTTCAGTTGGGTATTCGTTTGGAACACCATTTGGGAAAATGATGAGTATACCATGTATATGTATAACATATAGTATGGAATCGATAACTCTGAACCAAATGGTTTTAGAAAGCTTGGAAACTTATTTTATTTATACCATGCTCTTAATAAATAATCGACTTTCTCAAATAAAATGGAGAAAAAACGACACTTTCTATCGCAAGCACACTGGTTTGTTTTGTTTACATCTGCGTCGGTGGGCAGTACTACTGGTTGTACGTGAATGATTGATTGACAGCTATACACATCGTCAAAGTTGATTGAATTTACCTTACTTTTTTAGTCAAATTATTATTAACAATTCTTAAATTTTATTTTGAATATTTAATTGTAGGTAGTTTAAATTTAATAAGTCAATGCAGGTAGTAGATAGTTCCTCAAAATGTCGTATGTTTGAATGAACCATCGCGAAGTGTGAATGTATCGAAATTGGCAAATTGCGTGATGACGAAAGGTCAAGTTGGATGGCCATCCGACTGCAGGTGTAAATTTTAGAAGTTTTTCACCGGTAGTTGGATTCACCGGTAGTAAATTAAAAGCTAAAATTTAGCATACATGCTTTTCACAGGTAGTAACATAAGCGAGCATGGTATATATTCTGTTATCTTAACTATTTGGTAAATCTCCCTGACCGCCGATGGTGTAGACTAATGTTCCAGAATATTTAGAATTCAAATACAAAGACAGGGTTGATTGAGCAAGTGAGGAGTTGACAGAGAACTATTCAATGGAGATCTCTGACCTGTAAGTGACTAACCAGGGTAAAACAACCACCAGAGAGGGAGAGAGAGAGTCGTGGATGATTGTAACCGAAATTGTTAGTGTGGGGGGGGGGGGGGGTAAAAGCAAAGAGGTGTCTGGGTGGTCTGGAAAAACAGAAACCCGATTTTGAAAGGTACCTTGATGGCACTTTGTAGGGGGTCACTGCTGTTTAAGCTGAGATCGCAGTCGCTGGAGCTAAGGGGAAAATTGGAAAAGACTGTGAAAAGGAGTGCCAAATGTGTAATTCAGGGTTAGTGGAGGCCTAAGAGCATTTTCCATTTGAATGTCCAAAAAATCAGTCTAGCTGAATAAGATTCCCTGGGAGTATAATTGGGAAGTGGGGTGGAAAATGAAGGATGTGTGGGTATTGGGTTGGGTGATACAAAGGAGAGGGTTAGTATGCTTATCGGAGACACTGGGAAGAATGTAGTACGAGATTTCATCAAACAGTTCGTTTGATGGTGTTGGGAGGAGAGGCATGGGGATATGGAGGTATTTGGGAGAACAGGGTTAATCAAGGTCTTCTCACTGAAGAACCGTGACAAATCAGAGATCGGCCAATGTGCTATTAATTAATTAACTTACCCAGCGAGAAAAAAATGGTTCCCAAATAAATGCCATCAGCTGTTTGTGCATCTCTGACATTCTCTCCTCTGCTATTCTCTCCCCCATCCCCACCCCCTCCAAAAAATGTCTGATTAACCAATATATGGTCACTCCCACGTTTCACTGAATATCATGGGAACGTCATCGTTCTTATTTGGTGTCACCACCCGTATATTTGATAAAAGCATACATTGCATTTTCGATTTCTTTGCTCTTGCGGTGTGTATTTGCAGCGGGCGTAAGTTCATGCCTTGTGCTAAATATTCTCTTACCAAGCGGGAAAGGGGGGGGGGTGCAGGCATAAAAAAACTACAGACAGGTGAGTAGGTGATTTCAGGGACTCCATTTGTTTTTCCTCAGACCATGTAACGTTTTTCCTTCTTCATGTTTATGAATAAGTTTGAGTCAGAAATAAGCGCACAGTGATATTAATCCATCCCATTGCCTAACGTGGAGTATTGTGAACAGTTTTCACCCTTATGTTGGTGTAAAATCTGAGTGAGTGTTACTGGAATTAGTGTTGAGGCTGGAGTATGGGTTCGTTGGAAAGCTGAAAAATATGCCAAACAGTTTTTTTGAATATGCACATGCCGATGGTATTTCCTTTGTTGGTTTGCCTTTTGTCGCAATAGAACCCAGAATCTCATTCACAAAATGTTAAATAAACTAAATGGCACCACTTCTAGTGACATAAATCAGTTATGGTTCATTGGCGACATTGACCCTGTCTTACCATCTCATCCAAGATGTCCTCAGTATTTTTTACAGTTATTGTGCTAGGATACAAATGCCTCCTCAGCTTCATGATGGAGAAACGAGTGACATTTCATATGATCAAATGCAACAGAAAAGAGAGGTCCAAACAGGAATTGAAACAATTTTGGGGATGCTGTTACACCATAATATAAATAAATGTTCCAATAAGACTGAGATCCTCGTCTTCTGATTGGACGAGAGCTTGCATAGTTTTTTCTGTGTTTACGGCCCCAGAGGCATATCGTCGCCTGAGTGTTAGAATGTCCTATGTCCCTTTGGGACATAGGACATTCTAGCACTCAGTCGACGAATTCTAGCACTCAGTCGACGAATTCTGTTTCCGTCTGACATCACCAAGTGAAATATTTGAAAATATGATAACAATGGGAGGAGATTCAAAGTGCATACTGCCTTTAAAATCGTATTTTTCGAGGCCAGTCCTCATTCTAAAAATGTCTACTTACAACCCACTTATAAAAAGGCCGAGGGTACTCCATCTCAGTTCAAATCATGAACTTTGACCTTTATCTAAGTTATTGATTTTTTGTTGTCCGGTGACGTCCAAGTGTACAGGGAAGGTTCATCTACTAAATTTGTTAATGTTAAAGTTGCCTTGTTCATTCAAGTTGCCTTGTTCATTTCACGATATGGGTTCTGATCTTTGGGTAACTTCAGGGTAAGATCTTGTTGGAATATATACGTACGTTATTGTGATGAATTGACGGTAACATGGTCTGTGATTTGCTGCGCGGGTCGTAACCTTCAACCGAGCCTCTTTACGTTGAACATAAGCTCCGAGCCGCAAACCTCACACCATGTAACCGTTATTTCATCACAATAACTTATAATGTATGTGTGCTCAACCTGGGTATAAAAAAGGAGTTTCCAGTTTCCAGTCTTGTGGATGATACAGAGTATGACCAACCCACCATATATGTGTACACTAGCGCCGAGAGGGTGTGAGGAGGGTAAGTGGAGCAACTGCTGCGGAGTTCGCGATTTTTGGTGTCTTAAAAAACTGTCGGCTGACATATTGATTCGTTTGAGCTGAAAGTCGTGGGAAGGCTTTTGGTACGGGTTTCCGATGCTGGTGGAGGTGGCAAGAGTACGTAGTTGCATTACTGACCAGATTCCATTCATATAAAAAAACACACTTGTTCCAGTTTGTTGGTTTTCCACCGGTCTTTCCTGCATCGTGGTGGTCACGATTATTTTAGAAGAAAAATGCACCATACATACTGAATACAGATAAAAAATTACCCAAATTGTAGGGAAATATTTGAGTAGATATTATCAGGAAAATGAAGAATGTTTTTCATAACACAAATATAAAACGTTTTCTGACAATCACACACACCCAACAACACCATATCGCCTAGAGTTACGTAAACCAAAGGCAACAATACTGTGTTATTGGTTGAACTGAGCGCTAACAGGTTTTTGATAGGATGGGGAAAAGGAATGTCTTACAAAACCTGTTGATTTCTCTGACAAAAGTGGTGGGATTTTTTTTATGACAAAATCTGTCGATTTTTATTACAAAAAAGGTAACCTCAAATTATGACAAAACCTCGCTATTTTATTACAATACTGGTTATCTATGAAAGTGGGAGCTATGACAAAGCTCGACAGTTATGACAAGCGTCAGGCGTCCATTTGACGCGTTTCAGACGATATTTTGGTAATTGTGATTATATGATAAGGATACCGGTAATGTGATTAGATGTTTTACATTACAATATTTTCTGGCATTTAGGGTAGGAATAATCTAGTCTTGATTGAAGTAACTTCACACAAAATGTGTCTGTATTGTTAATTCATTACACCAGTATCGTATCCAACGAATACTTAAGGTCTGCTGGCACCCATACAGTGCAGACTGGTCACCTTCCACGGGTGGGCAATATTTCCACTGACGCAATAATATTAGATTTCAAACACTAATTATAGGAACAATCATAAAAAGAAATAATTAATGAAGCACCTGGTAAAAGAATTACTGCCCATGCGTTGATTACGACCAGTCCACGGCGGTTGTACTGCATATTCATTCAATGTGTGATGGGCGAGGCACAAATGTTAGACCCATCACATCGATGAAATGTTCAGTGTTCTTCGGAGCAACCAGATATGTCCTTCATATAAATATCCATAGAACGAATTTATTCATCCTTTGTTTGTTTAGCACGTCAATATCACACCCCTATAACAATTACACTATCCAGAAATGTATTTTCTATTTATGACTGTAAACGAAATGAGTCATATGCGTTTTTACCGGGAGCGCGGCGCCTCAGTGGTAGATTGTTGGATTTCTATGCTAGAGGTCCCGAGTTCGATCCCCGTCCAGGACGACCCGCGTTGTGTCCTTGGACAAGGCACGTTAACCCGGTCGCCTACATGGAGCACGATGACGCCGTGTACTAATGCGCTCTGTATGCCGATGGTGCACATGTCTTCAACCGCTGTAACCCTGCTTGGGTGGAGTTAGATGGCTCAGTGGTAGACTGTTGGACGTCTATGCTAGAGGTCCCGAGTTCGATCTCCGCCCGGGACGACGCGCGTTGTGTCCTTGGGCAAGTCACTTTATCCCGGTTGCCTATATGGGGGAACGATGACGCCGTGTACTAAGGTGTACTGCACGTCGATGGTGCACATGTCTTCAACCGCTGTAACCCTGCATAGGTGGAGTTTGAACAAAGTTAGAATGTTGAGGAGCTGACAGTTGCTCGTCGATGCTCGGTGGTTCTCACCGGGTATTCCGGCTTCCTTCACCCGAAGGACTGTCAGTACCATTTCTATCAGAACTATACGTTTTGTGAGACGACGAAGATGACTGATACCAACCTATACTCCAGTGAAAAGATTCGAATGGAAACGAATCGGGCAATTCTGCAAGGAATTCGACACGGTTATGACCTAGAACCAGTCTGGCCCCTGCATAGACCATCGCCTATGTTTAGATTCACTCGTCTGGAAGATTTCAGTTTGGTCAGAAAAGCGAACCTATATTTCAGAGGAATGAATCTAAAAAAAATAAACCAACCCTAGACATGTTGCCAAATCAAGTCTTGATTTGACTGAATGTTTCATGGCTTTACCATTACAAATGAAAACTCACCACAGTCGTACATTTATGATTACGACACGCAGTTCCACTGTTTGTGTTATTATCACGCCACCTGTTTAATTTGACCAATCAACGTACTCTAATAGCATCGGTGGACTATGCGATATTAGGTTATTCAATGGGGAACCTTCATGTAAAGTGTTTATCATGCCACCATACGAATTAAATAATAAATTAAAAGACGACGATCAAGTTACGTGTGTCGAAAATGTTCCGCACTAAACTGTCTTTTATTTGCACGAACATAGGTGAAAACTTGCCGTGGGAAATTAATTCGGAAACAAAATGGCGCCCATGGGGTGTATCGGCTCATACACGGTCACTGTCAGTGTATGGACTCAATCCCATAGCCGGTTCCCCATTGAATAACCTAATGTCGAATAGTCCACCGATGCTATTTGAACACATTGATTGGTCAAATTAAACAGGTGGCATGATAATGGACTCTATTCACCCATCCTAAAATATGTGAATGAAGACAAAGTGACAGTTATCTTTATTTGTTACTAGAGTGATGTACACACAACGGGAATTTGGTATTTGACAACCTGTCGAGTGGACATCTAACAACGATATTATATATCACTCCACACGAATATTTATTGCTTTATTGGTGGTTAAGGCCATTATAGGGAGCACGGTGGCTCAGTGGTTACGGAATTGGAATTCAAATCGAAAGGTCCGTGGTTCGATCCCCACGAGGGGTAAATGTGTTGGGTGCTTGGGCAAGGCGCTTCATCCCGGATGCCCATGTGGAGGCGTGGTGGCGCTTAGTACTAAGGCGTACTGCACGTCGATGGTGCACTTGTCTTCAGCCAATGCTAACCCTGCTTGTCTGGACTTAGTATGTTGGGGTGACTGGCAGTTGCTCGCCGTTGATCGGTGGTTATCTCCGGCTTCCTGCACCCTCAAAACTGTCCGACACGAGGTGACCCTGGCTGTCGAAAGTGTCCTTAAACCCAAATAAATAAATAAATAAATAAATAAATAAATAAATAAATAAATAAATAAGGCCATTTTAAGAATGAATGAATGCGTGCTGAGACATGTATCAACTACAGGCCTAAACTATTTATGACAATGTATTCATATAGTGTAGAAAAAAATAACTAACCATCAATGGCTGTGTTTGCAAACTCCTTTGCGATTTCCTCCCACGCTGTGAAGGTTTTTTGGGGCCGCCATGATAATCCACATGCCCTCACCAAATCACATAAATCTTCTACCTCCTTTGCAGTGATAGCTACTGCATGTGGCACCTTGACTTGTAGACTTTCCCCAAAACTAGGTCATAAAGTGATGGAAATCGCGACGGTATAGATTTGAATGCACCGCTATACCGGACGGAAAGTCTCCAGACTTTCTGTCCGGTGAAACACAGCGGCGAAACTAAAGACACGCACCGCAACTGTGTGTATGTGTCATAGCCAATGCATCACTATATTTAAGTTCGGTCCGGCAAAACGCGGCGGTGAAATGAACGCTTCGCATTGCCGCACGGAGGGCGAACCGCAAATATGTTACTGTAGCTTCATGATAAAAAAATGAACGTACAGATGCAAATCACGCACGTGTGTAGCTGAAAATAATTGTAAGATGCCTTACCACCACGTTTATGGTTTGTGTGAGATTTCAATTTCATTTCACATTTGTTCCATAGTGTGTTAATCATTTGAACTCGTAAGACCGATCTTTCGGTCCAAGGCATAATATCGTCCATTTTTGTATTATTATAAGAGGTCTATACACCGGGCATTGACGATAAATTAATAACAGCAGTTTGCAGCCAGACGGCTGCAGACTGCAGTTATTATGTTATCCCCCTATACATTGATATTGGACTAACCCATTTCACTGTAAGTGCACACAAAGGCGATACCATTCCATGAAACGAGGGTTCAAAGGTTTCAATGGTCCCACAAAATGAAAAATTATTAGTATCAGAAGACTGCAACATTTCATTCTGGGAAGTCTGATAGTTGTTCTCTCCGAGTAATCCGGCTTCCGTCTCTCGTGAACCTGCACGACACCATGTGGCACTGGCTGTCGAAAGTGTCGATAAATAAATCACTTCATTCTACATACTACACTTCACTAGACATCAGAGAGAACTTCTCTTTTTCAAATTTCCTGAGTGCCATAGAATCACGAAAGGATGCTGGCTATATTCCAAAATGGCATAGTGTGGGTTCCAACCCACGCTGAGATGACTTCCTTTGGCGCCAACCGCTAAGCGAAACTATGACTAAACCAGATACACCACTCAGCCGCAGACAGATGCACACCACCGAATCTGACGGTGGCCGAGTGATGTGCTTTGTTTAGTCTAGTTCGATATCTGGTTAGTGCCGAAGGAAATGTTTCGGCGGAGGTTCGAACCCCCGTTACGAGGGTCGTAGCTTGAGGGGGGGGGGGGTGAGGGGGTGGCTGCCCCCCATCCCCAATATTTGTCCCAAAATCAAGATAGTTGGAATTTTTTATGCAAAACTTCCAACAACAGTTGGAAATTTGAAGCATTGTTGTAACTGTTAACAGGTTTTTTCCGAATGTGATATTATATTCCAATCGCCGACTGTCGGAAACCGGGCTTTGTCGTTGCTGGGGGAAATAGATTCACGCCGCGTATTCAGCCAAAACTCAAGGACTGTTGTCTGGACCCGTGCGCGAACGTATGTATCTTCGCAACGAACCCGCCCGTTTCACTTTTGTTGGGGTGGTTCTTATCCTGAAGCGATGTGAAGTTAGTTACTTATTACTTATTTGACATTTTGACATTTTTTATTCCATCAAAACAGGAAAAATGGCACCTGCTGTAGGGTGGCACAAATGAAGACGAGTTGATTGACATGTTGCCCGTCCGCATAAGGCCTTTCTATATGGGGCATCCAAGGCCCTAGAAGTGACAGCCTCAAAGAAAACCTTCTAGATGGGCAAATCTAATCAAATAAAAGGTGCTGTATGGTGGCACAAATAAAGACGAGTTGATTGACATGTTACCCGTCCGCATAAGGCATCTCTTTGCGGGGCAACAAAGGCCCTAAAAGTTACAACCTCCCAGAAAACCTTCTAGATGGCTAAATCTGATCAAATAAAAGGTGCAGTAGGGTGGAACAAATGAAGACGAGTTGATTGACATATTGCCCGTATTGACATCGCGGAAACTTGTGTTAACCCAGCAGATTGACTCCTTGAGTATATCCCCGAGTTTAACACGAGATTAACGCAAAGTTAATCCGCGATGTCAACGCGTGTTTATCCGTGCGGTTAACGTGAGTTTATCCGCGAGGTAATCCATGAGGTTAACGCGAGTTTATCCCCGAAGTTAACGCGAGTTTATCCGCGAGTTCAACAGCAAGGATAACACGACTTTAATCCGAGTTTATCCACGTGATTAACGCGTGTTTAACGCATGTTTAACGCGTGTTTAACACGTGTTGTGTTTAACGCGAGGTAATCCTCGTGGTTAACTGGAGTTTATCCGCGCGATTAATACGAGTTTAACGGGAGTCTGTTCGCGAGGTTAACGCGAGTCTATCCGCAAGGTTAACGCCAGTTTGACGCTTAGTTTAGTCGAGTTAAACGCGAGTTTATCCGCGATGTTAACGCGAGTTTAACGCGAATTTAATGCGTGGTCGTCCACGAGTTTCGCGGTAGTTTATCCGTGAGGTTAACGCGAGTTTATCCGCGAGGTTGACATGAGTTTAACGCGAGTTTATCGGCGATGTTAACGCGAGGTTATCACGAGTTGATCTGCGAAGATAACGCGAGTTTGGCGCGAGTTCATACGCGAGGTTATCACGAATTTATCCGCGAGGTTATCTCACGTTTATCGCGCGTTTATCGGCGACGTTAACGCAAGGTTATGCGCGAGGTTATTACGAGTTTATTCAAGTTGTTAGCGCGAGTAAAACGCGAGGTTAACTCGAGTTTAACGCGAATTTCTCCGCGAGGTTATCGCGAGTTTATGCGCGTTGTTAGCGAGAGTTAACCCGCGATGTTAGCTCGAGATTAACGCGGGTTTTTCCGTGAGGATAGCGCGCGTTTAACGCGAGTTTATCCGGGATATCAATGCGAGTTTATACGCAAGGATATTGCGAGTTTATCCGCGATATTATTTGGCGCGAGTTTAACCGGGAGTTTAGTTCGAGTTTAACGCGCGTTTATCGGCGATGTTAACACGAGGTTAATACGAGTCCATCCACGAGGTTAACGCGACATTGGCGGTGTTTATCGGCGATGTTAACATGAGGTTATATGCGAGGTTATCGCCAATTTATCCGCTTTGTTAGCGCGAGTTAAACGCGATGTTACGCGAGTATGAGGCGAGTTTGTCCGCGAGGTCATCGCAAGTTTGGCGCGAGTATATCCGCGACAAGGTTGACTTGAGTTTTCCGCGAGTTTACCCGCGATTATAACGCGAGTTTATGCCCGAAGTTATCGAGAGTTTATCCGCGTGTTTTTCGGCGAATTACTCCGTGAGGATAACGTGAGTTTGGCGCGTGTTTGTCCGCGAGTTTAACGCGAGTATATCCCCGAGGTTAACGCGAGATTAACGCGAATTAATCCGCGAGGTTAACGCGAAATTAACTCGAGTTAATCCAGGAGATTAATACTAATTAATCCGCGAGGTTAACGCGAATTTAACGAGTGTTTGTCCGCGAGTTGAACGCGAGTTTATCCCCTCGGTTAAAGCGAGATTAACGCGAGTTTAACGCAAGATTAACGCGAGGAAATTCGCGATGTTAACGTGTGTTTAGCCGCGAGTTTAACGCGAGTTTATCCCCGAGGCTAACAGCTGCTCGCCGTTGCTCGGTGGTTCTCTCAGGGTACTCCGGCTTCCTCCACCCGTAAAACTGTCGTGGGCATGATTAGCCATTGTGCAGAAATATGTGACCTTAAAACACCAATAAATAAATAAATAAATAAATATCCTCGAGGCTAAGGCGAGTTCACTACGAGTTTAACGCGAGTTAATCCGCGCGGTTAACGCGTGATTATATGCAACGTTAACGCGAGGTTAAGACGTGATTATACACGCGAATTTAACGCGTAATTGTCCGCAAGTTTAACTCGAGTATATCCCCAAGGTTAACACGAGATTAACGCGAATTAATTCGCGATGTTAACGCGTGTTTATCCGCGCGGTTATCGCGAGTTGATCCGCGAGTTTAACGCGAGGTAATCCGCGAGGTTAAAGCGACTTTTTCTCCGATGTTAACGCGAGTTTATCCGCGAGTTAATCAGCAAGGTTAACGCAACTTTAACCCGAGTTTATTTGGGAGGTTAACCCGAGTTTAGCGCGAGTTTATCCGCGAATTTAAGGCAACTCGTGGTTAACCCGAGTTTATCCGCGGAAATAACGCGAGTTTAACGGGAGTCTGTTCGCGATGTTAATGCAAGTCTATCCGTAAGGGTAATGCCAGTTTAACGCGAGTTTATCCGCTGCGTTTCTATCCGTAAGGGTAATGCCAGTTTAACGCGAGTTTATCCGCTGCGTTTAGTCGAGTTGAACGCGAGTTTATCCTCGACGATAACGCAGATGATGCTCGAAGTTAACCCGAGTTTAACGCGTGTTTTTTCGCGAGGTTAACACACGTTTGGCGCGAGTTTATCCACGAGGTTAACACGCGTTTATCCACCACGAGGTTAACTTGAGTTTTTCGCGAGTTTATCGGCGATGTTAACGCAAGTGTATGCGCGAGGTTATCGCGAGTTTATCCGCGTTGTTAGCGCGAGTACAACGCGAGGTTAATTCGAGTTTAACGAAACTTTGTCCGCGAGGTTACTGCGAGTTTAGCTGCGTTGTTAGGGAGAGTTAACCCGCAAGGTTAACGCGAGTTTGTCCATGAGGTTAGCGCGAGGTTAACGCGTGTTTATCCAGGATATTAATGCGAATTATGCACAAGGTTATCGCAAGTTTATCCGCGATATTATTACGAGTTTGAAGCGAAGTTAACATGAGTTTATCCGCGAGGTTAACGCGAGTCTGAAGCGAGTTTTTCCCGAGGTTAACACGGGGTTATCCGCGAGGTTAATCCGAGTTCAACGCGAGTTTATTTGTTTGTCCGCGAGTTTAACAGGAGTTGATTCCCGAGGTTAACGCGAAATAAACGCGAGTTAATTCGTGAGGTTAACGCGTGTTTATCCACGGGACTAGCGTGAGTTTATGCGCGACGCTAACGCGAGTTTAACACCACTTTATCCGCGAGATTAACGCGAGTCTATCCGCTAGATTAATGCGAGTTTAACGCGAGGTTAACACGAGTTTCACACGAGTTCATCCGTGCGATAAACTGGAGTTTAACAGGAGTTTATCCACATTGTTAGCGCGAGTTTGACGAGAGATTATCCGTGAGATCAGCGCGCGTTTAACACGAGTTTATCCGCCAGGTTAACGCGAGATTAACACGAGTTTATCCGCGAGGTTAACTTGAGCTTAACGCGAGTTTATCGACGATGTTAACTCGAGTTTATTTGCAGGGTTATAGCGAGTTTATCTACGTTGTTAGCGCGAATTAAACGCAAGGTTAACGGGAGTTTAAAGCGAATTTGTCCGCGAGGTTATTACGTGTTTATAGAGACAGTGTTGTTAGAGACAGTTAATCCGCGAGGTTAACGCGAGGTTATCGCGAGATTATCCTTGAGGTTAACGCGTGTTTAACGCTAGTTTATCCGCAAGGTTAACGCGAGTTTAACACGAGTTTACCCACGAGGTTAACTCGAGTTTAACGCGAGTTTATCGGCGATGTTAACGCGAGTTTACGTCGAGGTTACCGCGAATTTACCCGGTTTGTCCGCGCGAGTTAAACGCGATGTTAACGCGAGTATGAGGCGAGTTTAACCGCTAGGTTATCGCGAGTTTGGCGCGAGTATATCCGCGATGTCAACGCGAGATTAACGTGAGTTTATTCGCGAAGTTACTACGAATGTATCCGCGAGGGTAACTCCAGTTTAGCGGGCGTTTATGCGCGCAGTTAACGCGATTTGGCGCGTGTTCATCCACGAGTTTAACGCAAGTTTATCAATGAGGATAACGCGAGCTTTACACGACTTTAACGTGAGTTAATCCGCGAGGTTAACTTGTGTTTATCGGCGCGGTCAGCGCGACGTTAGCGCGAGTTTTTCCGCCAGATTAACGCGACTTTATCCGCGATATTAAAGCGAGTTTGTGCGAAAGGTTATCGCGAGTTTATTCACGTTATTAGGGCGAATTTAACCTGCGTTTATTTACGAGGTTAATGCGAGTTTGGCGCGAATTTATGCGTGACGCTAACGCGAGTTTATCCGCGAGATCAACTCGAGTTTAACGCGAGTTTATCGACGATGTTAACACGAATTTATGCGCGAGGTTATATGCGTTGTTATCCTCGAGGTTAACGCGAATTTAACGTGTGTTTGTTCGCAAGTTTTACGCGAGTTTATCGCCGTGGTTAACGTAAGAATAACTCGAGTTAATTCGCGTGGTCAACGAGGTGAGCACGAGTTTATGCGCGACCCTAACGCGAGCTTAACGCGAGTTTATTCGCGAGATTAACGGGAGTCTAAGCGCTAGGTTACACTGAATGTAAATCAAGGTTAACTCGAGTTCAACGGGAATTAATCTGGGGGGTTAACGCATGTTTATTTGCGAGGTTAACTTGAGTTTATACGCGAGGTTAACGTGAGTGTAACGCAACTTTAAAGTGAGTTAATCCGCGATGTTAACGTGTGTTTACCCGCGAGTTTAACGCGAATTTATCCCCGATGTTAAGGCGAGTTTAACGCAAGTTTAACGCTACTTAATCCGCGAGGTTAACGCGCGTTTATCCCCGGGGTTAATGCAAGATTAATGCGAGTTAAATCGCGTGGTTAGCTCGTGTTCATCCACGGGATTAGCGCGGGTTTATGTGCGACGCTAACGCGAGTTTAATCGCGAGATTAACGCGAGTTTATCCGCTAGGTTTACGCGAGTTTAATGTGAGGTTAAGTCGAGGTTAACGCGAGTTCATCCGGGAGGTGAATTCGAGTTTAGCGGGACTTTATTCGCGCTCTTAGTGCGAGGTTGACGCGAGGTTAATGCGAGAGTATCCGTGAGGTTAGCACGTGTTTAACGCGAGTTTATCCACAAGGTTAGGGCCTGTTTACACGGAGACGCGTATCGGGTATAGCGTACGGCGTATAGCGTAAAAATACATGTAGCTTGAGTCAATGAGATGTTCACACGACAGGCGTCCAGGCGCGTCAGCGTACAGCGCATAGCGTATAGTAACGCGCGCCGACCCTTCTGCAGTATTTTTACGCGACTCGACGCCTGACGCTTCGGGAAATTTGATGGAAAATCTGTGATGAGGTCATGACCTTGACCGCAATACTCAAGGGATAGGCCACATTCAAGCACGCAAGACTGTCCAGTGGACGTGCATATTCCCCATACATTCGTATACACGTTGATATAATAACGGTCAATGTGGAGCCTTAATTCCGGTACCAGCGAATGGAATGCTGCGGATATTTGACGCCGTTCGTTGATGGGATGCACCCACCATCTTCTCATTCCCTTTATCTCCATCATTTCCACTATGTCCATCAACATTTCGTGATCTTCCTCTTCATGCAGTAGACGGAGAAGGTAGTTGGCCTGTAGTTCAGATGACATGGCCACTGAAAGTCTGTGTAGTGTTTGCCGATTTTACACACCACGTGGCACTGTACGCGTCTCGTGTGCACAGGTCATCGCTAGCGTTAACGCGTCTCGTTAACGATGTACGCTATACGCCATACTCGTCTCCATGTAAACAGGACCTTAACGCGAGATTAACACGAACACCTGTCAAACTCGCGTTAACCTTGCGTTAAACTCGCGTACAACTCGTGGGTAAACTCGTGTCAAACTCCCGCTAACCGTGCGGATTAACATCCGTTATCCTCGCGGGTCAACTAGCGTTAATCTCGCGTCAACCTCGCGGATAAACTTCTGTCAAACTCGCGTTAACATTGCGTTAACCTCGCGTCAACCTGGCGGATAAAATCGCATAAAACTTGCGCTAACCTCACGGATACACTCGCGATAAACTCGCGTTAACCTGGCGAATTAACTCTCGCTAACAACGCGGATAAAGTCGCGATAACCTCGCGGATACGTTTGCGTTAATATCGCTGATAAACTCGCTTTAAACTCGAGTTAACCTACAGCACCTTTTATTTGATCAAATTTGCCCATCTAGAAGGTTTTCTGGGAGGTTGTCACTTTTAGGGCCGTAGTTGCCCCATAAAGAGAGGCCTCATGCTGACGGGCAACTTGTCAATCAACTCGTCTTCATTTGTGCCACCCTACAGCATCTTTTATTTGATCAGATTTGCCCATCTAGAAGGTTTTATGGGAGGTTGTCACTTTTAGGGCCTTGGTTGCCCCATAAAGAGAGGACTTATGCGGACGGGCAACATGTCAATCAACTCTTCTTCATTTGTGCCACCCTACAGCATCTTTTATTTGATCAAATTTGCCCATCTGGAAGGTTTTCTGGGAGGTTTTCACTTTTAGGGCCTTGGTTGCCCCATAAAGAAAGGCCTTATGCGGACGGACAACATGTCAAACAACTCGTCTTCATTTGTGCCACTCTACAGACCTTTTATGTGATCAGATTTAGCCACCTAGAAGGTTTTCTGGGAGGTTGTCACTTTTAGGCCCTTGGTTGACCCATAAAGAGAGGCCTATGCGGACGGGCAACATGTCAATCAACTCGTCTTCATTCGTGCCACCCTACAGCACCTTTTATTTGACCAGATTTGCCCATCTTCATTTGTGCCACCCTACAGCACCTTTTATTTGATCAGATTTGCCCATCTAGAAGGTTTTCTGGGAGGTTGTCACTTTTAGGGCCTTGTTTGCCCCATAAAGAAAGGCCTTATACGGACGGGCAACATGTCAATCAACTCGTCTTCATTTGTGCCACCATACAGCACCTTTTATTTGATCAGATTTGCCCATCTAGAAGGTTTTCTGGGAGGTTGTCACTTTTAGAGCCTTGATCGCCCCATAAAGAGAGGCCTTATGCTGACGGGCAACATGTCAATCAACTCGTCTTCATTTGTGCCACCCTACAACACCTTTTAATTGATATGATTTGCCTATCTAGATGGTTTTCTGGGAGGTTGTCACTTTTAGGGCCTTGGTTGCCCCGTAAAGAGAGGCCTTATGAGGGCGGGCAACATGTCAATCAACTCTTCTTCATTTCTGCAAAACTACAGCACCTTTTATTTGATCAGATTTGCCCATCTAGAAGGTTTTCTGGGAGGTTGTCACTTTTAGGGCCTTGGTTGCCCCATAAAGAAAGGCCTTATGCGGACGGGTAACATGTCAATCAACTCGTCTTCATTTGTGCCACCCTACAGCACCTTTTATTTGATCAGATTTGCCCATCTAGAAGGTTTTCTGGAAGGTTGTCACTTTTAGGGCCTTGGTTGCCCCTTAAAGAAATGCCTTATGCGGACGGGCAACATGTCAATCAACTCGTCTTCATTTGTGCCACCCCACAGCAGGTGCTATTTTTCCTGTTTTGATGGAATAAAAAATGTCAAAATGTCAAATAAGGAATAAATAACTAACTTCACATCGCTTTAACCTGAAGGGGTTAATAACTTTTCCTCGAAAAGCATAAATCAACAGGGGTTTACTGAAAACAACAATTTCAATACATACATATCTATAAAAATAAATGTGATAATTTGTGACTTACATGGAATCCAAAAGAATAAGAAAACACCCCCAACCCACACAGTTTTTGAGTCACTTGCGGGCCCACATTCTCTGTTGTCGCTTGTTTTCCCTCCTTTGCGCTGGTATTGGTTCCTTGGTCGCCTCTTCACTTCACTCCTTTTACTGCCGTCGCACGACCACTAACGTATTGTCACTGTATCGGACGCCTCTGCTCTAACGTGTGTTGGAATGTCACTCTACCACTGCCGTCGCACAGCCACTAGCTTATTGTCACTTTACTTGACGCTTTTCACACAAGCAGTCGCCACCAATTAGGTTAAATTCTCCCTTACGTTTGTCTCAGAATAATAATGTTCATACAGGCAAAGCCCTCTCTGCCTACGCATGGTTTGCCTTCTAAAACAGGTAATGCCGTTTACCTAAATGCAAATTAGCTCCATGAGCTCGTACTTCGTGTTTCTGATCCTATTCTCATATATGGCTGCCGACTTGGCCCGCGACTGCTCCTATTATAATTATGAGCTCTGTGGCTCCCCAACGTCACAACGTGCCTATACCTTCGCACCGATGCGGCACCTCCTCTAACCTATAGTATGGGACATCCCCACCTACACGCAACGACCCACAGTCCTGCACACCTTCAGGCTGGAATTGGTTGGAAAGAATTTTTCGAGAAATCCCCCGATTTTTATTTTGATAACCAAAACATTAATTCTCAGTTTAATCGCTTCTCTTGAGCTTGGCAGCTAAGATCTATCTTAATTTAATACTCGCTTTCAAGTTCCTTTGAAAGACTCGAATTTTGGTATCTCCGTGACATTCGGTGACAGGATAGATGCGTAATATGGGTGTGTGTCCAGAACATATGTGATGCACTGTTTCCCAATAATTAGCTATTAACTGGCCATAATTACATAGATAATGACAACAGAAGAATCCCTCTTGGGTCAGTTATCGGATTTCAACAAATGCGCCCTAATGGACATTAAATTTCATGCTTAATTTCCACCGCTAGAATTATTGCTTAATTGACAAATCGGTTTTCAGGGTCCGTCATATACCTATCTTTATGTTCAACCCATTCAGAAAGATTATCGAAAATATTACATTTTTAAACAAGAAAATTGCTACTTTTAGCTATCACCTTGACACCGACTCTAATAGTGTCCGATTACTCAGCGGCTCCAAAGTTAATTCCACAACCGTGGTCGAGTTACGCATTTTGTTCTCTTCTATATGCAATGCACTCACAAACTGCAATTTTTATTTGGACTCAACGTGTGCCCCTTTGAGGCTGTGTGCTGGAGTTTTTAAAGTTACTACCAAAATTGTGCTTAGTTTTCTTTGGCTCTGTACTCTCATGAAATACATGTACAGCCAGACTGAAAATTTTGATTTGTGTTTTGGTATTGTTGAATTAATATCTCACATATATTGTGACATACAGACTGAGTTAGTTAGTTAACTCGTTACTCATACTTTGTAAGCATAATAAACGGTTGTTAGTCTTTGAGTTCATTTCAAGATTAGGGTGCTCACTGCTCAGCACGACCTCCTATTTGAGATGATTTAAATTATTGGTTGAATACTGATTTTTTTAGCATTCTCCATGCATGTACATTCATGTAATTGACACAATGCCTAATGAAGACAGAGAGGGCGTACTCACAGACTACAAAACCACAAGAAATTGTCATTTTGTACTGTCTTAAAATCTCAAATTATATACATAGATATTTAGCTGCAGTCATTTAAACTGCACTGAAATATTCTCAGAATGTCTTAAAACCTACCGGTACAGTCACTCTGAGCCAAAATTTTGAACAATTTTCCATGGGGAGGGGAGGTAAGGGAGATGGGAGTAAGGGAGGGGGTAAGAGAGGGGGTAAGGTAGGGACATCCCCTTTAAGTATCCATCCCTAGATGGCATTTTCATACATCTACACACCCTCCCCTTTGAAAACCTTCTAACTACGTCCCTGCCCGTTATGTCATGAACAAGTATTGCTCAGTTCTTTATTGTCAATATTCACTGTTGTTTTGTCATGCACTTGGTGAAGAAAAACACCTTTATCCCTTTACCTAACACGAAAAGCAGACGACTCTTGCGAAAACAATTCTTGAATAACTAATTTTTTTTAATTTTTGTCTCAAAAACATAGGTTATGACCCCTCATTGGAACGAGCTCCATGAGCTATTTGAACAAGATTACACTACAACGAAGTCACAAAACTGACCTTTGGCACCGACGGAGTGAACCAGCTTCGTTAATAATTTGTTTTACGCGATCCCAACGTGATGTCTCCCGGTCACGTTCAATTTCTTTGATAATGTGATATAATGAGATTTTCCTACCAGGCTGTTTGTTTACGAATTAATGTGTCCAGTCTGTTTCAAATTAAATCGCTGTGATTAATCGACAGAAATGACAGAGTTAATTTATCACACGGCCATACATGGAGATAAAGTAAATGGTTTCTCTAACCACTACTTAGTTGGTATAAATCAAGTCACGTGTCCATCAGTACTAAGATAAAAATGAGATTTAAGTCCATTTTATCAATCGTGCTCTTTTTCTCCCACCACCTGCCTTTGAGATATCCCGGGTGAGATATCTTGGTGAGACAGAAATGTCTTACCCACTCCACGTGGCCATCTCCATTTGAATATTTAATGAGACGGACTATTTCATCATCATCTGCATTTTGTAAAGAAACAAAGCGTCCCGCCTCTATTTAATTGCTACAGCTATCCATCCACCACTCGAGGGAGGTTTTTCTCTCACCACACGCTTCAGGACATCGTTGCTATGGACCTTCGAAGCTTCGACATTCGATTCGATTTCAAATCTTAAGTTGCTATTCGGTTCGATTCGAAAACAGCTGCCAGGTTGGTTTCCATTCGAATCTTTTTAGTGGAATATAGCTTGATGTCAGTCATCTTCGTCGTCTCACAAAACGTATAATTCTGATGGAAATGGTATATAAATAATATTAAAAATAAAGACTGGGTGTAATTTCCGCTGTATTACCATGCCACCGGCCAAGGTAATTCACGTCTCACTTGTCACTACCACTGTTGAAAATAATTTAAAGTTTCCAGGCAATGTCAACGATGAGCTGTTGCTAGCGGCTAGTTTTGTGCAGTGCATAGTACAGATAATTCGCGTATCGTTTTCGTTTTTGAACTATAATACTTACTGGGTAATATTCCAGCGACATCAGCAAGGCATGCCTTCGACGAAGGCATGCCTTGATGATGAGGTTGGAATATTTTATCAGTTGCGGCTTGAGCCATCACAGTCAGTCATTCGAGGTTCGATTCGATTTCGAATAATATCGATTCGATTCGAATCGAAATGTGTAATTCGCAGGGGCATACTGTATATATTATGTATTACTCTTTTTAACTAGTAGACATTTATTCAGTTTTTAGGTGAAGTACTTGAATGCAAAATGGAATATTATTTTCGAAAAAAGTCTTCCTTTTGTTCCTGGATTAAAATAATGTGTAGAAAGGGTTTCAAAATATTTTGTATTGTAGTCTCGTCGGTGTATAAAGACTATATGAGAATAATAAATATGATCAAATAGGACATGTACTAACTAAGTCTTTATCTGACATATTAACATCAGCAGGCGCTGCCTGAGATGTCCAGCAGTAATAGTTCATCAAATATCATCAACATTACATAACATATAAATCATCAGCATCAATCTGGCACCACTATAAGTTCACCAGTATAACATCATATCAATGGCACCAGTAAATAATCAATCGTCAGCATCAGTCTATGTACATCATCAAGATGGCGACGATAGCAAGAGCATCAAACAATAATAATGACACTTTGGCCGGCCGCTGATTTGTCGCGGTTCTTGGATGAGAAGGCCTTGGTTACCCCTGTACTCCCAATTGCCTCCCTAATCCCACGCTTCTTCTCTCCTCCCAATACTCGGAGACGAACTGCGTGACGACATTCCTTGCCTCTTTTCTTCCAAATCTCTCCGATTAGCATATTAACCCTCTCCTTTGAGTCTCCCACTAACCACATGTCCTTCATTCTCCCATCCCTCTTCCCCATTATACTCCTCGTGAATCTTATTCTTTTAGACTGGTATTTTTGGCATTCTAGAAGAAAGTGTTCCAGGGTCTCCATCACGCCTAAATTACACATCTGGCACTCCTTTTCACTGTTTTTCCTAATTTTTCCCCTCATCTCCAGAGACCGCGACCTCGGCTTGAACAACAGTGACCCATCAAAGGTGCCATCAAGGTACTCTTCAAAACCAGGTTTCTCTTTATCACGCAGGCAACCCAAAGATCTCTTTGATTTGACCCCCTCTCGCCAATTACGGTTACAATCCTCCATGACCCTTTTTCTGACGATTGTTTTACCCTGGCTTGCCCCAACGTCTATGTCTGAGATGTCCAATGAGAAGTTCTCTACTAGCTCCCTCACTTGGACCATCCACCCCGTCTTGATATTTGAGTTGAAAATTCTCAGGAATATTACTTTACACCATCGGCTGTCGGGGAGATTTACCAAATAATTAAGATAATCGAGTTTCAATAGGTCTATCCTGTCCTTGATCCTCATCCACACAAGCTCACCCCTGATTGCTTCTAGCGCTGCGGCATTACTCGACCCCGTTATTCATCGGCCTGCATCGTTCTGCAGGATTTCCAAGCTCTTTTCAGCCGTCTGGTTTAGGGGTACCACTTCTTCCGTACCGTACGTTATACTTGGCAGACCCATCATTTCCCAAATGGTTTTCCCCACGAAAACCTTATTGAAACTGTTTCTCCCTATAAGTTTCATTTGGTTAAGGATTCGCTTCTCCTTCAGAATCAATTTATTTATGTGTTTCGGTAGATGCCTCTTCCTGTGATGTTTATATTTATCCCCAGATACTCGTAGTCACCTGTCTCTCCTACCCTAAGAAGTTTGTTGCTACCTTCCGTAATGCAGAACTCCCCCATTCACTCTCCACCTTCGAGTGGGGTCCACTTTGCGGCCCACAGGTATAACTTTGCTCTTGCTTTCATTAAGTTCGAGTCTCCAGTTGCTCCCATATTTCCCAACAATTTCCAGCATCTTCGCTAGCCTCTCTTCGCTTTCTGACACAAGTACCATATCGTCTGCAAAATATAGCCCTGGGATCTTCAAGTCCCCAACTGCTACTCCCTTGTCCCTATGCAGGAGTTCACCTCCTAAACCTTTGATGTACAATGCAAAAAGAAGTGGCGAAAAGGATACACCCCTGTTTTAGGCCTATCTCCATTGGCACACGTTTTGTTGTAATGTTTCCCAGGCTCAGTTCACTCTGTACATCTTTATATAATGCTTTCATAATTCCAACAAACTCGCCTCCCAAGCCCAGAGCCTCCAGCTTGCACCACATACCCTCTCTCCATGCTCTATCGTATGGCTTTTTAACATCCAAAAAGGCCATAAACATCTTTTTCTTTTTTGCTTTCGCGGATTCTATCATTTGGTATAGTGTGAAAAGATGGTGAGTGACTCTCCTTCCCTTCCTGAAGCCATTCTGGATTTCTCTTAAAAAACCCTTCTCTTCAATCACCTCCTTTAATCTCCCATACAGGACTTTACAGAAAACTGTTCCAATGTTGCTACTGACAGAGATCCCTCGATAGTTATACAAGATATGACGGATGCAATTCACAAAATTGCATACGCGAAGTCCGCATTTATAACATGGAAACAATCTTGTGACAGTTTATAAAAAAAGCTTCTTGGTAGAGGCGGCTCTTCACGTGAAGATAGTTAATTAAAAAATACATCTTTATGACATCATAGATAAAGTTGAATACAGGTTGAAATATATAAGATTAGGTGAGACGAATTAATACGACATGTTTACAAGACGAAGATCCATGGCCAAGTGCGTAGATTGCCTTCTCCATTACTCGGATGTCACATGACTTCCGGTATGCTATTTATCGCGCAGTGAGTACAGTTCAGAGTAGGATGTTTAATCCCATTTTATTACACTATTGCAGCTGAGCATCTGTTCAGTTACAGGTGACCGATTTCCTAATTACAAACAGTGTAGTCTGTCTCACTGATTTCTCATCAAAGCCTGTGGTGTTCACTAACAACCTTGACTAACCTTATTCGGCAGTGAAATCTATCTATGCTGCTCTATTGGCCAAATTTGTTTACATTTCCCCTTTTTCGATTCACATGATTTGCTGGACAGAGTGGTCAAAACATATTCTCAGAAATCTCCAGATAAAATGTGTTTTATGTTACTCTTGAAATCTGTGTCTTTTTTTAATTATATTGATTATTGATAATCTGTGCCATTCTGGCGAAAAAATGTCATTCATATAACCATTATTGTGATATTGTGGAAATAGACAGAAATAAAGATTCGGGATTTGGATTTGTTGACATCAAGATACAGTCATACAGTCCGGCCGCCAGGGCTCTGAACTTCAAAGTAGCTTCCGCAGTTTTTTTTTTATCGATAGAATGTGTAGGAGTAACATCTCCTGACTACGAAACAGTTTACTGGACGTCTGGAAGCCTTGAGGAATTTGAAATATCAACATTTAAGGGGCTATATAAGCAATGGAATTTTGTTTATTTTGAAATTCTCACCTCTCATATTCCTTAAATTCAGATTAAATATACACAAATTATACAGCAAAATGAAGGTTGGGATGTATAGAACACAAAAGACATATGTAATCAACTCATAGAGTTGACAGCAGGCACCACTGATTCCTGGAAGTCTGCTATAGTATTCGCGCCAGAACTGACAATAAAATAATATTTCGCAAGAACAACTCATGGCCGAATGTGCTTCAGATGTTCAATAACAAAACTAGGCATTCAAAACGCTTTCGAGTGCAGCGATAGGACTGCATTTTGGAAAAGGACAACACTGTCTGCATTTTTTATTGAAGATGGTTTCCATGCTCGACAGACATGCGCAAATAATTCGATACCACGAATTTCCATCGAAAAACAAAATCGTAATTTTAAGAAATTTCAACAAGTGTCATGATACCTTGCATTGAATATGGCAACTATGTAATCTCTATCAACTAACAGTATACTGTATGAAGGCGATCTTTTTCATCATTTGATTTTAGACGGCGTTGTTTTTACATGCTTTTTCCGTCCGATGACGTCGACCGGAAATCGAAAGTATATTCAAACGTATACAAAAGCAGAGGCTTTGGAATTTACCCCCATGCAGCTCTGTCGCCGTGTTTTGAAGAATTTTGATCCCCTATCTTTGTTTTTGAATATGTAAAGCACATTTGGCCACAAGTTGTTTTTGTGAAATATTATTAAATTATCAGTTGTGGTGCGAATACGGCAGCAGAATTCCAGGAACCAGTGGTGCCTACAGTCGACTCTATGAGTTGATTACACATGTGTTTCGTGTTCTATACATCTCAATCTTCATTTTGATGTAGATGTTGTGTATATTCAATTTGAATTGAAGGAATATCAGAGGTGAGAATTTTCAAAATAAACAAAATTTTATTACTTATATAGGCCCTTAAGGAGTTGTCCAACGTAACTTTGGGCATATTTTTTTAAATTTCCACAATGCCCTAAATACGAATTAAAGCGGTGAATAACGACATATTATATACCAAAATAATGACAAAAGTATACAAAACCCGCATTTATCCACCAAAAATTTATATTTTGCTTTTGATGCCAAAGAAATTGTCAGCTGCATAAGTAACCATCAGGATTAACAATGAATAGATCGGTAATTCGAATGTCTGAGTTGTAAATAAAAGACTCTACACTCCATACTCGGAGAATGTATATTTATCATTTCATCACCAACGTAGTGAGAACGCTCAGGGGGAAATGGATGACCACAAACGCTTGATTCTGTTTGGGTGACATGTTTGTTATGATCAAATGGGTTCTGGGCAAAGTTGGGAAATGATTTGATTTCTAATTTCACTGCTGTTTTGAATCTGGGTGGCGATGTAATGTACAACTCACGACACATTCATAAGAAAATATTCAACTGACAATGTGATAATTGCGAGATACAGTCCATAGTAGCGCTGTTGAGTTCAGAAACTGTACAATGTGACGCAAATGTCAGCAAAGCATTAATACGTCAACGATTCGAACTACTATAAATTGATTGGTGACGATGATCAAAACATAAAAGTGGAAAATTATATTTGAAAACAAAAATATATTCACATCAACACACATTACAGTCCTCCCAATTGAATATTTACGAAAAATAATTTTACTGTCGCCGAACTATATTAGTGACGTAAAGAAGGCTTGATGAAGTCTGCTACGAAAAAAGAAGACCAATGTCAAGGTGAATTATCAGAAAGGCTTCTTCCTGTTCACCAAATATAGCGAAATGTCGTCTCATCGTAAATTTAAATATCTCCCTTGCACAACTGCATTGTGTATAAGACGGATCAACGACGATTTTGAGCGCTGTTAGCACCAAAAGTTGCGAACATCTATGTGTGTTGACACTCTGTGGACAGAAATAGAAAAAATCCGCTAGTCGGACAAATATCATATGAATTACCGAAATGAGACGACAGCGTATCATAAATGTTTAGATGAATGATTTTCATAACCAACACAGTTCCGATATTGTTCAGGCCGGTAACCCACCGCCTATAAAATTAGTATTGGTAAGCAGATCAGTTATTAATGCTCTTAAATCTCACGACAAAAACAACAGTGAAGCCTCCCCAAACAGCAACTACAGACGGCCGATAGTTCCAAAACAAATTAAACATACCAAATCATGTACATAAATGCATTAGAAACCAGGATTTCTAACTAAGTGTAGCCGATTGGTGAAATTATTCTGCACTCAGGACAGGTCATTTTTGGTTGTTTTGCCCCACTTGAACATTCAAATGACACTCTTGGCAGCTGTCATTGCTCATGCAACACCAGCAATGGACACACAAATAAGACTAAATGAGGAAGTTTGGCATTTTACCCTTTTTCGGTGTATCACCCTCATCGTCTTGTACCAATTTGATACATATCTCATGCAAAATGGCACAGGATTGTGTGTGTGGGGGGGGGGGGGGGGGATGTATGGTCACAGCAGACTCACAAAAGCCACATTGGACATTCTTCATTTTTCATTGATGCACTCTCTCATGACTCCATACTTGTTCTTCTGAACTGTGTGGATTTGAACCTTGGTGAACAGGTAAACAAACACAAGAAAAATGGCAGCCCTTTTGAAATGTAGGCATCCTAAATTCCAACTGGTCTCGCAGTCCGTTCCTTCAAGAATGATAAAAAAATTTCCCCGAGGCTGTACTAGAAGGGTTGCAGAATTTAACTATTCAATAAATTTATGGTATTTTATTGTATAAAATCTGATCTCTTACTAATGCCATAGCAGACTTTCAGCTAGTGCTTTCTGCCGCATGGTAACGGTTCCATGGCAAATATTAGTTTCCACAAAATCTGTGTTTCATTCCAAACAAATTGATATATAATTTATTGGGATTATTCCTTTCTGACCTTCTCCGGACTTTGGAGAAAATTACCTGAAATATGACCAAATTTACGTTGGATGTCCCCTAAAGGGGACATCCAACCTAATTTGGTCAAATTTCAGGAAATTTTCCCGACAGTCCAAAAATGGCTAGAAAGAAGTAACCCTAGTTAATTATATAGCAGAATGTTTGGAAATTAAAATTCGCTTTGGAACTATTGTCGTGTGATTGAGAGCACTGCCTGAAAGTCTGTTTTGGCAAAAGTAAGACCAAAAAACATAGCTTATGACCCCTCATTGGAACAAGCTCGTTCCAATGAGGGGTCATAAGTTATCTTTTTGTGACAAAAAATGAAAAAGTAATAAGAATTGAATGGTGAAATTTGTGAATACCGCTGGTTGGTTTTTACCGTTACGTTGGGTAAAGGGTTAATATTTTTGGAAAATTCTCAAAAATTATTTCATTGATAAACTTCGGAAAAACACCACCCTAATTCATTTATTTGGTATCATGTGGGTCATTTCTGGTGTTTAGTTATGATAATTGCCATTTAAATGCACAAATAAAGTGAACTACAGCAACAAAGTTTGGAAGAACCATCAATATGAACAGCCCCATATTAAAAAAAAATTATCTTACAATCAGCATGTATTTTGTTTGTATTAACTCCGCAACTGTCGTGTATCCGACCCCCTGATACAGATGTTTGTATCAGGGGGTCGGATACAAGCACGTTCCATTCGCGTAAGTTCGATTTTTTTTCTTTTTGTTCATCCGTACGAATAAATAGTTCGTTATATATTAGTCTACATTCTTGACTTATCCCCAATATATTGTAAGATAAAATGATTATTACCATTATGTGGATGTACAAAATATGTATCCGAGTCTCGCTCCGGGTTCTGGGGGTAGATCACGACTCGTCTTTGACTCGTCGTGATTTGCCCTTAGAACCCGGAGCTCGACTTGGATACATATTTTGTACATCCACATAATGGTAATAATCTCTATGTATCGACCAACTGATTTGGTTCAGAGTGAGTGATTGTTCATTCTATGCTTTGCTTTGCATAGTTTGTTTTGAATCTATCGTCCCTCTGTAGTAGGTTCGTTGGAAAGGTGGACTGTTATTCGAAACGGCCGATTTACAACAATAGTAGCTTATTTGTTGATTGAAACCAAATTGATAGGCGGTCAGTGAAAAGCGTGAGAAATATCACGATTATTTAGATTGATGATTTCATTTATTTGTAATTTCATAGCCGTTCAGGCCCCATTTCGGTAATTTAACAGCTGTAACCATGAGGGGAATTCTATTGTTTGTGGATTCAATGTTGATATTTGATTTCGATGGCATTGATTTCACATTACAAGGCTTGGAAGATAAGATCGGTGTAAATCGATTTGACACTGAATATGCTCGCGTGGCAAAGAAAGTAAACGTTACGACTTTACCAAATTGCACTGATTTTGGACAGCTAAAAGTGTTGTTGTTGTTGTATAGAAATCATTTGGGAAGCAGACAAACACGGAAATGGAAACAGGAAGTTGTGATAAATATAGTTCGGTCTTCAATCAAATGATGTTTTCGTACAAATACAAGTGTGACGGTTACCATTAATATTTGTGTGGATATATTTTTGTTTTGAAACCTATTTATCCAGTTTAATAGCGAGCGAAAGCGACCCGTAGGGTCGCGTGCTTCGCAAGCTATTAGGCAACACGTATGTACCGTTTGTATGAACTCAAAGCCAATCTCATCTCAAAGGCATCAACTTCAAAATTTTTCAACGGAAGTGGTACACAAGGACGCTGACATGTTTGCACATGGTGGAAATTGACGTTCGTAATTGAAGAAATGATTTATTTTCGTAGGAAGTAGTTAACGAGATGAGACTACACGAGAATGACTCTGGCTGATTAAACCTCTAGGATTTTTTCCCAAAGGAACCGGGGACAAATGAGGTTACATTTTGTCAAGGATACTCGGAAGCTAGAACAAGTGATGACTGTCCACCATTGCTTTCACCCTCACTGGGTCAAGGGATCCTTAATAGGAAACCCCAAGCGGGCCGTAGGCCCGCAAAGGGTTCCACATACCCAGTCAGATAAATGTGTTCCAGAACAGAATTCTCTACAGCCGTCAATGTGATTTTTGAAGTGGACAGTAAATTTCAGTGAAAACACTACGTAACTTCCGCTGTCGAATTGCCCATGCAATTGCAATTGGCCTGCCCCCTCTAGGAATCAAATGTACTCTGTTGCAACTTTATTCGCCTCAAAGATTTGCGTGATACATTGGCCGACATATCTACACTTCAGGGGTTGCCAGGCCTTCTCACCCGAGAACCGCGACAAATCAGCGGCCGGCCAAAGAGTTATTATTATTACTCGAGTTCTGTCCTTCTGGAGGTTTGTCAATATGCTCCGCTGATGATCTCGTCATTTCAGATCGAACTCTCAGTCTTGATTTCGTTACAGCTTGTCTGCCAGTGACAACCTCAATCGAAAAAAACGTACATATAACCGATAATATAAGTTTATAACGGATAATTGTTGTTATATTGGTGCTATTGTATACAGACATGCATTGACATGTATCTCGTGAAATATCAAGATGAACAGAAACTCAGTTTTTGAATTATCCAAATGTGAAGGTGTTGTAAAGGAAAAGTTTGCTTGAAAAAAGGGTATACGGACGTTTCGTCCCCAAGCCGAGTCGTCCGCTTGTCATAATGTCAAGGAAAATATTGTCTGTACATTTTTTACATTTCGAACAGGACACCCACCCCCTACTAACGTGTGACATTTCCCCAACATATAAAGCCTCCTGATGTTGTATTTATGTTAAGAGTGTGATGTACATCATCTTTAAGGTTTGAAACACAAATGATGTCGTATATTGGCTGATATAATGATATGTTTTTAAAAAATGCAAAAAATTGCCCAAGTTGGAAATGCACATTTTTGGTGCACTCAAGAGACTCACCCACCCCCACATCACGTCTTGCAAATTTTTGGTGCCCCCAGGATCCCCCTCCCCCTGGAATAATTGCAAAATTATAAGATTGTGTTACAGAACTTAATATAACAAGTTTTGATGCATTTCTTAATATAATTATAACACGTTTTGATGCGTTTCTTAATATTATTAATTCCTATAATACATTTGCTAATAATTTTGAGATTATTCATTGTAAAGTGCCGGTGCTCTTCCAAGAATAATTGCAAAATTATAAGATTATGTTGCAGAATTTAATAAACCATAAATTTTGATGCGTTTCTTAATATAATTAATTCTTATAATACATTTGCTAATAATTTTGCTATTATTCATTGTAAAGCGACGGTGCGCCTCGAATAATTGCAAAATTATAAGATTATGTTGCAGAACTTAATATAACAAATTTTGTTGCATTTCTTAATATAATTAATTCTTATAATACTTCTATTAATAATTTTGCAGTCATTCACTGTAAGGTGCCGGTGGAGCTCTTCAATGAAAAATTGCAAAATTGTAAGATTATGTTGTGGAACTTAATATAACGTACATATACTTTAAGAACTTTTACTGTAATAATATAATTATTATAGGTAATCCATTAGAGCTGGGAGGTTATTGAATTTTGGGTCGGTTTCAACTCGGTTTTTAATAAAAGAGTCGGGTTACGGTTTCGGTTTTGTTTTTTTTATTAAACAGATTCTGAACCAAAATAACAGAAAAAAATTAAGTTGTATGAACTAAATAATGATTGAATAAACTCTCCCTGAGTGTGTAAAAACTTTGTCGAGTCGTTGACACTTGGAAATAATATAAACAAACTTTAAGGACGAACTCTCGTGGTCTCTGCCGAAGACTCGAAGTTAATTAAAAATAATTTGTAGCTAACACAATGAGTCACTACCGGAAATTGGGTTAATAACTTTCCATGCTCACAAGAAATATATTTATGACAATATTTACACTCAGCCGACTTTGAAGTTTTATCAGTTTTGATAAAGTGTTCCCATATAGGGTTCTTCTCGACTGTAACTGCCGCCATTGTTTCAGAAAAAACCACGTAAAAACGTTATTCTCACGTGACATTCAAATAACCGAGAAAGTCGGTTTTTCAGTTTATCGTCGGTCTTGGTTGTCGGTTATTTTTTCATAACCGAAACTGAGTTGTTTTTCGGTTAACCTCCCAGCTCTATAATCCATTGAATAAACAGTAATTAAAATTTATTTAATGGCTGGATAGTTTATTTTGTTCTGACATTTCTGTTTTCAGAATTTCACACGTATATGAAATTTAATGCAAGGAGCTACATTAAGATATATTACAATGGAGGTACATTAAGATATATTACAATAGGTAATATACAATAAAGTATACAATAAAATTATTATATAAATAAATAAAAAAATGATTCAAAATACAATACCTGAATACTTTCCCCCAGCGAACGAGTTTCGGACGTGTTGGGTATAATTGTAGAGGACGACTTGGTTAAAATTGCAGCGGACGATTTGGTTAGCAGACGAAATGGGTGTAATTCGAAAAAGTGATACTGACAGGTTGCTTTCAGTCCCGTTAGAAACCAAAACAAAGTAATAATGTGTTACTTTTTGGTGCATCTGTATTTCTGAACAGTGCTTCGTAGTTTCAAACACTAAAAAATGGAAAATAATAACCCTTTTGGATATTTACCGCCATTGAAAATGGCATGTCATCTTTTTTCGGGAACTGGGGGAATGTTCGGCCTGGGGAGAACTAGGCCCAAGGAAGATTCATCCAAAAGAAAAGCAGTACACATCTGTTAGGATATTTTAGATACGCTACGATATTCGTTTTAACTCCTGAAAATAATTCTTAACAAAAATATTAATAGATTGTTCGATATTTATTGAAAAATGTTAATACAATGTATATCGTCGAGCAATTATCTCTGCAGTAAATTCACATTCAATGTGTTCTGTAATAATTAAGCCTTTTATTAAGGTCTCTCATCTGTTAGAATGGTATCCAATCACTTCGGCTCCAAGTCATTTCATCCTCTGGTCAATTTGACCTCAAAGTCATCTCTGCCCTAGTCACTTCGGTCCCTTGGTCATTTCGGCACCATTTTAAGTGTAGAGATCTACATGTATAAAGATCAGTGCATAGTTCATGTTTAGAAATAATGGGTAATTACCTTTATTAAGTAATGTTCAGTTATTTGTATTTACACAGTGTACAGAAAAGTTATACACAACATTAAAAATTATCCATGTGTTCAATTTTACATACATTTAAGATGCTATCTGTATAAGTAAGAGAAATTATTTTACTTTGAAATTTTGCAAAGTATATGCAGTCATTCATTCATATTGTTATGCACAATTCCTAGTCACCTTCCAGTTTGAGGTTCACAGGGTTTCTTTTTCTTTTCTTTTTTGTGAAACAACCACCAAACTGCGATTTTGATACTACCATAAATATGTCCACATTGTCTAAAACACAGAGCAGAATCCTTGTAGTTATGCACAATTCCTAGTCCCCTTCGAGTTCGCTGTCCACGGGGGTCTGACCCCAGTACCCCACTTCCAAGGCATACACTCAAACCAAATAACATTACTGACCCTCGCTTCTGGCTGTCGTAGATTCATAAGCAAATACAATTATTCAGGTCGCAAGGGATTTCAAATCCCACATTGTCCATGTGCACCTTCGACGTGCTGAAACTTTTCTTTTATTTATTCATCATGAAAGAAAATCTACTAGACATATATCATATGTATACCTGAATATCTAATTGAGAGATATAAATGTTGAAAAAAAATTAAATAGAAAAATGTTAAAATTCAAACAATATTTGAAAATATTTAAAGAGGCCGAAATGACCTGGTATATTGGGGCTGAATTGACCTGCGGCCGTAATGACTGGGACCGAATTGACTTGGGGCCAAAATGACTGGAATTCATGAGAATTGCATCCAAACTGTCCTCCAACAATTTGACCCAAACTGGATACTAGTACTAATCTAACCCAAACCATCCTTTGGCAATTTGCCCCGAACTGTTCTCCAGAATAGGGACACATGATTCTTATTGATTTATTTATTGGGGTTTAATGACACTTCGATAGCCAGGGTCACTTCATGTCGGACAGTTTTACATATGGGAAAAGCCAGAGAGAACCATTGAGCAATTACAAATATCTAACGTACAAACAGCACACAAGCTGGGTTAGCATTGGTTGAAGACAAGTGTACGATTGACTTGCAGTATGCCTTGGTACGCAATGGTACTACATGGGCAATGGGAATGAAGTGTATTGCCCAAGGAAACAAAGTGGTTGCCGCAGGTGGGATTTGATAGAGGACCCTTTGGCTTGCAGCCTACACCTCTAACTACTGAGCCCTTTAACCTTCAAAACTGTATAGTACCAGCTAAAACATGTTGTAGAATGACCACATGAAAATTTCACAAGTACATCGTTTCATTATTAGTTTGTGATATTTGTTTTTGCTCAGTTTGCTGTACAGTGGAACCCTGTTAATTGAAGAGCGACTTTGCCAATAACATTATTCAATTAGCAGGAGTATTCAATTAACAGGGATTGTGTCACTTTCCTGTATTCCAGAGATAAACTTAGCATTTATTCTATTATATTTTGTTTGACAGAGCTCCATGAGCTCTGTCAAACAAGATATAATAGATTAAATGCCTGTATTGAATGTACTGAGGCCAAATTGGTCTATAACAAAGGAAAGCTGGGAAGAGTCAGGGCAATTTCTCAACATGTTACAAGATTTTTTATTCAATTAACAGGAGATTACTCTATAACCTATATTCAATTACCAGGTCAAATTTGTACTGGAGGCATGGTAAATCGTTTTGTGTTGGGAAATTACATTCTATTAACAGGGATATGCAATTAAGATATATCCAATTAAGTGGGCACCACTGTATAACCACCCCCCATGCCCCCCCCCCCCCCCCCCCCACACACACACCCCAATCAAAACCATCATTCAAAGGTCTTGGATTCAGCAAATTTGATTTCTTTATTTATTGGGTTTAACAACAGTTTTTACAGCCAGGGC
Source organism: Pictodentalium vernedei (assembly GCA_031216915.1). Lineage (NCBI taxonomy): Eukaryota > Metazoa > Mollusca > Scaphopoda > Dentaliida > Dentaliidae > Pictodentalium > Pictodentalium vernedei. Next base: position 199,603,858 of record CM062296.1, on the reverse strand, counting down.
CACCCAACAGTTTTACTGGGGGAGGAACCCAGCCAGAGCACCCGGAGAGAACCACCGAGCAACAGTGACAAGCAACTGTCAGGCTTCTCAACATTGTTACTCCAAGCAAGCAGGGTTAGCATTGGTTGAAGACAAGTGCATCATCGATGTGCAGTACGCCTTATTTCAGTTGCGGCTTGCCGCAGTTGGGATTCGAGCTGAGAACCTCTCAGCTTGTTTTGGGAAGGTTTTTTTTAGGGTCCTGCGAATATTCGAGATTCGATTTGATATCGATACCATAAGTATGCTTCGAGATCGATCCCGAATCAGTTTCAGGATTCGATTTTTTCGAATCTCTCATACTAACTTCAATTTGTTACATTTCCAACAAAAATAGGATAAAACTGTCATTAGAAAATTCATTCATGTAGGCTCAATTCCTATTTATTTGAGTAATTGACAATGTTTAATTGTTAGATAAGGTGTGAATTTGGCCCAGAACATTATCCATAGTTTTGGTTTTTAAAGGCTTAACTTGTTACTATTCACGTTCTTAAGAACGTGAATAGTAACAAGTTATGCCTTCAAAAACTAAAACTATGGACAATAGGCCTAGCTGTTTCAGCGACGGTGCTACAGAGAATATTTAGTTATTGGTGTTTAAGGTGTTCACTCCGTCGCATAAGGTCATCACAGTGTTCCGTAACTTCCGTTTGATGCAATATGAAATAACTTGTCTTTTAAGATTTGATTTGGGATTCAATTCGATGTGGATATCAGAGGCATGATTCGATTCGAGATTCAATTCGAAAAGAAATTTGTGATTCGCAGATCCCTATTTTTTTTTTAGTTCCAGCTTCATTAAGGTTTGTCTCATATCCCACTTGTAATTTTGTCATAATTAGTAATCATAAATCCTTAAAATAAAACAATAGAAAAAATGCATAGAATATTTAAAAAAAAAAATTCTGTGAGGATTTGACCGCAGAGGTGATGACATGCGACCACCACTGAGACCGAATATTCTCAGAAAAAGTATGAGGGCTGAATCTTTCTGTGACTGAATCTTCATGAACCCCTTTTTTTCAAACTAAATTGCCCATTACTTATAAAGCACCATAACTAAGGAAAAAACAATACTATGAAATTTCCAAGTCTGAAATTCTATAAATTGCAAATAAATTTACACAAATTATATAGCAAAATAAAGGATGTGGTGTATAGAACCCCAAAAGTATGTGTGCACCTCACACACTGACACACAGTCGCTATCAGACATCAAGGGTTCCTGAAAGTGTGCTATCGGTACCATATTTGTACCATAGCTGATAATAATAAAATAATATTTCATAAGAACAACAAACACAGGAATTCAAAATGCAGCCTCAGGGCAGCATGGTGGTGAATGCCAACGCTGTCAGATTGTCCTTGAAAGGGGGAGTCCTTTACAAATAGGTTTTTGTTTTGTGATACTCTGGATACTCCCCATTTTTAGCTCAGCTTTGACATAGTCATATTTAAGGTTATGTCATAGCCCATTGTCCGTCTGTTTGGGAACAACAATTCAATACGGCTCGGGCTAGAGGCTTTATTTATGAACCGATCTTTACGAAACTTCTTGGGTATCTTTGTTATCACCGTGGGACGAGTGTTTTTGGGTGCGGTCCAAAATGCAAGATGGCCTCCAGCAGTCATTTTGTACAGAAATTAGTGCAATCAGTTTTTTGTTCAGAACTTATGTATGAAAGTTCTGATTTGAATAAATTTCTGTATGAATGTTTAGTAACATGGAGTACATCACATATAATAAAGGGCTTTTTCTCATGCTGAAATTATGGAAATTAGATGAACTTTAATTTATTCAGTGCTACTTAACATGTATACCCAGTAAGTGCACATGTCAATACGGCTCGGCTAGGCTGTATTTATGAACTGATCTTCATGAATCTTCTTGAGTACCTTTGTTATCACCTTGGGATGAGAATGAGTGTTTTTGGGTGCAGCCCAAAATTCAAGATGGCTACCAGTGGCCATTTTGTACCGAAATTAGGTACAATCAGTTTTTTGTACAGAACTTCTATACAACTTGGGCTAGAGGCCGTATTTATGTACCGATTTTACAAAATTTCTTGGGTACCTTTGTTATCACCATGGGGTTAGAATGAGTGTTTTTGGGGGGAGTCCAAAATTCTCGATGGCCGCCGGCAGCTATTTTGTACTGAAATTACTGCAATCAGTTTTTTGTACAGAACTTCTGTATGAAAGTTCTGATTTGAATAAATTTGTGTATGATTGTTTAGTAACATGGAATACATCACAAAAATACAGGTTTCTTTCTTGTACAGAAATTATGCAAATTAGACGAACTTTGATTTATTCAGTGCTACTTATACACAGTAAGTTCACATGTCAATACGACTCGAGCTAGGGGCTGTATTTATGAACCGATCTTCACCAAGCTTCTTGGGTACCTTTGTTATCACCTAGGGACGAGAACGAGTGTTTTGGGGTGCGATCCAAAATTCAAGATGGCTGCCAGTGGCCATTTTGTACCAAAATTAGGTACAATCAGTTTTTTGTACACAACTTCTATACGGCTCAGGCTAGAGGCCGTATTTATGAACCGATCTTTACGAAACGTCTTGGGTACCTTTGTTATCACCGTGGGATGCGAGCGAGTGTTTTTGGGTGCAGTTCGAAATTCAAGATGGCCACTAGCAGCCATTTTGTACCAAAATTAGTGCAATCAGTTTTTTGTACAGAACTTCTGCATGAAAGTTCTGACTTGAATAAATTTTTGTATGAATGTTTAGTAACATGGAATACATCTCAAAAAATACTGTATAATACAGGTTTTTTTCTCTTGCAGAAATTATGCAAATTAGATGACCTTTGATTTATTCAGTGCTACTTATACACTGTAAGTGCACATGTCAATACGCTAAGGCTGGAGGCTGTATTTATGAACCAATCTTCATGAAACTTCTTGGGTACCTTTGTTATCACTTTGGGATGAGAACAAGTGTTTTCGGGTGCGGCCCGATATTAAAGATGGCTGCCGGCTTTCACACTGTTGCTTACTGAGGTGAAGTCACTTTACCATTACCAAGCTACCTACTAAATACCAAAGGGAAGATTTTTCAGCGCACTCTTATTACTTCAGCACCCATAATTCTCAAATATGGCATTAAAACGAATCACATACTAGTACTGCTTAAATCTATTTACATAATCAGAATACACCATCAGGGATGCATTAGCCCAGTAGGTAGAGGTGCAGACTGCAAGCCGAGAAATCCTCGGTTCGAATCCCACCTGCGGCAACAGCTTTGTGTCCTTGGGCAAGACACTTCACCCCCACTACCCATGTGGGGGCAAGGTATGCCCTGTACTAAGGCATACTGCATGTTCTTGGTGCACCTGTCTTCGAACAAGGCTAACCCTGCTTGTGTAGTATGTTGGGGAGCTCACAGTTGCTTGCCATTGCTCAGTGGTTCTCCTGGGGTACTCTAGTTTCCTCCATCCATAAAACTGACATGGTCACAATAAGCTGTTGTGCAGATAAATGTGACCTTAAACACCAATAAATAAATAACAAAAAGAACACACCACCTCATACCCGTTTCTCTCCTGTTTTTATTCACCTTGGTATTCCTCGGTTTGCCTCGGTGTTTAGTATGCCTGCCAGAAAAGGAGTGATTTCTTTTTCTAAAAGAGCAAAACAAGAAACAGTAATTTTTAACAGGTAGTAACGAAATAATTTTCATGAAGCGCACAATTTTATGTTAGTTAATAGCTGAAAAAACGCAGGGTGATATTTGCAAATCTTATTTTATTACTGGCACCAGGTACTGGTAATGAAAATTGTTTGTCATCAATACTTGATCAAGTTTCTGACAAAGCACATTATACTATTCCAATATGTCAGCTACTGGACATAAGCACACAATTTGATGTTGGTTTACCATTATACTGGTGCTTAGCCAGGATATCTAAGTTACATGTAGGGGCAAGAGTAATATCTAGTGGGAGTGGGGCCGGGTAATAAAGAATATGATGCACAGAATCACCTGAGCCACATAGCAGTGTGATAGGGGTGAGGACAAGAGGGTGTGTGACCCTCTCATCAGTGGAGGGGTCGGGTGCACCCCCCACACCCCCCACTCCCCCCCCCCCCAAAAAAAAAAATTCAAGACAGTAAAACACAATTACCTTGAATCTGTGTCCTTTTGTGTCCATAATAAGTTGCGAACAAGCATAAATATCTAGATATTAAAATGTCTTTTGGGATGTTCATTATATGGGTTAACAGGAGAGAGGGGTGGCGGCATGAATGAAATTGGGGACCGAATATTCTCTGAAAAAGTATGAGGGCTGAATCTTCCTGTGACTGAATCTTCATGAACCCCTTTTTTAGCTCAACTTTGGCGAAGCCAACTTTGAGCTTATGCCATGGCCCGCCGTCCGTCTGTCCGTCAACAATTGGATACGGCTTGGGCTAGAGGCCGTATTTATGAACCGATCTTTACGAAACTTCTTGGGTACCTTTGTTATGACCGTGGGAAGGGAACGAGTGTTCTTGGGTTTGGTCCGAAATTCAAGATGGCTGCCAGCCGCCATTTTGTACCGACGATGCAGAAATCTGTTTTTTGTACAGAACTTCCATATGAAAGCTATGATTTGAATAATTTTTTGTATGAATGTTCAGTACCATGGGATACATCACATATAATACGGGTTTTTTTCTCGTGCGTAAATTATGCAAATTAGACTAACTTTGATGTTTTTTGGTGTTACTTTCAGCACTGTAAGTGCAAATGCCAATACGGCTCGGGCTAGAGGCCGTATTTATGAACCGATCTTTACGAAATTCCTTGGGTACCTTTGTTATCACCGTGGGATGAGAACGAGTGTTTTTGGGTCCGGTCTGAAATTCAAGATGGCCAATGGCAGCCATTTTGTACAAAATTTGGTGCAATCAGATTTTTGCACAGAACTTCCATATGAAAGCGCTGATTTGAATAATTTTTTGTGTGAATGTTTAGTACCATGGGATACATCACATATAATACGGGTTTTTTTCTCGTGCAGAAATTATGCAAATTAGATGAACTTTGATTTTTTCAGTGCTACTTACACACAGTAAGTACACATGTCAATACGGCTCAGGCTAGAGTCTGTATTTATGAACCGATCTTCACGAAACGTCTTGGGTACCTTTGTTATCACCTTGGGACAAGAACGAGTGTTTCTGGGTGCGGTCCAAAATTCAAGATGGCTGCCAGAGGCCATTTTGTACCGAAATTAGGTCTAATCAGTTTTTTGTACACAACTTCTATATACGGCTCAGGCTAGAGGCCGTATTTATGAACCGATCTTTACGAAACTTCTTGGGTACCTTTGTTATCACCGTGGGATGAGAACGAGTGTTTTGGGGTGTGGTCCAAAATTCAAGATGGCCACCAGCAGCCATTTTGTACCAAAATTAATGCAATCAGTCTTTTGTACAGAACTTCTGTCTGAAAGTTCTGATTTGAATATATTTTTGTATGAATGTTTAGTAACATGGAATACATCACATATAGTACGGGTTGTTTTCTCGTGCAGAAATTATGCAAATTAGATGAACTTTGATTTATTCAGTGCTACTTATACACTGTAAGTGCACATGTCAATACGGCTCGGGCTAGAGGCTGTATTTATGAACCGATCTTCACAAAACTTCTTGGGTACCTTTGTTATCTCCTTGGGACGAGAACGAGTGTTTCTGGGTGTGGCCATTTTGTACCGAAATTAGGTCCAATCAGTGTTTTGTCACAACTTCTACACAGCTCATATTTGTGAACTGATCTTCACGAAACTTCTTGGGTACCTTTGTTTTCACCTTGGGACAGGAATGAGTGTGTTTTGGGGTGCCTTTGTTATCACTGTGCTATGAGAACAAATATTTTGGGGTTCAGTCAGACCCACTCTGGGACTCGAAGATTTTTTTCTAGTTTAGCATCTGACTGTCACCCACCTTTACAATACATTACCTATACATTTGTTACAGGCAACGGCCAGTATTTATGTACAGACTGTTACAATACTTTATATGTACCTTTGTTATCAGGTCATTACCTAGATGTTTCTCATTGCTGTGTCACATACTATACATGTACATGTCTTTGTCTTGACAAGTTGAGCTACAGTGTCATTGACACTTTCATTTCAAACTAAATTGTCCATTACTTATAAAGCACCATAACTAAGGCAAAAACAATACTATGAAATTTACAAGTCTGAAATTCTATAAATTCCAAATAAATTTACACAAATTATATTGCAAAATGAAGGATGTGGTGTATAGAACCCCAAAAGTATGTGTGCACCTCACGCACTGACACACAGTCGCCATCAGACATCAGCAGTTCCTGAAAGTGTGCTCTCGGTACCGTATTTGTACCATAACTGATAATAATAAAATAATATTTCATAAGAACAACAAACACAGGAATTCAAAATGCAGCCTCAAGGCAGCATGGTGGTGAATGCCAACGCTGTCCCATTGTCCTTGAAAGGGGGAGTCCTTTACAAATAGGTTTTTGTTTTGTGATACTCTGGATACTCCCCATTTTTAGCTCAACTTTGACAAAGTCAAATTTAAGGTTATGTCATGGCCCATTGTCCGTCTGTTCGGGAACAGCAATTCAATACGGTTCGGGCTAGAGGGTGTATTGGTGAACCGATCTTTACGAAACTTCTTGAGTACCTTTGTTATCACGTGGGGTGAGAACAAGTGTTTTTGGGTGCGGTCCAAAATTCAAGATGGCCTCCAGCAGCCATTTTGTACAGAAATTAGTGCAATCGCCATTTTTGTACAGAACTTCTGTATGAAAGTTCTGATTTGAATAAATGTTTCTATGAATGTTTAGTAACATGGAGTACATCACATATAATACCGTTTTTTTTCTCGTGCTGAAATTATGCAAATTAGATGAACTTTAATTTATTCAGTGCTACTTACATGTATACCCAGTAAGTGCACATGTCAATACGGCTTGGGCTAGGCTGTATTTATGAACTGATCTTCATGAAACTTCTAGGGTACCTTTGTTATCACCTTGGAATGAGAATGAGTGTTTTTGGGTGCAGTCCAAAATTCAAGATGGCTACCAGTGGCCATTTTGTACTGAAATTAGGTACAATCAGTTTTTTGTACAGAACGTCTATACAACTTGGGCTGGAGGCCATATTTATGAATCAATCTTTACGAAATTTCTTGGGTACCTTTGTTATCACCATGGGGTGAGAATGAGTGTTTTTAGTTTAAACAATATTTATTTCAGATCAAGTAAAATTTACAAAGAACAACGACAAACAAATAACAGAATATAGCTGAAAAAACCTGGTGCCAGTAATAAACAGTGTAAAAATTTGTGGAATTTTTACACTGTTTATTACTGGCACCAGGATAAGATAAGATAAATTGTTGTTTGTCATCAATACTTGATCAAGTTTCTGACAAAGCACATTATACTATTCCAATATGTTAGCTACTGTACATGTACATAAGCACACAATTTGATGTTAGTTTATACTGGTGCTTAGCCAGGATATCTAAGTTACATGTAGGGGCAAGAGTAATACATGTATCTAGTGGGAGTCAAAAAGAATATGATGCACAGAATCACCTGAGCCACATAGCAGTGAGATAGTAGTGAGGACAAGAGGGTGTGTGACCCTCTCATCAGTGGAGGGGGTCTGGTGCACCCCCCCCCCCCCAAAACAAAAAAAACAAAAAAAAACAACAAAAAACAAACAAACAAAAAAACAAACAAAATTTGAAATTAAAGACAGTAAAACACAATTACCTTGACTCTGTGCTGCCTTGGACTGGTCACTTTCCGTGGATGGGCAATATTTCTGCGGATGCAATGATATTAGTTTTCAAACATTGTTTACAGCAATAATCAGCAAAAATTTAATTAATGAACCACAGGATACAATTCAGTGCTTCATTAATTAAAATTTTATTGATGATGATTTTCTATCATCTGGAAAAAACATGCATGGACATCATGCACTGCCCATGCAAGGATTATGACCAGCAACTGTACTGTATGTCTGTGTTACTGCTATGAGCAGGGACTAATCTAAATGGGTGGGTGTGTTTACAAATATTAATATTTTTTAACACCTGATAACAAAGTAATATAAGTTTATAAACAACCACACAATTGACTTTTAATTACAATACTCCTAATTCCTATTAAACATACAGGAATGTTTATTAATTTTGTGGAATTTTTACACTGTGTATGGAGCGTATTTGGGCCTGTATGTTTGTTAAAATTGCCCTTCCACTACGGAGGACTTTTTGAAATCAGTCTACACTGGATTGTGTGGTATTCCTTTGTATAAGACAGTGCATTCATTGTAATAATATTCATGCATAAGTTCATGTTTTTGGTTTGTTTTAGGCCTGATAATCTACAGAATAGCATGGGTGGCGGTGTATTCGGAGTATTCCATCGCTTGAGTGCAAGAAGGCTTTGCAATGCTATATATAGCATAAACCTTGTTGCACTCCAGTGACAAATTTATCAATTTTAATAACGTGGGTAAAATATCGGACATGAACCATTTAATTTTTTTTTTTTTAACTCACTTCGACAAAGTCAAGCAGCGCATATCTAATCACTCTCCGTCCATTGTCCATCCGTCTGTCATCCATCAACACCATGTTTTGGTCAATTCAAGTTAAAGTTTGAGTGAGTAATGGTACCAAAGGGGTATTACATTTTTGTAATACATGCCCAGCCCCATAGGGAGGGGGTGGGGTAAAATGCTCCCAAAATATTTTTAAAATCTTATGAACCAGTGGGTACAATGACTTGATATTCGTTATGGAACTGCCTTTTGAGATGTAGAATCACGTGTGTTCAAACGTACTTTGTGAAGCATTATTTGGCTTTATAATGGCAGTGGTTAGATTTTTGGTACTACCCAAAATTTCCATTTTCCGAACCGATGGTCCGATTTGAATGAAATTCAGTATGTGGTAATATTGGGTCATAAATACTTGCCTCATGGAACCCCAGGAGTGAAAAATAGAAATGTTTTCAAACTCCCATGTTTCCCAAACCACTTGGAACAGAGAACAGTTATGGTATGAAGCATCCTTAGGACCAGTAGAATTGAATGGTAAAAAAATGCCCTCTGTTGTTGTTAGAGAGTTCTGCAGAGGGCATCAGAATAATGTTGGCGCAGCATTTTTGCAAACATTTTAGAAAATCTTTTCTCAAGAACCAGTGTTCAGAATCTTTTGATATTTGGTGTACAGCATCCATAGAGGGGTCAGATACAAGTTTGTTAAAATGAAGCCCATACATTCATATTTGGACTCAATGCAGGAGCCCAAATTTTATGGGGAATTTTCTTTAAAAATCTTCTTCAGAACCATGAGTCAGAATTTTTTTATGTTTGGTACCCTCATTGTTATGATGATCAGATTCAAGATTGTTCAAACCAAGTCCATATGTTAATATTTGGGCTTCCTTTGGTAGTCCAAATTTTAACTTAGGGCTATATGGGGAAGTTTTTTTAAAAATCTTTTTCCCCAGATCCACCAGTCAGAATGCTTTCGTATTTGGTATACAACATCTCTAGGGGGGGGGGGGGGGGATTCACATTTTGGGCTCGCTATGGTAGCCCAAATTTGAACTCAGTGCAATATGAGGAAATTTCTTTAAAATTTTGTTCTTCAAATCCACCAGTGAGAATGCTTTCATATTTGGTATACAGCATCTCTAAGGAGATCAGATTCAACTTTGTTCAAATCGAGTGCCTGGGTTGATATTTGAGCTCCCTATAGGAGCCAGAATTGGCCAAGTAGCTGAAGAATTAGACAATTTTTATTCAGTACCCTCTAGAGGTGAAGAGTAATCTACATAGGTTGTATCAAGGGGCTTGAGAGGGGAGCTCCACATTTTACATCATGATCAACTAAAGAAAAGGCATGATGCTTGGACTGTTTTTGTCACTCCTGAGGGGCTTAAAGATATGCAGTGTATCCTATGGAGATGGATTGCTTAATGTAGATTCATTCTTGGACTCTTATATCGTGTTCTGTTCTCTGTTTATATCATGTTCTGTTCAAGGTGAGCACTTCAGGCCCTGTGGGGCCTCTTGTTTATTTATTTATTGGGTTTTAACAACACTTTCAAAAGCCAGCAGCTACAAGTTTCTTCTCTTCTTGAACCAATCGTCTCGCTCAACTGCAGCACTCAGGGTCCACTGAGTTTTAGCTCACCTGACTTTCAGTCAGGGTGAGGTGTATTGATCACTCGCCGTCCGCCGTCCGTGAACTTGGTGTTTGCGTCTTCTCCAAAACTGCTGAACCGATTAATCATTAGGTGAAATTTGAGATGCTTGTTTGTTATGACATTGCATTTTGATTTTGTTTAAATCAAGTTGCCCTGGCCCTCAGTAGGGCCATTCCCAAAAATTTTGCCTAAATCTTAAAAAATTTTCTCGTGAACCAGGAGTAGCAGAGATTTGATATGTGGTGTGCTGCTTCCTTTTGAGGTGTAGACTCAGTTGTGTTCAAGAGAAGTTTGTGGGTCTTTATTTGCCTTCATTATTGGAGGGCAAGTATTTTCGCCCCGCCCAAAATTTCTGTTTTTCGAACCAAGAGGCTGATTTGAACCAAATTTAATTTGTGGGTTTATTTGATCATAAGTAATTAATTTATGCCCCAAAATATTTTCCCATCCCCCCATGGGAACCGCAGGAGCTAAAAATAGAACAAAATTCAAAACGCACATATCTCCAAAACTACATGGCACTGAGAATTCTTATTTGGTGTGAAGCTTCCTTGGGACCAACAGAATGGAATGGTCTAAGCAAATTTCTGTCAGGTCTGTCATGGGGTACTTTTTCGGGACTTTGAAAAAATGCTTAGTCAGCATTCTGTAACACTGTGGGTAATGGAGAAAGCTTTTAAGACTCTTCTTCACCCAATTCACTCCTCCAAAACCTTTCAAATTTCACATATACCATCTTTGGAAGATTTTTTTACACGTTTATTGAAATCAGATCCCTGGGTCCATATTTGGGCTCTCTATGGGAGTCCAAATGTTGAAATTAGTGCAGTATGAGGAATATTCTTTAAAAATCTTTTTCTTCAGACCCACCAATCAGAATCTTTTGATATTTGCTATGCACCATCATTAGGCGGGTGAGATCTTCAAGCCAAGCCTATATTTTTGCTCACCAGTGTTTCGCAAATTGCGAGAACGGTGATTTCATTCCTGTGATGTTCTTGCAAATGCTTGTTAAGAAGATCCATATATACCATTCCCCCCAAAATATAAGCATTTTTTCATCAGATAAAATTTAATAAAATTAAATTAATTTTAGGGCTGAAACGATTAAAGGGTTTTCGTGATTGATTAATCGCATGGGTTAACCTTGGTTAACTGATTAATCACTTGCCCCAATAGGTCGCTGAATAATTGCTGTACCATTGACCATTTATATAATTAAAACTTTACTCAGCATAATGGACAAAACCGGGCAGCGCCATATACAAACATGTCCATTCAAATTTTATATTTTCAATTTTTGTCTTAAAACATAGCTTATGACCCCTCATTGGAACAAGCTCATTGAGCTTGTTCCAGTAAGGAGGGGGGGGGCGGTCATAAGCTATGTTTTTGAGACAAACATTGAAAATCTTTAGTAATTCAAGAATTTCTTGTGCAAGTATCATCTGCTACCTGCATTTGGTGAAGGGTTGAGAATGACCGTTTTTAGCTGATACAGTATAATGATCATGCAAGTGAACAAGTATTTTGGCACGTAACTGGCATGCATTTCTCTGTCTCATGCAATTGATGTGAGCCAGTGTAACAATGTTTGCCTGTTTTGGAGCAAGTTTGTTCCATAGTTAACCCATACAGGGTATTTTTTGTTTTTAAAAATTTGATTAGCAGTTTCCATCTTGGTTTCAAAAAGTGATGATAAATAGTGAATTTTAGCTTACCCAATATGAAAGAAAATGGTTAGCAATTGGACATTTTTGTATAGCATTTTGCGATGTGAATCCGGCCATATAGTACCGTACCTCAAAAGTAACGGTTAACCAATCAATTACTTTTTACGTGTACCCATACTATGTATGGTACACAGAATGCCGGCATCCGGGGTGACCATCCGTCATTTGTCCATCCTTTGTCCGTCCGTCCATCTGTCCGTCCATCCGTCCGTCTGTCCATCCGGTGTCCGTATCCATTTCTTTGGCATTCGATAACTTGAAAAATATTGCTTGGATTGTCAAGTTACTTTATATTTGTGTTCAGGTTACTGATGTGCCGAGCTGTATAGTTTTTGGTGTAAATCGGATAATTTGATCCTGAGATATTAACCCATTATCCTTCAAATTGAAAATTCCTCCAATCCCTTTGGCATTCGATAACTTGAAAATTATTGCTTGGATTGTCTAGTTACTTTATATTTGTGTTCAGGTTACTGATTTGCCGAGCTGTATAGTTTTTGGTGTAAATCTGATAATTTGCTCCTGAGATATTAACCCTTTATCCTTCAAATTGAAAATTTCTCCAATCCCTTTGGCATTCGATAACTTGAAAAATATTACTTCGATTGTCAAGTTACTTTATATTTGTGTTCAGGTTACTGATGTGCCGAGCTGTATAGTTTTTGGTGTAAATCGGATAATTTGATCCTGAGATATTAACCCTTTATCCTTCAAATTGGAAATTCCTCCAATCCCTTTGGCATTCGATAACTTGAAAATTATTGCTTGGATTGTCTAGTTACTATCCTTCAAATTGAAAATTCCTCCAACCCCTTTGGCATTCGATAACTTGAAAAATATTGCTTTGATTGTCAAGTTACTTTATATTTGTGTTCAGGTTACTGATGTACCGAGCTGTCTAGTTTTTAGTGTTAATCTGTTATTTTAATCCTGAGATATTAACCCTTTATCCTTCAAATTGAAAATTCCTCCAATCCCTTTGGGATTTGATAACTTGAAAAATATTGCTTGGATTGTCAAGTTACTTTACAATTGTGTTCAGGTTACTGATGTGCTGAGCTGTATAGTTTTTGGTGTTAATCTGATAATTTGATCCCAAGATATTAACCCTTTATCCTTCAAATTGAAAATTCCTCCAATCCCTTTGGCATTCAATAACTTGAAAAATATTGCTTGGATTGTCAAGTTACTTTATATTTGTGTTCGGGTTACTGATGTACCAAGCTGTATAGTTTTTGGTGCTAATCTGTTATTTTAATCCTGAGTTATTAACCCTTTATCCTTCAAATTGAAAATTCCTCCAGTCCATTTGGCATTTGATAACTTGAAAAATATTGCTTGGATTGTCAAGTTACTTTACAATTGTGTTCAGGTTACTGATGTGCTGAGCTGTATAGTTTTTGGTGTTAATCTGATAATTTGATCCCAAGATATTAACCCTTTATCCTTCAAATTGAAAATTCCTCCAACCCCTTTGGCATGAGATAACTCAAAAAATATCAATCCGATTGTCATGTTACTTTATATATTTATTCAGGTTACTGGTGTGCTGTGCTGTATAGTTTTTTATGTAAATCTGATAATTTGATCCAGAGATATTAACCCTTTATCCATCAAATTAGACACTCCTCCAATCCATTTCTATATATATGTACCCATACCTTGTATGGTGTACATAATGTCGGCATCCATGGTGGCCCTCCGTCATACAGCTTTCTACTAGTTGCGCGTATGGGTACACATCTGACGATTTCATCAGCCTATTTTTTTTATCATTCAAGATATTGATCATTGGTTAGTCAATTAATCGGTTAACCGTATCAGATCTAATTAATTTCTATAAACATGATTACTGCAATAGCCTTTGATGTGGTGGTTCAACAATCTAACAATCTATGTATTTGAAGATAAATAAGCATAATTCATGTGATTAAGACACATGTTGGAAATGGATCCCACAAAAATATATTTGTGAAACCCTGACTCACTGTGGGAGCCTGAATTATAATTTAGTTCAAAATGAGGAATTTGCTTTAAAAGACTTTTTCAGATCCAGTAGTCGGACTGTTTTGATGTTTGGTGTGCAGCATCCTTACAGGGGGAGGGGTGGGGGGGGGGGATTCAAATTTGTTTACGCCAAGTCCCTGGGTTCATATTTGGGCTCACTGTGGGAGCCTGAATTATAACTTAGTTCAAAATGAGGAATATTCTTCAAAAGTATTCTTCACATTCAGCAGTCAGAATATTTTGATATATACAGTATCCTCAGGGAGGTGAGATATAACTTTGTTAAAGCCAAGTCGCAGGGTTCATATTTGGGCTTCCTGTAGGAGCCCGAATTGTACCAAAATTTCTATTTTCCAAATTGAGAGGCTGATTTGAAGCGAATTTGATATGATGGGCTTATTGGGTTGTACATGTAAGTACCTAATTTATGCCAAAACATTTTCCGGTTGCCCTTGTGGGAACTGCAGGATCTAAATATAGAAAAAATTTAAAACGTCCATGTCTTCAAAACTACACGGCACTGAGAATTTTTATTTTGTGTGTCGCTTCCTTACGAACAGCCGAAAAGATTGGTAAAAAAAAATTGCCATCAGTTTTATCATAGGGAAGTTTTCCAGGACTTATGCGGAGTCATCATTTCAGTCATGGGAAAAACATTAAAGAATCTTCTTCTCCCATACCACTGCTCCAAAGGCTTTCATATTTTGCATATAACATCTTTGGAAGATTTATTCACAGGTTTGTTGAAATCAAATCCCTGGGTCCATATTTGGACTCTCTGTGATTAGATTAGTGCAATATGAGGAATATTTTTTAAAAATCTTCTTTTGATCCACTCTTCAGAATATTTTGATATTTGGGATGCTGCATCCTTAGAGGGGAGAGATTCAAGTTTGTTCGAGCCAAGTCCTCAGGTTCATATTTGGGCTCCCTGTGGGAGTCCAAATTACAGCTTAGTTCAATAAGAGGAATATTTTTAAAATCCAGTAGTCAGAATCTTTTGATATTGGTATATAGTAGCATCCGTAGGGATGTGAGATTCAAATTTGTTCAAGCCAAGTCCTTGGGTTCATATTTGGGCTCTCTGTGGGAGCCTGAATTATAACTTAGTTCAGTATGAGGAATATTCTTTAAAAATCCTTTTTTTTTGAGATCCACCGGTCAGAATCTTTTGATATTTTGTATAAGCTTTTCTTATGAGGGGCAGATGCAACTAAATGTTCAAATAAATTCCCTGGGTTGATATTTAGGCTACCACGTCAGGTGAATGCCATCAGGCCCTCTGGGGGCTCTTGTTTGTTTTCTGTTTGACAACATTGCCCTGGCTCTTCTATCTATATTTTTCATTTTAAGTTAGTCACTACTTTTATGTAGGCTTCCCAAATTTGTTACTGCATGTCTGTCTGTCCTTCAGATGAAATGTTTCTTTGCTTTTCATTTGCCCCCCCCCCCCCCCCTGCCCACACACACACATACAAAAATCTGGGCTGGCAAGTATTGAGTACTTTATCAAAAAAGTGGTACTCGAGTACTACAAGTACTGAGTACTTTGGACCCAGCCTATCACAAATATATTAAACATCAAAGAGTATATTATATACTTGAAACAAATACAGTACAGTGGCTGTGTACTGCTCACTTTCCATGGATGGGCAATATTTCCACGGATACAATAATATTTGATGCCAAACACTAACTATAGGTATAATCATCATAAATTTAATAAATAATGAAGCACCAGGTACAACCCCGTGCTTCAATTAAAATTTTGTAGATGATGATTTTTATTGACTGGTAAACGCACGAGTGGACATCACTGTCCACGCGTGTATTACAACCCGTCCACAGCGACTGTACTGCAACTTGTCCTCTTTGTGAACATATTTTCTACAATTTCACTCTCTTTGACAGAATGCATGCCTGTGGGGATTAAAACCAAAATAGTGAAAGTGCACTTGTGGATATTTGCAGCACAATCACAGCACTAATGAATCAATATTTGATGATTTTAGGAATTTTAACAGTGTCATGAGACACCACAGTAGCAGGTACTGATCATTCTGTTGGAAAAATTCACTGTTTTATGACTTGAGGTGCCTTAACTGAGAAAACTTAGGCTTTTTCTTACAAAGATTGCAAAATATGAAACACAATGTGAAATGTGTTCAGAAGAAAGAATGTGATTAAAAAATAATGGGAAATTCATGTCACCATCAATTTATTAAAAAATTAATATAGTTTTTTAGCTCACCTGAGCGAAGCTCAGTGGGAGCTTTACTGATCACATTCTGTCCGCCGTCCGTCCGGTGTTAACTTTACATTATTCAAATGTTGGGTAAATGTTTATTACCTAATGCCAATTAAGATTTGTTCAAATGAAGTTGCCCCCTTCTCCTGGGTGGTGCCATGCCCCCAAGAGGCACCAAAATCTTCTTCTCATCAACCAGCAGTAGCAGAGACTTGATATATGGTATGCAGCTTCCTTTTAAGGTGTAGACTTGGATTTCTTTAAGAGAAGTTTGATGGGCTAAATTTGGTGTCGTTATGGGAGGGACAAAATTGTTGGCCCGCCAAAAATTTCTATTTTCCGAACCGAGAGGCTGGTTTGAATCAAATTTTATGTGAGGGCTTATTGGGTCATAAGTACCTAATTTATGCCGAATTTTCTTTTTCTGTAGCCCCGTGGGAACAGCAGGAGCTAAAAATAGAAAAAAAGTAAAACGCCATATCTCCAAAACTGCACGGCACTGAGAATTTTTATTTGGTGTGAAGCTTCCTTAGGACCCACAGAAAGGATTGGTCCAAAAAAAATGCGGTCGGTTTTATCATAGGGTACAGTTTCGGGACTTTGAAAACACTTTTTAACACTGTAGGCAATGGGAAAAACATTAAAAAATCTTCTTCTCTAGATTCAGCAGGCAGAATCTTTTGATATTTGGTATGCAACATTGTAGGGAGGATCTGATTTGAGTTTGTTCAAATCCGCCCCCTGGGTTTATATTTGGGCTCAGTATAGGAGCCCAAATTCAAACTTAGTACATTTCAGGCAAATTTCTTAAAAAATCTTCTTCACCAGATTCAGCTGGCAGAATCTTTTGATATTTGGTATGCAACATTGTAGGGGGGATCTGATTCAAATTTGTTCAAATCGGCCCCCTGGATTCATATTTGGGCTCACTATAGAAGCATTTCAGGCAAATTTCTTTAAAAATCTTCTTCTCCAGATCCAGCAGGCAGAATCTTTTGATATTTGATATGCAACATTGTGGGGTGGATCTGATTCAAGTTTGTTCAAATCGGCCCACTGGGTTCATATTTGGGCTCAGTATAGGAGCCCAAATTTGAACTTAGTGCATTTCAGGCAAATGTCTTTGAAAATCTTCTTCTCAAGATCCAACAGCAGAATCTTTTGATATTGGGTATGCAGCATGCTTAGGGGGGTGAGATTCAAGTTGTTCAAGCCAAGTCCCCGGGTTCATATTTGGGCTCACTGTGGTAACCCGAATTATAACTTAGTTCAAAATGAGGAATTTTCTTTAAAAATCTTCTTCAGATCCAGCAGCCGGAATGTTTCGATATTTGGTATGCAGCATCCTTAGGGGGGTGAGATTCAAGTTTGTTCAAGCCATGTCCCTAGGTCCATATTTGGGCTCAATGGTCTCTGGCTTAATATTTGGTCTATCTATTGAAGCCCAAAGTTTAACTTAGTGCAGTATGAGGACATTTCTTTAAAACTCTATTTTTTCAGATCCACCTGTCAGAATCCTTTCATATTTGGCTTACAACATCTCTAAGGGGGTCAGATTCATGTTTGTTCAAGCCAAATCTATGGGTTAATATTTGGGCTCATTATGGGAGTGCAAATTAACTCAAAGCAACATGAGAAAATTTCTTTAAAAATCTTTTTCTTCAGACCCACTAGTTTAATGCTTCAATATTTGGTACAGAACCCTTTCATATTTGGTATCGCAGGAATGGGGGGTGGGGGGGTGGGGGGGTGGGGGTGCAGATTTGAGTTCGTCCATTTCAGGTCTGTGGCTTAATATTTGGGCAGGGGTGGGTTAGGTTCGAGGTTGTTCATAAATGTTCAAACCCATTCCTTAGAGCTTTTCCATAAAATTTGCCTTTCAGGCTGCAGTGACACAACAACCCTTGGAAGTTTGGCAGTACTTGTCTACAGCTGTCAGAATTGGAAGCAATCAGGAAGACCTATGCTAATAATCATCTGACATGGACACTAGAATTATGAATAATTTCATAACATTATTCCTATGTAGTGTCCATGAACCTTGACTAACTGAATCTGACCCAAAACACTTCTCTGAACCACCTTGTCAGGTGAGCGATTAAGGCCCCTGGGGGAGGGGGTGGGGGTGGGGGTAAAAATCAGTAGTTGGTGTTGTAAAAATTAAAAAGCTGTATTGGGTAAAGGGTTAACATGTATTATCAGTATGCAACAGGGGTTCAATCATACTGACCTAATAGGATCCTGGCCCATAGCAGGTCTGAATTCTCGGAACGATTTCCCCAAGAATGCAAATGGATTCTCCTAAATTTAGAGGAACTATAAGTCCTGCACAACCCCAATTTTGAAACAAAATTGTCATATTGTTTCATGGTGGTGGGGCACTATTTATCTTGCTGAATGATTAATTAAAACAGATTTTGTGAAAAGGTTTTGTGGGTAGTTTCAAAGAAAGCTGTGAATTCTTATCCCTCCTAACTTATTAGGCAACAGAGTAGAAATTCTGTCGGAGGCAATAACAGTTTTTAAGCCTATTTGACACAGATTGGACAGTTCTCTTCAAAAGAACAAATTTCCCATGCTTTTTACTAGACAGAAGCCAAAAGTTGAATTCTATTGCAGAAATGACTCTTTCATCACATGAAAGAGGTAAATGTATCTTTGGTAGGGTTGGGTTTGCTCATAGGTATAACTGTTGTAAATATTTTAATTAGATGTACCTGCCTCTAAAAGTTGCGCTCGGAAATTATGTAATTCCCAAAACTAAGCAGTCTTGGGAAAATATATTGTTTCAATAAACATTTGAAGAAGTCTACTGACATTTTGAATTACTGTTGAATGTTCCAGATGAACAAGGAGGATGATTTGAGGACTTTTAGAACCTAAAAATTTGTTTGACTATTGGTGTGTTTTGTTTGGGAATTCCCTGAGAAATATGAACATGTGACCAGCACTTCCCTTTCTGTTAGTTTTTCTTTTATTTGTTGCATGGCCCATGTTTAAAGATCAGAAAAAGGTTGTCTGAAGAGCTATACTTGACAAAAAATATTTGAATGTTAAATTTAAAATGATACGACCATATTTTTTCTCCTGAACGTTATAATGGTCGTTTATGGGAAAAGATTTAGTACTGTGAAACGTATTCATGTTTGGCTGAAATTAAACAATTGCAGGAATTCGACTGAATAAACCAAAATGTTTTTGGAGTAATGGTTGCGGAATGAAATATTTCAATATGTTGGATACTTTGGGGTTCCTTCTTACGCCTTGCGTATTGTCATATTATATTTTAATATATTGGGTTGGGGGGGGAGGGTGTGGGCTAATAGGTCACTGATTATGTCACGTGATGCCCATAGCAAGTAAAGCACACCCCTAACAACGGGCAAACTACTGGGTCAATTTTGACCAATTTTGATACATGGACCCAACATGCATTGGAAACGAAAACAGACAGGTCAATGGTGTCGTCGCGTGACTTCCCTAACAACCAGAGCGCCCCCTTAGCAAAGGGCTAACTACTGGTCCGATTTTGACCAAGTTCGGTATACGGACCCAAAATGCATTGCAAATAAAAACAGACATATCAATGTTGACGTCTCATGACTTCCCTAGCAACCAGCGCGCTCCCTTAGCAACGGGCTAACTACGGGGCCGATTTAGACCAAATTCGGTATACGGACCCAGAATACATTGCAAATGAAAACAGATAGATCAATGATGACGTCACGTGACTTCCCTAGCAACCAGAGCGCCCCTTAGCAACGGGCTAACTACTGGGCTGATTTTGACCAAATTCGGTATACGGACCCAAAATGTATTGCAAATGAAAACAGACAGATCAATGTTGACGTCACGTGACTTCTCTAGCAACCAGAGCGCCCCCTTAGCAACGGGCTAACTACTGGGCCGATTTTGACCAAATTCGGTATACGGACCCAAAATGCATTGCAAATGAAAACAGACAGATCAAAGTTTACGTCTCGTGACTTTCCTAACAATCAGGGTGCCCCCTTAGCAACGGGCTAACTAATGGGCCGATTTTGACCAAATTCGGTATACGGACCCAAAATGCATTGCAAATGAAAACAGATAGATCAGTGTTGACGCCACGTGACGTCATTAGCAACCAGAGCTCTCCCTTAGCAAAGGGCTAACTACTGGGCTGATTTTGACCAAATTCGGTATGCGGACCCAAAATGCATTGCAAAAACCCAGAAGCACAGGATTAGCTGTTACATAATTACTCTCAGAATTATCTGTTGTGATGACTACAAACAATACCGATACGTCGGTATTTTTTTCAGTGAAATTAATGAAAATGGCTTATTGAAATTGGCACATAAAGCTCTAGGCCTATTTAATTCAAACGACAAGTATGTCTGTGCTGGCTTGTGTAGTTTGTGTGTCTGTTGGGCAAATCGCCCAGAAACCTGGTCCAAATCGTCCACAAACATGGTCCGAATCGTACAATAGTCTGGTCCGAATCGGCCAGAAATATGGTCAGAATCGTCCATAGATCTGGGGCCGAAACGTCCTATATAAAAATCTGGTCCGAATCATGAAAGTAAATTTGTGATACTCAATCTTATAATTTTAAAGATTGCCTTTTCAGTAAAACTGCATTGGCATATTATCATCGTCCTTTTTTGCACAGCACTGATGTATTTTCTTGTTGTGGCTACTAACAGTTGGTAATAGTAACAATAAATGCTACACGCTATTTGTGAAAAAATAAAAATGAACGCAGCAATTTCCGTAACTCCTCGGATAAATTCCAGAAAACAACGACGCCATAAATATATCTTCCAATCAAAGCTATAATAAAATTATCTTTATCAGAGCATTGGAAAATATCTTCCAACCAAAACGCAGATAAAAGTAATTATCTCGAAATTTGGTTGGTCCCCTATTCTTTACCAGTAAATGTAGGCCTGCAGCACTTTAGGCCTGAGGCATCACTTTCGCTCGCTTTCAGGTTTGCCTAAATTTCATATTATTTTACGTGTCGACAATCATAATATTACGAAACAGAGGCGCAGTGATCCATTTCTAAAAATAGCATCCCTGGATAAGGAAATTGAAAAGTTGCCCTGCTATTTCGACTTTATCTCGCATTAATGGGATTGTCAATGTAATTTTCCCTCGTGAATGTATTGAGCGTTTTCAATTTTATCGCCCCGCAGATGTGAGAAGAGTGTGGCCGATTCTGCAGTTCACTGATCTTTGGAAACAATATTTTGCACAAGTTCACGATTTGCCTTGTATGGTTACAAGCCGTCATGTGACCGATTTTCCCTCATGTTTTCAAATGAAAGTTTATTTCTTTTTCGTGCATTTTCTTTGGTGCGTTTGTAGCACATAGGAAACGAAATGGTAACATGTGCTTTCTCCATGTCTGGAGTTCGAAGTCATGTATTTGAAACCTTGTCATTGAAACTTATCTATCGTAAAAATCGTAAAAATAATTTTTTTTCGTGCATAGGTGAATATATTCCACTCCCTTGTACTCTGGTCATTATTTTGATATATCATATGACTTTGTTTAATTCTTTTATCAGTGTTTTGGGCATGGGTGAAAATTTCCAAAAAAATCCCAAAGTTTTGTTGGGGCGACCACTTAAGGTGACATTGTCATTTCGCAGACTACAATGTTTGACTGTGGCTATTACAACATTGCCGGGTGCACACCAGAGGTTGCATCTAAGCCTATATACATTTAAGGGATGTTTTGGGTGTTTGGTGATTCTATTCGTCGGTGCTATTCATAGCTGATGTATCTGCTAACCTTGTTTGTTCATTGCAAGACTCTAGTGTGGCGTTGCAAGAACACAATGTGACAAAGACTTTGGAGCGACGGGATGCATCGTTTTGCGTGAGAAATAGGCATATCCGGACGTGTCGGTCCATAATAACGAGCACCATCCAACAGACAGCCAATAGTCTCTGGCATTTCAGACTTTTTAAGTCGCGGACGCAGACTGTGTTGCGACTGGGTCGTGTTATTTGCTTGAGAAAACAAAACAGCCAGAGAATGGGTACTGAGTTTTCCATTCTGAGATGCAATATCTGCATCAAAATTGTCTGTCGCTACCTGTATTAGCCCACCATCAGAACTAGATACTGGTGTGAAGTCAACATTGCGAGATTCCGTAATTGCTGCCGACTTCTTGAAAGGCAACAAAGTCATTCGTCGTTTTTATGAAGTCTTTAGAATCTCTCGTCTTAGCAGCAAGACCAATTTGCATTGTTGTTGGTATCCTACGTATCAATGATGTTACAATGTTGCTAACCAGCATCCCGGGTAGGGAGTGGTCTAATTTCGATGACAAGTTACCTAGAAAAGGGAACAATATCCCGCTCGAGCTCGAGATCACAAGTGTTTCAATTTATATCCGTATCCTTTATTTCGGCGCATGTATTTTTTTAAAACTTCCATTGCGCTTTCGGCCTCACGATCACGTGGGTCCCGTGTAATACGTAGAACCGATCCAGCTCTCGATCTATCCGCTACAATCGTGGCTATCCTGACGAGGAAATGACTAAAATGTTGTCCTTACCGTACGTCTCAGTAAGTGTACTAGCGAAAACTTAACGGGAAATACAAGTACCCCCACACTCACCATACAATTTGAACAAGTTGATCGGATTCCAAGTCAGGGATTGGTCATCTTTCATGACAGCAACCACCGATTTCAAAACTTCGTCATCGGGATTTGAATCTGTTGAAGTAGTGTCAATGAACTGCTTTGTGGCGGACTCTACAGATCTTGCACTCATAAATGTATCTCTACCTACATACCGAGTGATAACGAGCGTCTACCGCATTCAAATCACTCATAGCACCTAGAACCCTTAACCAAACCTATTCCCCTATTTATCTTTTCGCTGCTCACAAACCTGGGGTATCTCATCCTTTGCGATGAACTGCTGCTGGTTCCATGATTCACTACTTGACGGAAAATAGAAGCATCTATCCACATTATTACTGGCTTTTTGTCACATCACAATTGCAACCACAAAATAGAGTTTCTTTTGAAATTAAATACAATTTGTGCCCAACGTCGCCAAGATCTCTTTTTTTGGGGGGGGGGGGGGGTGCAGCCTCCTCGGTAGGAATATCTCTGCTTGATGTAGCTTGTCTGATACTTTTCGGGTGAACATATTTCTCTACATAATATCTGTGATTTTTCAAGACTAAATTGGCAACCAAATCTAGCTGTGATTGAAAATCTACATACAGACTATCATTATACAGTTTGTTGCATCTGATTATGTTTTCGATTCGCTTCGACGTCATGTTTATCAGAAGGTCACTTACCCTAAAAACTTCACATCCGTATTTCGGTGATAAAAAGCAACGATCGGCCATGGCAGATTCTGCACATAAACCGTCAGAAAAATTCAAATAATGCCGGACTAAAGAAAAATGAGATGACAACAGAATTAGACAGGATTTTCTGTCAAGTGCTGTTCATAAAACGCTAGTTTTCAAAACAAAATAACAGTTCTCAGCGAACATGCTCTTATTTATGTATTGAATAATGTCATTTGTGTTTTTTTTTTTTAGTAAAACCTCCAGATTTTTTCGGGTAAATGCCAATTATATATGAGAATTTCAGCACCTATGACAAGTATGCGAATTGAAATTGAGTACCCCTTTTCTGCGATGAATATATCAAATTGGTTAATTCTGTCAGACGTCCAGTAAACTTTTTCCGAATCAGGAGATATCTCTCTATCAGAAACCACCGATAAAATAAACTTTGGATGCGAGTTTGAGGTTAGGTAGGAAGTTGGCATTTGACGGCTGTACTAATATTATAGTATAAGCTATATATATCAGACCGGGCATTTTCGTTGATCGGGCTATAATTGTCTGATTGAGATAGAATAATCCGAGTAGGCTATTTCACAATTTTTGACTTCTTGAAAAGTTAAATACACGAGATGCAATAAAATCGCACATGCTCTGCTCCAAAAGACGAAACTTGTCGGGGTTGCTTTGCAAACAACATCGGAGACTCGTTGATTTTTTTTTACCTATTTCAGTGCGATATTTTGCAGTTTTATTCCTGTCAAATATATGTAATACTGTGTAAGTAACTTTTAATTCATCATTTATGGTTTAATTTACATTTCAACTGCTGTTTTTTTTTCTCTCCGACACATCTGGCAAACATTCATGTATGTGGACTGAAAATTTCAAATTTGGGTTTGATTGGATACAATACGAAAATCCCGGTAGATGTGAAGACGTCTATATTTCAAGATCAGATAAGGTGCTCTAAATGGACAATATATAGAATAAATAGGTACTAGGGCCAGTAATCAGATTTAAACCACGAGTAGGATAAGGGTTTTAACCACTCGGCTTGCCGAGTTGTTAAACCCCTTATTCTACGAGTTGTTTAAATCTGATTACCGGTCCTAGTACCTATTGGTTTATTTATACCATGCTCTTAATAAATAATCGACTTTGTCACTTAAAATGGGGAAAAAGACTCTTTCCATCGCAAACACACGGGTTTGTTTTGTTTACATCTGCACCGGCGGGCCGAACTACAGGCTGTACGTGAATGCTTGATTGACAGTTAGACACATCGTCAAAGTTGATTGAATTTACCTTGCTTTTTCAGACGAATTATTATTAACAATTCTTAAATTTTATTTTCAATATTTAATTGTAGGTATTTTAAACTTATTAAGTCATTTACACGTAGTAGATAGTACCGCAAAATATGTATGTTTGAATGAAACGTCGTGTCGCGAAGTGTGAATGTATCGAAGTTGGAAAATTGCGTCATGCCAAAGGTCAAGTTGGATAAACTTCCGACTATAGGTGTAAGTTATTTTTAACCACAGCTGAAGCTTTACACCGGTAGTGGGGTTAAAATCTAAAATTTAACATACAGGCTTTTCACGGGTAGTTACATGGTGAGCATGGTTTAAAAAAGTTTAGTTGTTAAAGAATTAACAGATCTTTTCGATGTGTCAACGAGAGGTAATGATGACTTACCATTTTGTTTCCACATTCAGCACAAGAGGAAGATATTAATTGGAATTGTTTGTCTTTCCATCCTTCTATCTTGCAGACTGTCCATCCTACCGTGTGTCTAGCATGTGTGTGCGTGTGTATATGTGCGCTAGTATGCACGGTTTACCTTCCGCTCTACACTTACCCTGGCTAATTTAAAAATAAAAACACTTTTTACCATGAGACATGACAATTACAACATTTACTAAATGTGATAATTGTAAAAATATCTAGTTTCCAAAACCTGATTAAAAAATAACTACCTGTTCGGCCGCTACTTCATGTACAGAATAGGCCTCTCCATGCACATCCTGAAATAAACTTAAAATCGATTGGTATTCACTTTTATTATAAATCTGCTTACTGTAAGTGTTTGGTAAAGGGACTGGGGACGGAATGCACAATTATCTAAAAACTATAAGCAGTGGTAATGATGGAGTGCCGCATGTACTATATTGTTCAAAATACCATGTTTGCCACGCCATACTGAACACCAAGCACAGCCATGCAATATCAAGCAATGTTCAGGTAAACCAAAATAACACGGTTTTCAGAAATATCGTAGATATTACTAGGTGTAGAGTTATAAATTAATTTTGTTATATGCTAGTCTGAGAATTATCGCAAATTATCTAAAAGATATTTCTCGATATCTATCGACTCGATAGATATCGAGAAATATTCCCCAGTAGCTTCCTAAATGACGTCACGCTTCGGTGCATGACATCGCATTGAAAGGAACGATCGGCTGGACTTTGTTATTGTTATGAAACGTACACATTTGGGGTCGAGTTTGGGCTGAATATTGTGCAATAAAATGTCTCGCAGCATGTAATAAAAAGAAAATCTACTCAATTTTTGTCAGTATTATCACTGGGTTGTTATTTTAAGGTTATTCTAAATTTTAAAAATAAGTAAACAATTCGAGTTATTTGGAATGAATGAAAGAAAGAAACTTTTTAATAAATAGTGGCAGTCAAATGGGTAAGCGCATTAATTTAATTAAGTTCGTATTCGGAACGCTTTCTTTGTTCAGTCGCTGTCATGCAGGGACTGTATAAACGATGCATTCCAAATTAGAACTTATTGAAAAGTCAGTTCATATCACTGCAAGTCATCAAAGCCGTCTTTTCTAAATTAGCACCTTCGCCCAAATCAAGTTTTTGATAAGTGATGCGCGCACCTATATAAGAAGACCCCTCGAGTTAACTTCAAGACAGACTCGCTAGGATGGAATAATCGTTAGTTCACGCAGTGTAGTAAAGCGTTAATGTATTTGTGTGGTTCCGGTAAGCCGTCATTTGGACGACGGGATTCCCGATCTGATGATTTGCATCCAGGGGAGATGACGAGGAAGAACCGATGAGTATATGTAGTATTTAGTTTATAGTATTTAGTTGTGATAACACGTCGTAGTTACATAGTTATTAGTTAACAGTTTTAAGTGTATTAGTGAATCTGTGTTATTAGATGATCAGTTGTTATTATTGCGAGCTAGAAGCACTATTAGCAGAAATTGTAGATGATAAAATATTCTAAAAGGTGAAATTTAGTATTAAAGGTAATTCCCCATAATGTGGTAGGCGCAACATTATAAATACGCGCATGAGCGGCTGAGTGAAGATTTCGCGATTTCTTATCGGTAGTCGCAGCTTCGACCTTTCTCTACGAATATAAATTTGGGAAACAATTTAATTTTAGATAGCATTTTAGTACTTGTTTTCGATGGGATTCAGTGACTAGTCACAAAACTCATTTCATTTGTGGTTGGGATTATTTATTTAGAATTTGTTGGCTATTTGTAAATAAGAGTACAGAAGAGTTATATATAAATTGTTGGATTGCTAATAGTCTTTATCTTATTAATGAAGAAGCCCTGAGTACCCTCGGGTTTGATGGAACCTCAGCTCCGCCAGGAAATTAGCCCATGCAAGTTCATTACCGTTGAAAGCAATTGATTGAAGCGCGGCGCTACTCTGTGGCTTGTGAAAAAGCAATTGCGATCTACAAGAGTGAGCTAGTGAAAGTCCCCCGTCCCCGGTGAAAGAGTATCTTAGGTCCCCAGCAAAGTTGATTAACCCAAGCCTTGGCCCTCCGTTGACAAGTGCCCTCTGGCAAATAAATATTCACTCTCTCCGAGACGTTGCCATGGCGGCGTTCCAGGGGACAGTAATTTATATTTAGCAGAAAGTGCTGATACATGTATAGACACTAACTGAGCGATTCCCCAGCGGAAGTAACGCGTGGTTCCACTTTGCAGGCGGACCCTTTTGTCATAGTATCTTGAATTATCTCATGAGTGTGGACCTGAAAGTGTTATTTTTCACGAGCGCTTTCGCTTTCGTCACCTTGAACGTCGCCTTGAAGGAACTATCAGCAGCTTTTTGTTATTGTCTTGAAACCGTTTGCAGTCGAATTGGGCTGAATATTGCGCAGCAAAATGTCACGTAGCATATAATAAAAAGAAAATGTACGCTGTTTTAGTGAATATCGGGAATTATCTCAAGCGCTCGTGAAAAATAAAACTTTCAGATGCACACTCACGAGATAATTCCCGATATTCACTAAAACAGCATAGATATTCTCTTTGTATTTGCTCATTTAGTGACCATTTAGTCCAACGTAAAATGATCAAATTTGTGCCAAAATATCGCGAGTAACAAATTAATGCTTGGTAATTAGGGTGTATCCCCACTTTGCCATCAGCCTGAAGTAACAATTCTTCACACCTTGTCTTTAGTCAGTTCTAACAATTAGTGATAATCAGAACTGCATATAAAGAAACTAACACAGGAGTAGTAAGCTTGGGGCTGGATGAGCCTATTCTGGGGGAGGGGGCCGAGGGGGTCAATGACGTCATCATAATTAAAATGTTACGTAAGGTAATTAATATTACTTAATGATTTTTTTTAATC
Organism: Pictodentalium vernedei; assembly: GCA_031216915.1. Taxonomy (NCBI): domain Eukaryota; kingdom Metazoa; phylum Mollusca; class Scaphopoda; order Dentaliida; family Dentaliidae; genus Pictodentalium; species Pictodentalium vernedei. Next base: position 199,575,635 of record CM062296.1, on the reverse strand, counting down.
ACTTTAATAATTAATGTAATTAATGACTGTTGCATAATTAATGTAATTAATGTAATTAATGTAATTAATGAGTGTAATTAGGGTTGATTATAATAATTAGTATATTAATAAATGAATTAATATTGACGTACTGGACATATGCGCATGCTATCGACTGACTGACCCGCATCACGTGTCTGGGTATCATTAAATCGATTTTTTCTTTTCAAACGCCAACTACTGGCAGATGTTGAAGCAATTAAATCTATTGTCACACTTTAACGGCCGGTCATAAATATCGTTAGACTGACGCTTCAACTTTAAGTGCTATTGAAATTGTAAGATACCAATCTGTCACCTTATTGATTTTAATAACGATTTCCTATTATTCAAAAGTTATGGGTGTAATAAAAACCTTATTAAATTAATGATCAACACGCAACCTTCTTCCAGACTCTGAGATTCAAATTTTCAAATTTCATCGATTTTTAACGGTCCAAATTCTGCGTTTTGACTGGTTCTCAAAAAATCAATCAGTCAATTTTAAAACGATGGGCGGGGCTTCAGTTTTTCGTTTAAGTTCTGCGAGATGAATCGACTCGTCACTTCATTGAAACAGTCGAGATGGCAAGCTCCAATAAATTTCCAATCGGTTCAAGAAATACTTTTATCAACGTGACACCATTTGAGGGTAAAGTAAAGGTCCACGTAAGAAGATACACGAAAGACTCTTCGACACCGACTAAAACTGGAATCGCTTTGGACGTAATCGAGTGGAATGACCTGAAGAAAACCATCACAGAAATCGACAGAAGAATTGCCAGCGAAGAATCAGAATTATTTAGAAAAAGAAAACGAGAATTTCCAACGTTCTCAAATCATGGAAAAAAGAATCCGACGACCGAACTTAGAAGAATACGGATCCAAACAGAGCTGAACCGAGCTTACGCAACTATGATCCAAAAACATTTAGCTGAGGTGGTTAGTGAACTGTGCTATGGGTGTACTGTAAATCATGGCGGTCAAACCCATCACGATCTATGTTTAATGGCTAGTCCAGAAGAAAAGGTCGAGAGATGTTTCCTCACTGCACTGGAGAAGATTGATCGTGCTGAGCTGCAAGATGTTTGGGCTGCAAACATAAGTAATATGATACCCGCTGTGATGCCGCACGAGTATATTAACATCGACGATTTCGATAGAGAAGTGGTAGAGAAAATGGTTGTAGAAAATATTTCTACAGTATGGTGAAGAAAAAATAAAGACAGAAGCGAATACGAATCACGACATGGAAAAAAAACGGCCCTTTTCAGGGCCAACCAAATTATTATAAAAGAGTTGCTTTAGAACAAACGCATGCTTGGTGACCCCTCCAATCTCCCCTCACTTGTACTCCTCTGCACCCCACCCCTGTCGCACGAACCCTCAGTGGGCGGATCCCCCTTCACCCAAACATGTTTCAATCGAATTTCCGGAATTTGATTATTATTCCAACCAATCAGGTCTCACCAAACTTTACACACCCGCCGTACAACATCCTTTGAGGTTTAACACCCCTCTCCCCCCTACTAGCCCGTCCCATTGTCATTATGTAACATTTGCGGTATATAAAGAGCATAACAGCCCCTAGGTAGTCATTTTATTTTCGAGATGGATACGAGATGGAGTCATCCCTGTACATGCGTTTTGGCAGGTCCGACTTCTTGCGGCAAGTCGACATTTCTCCGCAAATTCGTTTCTAATTTAGAGGCTATGATATACCCTATTCCCGAGCGTATCATCTGGTGTTACGGAGAATGGCAGCCATTATACGACACACTTTCGGGGGTTGAATTTGTGGAAGGTGTCCCACAGGACGTCAAGCCCAATTCCCTGGTAATTCTCGATGACTTGATGCTTCAGGCCGACGAACGTGTCGCCCGTTTGTTTACTCAGAGATCCCACCATCAAAACCTAAGTGTTGTTTACATTGTTCAAAATATATTCGATAAGAATAAATTTCATCGCACAGTTTCCCTAAACTCCCACTATTTAATACTTTTCAAGAACCCTAGAGACCGATCACAGATCTCTCACCTAGCTAATCAAATGTACCCCGGGAGGGTTAAATTTTTACGGGAAGTCTTCGACGATGCTACCGCCCCACCCTTTGGGTATTTACTAATCGATTTGAGACAGCAAACGGATGAGGGGTTAAGACTAAGATCTCACATATTTCCGGGTGAAACTCAAATTGTCTATGTCGCCAGAGTATAAAAGGGGGTGGTTTGAGGTAATTATCTCATAACTATGTCTACTCTCGTAACACGCAACATCGGAACTCTCAAAGTTCTTTGTCGTGCGAAACCTTCAGAAATTAAAAATATTGTCAAACGTGCCGATAAAGACCTAATTCTTTCGATTTGTGAATGCGCTAAAAATATTTTATTGGGGAACGTACCCGTTTCGAATTATCATTTTGCCAAACTACGACCACATAAAGACAAAGTCAGGAAGCTAGCAGTAAAGAATACATCGGATAAAGTTAGAAGACAGATCATTCAATCGGGAGGTTTTCTGGGTTCGCTTATTGGGCCCGTTTTAAAAGTATTAGCCAAAGGTTTACTGGGATAATAATGGAACACGCCAAGAAAATGGTCTTAGTAGATCCTCGGATGTTAGATCGGATCGATAAACGACCAAATGATTCTGCAGTGTCCGCGCTGGATAGAGAATTAACAGAAATAATAAACAAGTCTGATCTTAGTGAAACCGAAAAAATCACAAAATACAATCAAATACTTCAGCGGTATTTGACTTTCTATGAGAAATCACTCGAACCGACCACAGTCAAGATTAAAATGGAAAAGACCGATCTGCCCACTCCACATGATGACCGTGAAATTTTAGATACCGTACCTTTAACCATGCATAGAAAAGCGGGTTTATTATTAAAACGCTTGAAGTCCATTCCAAATCTGAAATGGGATGACAGGGGGCGTATTATAATTAACGAGCAAACAGTTGAAGGGTCAAACATCACAGATTTGTTGAACGACTTACTTAGACAACGCAAAAAGTTTGCACCGGAAGGCTGGCAGGTTTTGGGCGAGGTACTGCGAGACGCTGATATTCCTCAAGAACTCATTGGGAACAAAGAACGTTGGGCTTTTATTCATAAACGTCGGTCGAGAACCACACCCCCTAAATCATCCACGAAAGGAGAGGCTCGGGGTGTTCACCCTTGGGTCCCCTTTTAAATACTTCCGACATGTGTATTTGTGAGTCATTATGAGTTTAACAGAGCTCTATTACACACCTTCGACTCCGGGCAGCTTTGGGGGAGTGACTGCCCTGCGGCGCGTGTCAAGAAACAAAAGTAAAGAGGTGATAAATTGGCTACAAAGCCAGGACACTTACACGCTTCACAAACCAGCACGGCGTAAGTTCATTAGAAAGAAAACTCTGGTCAGTGGTATTGACGCTCAATGGCAAGCTGATCTCGTAGATCTGACTTCAATAAGCAAACACAATGACGGTATTAAATTTCTCTTAACATGCATAGACGTGTTTTCAAAGTACGCTTGGGTGATCTCATTGAGAAACAAGTCGGGTTCATCTATTGTGTCGGCTTTTCGAGAAATATTTTCTCAAGGTCGTAAACCTTTCAAGTTACAGACTGACCGAGGTAAAGAATTCACAAACAGTCAATTTCAGCGATTTTTAAAACAAAATAACGTTGAATTCTTTACAACTTATAATGTTGAAACGAAATGCTCCGTAGTTGAGCGCTTCAATCGAAGTCTTAAAACCAAAATGTTTAAATATTTTACCAAAAACAACACATTAACTTTTCCGATCCAGGCACTGACGGACTCCTATAATAACACCTATCATCGCAGTATCGGAATGGCCCCGGCCTCGGTTACAAAAAGGGACCAAGAACAAATTTGGCAGAGATTGTATGGCGAACCGACCGAAGCCAGGCAGCGTTACAAAATAGGAGATAGAGTTAGAATAAGTAAGGTTAAACGAACATTCGAAAAGGGGTATTTGCCTAATTGGACAGAGGAACTCTTTACAATAACTCAGATAATACCGGGATATCCAGTGACATACAGGCTGAGGGACTATAATGGAGCTTTGCTAGAAGGGGGATTTTACGCGGAGGAAATTCAACGGGTAGCCGAGAAAACCGCATATAAAATAGAAAGCGTTATAAAAACGCGAGGTAAAGGTAAGGGAAAAGAATTGTTTGTCAAATGGCTCGGTTATCCCAAATCGTTCAATTCTTGGATCAAACAAAGTCAGATTATTTAATAAAAGCGAGCGTGTCGCGAAAAAAGGCTCAGTATAATGGAAGACACGGACAGTAACAGATCGTGGCTTTTATGTGGTAGTCGTGTGCCGAAAAGTGAGATAACGTATTTTGCATAGGTCATAATCTTATACACCATAATAATCACGAGTATTGTCAATTTAAGCTTGGACGCGAATAATCCTCAGCTTTGGACTGCTCTCTTAGGCAGCGCAATCGGTTACTTACTCCCTAACCCGACCATCAAGAACAAATAATGTTTTATTTACATTTACCGAGTAACAGTTCGCTGGACACATTCCCCGATAACACTCTCACTGCGTTTCGAACTCAGTTGTCTCAGCCCATAACTCTCGAAGGTGATTGGGAAGTGGCTCTAACTGAAATTCAGTACCCAAATACGTGGTTTAACATAAAAGATTTGGAAGGTTACGTAAATATAAAATACAAAGAAAAGGAATACACGGTTGGTTTGAGAGCTGGTAGATATACGGACGCCACCCAAATCGTCCGAGAACTCGAACGCAATAAAGAATTTAATTTACCTAATCCCGAGTGTTTAGAATTTGAGTGGAGTCCAATCTCACAAAAACTTATGATTATCGTGAAACACGGGGCACAAATTACCATGAGTCCGTGCCTTCAAAAAATTTTTGGGTTTGAAAATGATACTTTTCATCAAGGATGGTTCAGTGCGACGCGCGCATCTGACGTGAATAGAGGTTTTTATTCCCTATACGTATATTGCGATTTGGTGCGAGATCAAATCGTGGGGGATTCTAGAGTTCCCCTTTTACGGATTGTTCCCATCGAAGGGGAATACGGCAGAATGATATCCCGTACATTTGAAAATTTGTATTACCTCCCCCTTTCTCAGAAGCATTTCGGAACAATAGAGGTCTATATAAGAGACGACACCGGAAAACCTGTTCCATTTGAACGCGGAAAATTAACCGTGACACTTCATTTTAAACAATGACGTACTGCTGTAACCCAAAATTATTCGAAGATTATTATCTGGACCAAGTAGGTTCCGGAAGGCCCGTTTTTACGGGTGCGCAGATGCAGAGGGGTCATGGTCTAGGAAGCCTATTGGGAACCATAAAGCACGCAGTCTTTCCACTCGCCAAGAGTGTGGGAAAACAACTTTTGAAAAAAAGTATAGATTTTGTAGGGGACATAGCTTCCGGAAAAAATGTAAAGCAAGCCGGAGTTGATAGATTCAAAGAAGCCCTCGTGCAAGGAATTGCGGGACACCCCCCTGGTCAGCCTAATGAACGCTCCCCTGCAAGACGCCCGCGGAGTATAAAAGTAGGTCTCAAAAAGAAACCCGCCATACCGAAGAAACGAAAGCGAACGGTAAAGAAGGATATTTTTGACTAGCGATGTCGTTAATTAACCCCAAATCCACGGAATGTGTCAACAGCGAACTGGACCTATTTTCCATTCCTCCCACTCAGACGAGCGTAGAATCCGGACAGTGGATCGAATTTCGCCCTCTAGCTACAATTGGAAACAGCGGACCGATAGAATTTTTCATTTCTGGGAGCGGCGACGATTATTTGAATTTAGCGCAGAGCTATCTCCACGTAAAAGCGCAAATATTGCAAACGGATGGTGGCGCATTAACCCAGGATGCTAAAGTCGCACCCGTTAATTTATTCATACATTCGTTATTCAACCAGATAGAAGTCAGCCTCAATGAAAGACTCATTTCGTCATCGAATAATACTTATCCCTATCGAGCATACATAGAAACTTTATTGAGCTACGGTCCCCCAGCCAAAAAATCTCAACTTACTGCCTCTCTGTGGTACAAAGATACCGCGGGGCATTTTGATGATTTATCGTTAAATAATGGATTGGCTACGAGAAAAAAATTCGCCAGTACAAGTCGAATTATTGACATGAGTGGTCGTTTACATTTGGACATGTGTTGTCAAGATCGTTATCTTCTCAATGGGGTGAACGTACACGTGAAAATGAACAGATCAAAAGATGCTTTCACATTGATGGGAGACGCACCTAATTATAAAATAAAAATTAACGAAGTTTCTCTGTTTATCAGGAAAGAACGTCTTAACCCTGCTGTGCGACTTGCCCACGTTAAAGCTTTAGAAAGGGGAACCGCTAAATACCCGATCAATAGGGTGCAAACGAAGGTATTTTCCATACCCAAGGGGAATTTGAGCATAACGCAGGAAAATTTATTTTTAGGTCAGCTCCCAAAGCGAATAGTCGTAGGTTGTGTCGATAACGACGCTTTCAATGGCAGCTATTCAAAGAATCCATTCAACTTCAAACACTACAATGCTAATTTCATTGCGGTGTATCTAGATGGTCAACAAATACCCGCAAAACCACTACAACCTCGTTTCGAACACGGAGAAATAGTAAGATGTTATAGAAGTCTGTTTCAAGCAACTGGACAAATATTTGAAGACGTCGGGAATCACATCAGTCGGGAAGAGTATTCCAAAGGATACACATTGTTCGCATTTGACCTCTCGCCAGATTTGAGCCACGGAGATCATTTCAACTTACTCAAGCGTGGAAATTTGAGACTGGAAATGCACTTTGATGACGCGCTACCTATAACAGTGAACGTTATTGTCTACGCTGAATTTCAAAACATAATAGAGGTAGACAAAAATAGACAGATCATTTTCGATTATTCAACATGAACACTCTTCAATTAGTGACAGCCATGAACTCCGATAAATACCTCCGACATGTCAATTTGGGAGTTTTTGCCAGAAATCGACTACCCAGAAAATTAACTACCACCCGCCCAGTGATGTTCATAGCTAATACAGATCCCAGTTACAGACCCGGTGAACACTGGGTGGCTTTTTACATCGGACATGAATCGGTCGAATATTTTGATTCAAATGGAGTACCCCCTCAACACAAGACATTCAAAAAATTTCTAAACAAATATTCTAACACCTGGCGATTTAATTCCTGTCGCCTTCAAGGGTTATTACCAGTATGCGGCCATTATTGTTTATTCTATTTGCTTAATCGCTGTCGAGGCGTAACTATGACAACAATAATTGGAATGTTCCCGGGCGACTTGAGAAAAAATGATATTTTTGTGAAGAAGTTTATACGCAATCACCATTTCTACGCGAGACATGGAGTCGAGAAGAAGAAACTCAAGAATAGGAGCTCTGAGGTCAGCAAGCCTAGAGGAGGTACGGAGCGCATTTATAACAGAGCCACCAGTACCGAGTGTCTCTTTTGAAACCGAATTCAATCACATGACCGAAGCTGAACTGGAGAATATTTTACGTGGAGTAATAAACCTCCCACCAATTTATCCCAAGTACGCCTTAGAAGCACACAGACTAAAAACGTTCGAATCTATGCTTCCTAGCGAATGTGTTAAAAGCCCGAGGGAGTTGGCGAGGTGTGGTTTTTTCTACATGGGAACCGAAGACAAGACGAAATGTTTTTATTGCGGCGTTCAAATTCACTTGTGGGGAGAGTCGGATGTTGTCAAAGAAGAGCACCGAAGATTTGAACCCCTCTGCCCGTTTGTGGATAGAATCCCACCGGAAGAAGAAGAAGAAGAAGCTGGACAATCAGAACAAGAGACTCTTAAAGCTGACACTGAAATGAACTGTTGTGTATGCCTGGAGGCGCAATCAACTATTTTGATTCGTCCATGTAATCACTTGTGCTGCTGCGATAATTGTTGTAAACAATTGAACAGTTGTCCTGTCTGTCGAAAGACAGTTTTTGAATATTTAAAAGTATTTATTGTTTAATGAATCATCGAATTTAAAATCATATTAAAACCGATCGACTGGTTTTAAATCCTATTAAAACTGATTGACCGGGTTTTAAATCCGATTAAAACCGATGGATCGAATTTACATAATTGTAAAACCGATTGGTCGGTTTTTAATACCTTTTAAATTCGAAAATATTTGAATTGTATTCATGATACGTTTGACATGTACAATATTTTTTTTTTTTATGTATAGTTTTTTTTTTTCGATATTATATAATTTGTTGTTTTTTTTTTTTCATTTCATAAATTTACTCAATACATTGTAACATTTTTTACACGGCTTGTATTATCGTATTTATTTGTAATAATAAAATTTAGATAGAAAAAAACAAAACAAAATTTCTTGGTTATTTTTTTTAAATTAAGTTAAACAATATTTTATGAAGACCGTTTCGTCCCGGCCCGGGACTCATCAGGTGGATTTCCCGCAGACGCAGTTCGGGAGTGGGGGAGTATTTACTCCTTCACCCTTCAAACTACTTCGTCGGTTACAATATTTAACAAACACCACTACGAAATTGTTGCGACATTTTCGTAGTAATGTTTATTAATTACCGTGGCCCACGACGGCTATGTGGTTTATAACGACATACCGCCCCCCTATCACCTTATTAGAACATTTGTTGTTTTGTACTCACAAATCTAGTGGAGTTGTGCTTACGCCATCTGCACACACTTTCCTCTTGGGATAAAAATAAGAGAGTCCAGTTTTTGTCTGGGTATAAGTCAACATGTTATGCTGATTCACCATGAAGCCTTTGTTTATGCCAGACCCACTCTGTTTAGTTTTCAATACATCAAGATATTTCTCTTTTTTCATTTCATTATGTTGCTTACTTATTCCTTTACAACTGCATTTGTCTGTAGCACCAAAACAGAAGTAGGTCTTGCTACAAAGAGCAATAATTCCGTCTCCCTCGAATTCTATTTTGAACAGTCCGGGGGTTCTCTTATCGTAAGCAGTTTGGGTTTTACAACAAGCGGCTGGGAGCCAATCACATCCGTTCAATTTTGTTGTCACAAAGTCATGTTGGTGTTTTTCACATGCTGCAGCCGGGAACTAGTCATTCCATTCTTTATAGAAATTTTCTCGCTTTTCCGATCTCACGAGTTGTTCAATATTTGAGTCCGATAGCGCTAAATAAGCAGAATCGGTATCCATTTCGCAGTACTCGAAATCACGCCTGTCCAAATACACATCCAAAAAATCGTAATAAAATTCCAACATTCTTAGTTTGGCGTACTGATAAACGAAAAACCCTATTTGAAGTGGAAGATCTATTTTGATGGTCTTTTTATTTTTTTCGACTTCGTAGAGATCGTCTTCCATACAGTTCAAGGCACGAAACGATTTATCATTTATTTGCCTAACTACTGTTGAACCACGACAGTATTTAACATCCCGCTGTTTATGTTTGTTCGTTATGCACTTCCCATAGCTAGAGTTACCCATCAGCTTAAACATATCAGCAATTATGGCTTTATCCGGGTCACTGTCGCCAGATCGGCGGGCCTCCGAGACAAAATTTGCAAATTTTTGAAAACAGTTTTTAGGTTCATACTGAATGATTTGATGAATTGTTGTTACGACCAGTCCGTGCTCGAGATACCACTTTAACAGAGGGGTTGTCAAAAGTATCTTTTCACCTTTATAACTGCCGATCAATGATCTTCTCGGTTGGGACATGATTTTATTTTCTTCGGCGAAAGCTTTCATATGCTCACCTATGTCATCTCTTGAAATATTTGCGTTTTTAAAAATTGGACACATTTCTTCAAAGTAATTTTTCAAATTATCTGGCACGTGTATGTCGCACTCAACCAGACCAAACAACTGTCCATTTTTTACTTTATCCAAAACTTGCTGGTGAGACATTTTCCCATCCACTACAAATTTTGGTAGTGACTGTACAAACTGTGATGCCTCGGTGTCCGTTTTCTTTTTGACAAGCCACTCACATTCCCACATTTCAACCACTGTTAGATTTAAAGTATTTCTGAAATAACTGGTGATGTCAAGCGTTTCAGTGTAAAGGTCCTGCATAAGTTTATTATTTGTTTGATTTTTAATGAGAAACTGTCCGTTTTTGTCTCTGTTTAAATTACACTTGTGTCCGTGAAAATAACAGCCGTGAAACTGATATACTGTCCTATTTTCACTATCCCATCCATCCACGGGGATGCGCCGTCTCCCCAATCGTTTTTCTTTTCCATTAAATTGATGTAAAATGTTGATTTTCTGGGTGTGAGAAACAAATTCTAACCACTCAAATGCTGTTCGCCCGAACGTACAGGATTTGACTGGTTTGAAATCCTCTTCCGGTTTACGTCGGATAAATGAACCTGTTGGCATGTCTTGACTCAGGGCGAAAAGATAAAGGGCGTTCGCGTCATATCCCAACACGCCCTGGGCGACTTTGGCTTGACTGCCGTACTTCGAGGAGCGAATTAACGTGACGCCCTTTTCTTGGTAGCAGCTGAATACGAGAGATGGGCCGCCGACTATGTTGTTTCTAATAAGGTGATAGAGGTCACTGTTTTTCTCATTGAAAAGTGAAAATGTAATATTTTTCTCCAATGTAGAGAATAAATATTTTAAAGTTATTCCGGGTACACTCACTGCGTCTTTAAACATGTCAACCTTCAGTTCTTGATAAAATGCAAATTGTTTTTCAACTGCTTCGAGAAAAGGTTTAACATCTAAATTATTATACCAGACTGTGAAATCACGAAATGTAGACATACCTTCATCGTCCCATACTTTTTGACAAAAAGCATAGTCCTCTTCAGAAATATTCTTGTTTTTTAACTTGCTGAAGAAATCGCTGTGATCCGGTAAATGATTTACATCGAGTTTATTCAAACCTGTCACCCATTCGTACGGGAAAAATCCTTTGACAGCCGACGCTCCATAAGCTTTCAGGTATTTGTCATAGCTATAGCCTGGGGCTAAAAAAGCCATTATGTCCATGAATTTCAACGAAGGAGTTTTGACACACATAAAACTATTGTTGTTTTTAATGGCAAAATCAATGGAAGATGTATCCAATAAATATCCTGTCAGTTCTTTCTTGATTAAATTCATGTCATATCTGGAGCTATTGAATCCGAGTACTGGCATTTCTTGGTTGTAGCGGTCAAATTCCTCCCGTAAAATTTGAAGCGGGTGTTTTCCTCCTTTCTCTTTCTCGGGTTCGAGTTCGAGCGCTGTATCGATGAGCTCTGCGAGCTGTGAATATGTCGAACTGTGTTTCATTGACATTTTCATACGGGCAGCGAATGAAATTTTTTCCAAGTACGTAACCATTTCCTCGACGAGTTTTTTGGAGTCACCGTCCGTTATAAAGCACTGCGGATCTGTATATCCCTCTACATTACTACACACAGAAACGCTAAGTGGGGCATGTCGAGCTTCCCACTGTCTTTTTTCCGTATTTTCGGGTAGGTCGTCTTGAACGAAATAAGATTCAAAGTCGAACGCTGCTCTGTACGGATAATATCTATCTTCCTCTGGGACAATAATTCCTTCTTCTTCCAATTTTTCGAAGACTGATTTGTTTGGGTAATAAAATCCGCCTTCAAAATGACAAACGACCTCGGCTTTGCAATGTTGTTCGTGTCTGTCAACTTGCCAGACATCTTTAAACAGTTTGTTACATTTCCGACACGCATACGATTGTGTATACGTTCTGATATCTTTGATGTAACTAAAATGGTTGTGATACAAATTCACGTACATTGTGTCTGAATATTTACCCAGTGAACGCTGGACGAGTTTTGCTCTAGTTTCTTTTGTTGTTTGTTCCTGATACAGTTCGTAAACCATAATATTCACTTTGAATAGATCTTCAATGAGCGGTAATTCCCTCAATTTCACACCTTTGAATTTTTGTTTGGGTTCTTCCTGGAACTGATAATAATAAGCCTCTGTGGTTTTTTCGAGTTTTCTCACATCGGCACCACTCCACAGAGCCAGACATCGGAATAAACACAAATTATCTTTGTAAGCTAGTCCGCTGTTAACTGAATACAACAAATTGATAATTGTCTTGTTATTGGTAACATAATCCGGCAAATCAACAGGTGCTCCAATGGGATGGTCCATAATTTTATTAACGTAAAATGTTACATTGGTAATCCTTTCCACACTCCATTTTGTACTCGGTCGTCTTTGACGAACCGACTCCAGAAAATCTTGATTATTTATTGTTTCTGTAAATTTGTCAAAATCCTGTAAGTTTTTTATCGTGTGCGGTTCTTCAAGAGCACGAGCATTGTTGGAGGAAGCGTGGAAATAACGAAGATCTTGTGTTTCTGTGTGTTGTAGTATAAATCCGAAGCTGAGATTAATTTTGAATTTCGTCTGCTGTTTCATGAATATAATGTTCATAATATCCAGTTGGGTTATATCACTTTCCCGGAAATTATAAATATCCTGCACTGGGCGGTCCGTAATAAAATGCGTGCGAATAGCTCCCCAATGGTCACGATATATTTCTTCCACAGCAGAACTTTCCAAATCCGGTACGACAGCTTCTTCAAAATCTATAGGATCGACATCGGAAATCTTCGTGGGTTCTCGTGGAATTTTTGATGGTCCGGGTGTCGCTTCGGTAGTACTTTTGCGTTTTTTCGGTGCTTGATGAGCGGTAGTGCGATGACGGTTAAGTTGAATCAGCTGAGCAAACTCTTCTCCACAGGCAGCGCATGTAAACGTCGAATTATTGCATTTCTCCATATGGTTTTCTAATTTATCTTTCCTAGTATAGGATTTCAGACAAAACGTGCACTGAAACTCCTTCACATCACTTTCTGCACGATGTACACTTCGTTCGTGGCGATCTTTGTTGAATTTAGAGGTAAATGTTTTTCCACAAAACTGGCAAACGATACCTTCAGCGTGAATTTTCATATGATCCGCTAACTTGTCCTTTCTCTTAAACATCTTGGGGCAGAGAGAACAGCCATGTACAGCCTCTCCCCCGTGTACAGTAGCCTCGTGGCGATTTCTCTTGCTTTTGCTTGAGAATACCTTCTCACAAATTCCACAGGTCAATGCTTCGTTTTCCATTTCGATGAATTACAACGTGGTAGATACGATCCGAATGAAACTCGACTTGCTAACAAGACGTTTGCAAAACAAATGATGATAAATTTAGCCCTGCGTGACTGACGTGTGATTTATTTGTGGGCGTAATGAAAGTGGGGGTTTAAAATCAATAAGGTGACAGATTGGTATCTTACAATTTCAATAGCACTTAAAGTTGAAGCGTCAGTCTAACGATATTTATGACCGGCCGTTAAAGTGTGACAATAGATTTAATTGCTTCAACATCTGTCAGTAGTTGGCGTTTGAAAAGAAAAAAATCGATTTAATGATACCCAGACACGTGATGCGGGTCAGTCAGTCGATAGCATGCGCATATGTCCAGTACGTCAATATTAATTCATTTATTAATATACTAATTATTATAATCAACCCTAATTACACTCATTAATTACATTAATTACATTAATTACATTAATTATGCAACAGTCATTATTTACATTAATTATTAAAGTGATTAAAAAAAAAATCATTAAGTAATATTAATTACCTTACGTAACATTTTAATTATGATGACGTCATTGACCCCCTCGGCCCCCTCCCCCAGAATAGGCTCATCCAGCCCCAAGCTTACTACTCACAGGCCACAACTTTTTGTTACATGCCCAGCCTGGCAATTCTTTTCTGATCTTTGCTAGTGATGAAAACATTCGACTTCTGGCTTCTTCGGATACCTATTATTGTGATGGAACCTTTAGTACGTGTCCTACTCTGTTTTACCAAATTTACACAATTCATTCGTTTGTGGAAGGGAAAATGTTTCCCCTTGTTTATGGCCTGTTGGCAAATAAAAGGCAGTCGACATATCAGCAGTTTTTCGAAATGGTAACACAGAAGGCACATGATTTAAACATGGAACTGTGTCCATCTACAGTAGTGACCGACTTTGAGACAGCGGCGCAAAATGCCACCAGGACTGTCTTCCAATCCACCATGAAAGGGTGTATGTTCCATTATAGACAGGCAATTTGGAAAAAAGCCCAACGACATGGTTTACAAGTTGCATTTGCCAACGACCAGAGTGTTAATAGCATATCGGATAACTTGTGCTTGGAATATAGTAGAAAGAAGGCAGAGCTCGGTGTGAAAGGAATTAATTGCCTATACTGGTGTAAAGCAAACTTCCATCAGCCTTTACATGGGCTTTGAACCGACAGACAGCACATGAATGCTTTGTCTGGCAACTTTAAAGTTTTTTTTTATTGTTTTTTTTTGTGTGTGTGTGGGGGGGGGGGGGGGGGGGGTGGCGTACTATTCAGGTAACACAATATTCATTTCTTATGAGGCACACTCAGGTCACCCTTTATTTTCTTCGCGGTGCCGGGTACACCTCTCAATACCGCTTGACTAGCCGTGATGCTGTAATCGCTATTGACGTACCAGCCTCGGTGACAAGTGTGATTGGTACGCAAACATACTGAGAGCTATTGCTATAGATCGTGTGCAGGCCTCCTGTGAGGGGGTATAACCTGGTTCTCCTATTTAAGAAGTTTACAAATCCCACCTTTCCACTACAACCCCTGATTGAGGTGGTAAAGTTTCTCATGTGTTTTTGTCTTGACGGGGTAATAACCTCTGTCCGGGAAAGCGAGCACCCTGTTAGGCGAATTTCCGGGCTTAGCCCTGTGTACAAAATTCTGTTGGGATGGTCCTCGGATTGGCACACAGGGGATACTCCCCCCCCCCCCTCTCTCTCTCTCTCTCTCTCTCTCTCTCTCTCTCTCTCTCTCTCTCTACTGTTCGCAACCAACCTGTCACTATGTACGCCAGATACCATACTTAGAATGATAACAAATGATTCAAATGTTTCTCCATACCCCAACCTGCTATCATTTAGAATACGATTTGCGCTAATGAGTATAAAATATGATTATGTTTGCAAACGTTGTGCACTGTTGCTTTATTGTATATTGAAATTATTTCTATTGAATGACAGAAGAAAAAATTAAATAAAATTTATATAAACCATGTTGATTATATACCCTCACTCTCGAAGTGAATGACGGGGGGGGGGGGGGGGTATACTGGATTACATGTGTTCGTCAGTCTGTTCATCCTTCGGTGCATCTATCCGTCCGCATCGATATCTTAGCCGTGAGTCGAGGGATTGCAATGAAATTTGGTATGACGGATCCTTGTTCCTGTACATGTTATTAAAGTGTGTCCGCATTTTCAATAGAGTTACGATCTTTAGTTTTGCTTCATCTGTCCAACACTGCGGCGGGGGTATGAATTGCCTTCAGCAATAACTCGGGTTGGTAGTCCAACTTGAAAACATAATGTCAATGTTCTCCTTGTTTACACTTAATATTTATGTTCACTGACATGCTTAATCCAGTGCGTTTTGAAAACCAAATCCTAACTAATAAAAGTAAATTTACAATATCTTTGGCTACAGTCAAGATCCTTGTGAGATACCCTTTTCTACAACGCATAAATAAAGCACACCTTTCCATGAACATTTTTCTGTTTATCTTTTTCCTCCTCGGGTGGACTTAAATATGGATCCAAGGTGTAGCTGTTCCATCCATATAGAATTCAGCAGAGATACTTCATTCGTCGTGTATAAAATATCTGGGAAAAAATATTAAAAACCTGTTGGTAGGGAACTTGTTGAAAGGGGGCTTCCAAAAACGTACAGTACCTATCTATGCACAGCCTGTGTCTGTTATGCATAGCAAAACGGTTTAAGTGCATCAAAAACATCAAACAAAAGTGCCAAAATAACCAAACAGTGGATATAATGACAAAGTTCACAACATAGAAAATAATCTTTTTACACAAGCTGACCTACTAACACTTGTCAAGGCAATAGGAAAGTCACAAGCAAATGAAATTTATAAAGACGCATTAGATATTTCATCATTAAGCAAATATGAAAACATTTAAACCCTTGAACCCCAGTGGTATCTTCCATATCAGTTCAATGGCAGCAACGGGAAGAGTCCATATTCTTCATTTGTGGGTAAACCAATTAATATTTTAAATGTGCAGCCTTAGGGCTGCACGTTGAAAATATTGATTGGTCTTCGCCACATCTTCATTCAAAAGTCAGCCTACTTAATGAAATTATGAAGTGTCATGTTACTGGGCCGGAAAAACGGCCTATGGGGTTCAAAGGGTTATGTTTAAAAAATGTCAATGTACAACAATGGAGCTAGGCAGAAACAGCATTTTAGTTGCTTTTTTTAAAAAACAGATGAACAATCAACCTCAAAAAAGACAAGTTATTAAAGTATGCATTGAACAGGTGTATCATGTAAGGAATTTAAAGAGTTTAGGGCCACTTTCGTTTTCTCTTAATCTCGTAACATATTCCATAACATCAATTAAAACAAACTGTGATTTGAACTCATCTTTACAGCTATCATGTAGCTATATTTTTTTATTATGCCTCAAGTTTGTCACATCAGCCGTGATTGGTTAATTTGACACCTTCTAAAAGTCATAGCACTGGAGTTTGGGGGCAAAACACGGGTACTTTCGGAACGTTTTTCCCTGGAGACAAGAGAACGAAGAAAATGAAAGCGCCACTTCCATTGATCAGTGTCGATTGGAATTTCTCAACACCAAACGCTGGCTCCGTGTCCGTTTAACTTTTTTCAACACCAGTAAACACAAACTTACCAACAAATATATCATCTTCAGTGGTTATGTTTTCAATTTTAACTGCAAACAATGAATTCAAAAGAATCAGAAATATTAAAAAAACTCACTCACGTGTTGTTCACCACTTCGGTGAATCCTGAATATGAGTCTCAGTTATGACTTCAATCAATTATATTTAAGAAATAACTGTTGTTTTCCTTCGGTTTATGCGATATAAACCGAAAATTTTCAGCACAAGCTTCATAACAAGCATTAACAATGAATTATAACATGAACAGCATGATGCAGTTGTAAACATTGGCATTTGTTGATATAGAAACTCCCAAAGCGACGGCACTTGTGACAATTCATTTTTGAAGAGACGTCATTCATTCGAAATGACGTCATGTTTTTGGATTCGACTACATTGTTGTTGCAAGATTGATGGCAGGTTGCAGTTAACGCTTAACAATGAAAGTGATATTTTGTTCGGCATAATACAATAATTAGAAGGTTTCTTTTCATGTTCTATCGGTCGATAGTACCTGAGTTTGTGTGATTTCTGAAATAAAACCTGAAGCACGGAAGCTGCTTCAGGTTTTATTTCAGAAATCACACAAACTCAGGTACTATCGACCGATAGAACATTAAAAGGAACCTTCTAATATTATAATATATATATTTATTTTGGATGAACTCTCCTGAAGAAGTTCCAACTAAGCATAATGTAAATGCGGATCTGATAACATTGTGATGACAATCAAATTCTTGCAAGAAAATGGAGATTCAAAATCATTTGCGAAGAAACCGTGTCTCAGTGTCGTCACTACAGTTTGTACATCCCCCCCCCCCCCCCCCCCCCACCTCCAACAAAAACGTGTGCTTCGAAATGAGGTTATGGCTAAAAGTGAATAAGTTTGACTGCATGGACAAGATCAACAGCCAAAATCAATATTATGAACATACATTCAGAAGAGTGAGAAATAAATTCATAATGTCTGGAATTAACGCTGTTTTAGAGATTCAAAAATCTGTAGACGGTCAGTTGGGGGCGCGGTCGCGCAGTAGGTAGAGGCGCAGGCTGCAACCGAGAGGTCCTCGGTTCTATTGACACCTGCGGCAACCACGTTGTATCCTTGGGCAAGACACTTCACTCCCCACTGCCTACTTGGGGGCAAGGTGGCGCTGTGTACTAAGGCGTACTGCACGTCGATGGTGCACATGTCTTCAACCAATGTCAACCCTGTTTGTGTGGAGTTAGTATGTTGGGGAGCTGACAGTTACTCGCCGTTGCTTGGTGGTTCTCTCCGGATACTCCGGCTTCCTCCACCCGGAAAACTGCCATAGTCATGATTAGCCATTGTGCAGAAAAATGTGACCTTAAACACCAATAAATAAATAAGTAGAAGGTCAGTTAATAATACATGAGTTGACGAAAATATAGTTGGAAATACCCAAGCTTGAAAATCAGCAAAAGGTGATATTTTCAAAAAGTTGCCAGTCAATATTTTCATCAAATTCATCCAGTGACCCCTAATATTTTATTGATTCAGGACATTTGAATGAAAAACCTGTCCTATAAATATGAGAACCAATAATGGTGAACCCTTGTCCCTTTTCAATCTGTTTCTAAAGTTTTGATGGAGTTACAGTCAAATCTATTAACAGACAGAGATTGGACAGTGATAAGATGTTCTGTCATATTTACTTACCTACAAGTTATGTGACAAGAATTTTATTTGTGCAGAATGTGGTGACATAATGGAATGTGAAAGTTCTTAAGGAGAACATTTCAATTCCAAACATAATATAATAATTGATGAAGAAGTGGTAAGTAACTGTGGACTGTTTGGATATTTACTTTTAATACCAGGTTTGGGATATATAGAAATAAATACACAGAACGACACGCTTGTGTGAATGGGTTTATCGATATGGCACGAGTGCCAGTGCGGAAGAATAAAATGAGAGGCCGATGGCTCAAGTCTTCGAGTTTTATCCTTCCGTGATGGCTCAAGTGACATATTGATTAACTCATTCACACGCGTATGTCGTTCTATGTTTATTACACGCCTTTACGTCTATAAAAACAATTTTTAGAAGGACACTCAGCAATTCATTTGACAACTATCAACAAAAAGAACACATTTTATCGCCAACCAAATTTTCGAGAGAACGCGTGTTACTATTCCGTCCCCTGAGTTCCAATGTGTTCTATTAGCCTACTGGCACATAAAACACATTGGAAGTCAGGGGACGACTTTTAGCTATCACTAAATTTGTAGAAAATATCAGTGAAATTTCGCTTCTATTTAAAAATAGTCTTTCAACGATTTCCGTTCCGCACATTTTCATTTTCCGAATGTTTTAGTGTTGCTGCTAAAGATGGAGATTTCATAGAACAGGCATGTAATAAATGTCGCAAAAGCGCTGTTTAAATTTTTATGGAATGTTGTTTTAATTGATATTGCAAAATGCTTGGATACCAATCACCTGAAGCACTGATAACATGTGACCACCACAAATCATGGAAAATAATCCAAATACTCCTGTTTGGTACAGCAGATGCAATTCTTCTGCCCAACTGCAGGCATTGTAAAGGAAATAATATCACTCCTTCCATTGAAGCTTTCTATAAATGCACAGGTGAGTAAAACATTCTAATATTATTTTCATGATTGAAGTATGTGCTTAAGGTCACATATTTTTGCACAATAGCTAACCATGACCACAACATGAGTATCAACTCAAGACCAGGGGTGACAGTTAATAAGCCATGTTGCCCATTTTAGAGAGGGTTTGCACCTCCCAAGCGTTGGTGACTGGGTCCTATTTTACCAGTAAAACAGAGCCTGTTTACCGCAGGGAACAGGCACTGCTTCACATCCCGGGGTTCCCGCGGGGATGTTCAATGCGAAAAAGCAACCCTGTTGTAGCACCCAAAAAGAAAAAATCAAACTTATTCTTTGGACTGAACAATGCCAAATTACCAACAAATTATTTTTAGAGAAAGATTACTCAGAGCAAAATGTCAAAACATGTTTAAAGGAGTTTCAATCAATGTCACAATCATATCATCCAAGTAAAGGAGAAGGGGTGGACGATTTTATACTCAACTATCAAGAAGTAAAGGAATCAAAAGATGTTTTCCTCTCGGGTATCCAACGGAAAATAGATGGCTGTGGATTAACTCTTTGCATGCTGCTGGCGGATATTCCTGCCCAGCATAGGGTTTCTCTTGTAACTGAAATAAATATAATTTGGGCACATTTAATCATATTTTCCTCTTGTAAACTGAATGTAGTTTTTTCACCAACGATTTGTGTTACATTTAGATTAATTTTTCATCACATCTAGTCATGGCTGCTTTGCAGCAGCCATGACAAGATTTGATGAAAAATATCTTGAAAATACTCGACGGGTTAAGAGATAACAGAAACAGTGCCTTCTTAGAGATGGTACAATGTCATTTTAAAGTGCTATATAAGCAATGGAAAGTTAGCTGGAAAATAGGTCATAGATTATGGTCGATGTCGTCCCCTTTTCGGCGTCTCCAACACTAGCATATCTTATATTACATTCTTTACTAACATTTTCTCTTCCCAATATGTGGTCAGGCCATGGAACACTACCATCAACTATTTTCAATAAAGAACTACTAGGTGACAAATGTATATTACTATTTGTTTGGTCCGAAGATGTCGAAGGACGAGGCGACTGGTCTGACCTGGTTGTTGGTTGACTAAGCTCTGACGTGTTTGTTTTCCCTTCTTCATGCTGAAAGCATACCGAATCAAACGTGATAGGTTTACAGATTTCTATACTGATCATACCCATGTGATTGAAATAGTATATTAGCAAGAATGATGAGATCTTTCAGTTTTAATTTATTTATTTATTAAGGTTTAACGATACTTTAACAGCCAAGGTCATACCGTGTCGGTGACGGTTTTACGGGTAGAGGAAGCAGGAGTATCCGGAGAGAACCACCGAGCAAAGACGAGCAGCTGCCAGTTCCCCAACATCGTAACATCGCACTGCAGCACTGATCTGACGAGAACCGGTTCCGAAACGCCACGACGCCCCTCAGTTTTAATTCTTTTGATTCTATTCAATACTATTTCCAACAGATGCGTATTGAAAATACCAAGAAATGTTATTTATACCATGATTGCCTATTCTACTATATTTAAAAAGCCTATGACGTAAATTTTAGCTTTTCACACCAACCATGGTGAACACGCCAGCAATGGTATTGCAGTAGTTAACATTTACACCTACAGTGGAATTACATCCAAGTTGACCTTTGGTGACATCGACCAAAATGCAAACTTGTCTAAATTATCGCTCGTCGCCTCGTGAAGAGTGAAATGGAAGCGGCAATTAGTTATTACTTTCTTAAATGAGTTTACCTCATAAGATACAAAAAATTAACAAACATGCGATGTCTCATGTTAATAAAGCATCCATAACTCGAAATAGCATGTTATTATGTTACGAAAATGAAAAAAACGTTCCGTGATTTGTTTAACCATTTCGTTCCTGCGATAAAATTGACAGCGGAAGTACCACCCACCGGTGCTCATGAAAACAAAAGCAGATTCGCACGTATGTACGTCTGCTGTTCAGTAAAATCGAGAAAAAATAATAGCGACTCCTAATAATCTGACGATCATGATATAAATAAAATATACCCAAAGTAGCTTGGTGTACCAAATGTTCACCACTCGTGATGAACATTTGGTACACCAAGCTACTATGGGTATATTCTATATGTACACATTATCTGTGCACTGCAGTTTGCTTTGTTTAAGTTTGCAAATGCAACTTTGGAACACATTCTTTAAAATGCTTGTCCATAACATGGGCATACTGAAGCAATATTTATTTATTTATTTATTTATTTATTTATTTATTTATTTATTTATTTATTTACTTATTTATTTATTGATTTATTGGTGTTTAAGGTCACATATTTTTGCACAATGGCTAATCATGACCACTACTGAAGCAATTGTGTTTTCATAATATCAAATCGTATAACCGACATATGAAAAATTTTTTTGAGCCAAATGGAAAAAAGCATATAGTTGTGGTTCAGATTAGTCTTCTAAACTTTTTTGTGCACATCTAAAACATTTTTTTTTAAATTCCTAAATATTTCACCATTAATGGTAACTTTTAATTCATTCCCGATGGTAATTTAAAAACATTGCATCGTTTTTGAAACACTTGTGGGTATGTTGAAAAAGTGGTGTCATTATGGCGGGCAGGTGAGCATTGTAACCTATATCACATCGTACCTCCACCTAATATTTGTCATCGGCATTGGACATCAAATAATGTAATTTTGAAGACCATAGAAGATTTTGTGAAAATTCACATTCTTTCTAGCCTTAAAATTTTTCCACATAGTCCCCATTGGGGGTATACTTTTCAAACATTTATCCTAGAAGGCGCAACCATCGGCCTCCTTGTAAAATGTTTTCAAAAGCATACTCTCCCACCCCCCCCCCCACCCCCACCTCGCAACTAGCTGTACCAACGTACTCTCCTCTGTTGCTGAAACTACATCCTTTTCTGCAACTACCCTAGACCTTCTCCCCTCACCCCTCACTCCACCCGTCGATGGCAAACACCCATTATCTGGGAAATCCAGAAGCCGCCCCTTGCGTTTCCAACATTCTGGCCTCGTTACCATTGCCAAATGTCAAATACATTATAAAATGTCAATTATGTTGAAGAAGAGGATGAAAGTCAACCAGGCACGTCCCTCAAAATTTATTTATAGCATTTCGAAATGAAATATTGTAGTTAGGGTTTAATCCCGGGAAGGGGAAGGGGAATTTCCGGGTTCCCGGTTCCGAAAGTCGGTCGTGATACCCGGGAAATCTATAGCACGGAACCGAGAATAACCGAGAATAACGCATGGCACCGCTTGTGTGTTGAACTGAAGTCTTATAAATTGAAAAACTGCCCCAACGTATCTGTAAGATTTCGCCAGCACATCCACGCCTGAAGATTTTACAATTCTGCTTTCTGAAGAACCCTTCTCTCCAAATCGCTGTGGCTCTCAGTCAGATCTGGGGGACACCTCTCTTCAACAGCAAGATCTTTACTCGCTTCAAGTTCAATCTCATCTTAATTTTCAGAATCAAAAGTGTCACTCACTATTCATCATCCCCTTCAACATTAACTCCTTCTTCACTGCTGTCACCAGAATCCTCTGCTTGAAGCAGAGGAGACTGGTGACGGCAATGAAGAGGAAGTTGAATCCTGGAGGTAGTGGTGATAAAACAGGCGATTCTGAAAATGAAGACGACGAGTTGGAACCAGGTTTGGGTTCTCACGCTTCTCTTAGGAGAGAACTTTTCCGTATGGAGATGGCAGATTGTCAGTAAAATATGTTTATTTTCTCGAAATGCGTCTTGTCACTCTAGTGAATTTACTTGATATTATCCGTGACATTCCCGGTTCCCGATTCTGAGTGTAATTTCATTCCCGTTCCCGTTACTGTAGAAAAACCTGGAATATGTAGTCTTACATACTATCAAACGTAACATATGTTTATGTTTCATGACAATAAGTACAATTTAAACAAAAAATTTCATTCACCTTTTTTAAATATAAGATAAATATACAGACTGGAATTTCTTTTCATTGCAGCCTTCCTTCTATCCAGACTGGAATTTCTTTTCATTGCATAATTCTGAAAGCTGGTTGATTTCTTGCTCGTGTGGTGCTTTTTATACCTTGGTCGTTGATTGCCTTTCGACAAGGGTTAATAGTTTTGCTAGTAATGAACATTCTGCTCTTTCTTGCAGCCTATACAAAAAAAGATAACAGTTTGTCGCAGTTATCGTAAATTCAATGACTTGCAATAAATTGCTCAAAAACCTGTTTTCAAACATACAACTGAAGCGATTTTTTTTATTTTCTTGGGAGTCTCTCTATGTCTCTCTCTGTCTCTGTCTCTCTGTCTCTGTCTCTGTCTGTCTGTCTGTCTGTCTGTCTGTCTCTCTGTCTCTCTCTCTCTCTCTCTCTCTCTCTCTCTCTCATCTCTCGCTCTCTCTCTCCTCTCTCTCTCTCTGTGTCTCTCTGTTGGCCAATTATTTTATATATAATATAGTCAGAAGCTATTAAATAGTTTAGTAGATCAGTTTAGTTTGTAATTTGGGTAAAGCTGTACATGCTGAAAGAAACACTGACCTCCAATTAGGCAACATATCTGCTTTATTAAATGATCAGACTAAAGTCATCTGCACATGTAAATCAATATGTTTCTGTGGAATAATTGGTTCAATTTACATTTGAGGCTTTGTGTAGACATATTCCCTGTGCCATGAGCTACTGGAAAACTCTTATATATTTTGTGACCTACTCATGGCTACACTGACTGAACAATTTGACAGAATTTGTCTTCAAGATGTCCCGTCTTGTTCACATGAGTTGTTCGTATTACCGCTTTCATTGATGAATTATTGTATTATCATTTCTTGGCTTTTAAAACCTTTGAACCCTAGTGATATCTTCCATATTAGTTCAATGGCAGCAACGGAAGAGTCCATATTCTTTATTTGGGGGTAGACCA
Source organism: Pictodentalium vernedei (assembly GCA_031216915.1). NCBI lineage: Eukaryota > Metazoa > Mollusca > Scaphopoda > Dentaliida > Dentaliidae > Pictodentalium > Pictodentalium vernedei. Next base: position 199,551,274 of record CM062296.1, on the reverse strand, counting down.
ATTAATATTTTTTAACGTGCAGCCTTGGGGCTGCACGTTGAAAATATTGATTTGTCTACACTATACCTTCACTCAAAAGTCAACCTACTTAATGAGAAATTATGAAGTATCATGTTACTTGGGTCGGAAACGCGGCCTCTGGTGTTCAAAGGGTTAAGTGGGGGAGTTAACTTGTGTAGGTTATTGACTAGCTCTATCATTTCATTGATATTACTGTATGAAATGCACCAAGGGTCCACCGAGTGTTGTGCTTTACCAGAATTCATTTTGGTGTGTCCATCTCTTTGTGCTCTTGCAGGAGCTTACAGTGAGTTACACTGCGGTATTTTTCCCATCTTACCAAAGCAAAACAAGGCACCAAAGTGCCCAATCCTCTTTTATGCTCTCGGATGAAAAGGAGTGTGGATTTGGAGAATCCTAAGAAAAAAACATCTTCGGCGACTATAAAATAGTCAAAAGACAAAAAAGAAACCAAATCGAGTTCACTTGGTGTCGATTTTGTTGTAGATATACATACCTGGTGACCCTGTACCATATATTGAAGTCTCACAGATTGTCCAATTTCCGCCAGTCATGCGCAAAGTCAATTTCCTCTTTTGCATCACATGGATGATGATATGGCGTTCTTCTCTGATATTTTGATGAAAAAATAGCGAGTTTGGAGATTCTTTGGAGGTGGAATGAATTATTCTGTGTTTCTACAGTCCTATAATACACCAACGTGAAGAAAACGGAAAAAATTCTCTCAGGAAAGTGCTTACAAACTTTTAGTCTGTTTATGCTAACGAAATGATTTATTGTCACCCATTTCCGCGGAAATAGTAGGGGCAGCCGATAGGTTACATTGCTCTAGTACATTATTGCATTCATTATATTATGTATTATTGCTTCAGTTTGATTTACCACTCGGCTAGGTTCAAAAGATACATTTTTTTGCCCCACTTTTGGTTGCTGGAAGTTTCAGCTAACAGACCTTTTCTTCACAAAAGTTGTTATTTGAGTCGGCTCGTGGAAAGTTAGCAATGTATTATTACGTCCTTAGCATTTATTAATTTTACATAAGCCGTTTCTATGTGTTTGTAGGTCAATTATAATATTTATTTTTCAGATTTTAGTGGGGGGGGGGGGGGGGTTGTGTCACTCCGACTTAGTCACACCGCGTAACCTATTTTTTCTGCCTGCCATTTTTCAGGTCATCGTGTCCAGAATGCTTCGCACTACTTCATGCAAGAAATGTAAACGCAAGAAACACTAAGATGACGACCACGCGGATTGTTTAAGATGACGACCACGCGGATTGTTTTCATGCAACGGTTGCCTTCCGGACTTCAGCTGCACTGACTGTGGTGTTTAGACTCTGTATATACATCTTACCCAACTTATTCAGCCGTTTCTTATCTTCCAAACGCTTCGATTCATATCGTCGCCCAATTAGACAAGAAAGCGCTGCACGTTCTATCTCCTCACGTTCCGCCGATTCTGGGGAGTATTATGCTAGCGGCACAGACGTACGTTCCTGCACATTCTGCTGAACTATTTTCGTTGGACTCTAGGAGAGAGGGCGGATATTCTTTTCCGCATGATACATCTGCTCACTTCTCTCACCAAGTTCCTATGGAGGGAGCATGACTCTCCAGCACATTCTCAACGTTACGTCTCTTTCAGGTCTCCTGTGGCAGAAACAGTCTTCTCTGAGTCCATCTTCGGTCAATAGACATATTGCGCAGGCATTCTCCTCTTTTGCTGATCCACTCATTCCCCAAAAGAGAGCACATCGGAACCGACATCCAAGCGTAGTCGTTACAATTTTTCTGTCTTTGCTACATTCGTTACTCCTCAGAAGGGTGCCGAAGTTGAGTATATTACTGCTAACGATGATGGTGATGACGAAGAATTTGACGAGTCTTATAGCCATGTTACCACTTCTGATATGGCTGAGTCTCCTGATTGTATTTTTGAACATGTTCCTGAGGTCAAACCAGACCAGTTGTGTCTCGTCACCTTTCTACTGTGGAGAGAAGATCTGCTGTCTTTACAGTTTTCTGCTTTACTAAAACCGCTACAATCTTCACTCGCCAATGACGTGTCTTTTCTACAATTTAACGCTGAATTACCGGATAAAGCAGTGGGGAGGGTCAATTTGTTCCGGACACAAGGCGGGGTGTGTGGGTAGGTCAGCGGCTTTGGAAAACACGTTTTTCCATGCCTTGATTTTTTTTTCCTATGAGCTCTTATCTTTCAAATACGTTATGCAAATTGACCAGGGAAGCTTGTGTAGTCTTTTTTGCCACCACTCCATCTCCTTTGGGTTGACAGAGGGTGATTGGTAGTACAGGATATGGAGCTAGCAGCATGGGAATGTAGACAGACATTCACCGTTCCCCATCACAACATCAGTGGTTCACGGTTTTGAAAACAAAGTTAAAGCAATTTAAGCGAATTATCATTTTTGTAATCTAACATAAATGTGATCGAACCAGATCTGACAATGAAAGGACTCTTCTCACCATGAATAGTAGACATCATACAGTGGCATAATGCCATTTCCCAATGCAACTGACTACTTCTCACGGATTCTCATTATGTAATTATGAATTTCAGTCATACACATGTATGAGCAAAATGTAGGGTTGTTATTGATCATTCAAACCCTGGGCCTAGTAGGTAGCCTTCAAACCAATTCCCTTCAATTTGTGATATTCTGTCAGTAAAGGCTGAACCATCAAATAGTCAGGACATCATATCTTTTTGATAGAGAGTCTATCAACAGGGAAACTGATTTCCCGTTAACAAACTGTTTATACAATGGTGTAAACAGTTTGTCAGTTGAGTTAATATGAATTTCAGCCATTTATCCCTGCACCATAGTGTAGAGTACATGTTGAGAAAGATATTGGATGTCTGGAGAAACCTGGCCTATGAGATCTGAAAACTTTGCAAACACATATAAGACACTCGGTTGGGTTATCTTACAATAGAAATAAAATTAACTTCTTTTAAAATAAACTATAGCAATCTGCTGTAACAAAGAATAAAATTAAATTATAGAATAATGTCTGTTGGGATGATCTGAGTCGGAAAGGATATGCATGTGTATTATGTTTCAGTGAGAGCAAGCTGAATATTGTAACAATGAAACCAGGTAAAACATCAAAATGTTCAGCATATTTCACACCTGTTCCTGCTACACCTGCCTCAATATTGCTCAGGTAGAATGTCAGTATATGCTATATACTCCCCTGATTACCCATGTTTACACCAGCTGTCAATGTCTGTGAGCACGTTTAAATAAATTTATAAACTTGCCAAGAAATGGGACCAGATTCCAACCAATTATCGTTAGCTCGCTGTGGGTAGATTAAATGTCGGGAATGGTTACTGGAACAATACAAACTATGTTCCAGCAAAAATACCCGTTGAAATTGCCAATCAAAGCAGTTTATGTGCGATTTACTCTAATTTTGGGGAGTGTGTACCAAATTTCAAAATGGAAAAAAAAATTCTTTCAAAAAGGGGTGGGTGGGTACTCAAGAGTCGGAAAAAACTTTTGTGCCTAGAGTCCGAAAATTCCTTCCTGACCCTCCTCCCTCTCCCTCCACCCCCCCCCCCCCCCCCCCCCGCCCCTCGGATAAAGTATCAAAAATCGACTTATTGCAGCAGAAACGATACTTTACCTCTTAAACGTTTCAAGAGATATGACTGTTCGGGTGAATCTATCTCAGCTTCCCCGCTTAAGCCTGGCCAAGACGCGTCACTGCTGAGGCTTTCTATGCCTAAGGGCATTAGTGTGCCAGCTTCCGTTTGTGAAACACTGAGTGCTTGTTCTAGGAGCTTATTCAGATTCTTTCTTACTATCTGATAGCGACGTTAGCCACTCGGGCCTCACAGTTTGAAGAACGTGATGACACTGCTGCTCCGCTTCAATCCTTGTCACGATGTGTCGGAGGAAAAAGCCGTCGTGGGGGAGGACGTTTCTCCTCAAACAGGTCTCGTCAGGCCAGGGAGTGATTGGCTCCACCACGAATCGCTTCCTATAGAGGGACGGATTGCCATTTCCTCGATGAGTGATCCAGCATAATACAAGATTCGTGGGTCCTTCTGTTGGTTCACTTCGGGATAAGAATTTCTTCCACAGAAGCTCCCCTCTTACGTGCAATACGATTCCAACTACAATTCCATAAGATCTGTGAGAGCGTCTCTATTAGACACCGAAAGAGATGCTCTTAGAGAAGGAAGCGAGGTCGTTCTCAGTCTTCAGTCTCCAGGGTTTTACGGCCGCCTCTTTATGGTTCGGAAAAACGCAGGCCAGTTATAGATTTGAGCTACCAGAAGCTCTTCATAAAAGCTCAGAAATTCAATATGGACACGTTCAGGCCAGTAAGGAGCTCTATTCACGAAAACCATTTTGCAGTGAGCATTGATCTAAAGGATGCATACTTCCGCGTTCCAATTCATCTTCACTCTCGGAAGTATTGTCGGTTCTCGGTCAGAGCACAGGCACTCGACGTATTATCAGATTTTATCAATTTTAATAAAATATATTTCATTTCAATAAAAACATTTTAGTCGATCGAAAAACGATGTCAAAAGCGACAATGGTGGTGTCATGGTAACATGTCATATACAGATACTTAAAATTAACATTAGTAGTCATGCTATTGATATTTTAACTGGAAGTTTGCGGGGAGGGGAGGGATGGGCGTGTGTTATCCACATGCAAACTACAAAAACTTCTCTAGTTAATCTGATACCCCGACTCCACAGAAATTCAGTTAGTTTCTTAGTTTCTTGCATTAGTTACTGTCATTACACCATAAGTGCATGTAGTTTGCGTGGGAAGAAACCATTTGGAGGGGGCAGCGAGAGTTTTACTCTCTTAACCCCCCCCCCCCCCGCCCCTCCTGTATCAAATTCGTACAGTGATACTTTTAAATCTCTTGTAAAATGTCGAGACTTAGGCTCTTTGAAAAAATTCACTCCTTCACTGTTTCGGTAATATTCAATAAATCATTTGAATTATGTTTCAAAATGAATTGTTCACTTTCCTTCAGATTGTCGATGCACAGTGATCAGTTTAAACACATGGAATCTAAGTTTTCTGCAGATATGATTTAGTCTCCTGGGTCATTGAAACTCACATTAGGTACCGGTCGCAGCTCAAAGAAATCTCCACATAAAATGACCTTGATGCTTCCAAAACCATTTCGATGATTCCCTCTTATCTCCTTACAAGTTGTGTCTATTTGTCGAAAAAGTTTTAAGGAAAGCATAGATACATCGTCAATAATAATAACATCTGCTGACAACATCCTCCCCTTTACATTATGATAATTGTCATCAAACTTGATTTTCTGTATCAAAAATGCGTCCGAAATTCTGCCGTCCGCTAAAACAAAACATCTGAGCACAGTCATTGGTGCTTGCCATACCTGTTGTATCCAGTGTATAAACGTTATTGTTTATGTGTGTCAGTCCAATGTTGATTTTATTGAGGTAAAATGTTTTTCCCACACCAGCCTATCCAGTTATTATATTGTCATGACCTTTATCAGCAGCAATTTCGATTTGTGAATGAGACATCTTCCAAAGAACTTCAGTTTACTGACCACGTTTTTATTGTTGTCTGTGAGTTAGATTTAAAGTGAAAAATAATGTGTTGAATTTTATATTGACCAATGAACGCGCGGCGTGGCATTCATTGCTCGATTACCGGATATCAGCTGATGTGGATAGCCGACTCTTTCGATTCAGTCGATAAAATGTGAAAACAATGCGAATAAAAGTCAAAGTTCGTCAATCATGGGCTCGAAATCTCAGTGGCTCCACGAATTACACGACATTTTGTCGTTTATTTGAGCGAGATCGATGAGGTGTTCGCTGTTTTAGAGATTGTTGAAAATTCCGATCTGGGAACAGTCATACCTTTACTTTTTCAGTATTGATTATATTATATATATTTTATTAAAATTGATAAAATCTGATAAAACGTCGAGTGTCTGTGGGTCAGGGGCATTGTGTATCAATTCAAAGCAATGCCTTTCGGCCTTAATTTAGCTTCTTGGGTCTTCACGCGCCTGATGAATCAGGTGATGGCTTATCATCGGGCGCACTTGTCACTCGTCAGTGACCTCTTCGGCATATCTAGACGACATTCTCCAGGGACATGCAAATCCCTCTCTATTGGAAAACGACACCCAGAGTCAAACTCGGCTTCTGCAGTCTCTCGGTCTTTAACCGAATTGGGAAAAGTCAGACAACCTTATTCTACCCCAGTTATTCACGCACCTCGAGATGGAATTTCTCACTCATCTGAATTCGGTCGCGTTACTACGGCAAGAGATGGGATAATCAGCGTCTTTGCCATTCAATTTTTCAAAGCAACTTGAGTGAGTGCCATGACATTCCTGAGTCTAATCGGTCAATGTACTCACGTCTGTGACGGATCTCATTACCCTGAACAGGCTGCATGTCCGCCCTTTTCATTTTTACCTCCTGCGGAAATGTAGATTCCTTGAACATGAATATTCCTCTAGACGTCCACATTCGGAAGCAGACGCACCTGTGGCAAAACATCAACTGGCCTGTGGACGCTTCGTTTCCCCGTCTCCGGATTGTCTCATCACTACCGACGCCAGCGATCTCGGTTTGGGGGAGGGCTACGCTGAATCCTATAGATCTTCAGACCAGCTGACGCGGAACAGAAGATCATTTACTGCTCCATATAAACCAGAAGGAGTTATTAGCTATTCTATGGAAACATCCCCTGTCGAATCATATGGTGTTAATCCTTTCAGACAATTCGACAATGGTTGCCTACATAAGGAATCGGAGAGGCACACACTCTTTCTCGGTGTATCAACTAGCCAGAGATCTCCTGTTACTGGCTCACCAGTTATATTCTCCAGTTCGAGTCAGACACATTCCAGGACGTTTGAACGTGTTAGCCTATGCTGTATCTCGGAAAGGCTGGATTCTCCCGTCAGAATGGATACTCAACAAACAAGTCAAGTAGGGCACTCACCAAATAGACCTGTTTGCGACAGGGTGGAACAAATAACTAAACACATTCGTTTCTGCTTGTCCAGATCATCAAGATTTTGCAGTAGACACACTGTCGTTCGACTGGAACGGGATAGACGGCTATGCCTTTCTTCCGACACTGGTCATTCAGTGCGTCCTCAACAAGATTCAGAAAACGCACTGTCGCATTGTTCTGATTGCTCCGCTCACTCCCCCAGAAAGTTTGGATCAATCAACTCCGAGCTCTGCTTCTAGACTTCCCTGTACTGTTGCCTCTTCGCGGGGATCTTCTTCATCACGGTCAATCCCGCAGGTACCCACTGAACGTGAGACAGTTGCACCTTCACGTCTGTCTTTTACTTGGTCCTGTCTCCGGAAAAAGGTTTTTTTCTAGAAGAGCAGTGGAGTGCATTTTTGCACCACTGGGGTTTTCCACTAGTTTAGCATATAATGCAAAGCGGGAAGTGTTTACGCGTTTAGTTACAAACACCATTCAAAAGCTCAACTGGCAGACTTTTTCGTTTATTCATTCAACACCAAAGGTCTTCAGCCCATTACTATCAAGGGTTCTTGTTCTATGCTTTCAGAAATCGTTTTGTTTGCAAGAAATTCATCTTGGGATAATCTCCTGAAACATTTCACCCTTAAAGAACCTAGTATTCTTAGGGTTTAGCCTAAATGAAATTTGTCTTGGGTCCTTCACTGCTTTCGGAAGCACACTTTGAGCCTTCGGCTGAGGTCGATAGGACATTTCTTTCGGTTTTCTCATGGCTTAGTGGTATGTGATGTGGTTTTGAGGTCTAGGTTGGGGGACCTCGTTGGGGGACCTCGGAAGTGACGCCATGTCACGTGACCCAGGGCGCCATGTTGTGTTGTCATAGTAACCCGCGTGAGTGGCCATGTTGTGACGTCAACGTTATACGTGGTGTTAGTGCGCATGCGCAGCGCGTGTTGTTAGGGTGATACGTGTTTCCGTCGTCCATTTTGTATACTGGAGGCCGCCATTTTGGTTTCTATGGTAGCACATGGTTGCAATGTTACCCAAAAGCTTCTTATAGGATAGGGGTATGTTCGGAGGGTATGTTCTTTTGAGCAAGAGTAATTTCCCGAGTCGTAGAATTACCACAAACAACCCTACAATCCCTCCAAATCACCGAAATTGACTTTATGCTCTGTCTATTGATCCTCATTTTTACCGTAGTGTAGTAAATACTGTTACTTACACTACTAATGCTTCCTTTTTAGCAAAGTACCAAGCTCCAGATACAACACCACATTCATATCAGGGCTTTGCCTCCTTCGGATCAGTCGGATAATAGACCTCTGTTTTGTTCAATTAGAGCAATTAGGATTTATGTTGACAGAATTAGGGGTATTGTTAAAGGCAGGAAGAGAATTCTCCTTTCCCCCATTCCAGGCAGAAAAGATATCTCTCCGCATTCTATCTCGCGGTGGACTCGATTTGCAATTCCAGGTCACTAATAGCTACCTACTTCTAATCTGTTCGTCCTATTATCTGCGTTATTCATTCCCTTATGTTTGTCCTCAGCGGGTGTATATGTTGGCAGGTACGAGAGGACTAAGATTACTCAGGACCAAGTCAAGTATGGTTAGGTTTGTCGTGGCAACCAAAATCAAGGAATGGTAAATTTGCATTAAGTTGCTTGGGGAAATGATAACTCTGGTTTTGGTTGGTTTTTCAGCTGGATGTGCAAATTACAGCCCTCCCTACTCGATTTAAAGGAATGAATGAGAGAGGGAAATCGAATGTTCGAATTTAGAATATATTATATTTCTAGGTGAACACTGCAATTTCAAATAGTTTTTTTTCATTTTAGGGGTTATTTTCCAGCCCATTCCCTAACTAATTGTTTCGAGTAACAATTATTTAGAAGCCCGCCATGCTTTATTTCTTTGAGAGTAACTATTCTTGTCAAGAGTCTCAATAACACATGTATCTAGTATTACATGTTATGTGCTAGTAGTAGGAGAGCGGTGGACCGTCCCTGTTTAGGGGATCTCATATGTGACGTTGGCGTCCACAAACACTTGGGATTATCCATCCTATCAAACTTGGGCTGGGAAGCGCATAGTGACAACATTTGTAAAACGCCTGTGTTAGACTTTCACAGTTAAGAAAACTAAAGCATATTTTCAATCAACAGATTTCGAATAAGATGTATAATGCCTTCATTTTGCCAATATTGGAATATGGGAGTCCGGTGTGGTGCGGAGCTCCCCAATATATGATGAAGCGACTAGAGGATATACACTGTATCAGGGGCTGACGAGATCAGTATCGCGAGATCTTTTGATTGAAGTTGGGTGGGACAGCCTCGAAACAAGAAGACACATACAAAAGATGTGTACCTTCTACAAAATCGTAAACAACGATGCGCCCGATTATCTGCAGGAATTACTACCACCAAGAGTTCGTGACACATCTGGTTATAACCTTCGAAATTCGGCAAATTTTATGTCTTATTGCATGCGAACAGAGCTTTTCAAAAGATCATTTTTCCCTCGTGTATAGGAACATGGAATAGTCTACCAGTGTCCGTGCGAAACAACAGTTTACTTAATGAATTCAAAAAACTTATATCACAGCATGAAGGGAGACCTCCAGGATACTTCTCCTGTTGTGTTAGAAAATACATTATTCATAGTAGAATTCGAACTTGTTGCAGCGATTTGAACAGTGATAAGTTTCTCAATTACATCTCCGAATCTGCATACTGTTCCCATTGTCCAGCTGTTGTTGAGGACACAGAGCACTATTTACTCTTTTGCCCCTTTTATTCAAACTCTCGCAAAGCTCTCATTGGAAAACTATTGGAAATTAATGTTAATGTGAACTCCGTTGATATTTTACTGTACGGCGATCCCATTTTAGAACATAAAACTAATACAATAATTTTTAAATTTGTTCAAAAATTTATTCGTAACACTCAAAGATTCGATAATGAGTTTCCATCCTAGCATTCTTTAACACATGCAGTTCATTGCGACTCCTTAGGCGCGTGATTAGGCGGCGAAAGTGTAACCAATGGAGTAATTTCCCGATTCGTAGAATTACCCAAATAAACCCAAATTGGGATAGGAGGAGAAGTGCTGTCCACTTAGTATACACTCCGCTCCCTTAATATGATACAAACAATCAATACAATGGCGAAACAAACAAATGAGAGAAATGTAAAAAATATATACAAGAAAATTTAACTTCGCAATAAAAAAGAGTGAGAGGGAGAGAAAAAAATGTGATTGATTGATTGATGTCCTTTCTGCACCTTGAGTCTGTCTCTGTCAATTTGATTTTCCATGCCGAGGGTCGACCAGGCGCTGCACTGAGTGGTTGCTCTTCCCATAACACTAAACTTCCGTTTCTACTATAGCTACCACTACTACTACTACGATGGAAACACGTATCACCCTAACAACACGCGCTGCGCATGCGCACTAACACCACGCATCACTATGGAGATGAAGTCACCAGATGGCCGCTCACACGGGTTACCATGACAACCAAACATGGCGCCACTGGATCACGTGCCATGACGTCACATATGAGATCCCCCATTAGATCCACCCAAACAAGGACGATCCTTCGCTCTCCGACTACCTGTGCTGGTTATAGCATGTATGTTCTAGTTTTGTCATGTTCATGTTATTTTTCATCATTTCCTGTGTACTCTTCTTTCCTCGGGATATGCTGAATTACTATTGTCATTTGACCATTATATTCCCTCAGTATGTTTAAACATGCTATCCATTATATCTATTAATAAGACACAATAGGCATGATACTCTTTTTGCCTTTTGTTCATTCGTCACTTTGTGTCACTTTGTGTCACTTTGGTAAGAGGGGAAAAAATTAAAATTTCATACCAAATTTTATTTTTTATTATACTTACCAAAGTAACCCGGCAGTATAACTTTCATTATATATGCTTGCCTCCCAGTACACATGTTTTCGTGCATATTGTCATTTGCATTTATAAAAATTGGAAATTGACTTTAGTTTAAACAATATTTATTTGAAACGAACATGCTACATGGCTACATCATATGGAACAAACACACGAAGAAGTAAGAATGATTTGAATTAATTGCGTACAATGTAACAAATGCAACAGGCGTAGACACAGATTGTAGGATGGGATTCGACAGTAAGCTAGGAGATTTTGATTGTCGTCTCCCTTATAAATGATGAAATTACACTAATTGGAGGCTAGGGTCAATTTTAAGCATTGTAATAGAGTTTTTAAGCTAAATTATAGACATGGTATATATATATAATATTAATTATATAATCCAGATAGGCAGTTGGGGCTTAGGACGCTTGGTGTGTGATGGGGGGGGGGGGGGGAGGGGTGCTTAGTGAAAATAACTGTTTCTCTACATACAGCTTCGCACAATGGTATACGTAACACTTAGTCTAGGTGAAAGTAGGCAAATGAGTGCTTGGGGGGGGGGGGGGGGTCCTGAGTCCCAATGAAGAAGTGAATGAGAGATGAAAAGTTAAACAGGAATGCAGAAAATTGATTGGGGACGGAAGAATGGGAGGGGACAATATTACACAGATATCGCATGTCCATTCCAACAAAGTACAATATGTGGAGAGCGGACTGAAACCAAACTACCCGCGGAGATACATCTCCAAAAGAATCACTTTTTCGAATTCGGTGCACACGGAACGCGAGCAATGCCCCAGTCAGAGGACCTCCTGGTTTAAGCAGGGGGCCACCGGTCGGAACTCCACCAACGCCCGATACGCTTTGCAACGAATTTGCAAATATTGCACGGGTGAAATCCGCGCCCACGGGCGAGTCAGCGACAATACAATCTCCATGCACTGTAGTTTTCACATAGTCGCATTTACAAATAGCAGACGTGCAAACAAAATTCTTGAATAACTAATTTTTTTTCATTGTTTGTCTCAAAAACATAGGTATGACCCCTTATTGGAACGAGCTCAACGAGCTCGTTCCAAAGAGGGGTCATACCTATGTTTTTGAGACAAAAAATGAAAAAAAGAATGAAAATTAATTGGCGATTTTTGTGAATAGCGCTGGCCGGTTTTGCCGTTACGTTGGGTAAAGGGTTAAAAGCTAAGTGAGATATAGGAATATAATTGCGACTTGACAAAATGTCCAGCAATCAGAGTAGGCCCCGAAGAACCTAAGCAGCCGAGGCGCCCACACAACATGATAAACTTTTGAACTACCTCAAAAACTTCACGATTCTCGACATTATTCAAAAATTCTGAACCATACAGTAACGTATAGAGATCGACAGTAAAAGATAGAGCCATGATTGTATGATTTCGAAAGTTAGAGTAGAGGGGACAATATAGAAGAAAATGCTCAGTTGTTTCAAGTTCTCCACCCTGGCAGTTAGGAGAAAGTGATAAATGGTTATCATATAAATATATATCATATAAATTGAAAGAATTGTTAATCCATTTGCTCCAGTTGTTTTATTTTTCCAGTACTTAACACTGAATTAAAGTTGTGAATTGTTAATATAAATTCCTGTTTTAGACGGGTCAATATAGCGCCAAAGTAACACTACATCAAAAAAATTGCAAAAGAATTGTTTTTGATGGTTTTCTATACTATTGGATGTGGAGAACAACATATCAAAAGTTGGACAAATTTGGTCCATGGAAAAGTCTCCAGAAATGAAAAATCTAAGATGGCCGCCATATTGGACATCAGATATTAATATTTAAGTTAGAGACGAGAATGGGGTGTAACAGACTCCCAAACTACTAGGCCGATCGGGCTTAAATTTCGCGTGTAAGTGTAGTTTGTCCCCGCGATGGTTTATCACCCTTAACCTTTCAAGTTGTTCCACGCACTCGCGCATGCGCACGAAAAACGCGTTTCCCATTGCTTTCTATAGTAAATTTCGAGCTGTCGTAAAATGAAAACTACCCTACCGAATCCTCTGACATCTCGTATGTGGGGTCCTCCCGATGAGTGTAATCAACCTGCCAAGTGTCCTCTAGATCGGTCGAAGCACTCGCGTTTGGCAAGAAAAAACCCGTTTCCAATTGCTTTCATTCATTGGATAAAGAGCGCTGGTAGAGTGACATCACGTCAATCTAACAACATGCTCTGAACGTCATTCGCATTTCGAGATCTCGGGCGAACGGTTGCGTTTTCACTGCTTCCATCCTCCCAATTTAATCCATTCACTGCTTCCATTCATTGTTATTGTTGCATTGCAGCTCAACAGTCCTTTTCAAGACTTACGCGCACTCTAACCCTCCCAATTTAATTCAAGTCTTTTCAGGGCTAGGAAAATGAGCTCCAGCATAGAAACCTGTCCTTTGTGTCTAAGGGAGTTGAACTGTGAGGAGACAGTAGTGGTTCGTGAAAAAGGAGCTGAAGGTATCAACAATGCTAGCATTGAAAGAGGTGTCGACATCAGAGTCGCAGCTGGAACTAGCATACACAAGACATGTCGGATAAACTACATAAACAAGAAGGACATCTCCTTATCGCAGAAAAAATTGACAGTTCAAGCAGTAAAAAAGAAGCAGTCGTGTTTCCCTGGGACCCTATAACAGTAAAACACATTGCTTTTTCTGTGGGATTGAAGTCAATAAAGACAAGTAGAGAGACGAATGGGCTATTGCTATTCAAGACCGAATTGAGTACTTCAGGGGTGATCTTCGTGCGGCCGACTGTGTTTACCACCAGTCATGTAACGTCAATTTCCGCACAATGCGGGGAATTCCAAAACTGTCCGGATCAGTTGATCCTGCCAAACAAAGAAAACTTGGTCGACCAAAGGACAGTAGTCACGATGAGGCATTCGAAAAGGTTTGCACATTCCTGGAGGAAAATGATGAAGAACAGCTAACGATATCGGACCTTGTTGCTAAAATGGGAGAATACTTGCCCGACAGCAAAGTTTCAGCATATGGAAATCAGTACTTCAAGGAGAAACTTCTAAATCGATATGGAGACTCTATATTCATGGCTGATGGCAGGGGTGTCAAAAATATTGTGACCTTTAGGGAAAAAACCTGTCACATTCTTCGTGACTACTACCATTCTCCTCAGCAAGACGACAAGGAAGCACAGAAACGAGCACTTCTACATACCGCACCAAAACTTATCAAAAGTGATATAAGAACAATGGTTGCGCCTCTGGGAGATACTTACCCAACTACGGTAGAACTAAACTTTGCAGCTGCGTTGGATTATGTTCCAGAAAGTTTGCAATTCTTGCTGCAGCATTTGTTTGTTGGCAAGGATGCGTCTAGAACCGTTGCTGCAATTGGGCAAGCAATTATCCAAGCTGTGCGCCCAAGGGCTGTAATTGCTCCACTACAGCTGGGTCTCGCGGTACAAATGCACAACTTGTATAGGTCACGGTACTTGAGTACTTGATCGATAGTCTATCAACCATGGGGTTTTCTTCATCTTACCCGGAAGTGCAAAGGTTCGAAGAGAATGCGGCTTGTTCACTTGCTCGGGTGTGTTGGGAAGTGACGTGGACGTTCTTGCTACGTCTTTGTTATTTGCTGGAGACAATGTGGACCATAACATTATCACCTTGAATGGAAAGGGGACCTTTCATGTGATGGGCATGATAGCCACCATCACACCAGGGAATCAAGTTAGTCACACCATTTCAAGACAGAAAATGTCCAACTTGAAACTGGTTGAAGTGACAAAGATTAACATTGTTGTAACATTGTTGATTATCGTTTTACAAAGCATGTCAACCGGAACACTAAATTTCAGTCTGACCCATTCTTGTCTGCCTGTGACCGCGTAGTTGACATTTTCTGGGAATTGTCCTTTAGCTTCCATCAGAGTACACCTAACTGGCAAGGGATGATGCAGTCACTCCACAAAAACTGTGACCATCCAGGGAAGTCATCAGTTCTCTTTCTGCCTATGATCGACATGAATCCAGGGGACATGACCTGTATTCTGTCTACCCTACCCTACACGCGGCGGAACATAACATGCCAGCTATTGTAACATTTGATCAGCCACTGTATTGGAAGGCTTCTGAGATAGCGAATGTGGTTCCAGATGATAGCACGATCAAGGATGTGGTGCTACTGCTAGGTAGTTTCCACACATTCATGAATTTGCTGGGTGCCATCGGGACTTTGATGGATGGTAGTGGACTTCGGGAGATTCTGGAGACAGTATACGGTGAAAATGCTGTTGTTCATATGATGAGCGGAAAGGCAGTGCAACGGGTGTTTCGTGGGCACCTGCCGTTGGATCAGTGTCTTACACATAGGAATGTTGCTAAAATCATGGAGGATGAGCCTGGTTTTCAAGACCAAGTGGAGGAACTTGAGAGACTGTACACGCTGATGGAGACTGGCGAAAGTGACTTAGAGACGGTATTGAAATCAGATAGCTTTGGCAAGATTGACGAAACTGTATCTCTCAAAAGGATTGAACTGTCAGCGACCTCCAAAACCAGCGAACTGTGGGTCAACTACCAGAAGATGTTAGGAATTGCTAGGGCACTTCTTTCTGCCGATCGAATGGGGTCATGGGAGATGCATCTGAGTAGCATCTCAGCTTGCATACCGATATTCGCAGCTGCTGGGCATCCGAACTATCTGAAATCGGCTCGGTATTATCTCCAGAAGATGCATGCACTGGATGTTGACATCCCTCAGGTTCATAAGAAGTTCCAGTCTGGGGGGCCATGTAACCAGGCGCAGTAGCCAATTCTGGGCTGGTCTTGGCTCTGATCTTGTGATGGAACAGACACGTATGCGTTCACTAAAAAGTCAAGGAGGGCTAACACGAGGAAGTGGGATGTCGGAGCACCAGAGATCAGTTTGGACTATGTCGTCCATTGTGTCATCCACATACAACCTTGCCATGCAAGACCTAACCGCGAATACTTACACAACAGGTGAACAACATAAGGAGTTGTCCACCTCCCGAGTCAGTAGAGATAAGGCGGATGTTGCGAAAGTCGCGGCAAAACTAGACAGTTTCACGCCATTTTCGGATGACAATACATTGCGCAACATCATTACAGGAGTCACTGCGAATGAGGATGTCAATGTTAATGATCTATTCGCAATAGGAAACGAAATATGTAAGAAGATGGACGGACAGTCTGTTTTCACTTATTCACACAAAAGGAGTTTGAAGGTCAAGACGCTAGCTTCCAAAATGGCAGTCAAAGTTGCCGAGAACCGTACCATAGATCCGGCATTGTTGTTTCAGAGATTTCTAGTTGTGTCACAGACAGGTGATCTCCGGTTAGAAGAAGTTATGAACTATGAACTCTCTCCCTACCCGCCATCTTTGTTTGAAGCAAAGAACATATTGCGTCAGCCGGATAAGCCACCACTGGCAGAAGCGGCAAGGAACTATGCTACACCCAAGTCAGACATTGCTGTCACACAGATAGTCCCACTGACGGATCACTATGTTCTAGATGGGGGGGGGGGGGGGGGTCACTTCTGCACCGTTCAAAATGGACAGCTGGATCCACCTACAGTTCGATTGCAGATGACTATGCCTCGTTCACTATAAAGCATTATGCGAGAGCCACTGTATTGTTTGATAGTTATGGGGGTGGACCAAGCATAAAGGACTGTACTCATCAGCGTCGTGGTAAACATTTGAATGCGAACAAGGTCAACAATACAGGGGCGACAACGTTTGTTGGAAAGAAGGAGGACTTCTTGTCGAATGACGAAAACGAGCAGGCAATAATCCAGCTCATCATGCAATGTATGCGACAGAGAGGCTGCGAAGTGATTCAAGCTGAAGGAGATGCTGACGTAGAGATAGCCAAAGCAGCCGTCATAATGTCTGCTTCCAAATCTACCACCCTTGTTGGAGAAGACAAAGACCTCCTCGTACTCTTGCTACACCACGTAGTTGTAACAAACTGCACTGGACTATATTTCCGTTCGGACAAGGCGAAATCAAATACCTATAATATCAAAGTCCTTAAGCAGTTACTCGAAGAAGTTTGCAATGATCTGTTGTTTCTGCATGCCTTCACTGGATGCGACTCGACGTCCAGAATATTTGGTATAGGAAAGAAGATTGGGTTCCAAAAAATCATCAAGAAAGAAAAGGCAATCAAAGACTGTTCTAAAGCATTCTGCTTACCAAAGCAAAGTCATGGTGTTGTGGAAACCAACGGCTCTAGGGCAATGGTTGCTTTGTTCAATGCAAGTCAGAATGACTCCCTGGCATCAATTCGATACAATATGCTCTGCAACAAAGTTGCCAGAGCTAAGACTTTCGTTACACTGGAAAGACCCCCACCAACAACATCTGCCTGTACATTTTACTCCATGCTGACATACTACCAGGTTATGGAGTGGATGGGCAGTAGTGCTGACATGAACCCGACAGAGTGGGGTTGGAGGGTAGAAGGAGAAAAACTCCTCCCTTTTATGACAGACAAAAGCCCTGCTCCCGAGGTACTTCTTCATATGATTCACTGCAAGTGTTCGAGTGGATGTAATGCGCCAAGGTGTACCTGTAGAAAGCATGGGCTGGAATGTGCCAGTGCATGTGGGCCTTGCCAAGATGGCAACTGCGAGAATATGACAAATGAGACAAATGAGCCACTGATAGAAGAGGATGAGGCATGAGAGAAACTCTACGGTAGCACGTCAGTAGTTAATACCAATGTTGCCCCTTGCATGTACATCATTAATGAAGTGGCCATACAAATTTTGAGCAGATTGCAGAATTGACATAAAAACGTCAATTCAGGGACCGCAAGTTACATAGGAAACATATATCATAATAGTTTATATGACAAAAACCCAACTATCAATTTTTCAAGATGGTGAATGTTGGCCATCTTGAATTTCAAGGTCAATATCCTAACCCTAACCTTAACCCAACCCTAATCCTAACCCTAACCCGACCTTATATTGCAATAATAACCATGTAGAATGATTGGGCATCATCAGTTTAATAGGAATAGATACCTCATTCACGTCTCTAACTTAAATATTTACCGAGATATGGCAGTATCTAATTTCCAATATGGCGGCCGGCGGCCATCTTGGATTTTTCATTTTTGGAGACTTTCCCATTGGCCAATTTTGTCCAACTTTTGATATATTTTTCTCCACATCCCGTAGAATAGAAAACCATCAAAAACAATTCTTTTGCAATTTTTTTTATGTTAACTGCTATATTGACCCGTCTATTTATTGAGAAGAAAACTCCGTTGTTTCAGCGCCTGCTACTGGTGTGACCTTCACATGACGTAAAACCGGGAAATTCCCTGATAGTGATAACAGAACATTTGCGCTAAGAATCTGGGTACACTTATGGTTGTGTCTCTTTCAAAGGACTGGCATAATAAATACGTTATGGAGCTTTCAGTGGGCGGATATGGTATGATACAAAGCTTAGCAAGATCAATATTAGGCTCGGCCTTCGGCCTCGCCTAATATTGATCTCACTTCGCCTTATATCACACCATATCCGCCCACTGAAAGCCCCATAACTTATAGTATGAGGGAATAGTACGGTGGTACATTTTGAAGAATTGTAATAATTTGTGTTTTCGACGTCTTTCTTGGAGCAGATCCCGACGGGTCTCAATGTAGAGGAGACACTTACTCGCACTGATGGTTGCACCAGTTATTATCCTTTGCTGTGGCTGTATTTTCACATGATCCGCAGCCCTACCCTAGTTGCTGAGCATTTGTCCCACACTGTATTGCCATACTCAAGAATGGGCCAAATAAATGCAAAGTAATTTTTTTACAAGACCTTGCGATCAAGCATTAATTTGTGTTTTCTTCACAAGTCTAAACGCGACCAGGCCTTAGAACAGATAAGATCAAAGTGGTCATTCCATGTGCAGTTGCTATTCAATATTTCACCCAGGTGCTTGTGATTTTTAGCTGAGTACCACCGAAGAGTAATGGTGGATGTGTGGGAGGATTACATTTATTTGTTATCAGCATATTCTCCGTTTTGTGGGGATTGAACTCAACCAACCATGTTTTAGCCCATTGTGTGATTATGGCTAAATCATGGTTCATTAAGATCGCAGCTTGGTTTGGATTCTCTACTATAATGTATAAAGAGGTTTCATCAGCAAAAAGGCGTATAAAACTAATTAAATTCTCAGTTGTATCGTTAATATATATAAGAAACAACAGAGATCCAAGTATAGAATCTTGAGGAACTCCCGAGTTAATAGGTCTCCAAGAGGAAACTTCAGAGGCTATAACTACTCGTTGGGATCTGTCCGAAAGATAGGATTTCAAGAATAGAAGGAAGTCGTCAGAGACCCCGGTTCGCTTTAGCTTGTGAATAAGACTACAAGCCATACCTTGTCAAAAGCTTTACTGACATCGCAAAAGACCACTCTTACTTGTTTGCTTTCGTCCAATGCCTGACTGAATTCATCATACTGATCTGTAAGCTGGAGAACTGTCGAGTTACCAGGCGTGAAACCCGACTGAAACTGCCTTAGAACATTGTTGTCATTTAGAAATTTCCATAGACGTCTAAAGATACATTTCTCAAATAGCTTTCCAACACAGCTGATCGGGGATATTGGTCTGTAATTTGTGACTAAGTTCGATGAGTTCTTTTTCAGAACGGGTTTGACGTTCCCTTTTTTCAGGACGATGGGAAATAGGAATTATTCAGTAAGATATTAAACAATATCATGAGTGGCTCGCAAAGGGACGATTTGCATTCTTTTAAAACCCGGGGACTTACGAAGTCAGGACCGCACGCCTAACTTAGAAGCATCAATGGATTTCGTCGCTTCAAATACTTCACTATATTGAAGAGTAATACTGTCAAGAGTATGTTGAGCGGTTCGTGAAGGCACTGGGAGGGGTGCGTTAGAATCATCAACTGTTGATATTGATCAGAAGTATTCATTGAACAAATCGGCCTTTTCCGCATTGGATGTGTAGATACTATAAGAGTGGTTTATTGTGGGAATTGGTGACACTTTCTTGCCCATGAACGATTTTCGAGTTTTCCACCACTGTGAGGGCGATGTGTCATCTCTGCTCAATGTGGACTGGACTTTAGAGAAGTATGAAGCTTTAGCTTTCCTAATAACCGCTGCAACTTCATTTCGTTTATGTTTAGATTTTATTCATGCGCAAGGAAGCCCATTACGCTTGGCTTTGCGATATAACCTTTTTCTCTGTCTTATTAAAAGACGTATTTCATTATGCATCCATTCAGGCTGGTTAGTACGTGCGTTGATGAGCTTGGTAGAGATATGGTGGGATGCGGTACCGAGAACTGTACTGATAAAATTTGGCACTATCGTATCAAGACAAGAATCATTAAAAAGTGCATCCCATTGCTCTCTGCTGAAGGCGGCATTTAGGGCTTCATATGTCCCTTGTGAATACAACCATACACGCCGTTTAAAAACTGGTACTTGTGGTTTTATGAATTCAACTTCTATGGAAATAGGACAGTGGTAGCGAATCATCTCTGATACTATCGGCTCTAGTACCTCACACCTTAATACGATGACTGTTTTACTCACAGCATATATATCAATCAGTGAAGTGGACGATTCGGCAAAGCATGTGGGCTCACTCGCTATCTGTCTCAGGTTAAAATACTCTTATTGAGAAAGTGACCGTTCGGAGAAACTATCAGGTTATCATCAATTCGTGCGTTTTTCGCTTTGTCAATGGATGCTGCAATTAAATCCCATGTTTCCAAGGCACTGTTACGTGGGCGGTAAAAGACCCCTAATGGTAGGGATCTACGACATTTTGTGACCCCAAGATCGGGTCTGTGGCGGAAATAGATACAGTCTTTGATAGAAATGGCCACTCCGCCTCCTTTTGTGGATCGGTCGAAACGCAGGGGTTCCTGGAAGCCATTGATAAGAATATCTGATGTTTTGTCTGCGGATTGTAGCCAGGTCTCTGTAAAGGCCAGAATATCATGGTGCATCGAATCAAGTTGGATAATATCAAGCTTAGGTCTTAGACTCTGTATATAAATATGGAAAATCTTTAAATTGTTTGGGCTGCTTTTAGAGCTCGTAGAACCAGACCCGGGGTTTGTTTCAATATCTTCCAACAGTAACAAGAGGGTAAGGAAAATAAGTATGAGCAAGCAAGCAGTAAGGGCTGCAGATATTTCTCATCTGGTAAATTAACACCCCTCAACGGATCCAGCTGATCGCATGGTTTGGAATAGAATCTAGTGTTTGGTAGTTGGACTTTCGGGGTCCTTAGAAACATACTCATTTGATGGGACATTATGCAGGGCGACCACAACAGTGAGGCTTGTACGTAGGTCGACACCTCTCAGTCTCAAGTACAAGAAAATTAAAACACAAACTGATTACTTTTAGGTAGCCTCCATCTTAAGCTGCGAATATACACTGCGGCATTAAATGTGCCAATCCGAGCACGATACAATTCAGTACTACACATCTTGTATTCAGAGAATTGTAATATGTATCGGTTCAAATTGGCCTAGGAAGAAGGGCTATAATTTGAAAAAGATGTTTTGTAGTAAGAATTGTGATATCTGGCAAAAATTAACTCCTAGAAGCCTGGGGTCGGGTTTTCTTGCCTGTGATGTGATACGGCAGGTAATCTGGCTGTGACTGGAAGCACCTGCTTTACTGTAAGTTTTTTGGGGTATGTCATGTTCAATAAATTCATTCTGATTCGCCGGATTCTAAGAGTTAAGATATGTACAAGTATGGGAGAGTTTACATACAAGTATGGAATTAATATATAGCTGTGTTGAAAAAAGAAAATGATAAAATATAAAATATTGCTATCGACAAAGGCTACAAAGTCATTTTATTACACATCCATTCAACTTTAAACCCTTGTATTTAACATAAATGATTCTGTATTCAATGGGTGATGTACAAAACGGAACTTTTTTTCCCAGCACCGTTCATACTAGTTCCTTTCCCATCGAGTCATTAGTTACGCTTCGAAAAGTTTCCAAATTTCGTTATACAATTATAGACCGTCTGTCGCATTGTGTGAAAATGAAAACGTCTAAAGCAAGATAAAGTCGGTTCACAAAAAAATTAGTTAATTCAAAATGAGATAATATTTTTTTAAAACCCATTCATTTTCAACAAGACCATTAACCCAGTCCGTGGCCGTCTCGTTTTGTGGATCCCGTTATATTTAAATTGGTCAACTTTATTTCGGTAATAAATCTTAGTACATCTTGACATGCTTCGAACTTCTTTTAAAAATGTTCCCCTCAGTTGTTTTGAAATCTGCACAAATTTGTACTTATATTTTTACTAACGGTAATAGCAACCAAATGGTTAGGCGTGAATGGGAACCAGCCGAAGAGAAACAGCTATACGAATTTCAACAAACACTGGTTCCGAAAAGGTTGTTTTGATTTTTTATCGATCTATTTGATCAGTACAGCTTTAGTCAAAACAAACCAACTCTTGACTCATCACATTTGGGTTTAAACATCGGAATTAAAATTTGTTAATTTAAATGAATTTTAATGCATGGGTTGTGTAATAAACACAGAACGCAATGTGTGTTTGAATCGGGGGGTGTTTTACATAACGAGTTGGAATGGCATAATCATATTGTTGGCTCGCGAAATATGACTACAGTCATTTTACCGATATCGAATCAC
This sequence comes from Pictodentalium vernedei, assembly GCA_031216915.1. Classification (NCBI taxonomy): domain Eukaryota; kingdom Metazoa; phylum Mollusca; class Scaphopoda; order Dentaliida; family Dentaliidae; genus Pictodentalium; species Pictodentalium vernedei. The sequence continues at coordinate 199,528,631 of CM062296.1, read as the reverse complement.
TTTCAGACCATATCCGATTTCGTTTTGAAAATGTTCTCCACCAATAACTTTTTTCTATGTTGTTTCAATTCAGAAAAGTATCCCCATTTTACCATTTTCGAACCAATTTATGATAATCGAATCACCACAAATCTTTTCGTAAATTGAACTTAATTGCTGGAATTTTTTGTTTTAAATGCCATAGTTTGAAACACGGTTATGTTCTTTCACATACTGAGTGAAATCGTTGGCCAGTTTTCTCTTCCGTGCGTTGAATAACATGGATTTCAACTTGGGGGTGTTTTAAAACGAAATTAAGCGACAACAACGAGCGTTACTGACGTTCCAAGGACTAAATATTCGTGTAACCAGTACTAACCACTGGGAACGGATTAGCACATTAAATATTTCGTTTCTAGTGCAACAGGAGACACATCTGCTTGCTTATTCTGAATATTTTGTGTCGATGAGCCCCGGTGACCCGTGGGGGGGGGGGGGTGACAGGTGCATCCTCAACTTTCATCCATGATTATCTAGTTGAAATAATAAGTAACAAGTAAATAAACATTTACAAATACAGTTCACACTTTAGCTATGGAAAATATATCTAATATTGTAATATTGCTACAAATTCCTGGAGAATGCCACAAGGCATTCTGCAGGAATTTGGACCAATATAGGCATACTGTTAATCAATAAAAGGCTCTTTCAAGTCGAATAGGCTTCTACGACCTGCTGGTCCAACTTGGCAATGGGAACATTTGTATGGGCTCTGCTAGGAAGGATGAATATGGTTTACCCATACATAGACATGGTGTGTGTAAAAGAGAATTTGGGCCTCTGATCAACTTGACATGCCTTCCAGAGGCGTAGGAAGCATATTGGACTTGGGAGGGCATTCGCACACACCAATACAGCTGGAATTCACCACAATAGTGGCTTTTCCCTCCAATACTACATACGTTATACGTGGTTAAAACCCACAACTTTGTTCATAAATATTATATTATTACAATTTCCTGGAGAATGCCTTGAGGCATTCTCCAGGAAATTATAATAATAATCTTTTATGAACAAAATATTTTGCATACAATCTATCATTAGTACATATTTATTCATATTACCCATACATATACCCATGGAGGAAAGTTGGAGGGGCCCCTGATGCATTCTATCTCTGAACACCTGTATAGACAGGGTGGTGGTATCAACGAGCCACTCATACGTTGAGGCATGCTTCAAACTCCACATACGGTGACAAATCAACCAATATTTTTTCTAGATTGTGATAGCAAAGGGATGAGTAATTTAAAATTCGAAATCTGCTGCCGCGTGGTAGCAGATTTCAAATTTTGATTAGCTCACCCCTTTTCACATCCTAGGAACTTTCCCTAACAGTAAGTTTGTATGTGGATGGAATAAACCCCTCAAAATCTCCAGGAGTGGAACTGTTAAATCTTTGCACCTACATCACTCCACCCCACCCTATCCAACAACCCCAGTCAGTGACCCCACCCATCCTTCTGTAGGCCCACTTTCTGATTTCTTGTTCCATGTAAATAATTTTCCCCAAGTTTCATTGTTTCTCAAGTTTATTGTCAAATTATGTCATGGCTGCTGCTAAGCAGCCATGGCATAATTTGAAGTGAACTCAGATGTAGATGTGCCATAATTACTGGTACTTGGCTTCAAGCAAACTTTTGTTCCCCTCACTGTTTTCACCTCCAGCACTTTCAGCAATCCCCGATCATGAAATCACAAGAACTCTTTAATATAATGATTAAATTATAATTTAGTTTTATTTTTAAAAACAAAAGGGTTAACAATATAAAATAACAAACATAAAACTCAGTATCTTGCGTGTTAGAAAATCATAAAATAAAATATCGCAGTATTTCTGTGTTATGTTATAAAAAATAAAATAAAATTACATGTAAAATACTCAAGTCTTACAGGTTATTTGTATGGGTGAGGTAGATAGTCATAGTGCAACTGTCAATATGACTTGTCTTCATGTCGGTTTATCTATAGTTACTCAAATATTGACATCATTGGAACCAGGTCAATGACCAGGTTCCAATGATGTCAATATTTGTAAAATTGTTGCTAGGTTAAGTATTCTTTAAACATTTTTGGCTCATTAAAACTTCCTGCATGCTGATGGTATAATCTTCAGAATTCACCAAAGGCTAATCCACCACCCCCACCCCCACCCCCCACTTTGAAAAAATTCAACAATATATATTTTGTTTGACAGAGCTCCTCGAGCTCTGTCAAACAAAATATATATTGTTGAATTTCTATATCACGAAGTAAAATAATAACCTAGTATGGTCTATGGCAGTGACCAACAGTGAGACTTTATGTACCTGGTACTTGAAAAGGATTTTGAGATCACTGCAATGGAATGATAAAATACGAGTATTTTAAAAAAACAATGCTCGGAAATCAACCCGTTCAGTGGCTCACTGAATAATTCTACAGACTTTGCTATTTCTTGACTTCATTGTCAAATTAAATTGTGGCAGCTGATAAGCTTCCATGACTTAATTTGACAGTGAACAAGTAATAATATTCATTAATATTTATAAACATATTTCGTACAACTTTCTTTAAAGATGATGCTATACATCAGTATTTATACATCAATATTTATTTGCCAGACAAATATAATAACCTGTACGCAGATCATCTGAAAGCCTTTATATAAGGTTTCATTGTGCTCGGGTCAAACTGAATAATTATGTTACTTAAGTTCCATATTTTGAAGTAGTAATTGTGGCCAATAAAAAAGTTTGCACAAGATTATAAATCACATCAATTAAAATATTCACATATGTATTGACCAAAGTGAACATTTACTGCCCGTCCTGGGAAAGAAAAAGAAAGCACTCAGACCATTGAATAAATTACAATTAATTAAATTCCAAGTGTTATAGAATGAAAACATATCTGACACAGTAAATTAAAAATACGTAGCATCATAACCACTGTTAATGTAGTATTCTTTCAGTTTGTGTTCTGTCTCAACATTTATAACACCAAATTTGACATCATTTGTTTGGAAAGCTCTTACTAATAGCTTTCCAAACAAGAGGATGCACCACGAGTGCTGGTATACCCCCACGCAGAACAAAATTTGTCTATTTCTTAACAATCTAAGGGCCATAACTCTGCACAAAATGAGTGAATCAGCACAACAGCATACCCCCGTGCAAAGGTTTATTGTACTGAATACTCATATAAAATTTCATCAAAATCGGATGATTCCTGTTGAAGTTATTTGCTGAAGAGGAAGCGGGACGGACGGACGCACGGACGGACGGACAGATGCAATCCAGTATACCCCACTTTTTTAAAAGTGGGGGTATAACAAACGATGTCAAATCCTGGTGTTACTGCAGTAGAGGTATATGTATACATAGTTCATACAGATTGACCATTTTATCTGGTTTGTACTGTTTATTTATTTATTTATTGATGTTTAAGGTCACATATTTATGCACAATGGCTAATCATGACCGTGACAGTTTTACGGATGGAGGAAGCCGGAGTACCCGGAGAGAACCACCGAGCAACAACGAGCAGCTGCCAGCTCCCCAACATCGTAACACCGCCCTGCAGCACATGCAGGGTTAGATTGGTTGAAGACATGCGTACCATCGACGTGCAGTACGCCTTAGTACACGGCGTCATCGTGCCCCCACGCGGGCAATGGAGATGAAGTGTCTTGCCCAAGGACACTACGCGGTTGCCGCTGGTGGGATTCGAACCGAGGACCTCTCGGCTTGCAGCCTGGACTTCTATCTACTGAGCCACCGCGCTCCCGGTTTGTACTGTATTCTATGTTTATTTTACAATTCCTCTGTTTGAACTGTCATCACATCTTCCTCTACCATGTTATCCAAAGCTGAGTAAATACATTTTTTAAACTCCCCAATCTTCCCCGAATCACTCTGAATTCTGTATGTACATGGAATAACAACCCCACCTCCTGTTTCCAGCATTGGTGGCCATGGTGGAAAACTAGGTGTTGGATTTCCTGTCGGTTCAGCTGTAAGTGTGCACCCAGATTCAATGAATTTCCTGAATACTCCTCCTAATCCTCTGGGGACATGTCCAACTGGTAAACAAGCTATATCTGAAAGTTTTAGGAAACGTTTTTCATCTGTCACCATGTCATGTACATCTGTTGGAAATGATTCTAACTCTGGAACCCAAATCAGACAAGCATTGGCATCTTTAATATTCGTATACTCCAAATCAATAGACAGGAGTGTTGGGGGTCGTGTCATAGGTGGTCGTTCTTGATAAACATGATACCCCTTCATAACTGAACATTTTATGAGAATTTAGTGATCCAGTAATGTTTCATGAATTTCTTCTGATGTGGGCTGTAAGACAAAATTCATAAAGTAATTTAAATGGATGAAACTCAAAGGAGAGCTGGGGAGGGAATATTTGTATAAAATCATGTTGACATAATTATGGAATTAGAACTTAACTAATATATAAGATGTACATGTACATGTACATCTTATATATTAGTTAAGTTCTGTATGCTGTATGTTCTTCCAAAACATACCAAGCTATGAGTCGCATTATGTCGCAAAGCTATCTAGATCTAGATCTATATGAATACTCTCGACCTGCGAAACAAATACCTGCTGCCCCTTCCACCCCCACTTTCCACAACCCCAACCCCACCCCACCCCCAAAAAAAACACACACAAAAAATTATTGTACCCAAAGGAAAAAATCCCTTTTTATCTCTTTAACTTCCATCCCCTATAAAACCACGTTATTATTCTGTTTATTATTTCCGATGCCAAATATAAAATTAGAGTTATGTGTATTCGAAGGCCCCTTTGAATTTTCACTGAGATACTTACACTTGAATTATGTAACTATTATCTATCTGCCCCTACCCACTCTAGATTTATATGAATACTTCTGCAACCATACTTCCGCATCGACAAAGAAGCCTCACATCTTGTTAGTCAATTTTATTCACCCCTTCACAGTATGAATCTTATTAGTTTCTTTTTTGTTTTTGTTCTATATTTACTACACTGACTCACAACCACTTTTGCCACTACCTTTGGTTCACGAAGCATTTTTTTATACAATGTTCCCCCATGGCGAATAGAAACATAACATTGGATGAAATACAATGATGCAGTAAACAACACGCTAGACGAGATTTCCCAGTCTCCCTTTACTATACATGGCCATTCCTGCGAATATCTTTCGCCCTCCAACTTTAAAGAAAAGTTTCATAAGCGAAGCAAAAGTTCAACCCTCCTCAGTCTGAACTGCAGAAGCCTAAATGCCAACTGGGACTCATTTACCAATTTTCTATGTGAAATCCAACAATGTGAAAGCAGGTTCGAGGCTATTGGCCTTACTGAAATATTCAAAATACATAACCACCTCAGTTATAAAATTGATGGTTATCACCCTATCGTGTACAGGACTCGTCCTGGTCGTGATGAGGGCAGAGGGGGAGTGGGAATTTTTGTCTCTGAAAAAGTAAAATTTAAAGTAAGAACTGACCTCTCGACCTTTATTCCACATGTAATTGAAACAATTTTCGTTGAGATTAACCCTGGACGTAAAAATTCACATATTGTTGGTTGCATATATAGACCTAACACTCCACCCTTAGCCGACATTGATATATTTATCTCCTCCATAACAGATATTCTTTCTAAAATCGGCGCGGAACACAGCAAGGCTTTTCTTGTGGGTGACTTCAATATTGATTTGCTCAATTTCAACAACCACACTAAAACCGCATCGTTCATAGACAACATGTTCAGTGATGGCTTCATGCCAGTCATAACAAAGCCTACAAGGATTTCGGAGCACTCAGCAACCTTAATCGATCACATCTATACCAATAACGTCTCAAGTAATTACCAAGCGGGAATAATAATTACGGATATTTCAGATCACTTCGCTACATTTTATATGGAAGATAATCAGGAGCCTGATCATACCTTACCCACATATAGAAGATCTTACAAGCGAGAAAACGTGGATTTATTCAAACATATTTTAAGAAATAGCACCTTCGATTCAGTCTACAATAGTACATGTGCCGATGCTGCTTATGAACATTTTATTAATATTTTTCGCAAAGCATTTGAAACTGCATTCCCCTTAAAAAGCGTGAGACTACCAAAAAAGTTCATCAAACGTCAGCCGTGGATGACATCCGGTCTCCTACAATCGTCGCTTAATAAAAACAAACTTTACCTACTTAAACTGAAAAATCCCACCGAATCAAACAAAAACAAATATAAAACATTCTCCCTAATCTTTAACCGAGTAAAGAGGCGAAGTAAGGCGACATACTGTAACAATATTATAGAAAACAATAAAAACAATATAAAAAAACATGGCAAATACTGCGGACTATTATCAATAAATCAAAATCCTCGGGGGCTCTACCTCTTAACTTAACCCACAACAATCAAAACATTACTGACTCTGATGAAATTGCCTCGAAATTTAATGATTACTTTGGAGAAATCGGTCAGACAATTAACGACCATGTTCCACAATCGAGCAAAACCTACAGCGACTTTATGAATGGAAACCACCCAGATACGTTTTTCATTACTCCCACAACCGAGCAGGAAATTATCTTGACAACTAACAAACTGACGGGAAAAGCGAGTACCGACTGATATAACTTATCGCCGATAATTATGAAGGAGTCCATACATGAAGTAGCTAAACCACTGGTTCACATTTTTAATCTGTCATTTCTTCAAGGCAAAGTCCCAGACAAAATGAAAATAGCGAAGATTATACCGATCTCTAAAGGAGGTAATTCACAAGAAATAGGAAACTATAGACCCATAAGCTTATTACCGATCTTCTCCAAGGTTCTTGAAAAAATAATGTTTCGGAGACTCTCCGACTTTCTGAATGATTTTAATATACTTTATGAACACCAGTACGGATTTCGAAAAAAACACTCTACTGTTCATCCAATTTTGCATCTTCTACAGTATGTAGCTGAATGCAGTGATAAACATACAAAGGACTCGACTTTAGCAGTGTTTATAGACCTGTCCAAGGCATTTGTTACTGTCAGCCATGAAATATTATTAAAGAAATTGGAATTTTATGGTATCAGGGGAATATGTAACTCTTGGTTTGAAAGTTACTTATCGGGCCGGCAGCAATTTGTGGAATTTAATTCTGATCAATCTGCAACTCGAACTGTAACCTGCGGCGTTCCTCAGGGATCTGTATTGGGGCCAATACTCTTCTTACTCTATGCCAACGATATGCGATACTCCACCTCTCTTAACTTGCTGTCATTTGCGGATGACACAACCCCGTACACAGCAGGACATGACATGAAAGTTTTAGAAACAAATGTGAATACCGAGCTAATTAAAATATTCAATTGGTGTTGCTGTAATAAGCTTCAGATTAATGCTAATAAGTGTAAATATATTATGCTGCACCCTCTAAACAGTCCACATAAAGCCAACAAGTTAAACATATTCCTCAATAATACCAAGCTCTTACCCGTCGGCAATTCTTTAAATGATACAGTGGCTAAGTTTTTAGGAGTGTACATTGATGAACATGTTAACTTCAAATATCACATATCGACCATTTGCTCAAAAATGTCCAGCGCGATTTATTGTTTGAACAAAGTAAAAAACATTCTTCCTAAGCAAGCATTGAAATCATTGTACTATGCACTTGTTCACAGTCACCTACTCTACGCAATACTAAGCTGGGGTCATGCGCCATCTACAAGTAAAATAAATTATTTGCAGAAGCGCGCGATGAGAGTTATTAGTCGCAAACAGTTCAATTGTCATACTGATCCCTTATTCAAAGAGAATAATATCTTGAAATTTAAGGATCTCTATGCATTGAATGTTTCACTATTTATGTACGATTGGAAAAATATGACTCTACCCGAGTCATTCAATACATTTTTCAATATTCATCCCACAACCGGAAGTCGTACAAGACAAGCTGGGCTGATACAGACACATAAAGCAAGAACCCAGTTCTCTGCCAATCTGCCGAAACATAACTTCCCAAAAATTTGGAATGAAATTGAAGTGGACTTAAGATCCTTACCATCCAGACAGGTCTTTAGGAAAGAAATAATTAGAAAATGTATACACAGTTATTCCGCGAATGTCACATGCACGTATCGTAGGTGCCCAGACTGTCGGCCTACCTCTTGAAAGCTATTTATGCTTATAAACAAATTCTGCTTTACTGATAATACATGAGCAATTAAGCAAACTTCGAGATGCAAGTCTTCTGTTGTTAAGAATAACGCAGCCTATAGTACACAGTTGCATCCGTATATGTTAACCCTTTCGTCCAACGTAACGGCCTATACCGACTAGTACCATAGATAAAAATATAATTCCCCAGTGTTACTCCCCAATTACTCTGCAAGTACCGTTTTCTATCCCTGTTGTGCAGAGGGTTAATAGAATACTTGTTACTTCCCCCATGACTCACTGACCCTGGTCAAAACATAATTTACATAATTTGCTATCTCATCCTAAAGGACCTGGAATTCATGCCTCCAAGAGATTCTTAATGTGTATTCGAGGTCGTCCGTACAGCCATACAACTGCTGAACCTTGGGTAGTGGTAACCGTGGTCAACTTTCCTAAGAACGTCTACTCCATTATAGTGTAGTTTTGCTTTTAAATTTTCTTCGAGGAGACAACAGGAAGACAGCCAATTGGCTATGCTGTCTCCTAACAATGTACCTCAATCTCTTGTATATGTTATGTGTAATTATGTAAATGTAATTATTTGGTATATTGTTAAATAAACTATTCTATTCTATTCTAAGCTACATACATTCCATATACCGGTATATACTTGGATGTCATATGATAATGATACCACCCTGCTTTTCCTATATTAAGAAAGCGTTTCTGACATTTTTTGGAAGCTCTTTATGAGAGCTATCAAGCAGATAATGACAAACCATGATGCATATACATGTATAATATACATACATGCACATGTAAATAAATAAAGATGCATGTTTATAGTGTTTATCCCACAACTAGTCATGACTTTAGGAGATAAGACACAAATGTTTTCATGTCATGTTGCAACAACTGCAAAATTCAGTAATGCCCAATTGCCCATGTACATCGGTTAACTCAAATATTACTAGATGGGTGAGGACTATAGTCATGGATAATAATATTACCCTACATAATATGCAAATGTGAAGAGATAAGTAATGTAAAATTTCATATTCACTAGCCAATAACAGCAGATTTGAAATTTGACATTGCTTATCCCTTTACCATAAGAATTGTCTCTTTGTTGAATGGAGCTGGTAAGACAGACAGACTAATATACCGGTATTTAAAGGCATGATCCTGAGGGGACAAATATTATGTATGTCAACCCTTTAACTGACACAGCTTTCTTTCAAATAATACATGAAATTTCATAGAATGTCAATAAAACCATACAAATATGGATACCATTAGAACCAGCTCAGTGAGCCGGTTCTAATGATATCCATATTTGTATGGTTTACTTGACGACTTTCCAAGATACGTTGGGTTGTGGAAGACTTATTTTAGATGTATGTCTGTTTTGGCCAATTTGTTATCTGAAACTGTATTATGTTCATGATATACACTTGTGGCAGAAGAATTGTGCAGAGTCACTACCCACAGCTTCAGTACTCTGTGCCACGTTAGCAGGTATGCACTGAACATGCATCCAGGAATCGCATCCATCGCATTGTACCCATGTCATGTCAATGCCTTCTTTTTCCTCATCTTCGAAAACCCCTTCACAAACAGGACATACATTTACTGTGCATATTGTTTTCCTTTTACAAGCTTTTGTTTTTCTGCTTTTCTTACTCATTTGGCTCTTTCCTTTCTGCTTAGAACGATGAGAAGGAGAGAAAGGCAAATATGTGTGACACAGCTTTGCCTTTTTTTCCTTTTCAGCCTTCTGCCTTGCAAATTCCAGTTTGGACAGAGCCATTTCTCTGATTGCTGCTGGAGAGGTCAATTGGTCAGTCTTTTTATTGTTTTCTTTTTACCCTTGTCTGCCTGAGGCAACTGTACTAATTCCTGAAGTATCGGTGATACTGAGTCATGAAAAATGGATGTGTGGGGAGTAATAATACTGGTACATGTAGTAACAGTATCAGTAATGTTTGAGACTTGTATAGCTGCTTGAGCAAGGATGTCCAGATTTGATGTGGTCTCTTGGGCTGAAGAAGTAGTTGCAGAAGATGGAGTGCAACTTGTGCAAGTCAGAGTTTCTGTGGCAGCACTACTTGCTCGTCTTCTGAGCTCTTTGTAAACCACAAACTGGGGTGACCCTATTGTACGACATACATCGCTGCCTTCCTGTAATCTTTCCTCATACTTTCTCTGTTTCGGGGTGCCTATCACACTTCTGAATGCTACGAATGCTTCATCAATACCTGTATCTGTACACACTGAAGGGCTTTCCTTGGTGGTAGATAACACATTAGAATCAACTTTTCCCTCAAATGTTGCTGATGGCGTAAGTTTTATTTCTGAAATGGCTTGCCTGTTTACTGGGTAAATACATGTGGACCTGAAACTTCCAATAATAATGTTTGGTTTATAGAAATTCAATTCTGCTTCAGCAAGTTTTTGTGGGAAACTGTGCTTACCAATGGGGGCTTCGGGGTTACTTTTGGTATGTTTATTGACCACCTCATACCATGCCTTCTTTAATGGCCCAAATACACCATTGTCCAATGGCTGAACAAGATGTGTAGCATTGGGTACTAATCTATAGATCTCTATGCCATAGTATTTAGCTTTTGTGAATATGTCTAAGCTAATGTGAGAGCTCACACTGTCTATAATGAGAACGAATGGTTTTTCATTCCCTGCATGGTCATTAAAGTGGTCAATGAATTGCAAGAATGTATCACCATTCATCCACCCCTTTTTTGTGGATCAAATGATTTTGGTGGTGGTTGTGGGTATACAAAAAATGGTGGCATCAACTGTCCTTCAGCATTACCACAGTACATGACGGTAAATCTTGATTTTAAAGATCCTCCTGGCAGGTGAGGAAGGTCGCGGTTACCCTTTGATTTCAGTGGACCAATCACGACTGCTGATTTGCTTCCCATTGTAAAGCCCGTTTCATCGGCATTCCAAATCCTATGGGGGTTGTCCAAGAGAAATCTATCAGACAGAAATGCTTTATAATTTTCAAACCAACTGTCCATTTGTTGTGGAGTGACCTTTGCCCTGTTGCTCTCTAAAAGCGTCTCTTTTCTTCTCTCAAGGAGATGAGAATGTCTTCCCATAAAACCATTGAACCATGCATATGAGGGCCTACTGTCTTTAAAGGGATTCTTTCTCTTCTCTTTCTTGAGGTAAGTCTGCATCATGTCTAATATTTCTTTTGGACTCAGACCCATTCCCCTTTGCCATCTCTGCAATGTAATTGGCAACGGTTAACTCTTCTTCTTCTGTGAAGAATGGTCTGCGACCTGGTCGCCTGTCCGGGGACACGTGGCCTGAATGCCGCCTCTAAAGATAACTATAGGACAGACAATACTTTTTTGAGGCTACACACAGACTTACCCGCTCATCTTCAACTTCAAACAATGCTTTCCTGGCCCTTGTACCTTTTGTTGGTGATCTTATGAACACCCTGGCATAATGGCAAAATTGCAGGAAACAATGTTATTCCTCCAGAAAGAAAAAAATGACAAAAAGTCCCCACAAACTGCTTCCACCACCCTGACAGCAGTGCTCTGGATGACTTAAGAGCATCCCAGTCTGGCGTGTGTGTGTGTGGGGGGGGGGGGGGATGAGGGTGTGTGTGTGATGCCCAGGTCACGCTACCACTAATTTTAAATGTGACCATATAATATTGACCAAGATAACTGGTGTTTTGCCTATGACCCCCAACTCTTCCCTTGATCACAAGTGGAGAGGTGGTGACACAGGTAATAGCAGGGTAACTTGATCACATTCAAAAAAGTTTGGGGTTCTGCGGCCTGGGAATCACTCAAATTCCCACCCTATCCTCCCACTCCACCATTTACACAATTATTCTTCACCTTATGGAATTCTGCCATTGCAACCAACCCCCACCCCACCCCACGTAATTTGTCAGTTTGACAGAGCTGTTGCAAACACTGACACAACATACTCCACAGAGTCACCCAGATACAGTTCACGTCTCTTTGATTTACGCAGATGTTCTAGTTGACCGAGAAAAGTTCGGAAAAAACAATCAATCTCGAGTTATTTCTTATTAATCAAGTGTGGATTTTGCCGATTCGAAATAGGTAAAAATACACGCAGGCAAAACTAAATTCGTCGTGAAAAATAGAATGCAGATAAATATGTATTTTTCCTCCTGCTGAAAGGTGAATGAAATGGCGATGCTTTCAGCCGAAAAGTAATTCTCGGTCCGGTGGAATGACCCTGTTGTCGAAGAGTGAAAAAAATAGAACGGGGAATTCCCATACACGAAATTTGGAAACTAGACAGGGTGCTAATGATTTCCAACTAAATAACATAATATGCAGATGCCAGATAACACTGTAACTTTATCATTTAAAGAGTAAAATATGAATGAAACTTTTGATTCAAAGTTTTGTTACTTTGTGTTACCTTTTGATTTTTGCGACATGATTAAAGTTGAAGTGACCCGCATTTGGTAAAGATTCGATATCGGTAAAATGACAGTACGCCGTTCCAAATCATTATGAAAAACACCCACCGACTCAAACACACATCGCGTTCTGTCTATATCTTCATTAAACATGTGAACTGACTGATTAGCTATAGGCGGATAAATAGGTGTTCCTTGTGGATTTAAGGAGGAAATGTACACACAAATATACATAACACTGGCAAGATTATTGGGAAAAATAAATGAGACCAACAAGTTATGATGAGTGTTTGGCAATTTTTGAGGTTAAATGATCATCTTACGCTTGCACTGGATTCATCGGTGATGTAGTAACGTTGTCAGATAAGAACGAAATGGACAAAAGGTAAACTTTTCCTGTCGCGAACGAATATTTGTATGAAACGTTGACCGGAAGAGCTTGCGGTAGCCCATAGGCCACGCACCAGCCAGTCACACGCTGCCTCAACAGTTGATCCCGAGAGAGAGAGAGAGAGAGTGTATGGACACCTACTATACACCAATAATGTTAAGTCGATGACGTTAAATCAAAATATTCGCAGGACACCCCACCTTAACTAATGATGCCGCAAACCCCAACACTTTTCAGCTTAACAATCAGAGCAATGCGGTTAAAAAATAAAATTTACAAATAACATGGATTTATAGCTTGAGTCTTGAGGATGATGTTTAACAATATATCGTCTCTTTAGGAAACCAAGACACAACCCGGCAATATAACTTTCATTATACACTATTCAAAAAAGTAGGGGATATTTGATAAAAGTAAGATATACGAAGAAATATATTGATACTGTCATCAAAAAGACAGTTGTGGCATTGCAATGTGACATCTGGTGAATTATTTCAGCGATAGTTGGGTGTCTGACAAACACACATTCCACGCACTCAGCTGTAGAAAAAATGGACGGCCAGTCAGAGAATTTTCCACATTCAGTCCAAAACCTCAATACCATGTAAATCCTCCTCGGTTCGCGTGACAAGCGCGGATCCGACATGGCATTCTTATTCCATTCTTCCTGGACATTGGTAGGGGGCTGTTGGTGTTGTCGTACGCTCCTGCCAAGCATATCCCAGACATGCTCGATTGGTGAAAGGTCTGGACTAAGTGCTGACCAAGGCAGTGTAGTGATGTTCTGCTCCTGGAGGAACTCTGTAGCGACGCGGGCCCTGTGTGCTCTTTCATTGTCATCTTGGAAAATGAATGGACGGTCGCGCAAATGACACCACATGGCCTGCTAACATGTTGTAATGGTAATACTGCCCTGTGACACGCCCTTGGATGACATGTGATGTTGTTCTGCTTGTCATGATTATGCCTCCCCACACCATAACAGATCCACCACCAAAACGATCGTGCTGCCTAACGGTAACGTCATGGTATCGTTCGTTCGTTCGAGTGAACCCCGATTCATCGGAAAACATGATGTTGCACCACCGACGATTGTCCCAGCGCTGTCGTGCTCCACACCAATTACGCCTTGCTGCGATGTGACGTTCAGTCAAACGTGGAATTAATCGAAGTCGTCGAGCGTACAAATTCCAGCTGTGTCGGCGATTTCGGATAGTCTGACCACTGACTCGCACATCTGCCTCTCGGTGCAGCTGCTGTCCAGTTTTGAGGCCCTTTGGTGGCGGTTACGTAATGCTATGGTTCGGATGAAACGATCCTGATTAGCAGTTGTCGCCCTTGGACGACTGACTGACGTCTGTCATCAACATTGCCTGTCTGACGGTAGCGTGACCACACCCTGCTAATCACCGATTGAGTAACGTTGAGAATTTGAGCCACTGTAGTCTGTCTGTTACCAGCTTCCAACATGTCAACGGCGCGTAAACGTTCGTCACGTGTCAGTCTTCGCATACCCCAAACGTTACGTTTCGACCAGAAACTATTGATGATCGAGTTTATACCAAGAAAAGAACGATGAAACCTCCGAAAAAGCCCGTCCAGTACAAATGAAAATTTCAAAACGTACCCCACAGGCATTAACGCGGCGCTCGTGCGAAAAACCTGCACGAAGTTTACGTGGGCTGGTGACATTGAACATCCACACTAAACTTGATAACAAATTGATGTGTCCAATCATGCGTTATCCAGTGCTATTTTCCAAAAATATCAACATCAGTTTGGATATCTCTTACTTTTTTGAATAGTATATAGAGAATAGCGCTTATGATCTGATTAGCCCCGCTGGAATGAGCTCATTGAGGTTGCTCCAGTGTGGTTCATCAGTTTGTGTCTTCTCGGAAAGAGCTAAATTATTTATTTACTCGTCTTGAGTTAGAAAATTAGACGATAGAGTTTGGGATTGCCCAGGTTGTAAATATACATTTAGATTCTGTTGTTTTTATGTACAGAGGTCAGATTTTGATATTGATTTTGAAGTAGATGATAATGGCAATAAACTGAACCCCATTGAACTTACATGCCAGCTTGTTGTTTCTCGTACCCTGAACACAAGAACTGGTTACACCGAGAAGCTGAACATGCCAGAAAGTGCATAATATTCTCATAATATTCTCAGGGGCACAGGAAGCACTCCAGACCCCGGGAAAAAGGCATGTACTCATACTAGCAGACCAGCCATGACATGCCGACGCATGCATGTCTCGAAAGCTAAATGCCCAAGATTGGGGAATTTGGGAGGAGGTTCCCTCCCACCGGGAGGGGAAGCTCTTCCCAAATTCCCCAACTCCTCCACTGAATTTTGAAAGCTCCCAGAACGTATTGGGATGTATTTTAGCTTTACTTCGAGAATAAAGCATTGGAAAATTGAGTGACGAACCTGGGAACAGCACTGTCTGCCCCCTTTTGCCCCCTGTGGTCCGAAGGCAGGGAGGGCTGCCGTTCCCTCTGCCGCCGTACTTCCTGTGTCCCTGAATATTATAGTAAACAATGAGGCACTTGTCGTGACAAATATGATAAGGACTAAGACTGAAAATATAGTACGGAGTACTTGTGGATAACTGACGTTTTTCACCTGATCAATCGCCAGATTCAGAGCTGTGGCCTCGGCTGTAAAAATATAATTCCTATCTTGCAATCTAATTAATATTTGATGTTTCCGGATTGTTAAAAGATGAAAGTCAGCGAATAACACTGGGTTTAATTAATGTCCATAGTGGTGGAATATGTGGTATCCGTTTTTGCTATATATATGTTCTCACATCTATGCCGGAATTTCCTGCACGTGGCTTGGTTCTCATTTCCGTTGCAAATGTCTTCGTACTGATAACTGGAACTACAGTTGTGCGCTGAGTTAGAAATGTATTTCAAAATACAAATACCCACCCATTGCCCGCCTGTTAGCAAATTTGGCGGTCGGATAAAGTTTACCCAACACGAACCTAAAACAGTGATAAATCAATGTGGGTATTCTTTCAAAATTTTATACTGTCATATGCTTTCTCCCGATTAGAGAAGATGGCGTCCACATTTTCTTCTTTGTCTAATGCACTTCTTATAAAGGTTTCCAGTCTGACTGTTTGAGCCAAAGTAAGCCTTTGATTTCTGAAACCATTGTGAACATTCGCAAGAAGATTATCTCATTTTATCCCAGAAACCAAACAAGTCGATCACTGATCACTCTTTAAAAAATCTCACAACATGTTAACTCTTTACCTAACGTGACGGAAAAAATCGTCCAGCGCTATGCACAAATTTCATCATTCAATTTTCATTATTTTTTCATTTTTTCTCCTTGCTTATGACCCCTCATTGGAACAGGCTCGTTGAGCTCGTTCCAGTGATGGTTGTAACCTAGGTTTTTGATGCAAAAAATGAAAAAAAATTAGTTATTCAAGAATTTTGTTCGCAAGTGTCGTCTGAATTTCGTGTTAGGTAAAGCGTTAATGCAATTGGCAATCTGCAGCATTAATGTGCTCTTTATCACGAATCGAAAAGTTCCTAATTCTTGCATTGCGCATGGTGGGTTGGAACTGGTCAGTCACGAAGATATTTCTCAAAAGTGTGAGGAACAAATGTAACGATGGTCATGGAAGATTTGTCAATAATTGATAATTGGTGGGCAGGGGTACAATGAATATTGGCAGACCCTGGAGCGGTATATTTCAATTTCCTTATTCACGTGATCTTTTCTTTTTCTTGTAATATCAGTATCCCAACAGGAAGGGGTGGGCTGCTAGAGATCTGGTACTGTGCACTATTTCGGGTGATGTGGTGTCCTCATATTAGTAGACTTTGCGTGGACACGTATGTTCACAAGGTGAAAATGATGACTTGAAATTTTGATACACATCTCTCAACTCCTGGCTTAAGTCACAAAGATGGTCGGGGTGGGTGGGTGGGGTGGGGATGAGTATACAGTTGAGTACTAGTAATGTCCTCTTTTGGATCTATCATGAAACATCAGCAATTAACGATTTCCTCCAAGTGGAGCATTATACCCCGCAGCTTATTACTTATGTTGCCGGGTTTTGTATATATCTGTTTAATTCAGCAATTTAGGCTCTTTCTTAGTCATAGACATCTCATTCGTATCTCTGTTTCTAATCCCAACTACATAGACAACATGGAATCATACTTCAGACAATTTCTTAAAATAGAAGTATGGGTAAGTGTCCCCAACATCCGAGAACATAATCAATATTATTCTCCTAGTATTACATAATGTGTACCCTTGATTTGTATTGTTCTCGGATTGGTGCTTTCCATATTATAGTCTACGGTCGCAGCGTGAAACATAACTTGCAAAAACGTCAAACATTATGTGTCTTATATTACTTGTGTATGCGTCTAATCGGAGGCAACCTTAGCAGAAGTTTTACTATTATGATTTTTCTGTTTTTCTTATCGAAATCATTGGACAACGTTTGGATAAACAATCCTACGTGGTCGCACTCGCATTCCAATAGCCCTGTTGGATGTTACGTAACATCCCAGTGCATGCCTCATAAGTCCCAGATAATATCCCCTTCTGTGTGGAACTATCTCCTATACATGATATTCCGTATGTACCCAGCGCTTGCCATCGGTCTATGTCAGTTCTTCCCTACTAGAATGATTTTATTACGTGGTGATGTAGAGCTGAATCCGGGTCCAGATTCTTTTGATGCTGTCCCTACTGGGATGATTTTTTTGTCTGGTGACGTAAAATCGAATCTGGGTGCGGATTCTTCCGTCGACTCTGGCTACAAACATAAAACATTAAAAATATGTTATGTCAATACACAGAGTATCAAACCGAAGTTAGACATCATTAAATGTGAAGCTCTATCGGTTGATATCCTGGCCCTCACAGAGACTTGGCTTCTCAATACCGACCCAACAGTAAATATTATTCTACCAGGATTCCAAGAACCCGTACGCAACGACCGCCTAACGAGAGGAGGTGGAGTAGCGGTATACATTAAAGACGGCATTTCCTTCCTGCATAGACCCGACCTGGAACTGGTAAATATTGAATATCTTTGGATTGAAGTGCTGGCGAGCGTGGGTAGACCCCTCTTATTAGGCGTGTTCTACCGACCGTCACATAGCTCACCTGAAATATGGAACGCTATTTCAACGTCCATTGAAAAATCTAAAGACGCCGCCATACTGGATCTGATTGTTACTGGAGATTTTAATGACAACCAGCTACCTACACCAAGGGGTTAGCTTTCAGAAATCGCTAAATGTTTTATCCTAACAATGCTTGTGAACGAGCCGACGTGCTTTACCGAATCGTCTGCATCGCTAATTGACCTATTTGCCGTAAGCAGCACTGTGAATGTCCTATCTTGTGAAGTACTAGACCCCTTTATCGCAGACCTGATTCGTTATCATTCGCCAATCACAACTTAAATCGAGTTCGCAAAGCAAGTACCAACCACCTTCAAGAGACGCATCTGGTCGTATTCATTGGGAAATTACGTCGATTTAAATGCTGCTATAGGGAATGAGCAATAGGATGTAACTTTCGATAACCCCAATCTTGATATCGTCGTCTCCGATTTTACTGAGAAACTACTTCTTTTGGCATCCCGTTTCATTCCCACCAAATATACGGTCTCAAGGCCAAACTAACCTAAATGGTTTCATAATGAATTAAGATTGTTGATCAGACAAATAAAGCGGCTGTATCGCGCAGCCAAACGCAGTTGTCTCCCGGAAGCATGGATAAAATATAAACGTAAACGAAATGAAGTTGTCTCTGCAATACGGAGTGCTAAAACATTTCACATAAATAAAGTTCAAAATACATTGCGTAGTTCTGCGACACCTTCTTCTCAATGGTGGAAGACTCTAAAATCGTACATAGGAAATGTTTCTCCTGGGATTCCAACCATCACCCACCGTGACAAACTATATACGTTGAACACCGAGAAAGCCGAAGTGTTCAATGGATATTTATGTTCTATATCTACTGTTGATGACTCCAACGCCCCCTTACCACATCCTACTTCTCGGCCAGCGGTAATTATTGATGGATGGCATTACCCTTCAATGCAGCGAGGTGTACGAGACAATGAAGTCTATAAATGCATCTAAAGCATCTGGACCGGACCAGATCAGCCCACGTCTCCTTCAAGAATGCAAGAACTCATTGAGCGAAACACTGATGATTCTTTTTTAATATCCTTCTAAATCATTGTTATTTTCCGATAATGTGGAAAAGAGCAAATGTTTCTCCCGTGCTGAAGAAGAATCCCTCCAA
This sequence comes from Pictodentalium vernedei, assembly GCA_031216915.1. Lineage (NCBI taxonomy): Eukaryota > Metazoa > Mollusca > Scaphopoda > Dentaliida > Dentaliidae > Pictodentalium > Pictodentalium vernedei. Next base: position 199,509,285 of record CM062296.1, on the reverse strand, counting down.
TCTGGTGACAAACTAATGCCCTATTTCACTGATCAGTTGCGTTGGAAAAGTACTGGAGAAATGTGTTTTCAAACGTCTGTGGCACTTTTTACTTGAAAACAATATACTCAGTCAATTTCAGTACGGATTCACCCCACGAGACTCGACGGTTCTTCAACTAACTAATATATATGACGAGTTCTGACATGCCCTGTATGAAGGTAAAGAGGTTAGGGTGGTTTGCTGCGGTGTCAGTAAAGCATTTGACAAAGTATGGCACGTCGGTCTAATTCACAAACTGGAGAAACTAGGAATTCAGGGAGTCTTACTGGACTTTTCAAAAACATATCTTTCAGAAAGAATACAGCAAGTCACAACAGCAGCTGAGTCTTATCATGGAAACCAGTTTACTCCGTAGTTCCACAAGGGTCGATTCTTGGACCACTTTTATTCCTCATATATATTAATGATATAACCGATGATTTAATCAGTAACATTCGTCTCTTTGCCGACGATACCTCCTTATATCGTATAGTGGAAAACACGGAACAAGCAGTGAACTTAATCAGCCGTGATTTAGCAACAATTGAAAATTGGGCCGAAAAAATGGTTGGTTGCATTCAACCCACAAAAACGAAAGTGTGCTCCTAACTCGCAAAAGTAATTCCCTTGTACACACTCCAATATATCTTTTCAATACACAAATATCCGAAGTCAGTAGCCACAAACATCCAGGAGTCCTCTGAGTAATACTTGCAAGTGGAACAATCATATTGACCATATGTGTTCTAAAGCTTGGGTAAGAAAAAATATGATGCGGATGCATAAGTTCATCCTCGATAGAAGTGTACTTGAAATGAAAGTGTCAATGACGCTGTAGCTTAACTTGTGTGTTGTATTTGATGAAAAGGATAATGTTCAATGTTTATGAAAGGATTATGAAATAAGACAAGAATTGTGATAATTGGGAATATGTTAATTTTTGGTCCCTGTATGCTATGTTTTTGATAAAAATAATATGAGGTGTACACTGTACTAACGAGCTGAGGGGAGGGTTAATATGACCTCACAGTTAATGTATGTGGCCCTCACAGTTAACGTATATTAACGGAAGTTACCAAGTTACAGTGAAATTATTCCAAAACGAGTCATCCCATCAAGTTACATTGAAATCCCTTCATAAATATGGCCTGTAGACTGTGCTAAAGGTTTTTGGGCTTCAGGCCCCTGTAGCCGTCAGTTTCCCAATTGCGTCCAAAGGTGACGTTCTCATCTAGACATAATATGAAGTCAACCTACCAAGTTACAATGAAATCCCTTCATAAATATGACCTGTAGATTATGCTAAAGGTTTTGGGGCTTTGGGCTCGGGCAGCCATCACGGTTGAATGATCGCAACCAAAAGGGGACAATCTCATCTGGGCATCATCTGGAGTGATCCTACGAAGTTACAATGAAATTCCTTCATAAATATGACCTGTAGACTGTGCTCAATGTTTTCGGGCTTCGGGCCCCTGAAGCCGTCACAGTTGACCAATCACGACCAAAAGGGGATGTCATCATCTAGGCATTATATGGAGTCAAACTAACAGGTTACAATGAAATCCTTCCATAAATATGACCTATAGACTATGCTAAAGCTTTTGGGGTCTTGGGCTCGGGCAGCCATCAAGGCTGAATGATCGCGACCAAAAGGGGACGTTCTCATCTAGACATTATTTGGAGTCATCCTACCAAGCTACAATGAAATCCCTTCATAATTATGACCAGTAGACTGTTCTAAAGGTTTTCGGGCTTCGGGCCCCTGTAGCCGTCACAGTTGCCCAATCATGTCCAAAAGGGGACGTTCTCATTTAGACATTATATGAAGTCAACCTACCAAGTTACAATGAAATCCTTTCATAAATATGACCTGTAGACTGTGCTAAAGGTATTCGGGCTTCGGGCTCGGGCAGCCATAATGGTTGAATGATCGCAACCAAAAGGGGACATGCTCACCTGGGCATCATCTGGAGTGATACTACAAAGTTGCAATGAAATCCCTTCATAAATATGACCTGTAGACGGTGTTCAAGATTTTCGGGCTTCGGGCATCTGTAGCCATCACAGTTGGCCAATGACGACCAAAAGAAGATGTCATCATCTAGGCATTCTATGGAGTCAACCTAACAGGTTACAATGAAATCCTTCCATAAATATGACCTATAGCCTATGCTAAATGTCTTTGGGCTCGGGCCGCCATAAAGGCTGAATGATCACGACCAAAAGGGGACGTTCTCATCTAGACATTATTTGGAGTCATCCTACCAAGCTACAATGAAATCCCTTCATAAATATGACCTGTAGACTGTGCTAAATGTTTTCGGGCTTCGGGCCCCTGTAGCCGTCACAGTTGCCCAATCGTGTCCAAAGAGGACGTTCTCATCTAGACATTATATGAAGTCAACCTACCAAGTTACAGTGAAATCCCTTCATAAATATGACCTGTAGACTGTGCTAAAGGTTTTCGGGCTCGGGCAGCCCTCCTGGTTGAATGATCGCAACCAAAGGGGACAATCTCATCTGGGCATCACCTGGAGTAATCCTACGAAGTTACAATGAAATCCCTTCATAAATATGACCTGTAGACTGTGCTCAAGGTTTTCGGGCTTCGGGCACCTGCAGCCATCACAGATGACAAATCGCGACCAAAAGGGGATGTCATCATCTAGGCATTATGGAGTCAACCTAACAGGTTACAATGAAATCCTTCCATAAATATGACCTTTTGCCTATGCCAAAGGTTTTTGGGCTCGGGCACCCATCAAGGCTGAATGATCGCGATCAAAATGGGACGTTCTCATCTAGACATTATTTGGAGTCACCCTACAAAATTACAATGAAATCCCTTCATAAATATGACCTGTAGACTGTGCTAAAGGTTTTCGGGCTTCGGGCCCCTGTTGCCGTCACCGTTACCCAATCACGTCCAAAAGGGGACCTTCTCATCCAGACAATATATGAAGTCAACCCACCAAGTTACAATGAAATTCCACAATAAATATGACCTGTAGACTGTGCTAAAGGTTTTCGGATTTTGGGCTCGGGCAGTCGTCACGGTTGGCAGATCATGCCCAAATGGGGGAATTCTCATCTAGACATGATAAGGAGTCATCCTACCAAGTTACAATAAAATGTCACCATATTAAACATGACCTGCAGACTGTGCTAAAAGTTTTTGGGTTTCGGGCTTGGACAGCCATCACGGTTGACGGATGATGCCCAAAAGGGGACGTTCTCATCTAGGCATTATACAGAGGCATCCTACCAAGTTACAATGAAATCCCTTCATAAATACGACCTGTAGACTGTGCTAATGGTTTTCGGGTTTTGGGCTCGGGCAGCCATACCGGTTGCCCGATCGCGGCCAAAAAGGGACGTTCTCATCTAGACATGACCCCAAAGCTGTGTATGAAATTTCGTGACGATCAGACAAGAACTGCGGGGTGTAGCCCGTGCTAAAGGAAAATGTGAACAGACTCACAGACTCACAGACTCACAGACTCACAGACTAACAGACTTCCGCACGCGTGATGGCAATAGCTTATATTGACTATGTCAAGTTAAGCTAAAAATCTACTTTGCGTTCATCCTTCCCCTTCTAGAATATGCCGACACGGTTTGGGATAATTGCACTGAAGGTAACGCAGCAGATATTGAGAAGACTCAAATTGCTGCTGCCAGGTTGTTACTGACGCAACCATGAGCACCAGTAAAGCTAAATTATATTCAGAAACTTGCTGGGAAACTCTTCAGGACATACGTAGGAAGCATAAGTTAATACAATTTTTCAAGATGTATCACCATATAACTCCACCATATCTTGCCCGTAAGGTACCCCTTGCAATATCAGCAACTACCCTGCGGAACACGCTCTGTTCTGATGATAATCTACGTACCCCCTTTTGTCGAACTAATCTATACCAATCCTCGTTCATTCCAGAAACAACCAACTTATGGAATAATATTCGACTATCCATTCGTGAAAACACATCCATTAGTAACTTCAAGAGCTTCCTAAATCGTGACAACCGGCGCCCTCTGTCGTTCTTCAGTAATGCCCAATGCCGTCCAGCACATATATACCACTGCAGGTTGCGTTTGGGGTGTAGTAACCTTAACTCCCACCTACATGCTAATCATCTGGCACTGTCGCCTAACTGTCAGTGTGGGGAGATCGAGTCAACTGAACATTTTCTGCTGACATGCCCGCTGCACCTATGTGCCAGAAAGAGGAGTATTGCACATATACTCCTTCCCCTCAGCTTAAATACATTACTCTACGGTTCCGAGAACATATGTGGTGACGAGAATCGCTTCATTTTTGAAACAGTTCAGGATTATCTCATGGCAACCAAACGCTTTCAGTAAACCCCTTTAAACCTCAGTCAAGTTAATAATGTATGGTTGCATATTTCCGCGATGACCGTTAGCCCTGAACTGATTTGACCTTAGTTAACATCCGAAGGAACAGACCTGTGTTGGTAAGCCTGGTTTCCCCAACACTAACACCTTCATAGTCTGACACCTTGAAAAAATCGCATGTTGAGCCACCTGCAGTGCGAGTTGAAATAGGTCGTGGCATGGCTGCGGTGGGTGGAGTACCCTGCTACTTCTGCGGTTATAGTGCCGGTGTAAAAGGAATGGAAGTCCGTAGGAACGTTAGTCCCTCTGGACTATTATTCCGCGGAATTATAGTCCTAGGTCTAACATTTCTAGGAATAGTAGTCCGCCGGACTACTATTCCTAGAAATGTTAGACCTAGGACTATAATTCCGCGGAATAATAGTCCAGAGGGACTAATTTTCCTACGGACTTCCATTCCTGTTACACCGGCAGTGTCCGACATCATTTTCGGGAAGGCCCTCGCGAAGCGCTTTCCAGAAGGTGACGTCGGGTCCTGGTGGTTCTACGGGATGTTTGGTCTGTTGTGGTTGCTCTCCGACTTGTTTTGACTCGTGCTGTAATTGACTGTGATCCACTCTCAGTACTTCTACAATTTAGGTATAGAGCTACTCCAAGTTGGCTTCTCTTCTCTTTTCTTCTTTTTATTTTTTCTCTTCATCTTCCCTTGTCCTTCTAATTTTTCTTATCTATATTATTATTCTGTTTCCTCTTTTACTTCTTTTTTTTCTTTTCTACTTCCTTTCTATATGCCGTATTTCTCTCAACATACAGTTTTGAGCAATATCTAGCATTCGTTTACTACCAGTAATGGCATCTTTCTCTTATAATTTGGAGACAAAAGGGAGACGACTAAAATAATGACTATGCTTTCTGTCGAATCCTTTCATTATATGGCTTATCATATTCACTGTATAATGCCTACCATTTTCTATGTATCTACAATTATGTTGTTTTATTTTTGTTTTGTATAAAATGATGTATGCATGTATACAGATATTTTCAATAAATATTGTTTAAACTAAGTACTGTGCTATATTTCCAATTAAAATATACTAGCGGAAAAAAGAAACGCAAGTTTTTTTGTGTAGTAAATATTTCAAATGTATTATGGATGGTTATTTCATTGTTTGAATTGTGATATTATTTCTTCATTACTGATTAAATTTTGACGAGTTTTGTTGTCTTAACACAGACGGCGTTTGCATGGATAGCGTTCAAACGTTGGTACCCTACGCCATTTCCTGATCCAATCAATAGCGGATGTGCCTACCCCTGGCTTCAGTCGCTGCTCTAACTCTCCTTACCACTGATCCCTTCAAGTTGTTTACGGTCGTTTGGGGGATGTTATTCCACTCCTGAAGAAGGGCCCGCGTGAGCTGAGCTACGATGTTTGGGACGTTGACACGCTTCCTGGTCCTCCTGTCCTGCTCGTCCCACATATGTTCAGGGACAAATCTGGACTGTAAGGTGTCAAATCGAGAACTGGGACATTGTTTTGGTTGAGGAAGTCACGACAAACCCTCGCAACGTGCGGCCTCGCATTATCCTGCTGCAATGTAAGATTACGCGTATGGATAAGTGGAAGGATGTGAGGCATGAGGACCTGATCCCAATATCTTACGGCTGTAAGATTGCCCTGGATGACCACGAGAGGTGTTTTCACGCCATGAGAAATCCCACCCCAAACCATAACAGACCCTTCCACGAATCTGTCGTTTTCCTTAACGCACGTGTCAGAATATCGCTCACCTCCACGTCATTAGCAACGTTGTCGTCCATCTGGCCTGTAACTCGTGAAGCTAGACTCGTCAGTGGAATAACACACGTCTCTAGTGGGGACAAGTGAAACCCATTTGGTGCATTTGTCCGCAGCCATTACAATCGACGTTGGCGCCGCTTGGGTGTAAGTTGCGGACCAACGTAGGGACGTCGTGACCTTAAATAGAACTTCCTCATCCGATTCCTAACTGTTCTTGGACACACTCGGCGACCTTGACTTCTTCCAACGTTACTCTCCGTCTCCGTCGCCGTCTGAATTCGGATACGGAGGTGTGAGAGACGTATGCCTCTATCTTGACGTGGAGACGTAATGCACAGATGTCCGCTCCTGGGACGTTCAGCTAATCTTCCTGTGGCTCTGCGACGCCCAACTAAATCAACAATGGAAACTATATGACTATCGCCGTAGAAAAATTCTATATTAAAATATATTAAAACACCAAAGGCTTATTATTATTATTTCTATGCCGATGTTATATGGGATGGTTGCACGGAGACTAAATCAACACTCCTAGAAAATCTACACTTGGATGCTCTACGAACTATAATAGGGGTCACTAGGGGGACAAGTCATCAACTTATCTATAGGGAATCTGGTTTCATACCACTCAAAGAGCGTAGACGACGTCACAAATTAATAGCGTTGTATAAGATTATGTTCACAAACGGGCCAAACTACATCAGGCTGCTCATTCCGCAACCTGTATCAGAATTGACTTATTACTCGATAAGATCTTCGAACTTGTTAAGGGAAATTAAATTTAACACGAACAGGCTTTCTAACTCGTTTCTGCCATCAGTGGTAAAACTTTGGAACGGCTTAAGCGCAGATCTGCACAACTGTACTTCCGTAGATCATTTTAAGAAGAAACTTGCAATCAACGACAATGTCATCCCTGAGTTTTATTATGTGGGTATCAGAAGGAAACAAATCTTTCACACAAAGCTGCGGTTAAATTGTAGTGATTTAAACGGACATAAATTTGATAGATTTATAAGTGATAATGCATCTTGTGGCTGTGGTCATGTATATGAAGACACTGAACACTATTTATTAATGTGTCCTCTATATGCAGAACAAAGAAATTCGCTTCTAACAAAATTGGGCCACACCACTAATATCTCTCTTATGCTATATGGAGTACGGATAAAACTGCTTTTGAAAACGCCGGTATATTTAGTGCGGTTCAAGAATATATTAGGGAAACAAGGAGATTCCAGTGAATGGTTTATTATCCAGTGGAAATGAATCCTGATAAGTCTTTTGCTGTATTGGGTGAGAGAGATTTCAGTGGGCCTATCATATAAATGAAAGCAGATTGCCTCCACACCCAATAGATAGGTAAAAGATATAAAGGAGATGATGGGATATAGTATGGTACTTTCTCTTTCTTTCCAATTCATTGGATCAGTTTCTGTTTATGTACAGTTGCACTTGCACCATTGTATTGTATTTTTCTGTAGGGTACGGCGTTAATATAGGCATTGCCTGTTCGCCAAACCCCATTTCATTGAGGAAATAAAAATATTGTTTAAAGAAAATTATTATTTCTTAATCAAAGCAAGCGTTGAAGAAGAAATAATAATATTTATATATGTAGGTTGTTAAAGCTTGACTATCTATCGTCTTCCATAATAAAACACACATTTCTAAATATATATGTAGGTATGACGATAAATGTGTGCTCCAAGAACTGGGTCTCTTATTTGACTGGGTAGTCTCAGTAACCAAGTTCATTACATTGCAGCTCACAAACTGGGGAATACTGAAGGTGTGTTATAATTCGATGCACACCGAATTAATCATAAAAAAACTATTTACAAAAGATGCTTTCCCAGATTTTTATTCCATGATCGATATATAATTATATGATTCGATCATGAAATAAAAGTCAGAAATAGCTTGCTCAATAATAAGCTCTTCCTTGATTCTCTTTCGACAATCAGCACTCAGCAGCGTGCTAGCAGACCGTGAAAGGTCAAATATATTTAATGAATCAACGTGGCCGTCAATACTACAATAAATCAACCTATCTATCTCAGTGAACATTTTCACTGAAACCTTTCCTGTCAAGCGGTACTTCTGGGCCTGACAAAGTTAATTATTTTACGCCATCTATTTTCGCTGTAACGCGACTTTGTATGAAATGTGTATATTTACATTTCCGTGTGCGCAGGTATTAACTGGCGCGAAGACTGTTAAAATATATATGAAGAAACGCTTTAGCTAAGTGCCTTTCATTAGCAATCTGGTTTACAATTATAATGGACTTCAATCTATATTCGCCAATCAAGGCAGCGTGTTTTGTATTTTTTTTAACAACACCCTCGGTGGTCACTCTCTTCCTCTTCTTCTTCTGACACTGGACGCAGAAAGATTTGAATAAGTTTAAAAGTCTAAAAGTGGCATGTATTCGATAGCAGTAAAAGCAGGATTGTTGAACAGAAAATATTCGCGGAATCAGTTTGATCTATGTGCAACATATCTGTATTCTATGACTGATATGTATACTGATAATGTTGTTTCATTGAGAACTGCTGTGCAACGTGAGTCTAATTGTGATGGTCAGGGTTTCTTTTGATGTAATAATAATAATAACAACACTTTGGCCGGCCGCTGATTTGTCGCGGTTCTCGTATGAGAAGGCCTTGGTTACCCATGTACCCCAACTGCCTCCCTATTCCCACGCTTATTCTCTCCTCCCAACACTCGGAGACGAACTGCTTGATGACATCCTTTACCCCATTCTTGCCAATCTCTCCGATTAGCATATTAACCCTCTCCTTTGAGTCTCCCACTAACCACATGTACTCCATTCTCCCATCCCACTTCCCTGTTATATTCCCAGTGAATCTTGTTCTTTTAGACTAGTATTTTGGGCATTCTAGAAGAAAGTGTTCCAGGGTCTCCACCACACCCAAATTACACATCTGGTACTCCTTTTCACTGTTTCTCCCAATTGTTCCCCTCAGCTCCAGGGACCGCGACCTCAGCTTGAACAACAGTGACCCCCCCCCCCCCCAAAGGTGCTATCAAGGTAATCTTCAAAACCAGGCTTCTCTTTATCACGCAGGCAATCCAAAGACTTCTTTGATTTTACCCCCTCTCGCCAGTTACGGTTACAATCCTCCATGATCCTTTCTCTGACGATTTTTTACCCTGGGTTGCCCCAACGTCTAGGTCCGAGATCTCCAATGAGTAGTTCTCTGCTAACTCCCTCACTTGGACCATCCGCCCCGTCTTGATATTTGAGTTGAAAGTTCTCAGGAACATTATTTTACACCATCGGCTGTCGGGGAGATTTACCAAATAATTAAGAGAACCGAGTTTCAATAGGTCTATCCTGTCCTTGATCCTCATCTACCCAAGCTCACCCCTGATTGCTTCTAGCGCTGTGGCATTACTCGAGCCTGTTATCCATCAGCCTGCATCGTTCTGCAGGATTTCCAAGCTCTTAACAGCCGTCTGGTTTAGGGGTACCACTTCCGTATCGTAAGTTATACTTGGCAGACCCACCATTTCCCCAATGGTTTTCCCCACGAAAACCTTATTGAAACTGTTTCTCCCTATAAGTTTCATTTGGTTAAGGATTCGCATCCCCTTCAGAATCAGTTTATTTGTGTGGTTTCGGTAGATGCCTCTTCCTGTCGTGTTTATATTTACCCCCGATACTCGTAGTCACTTGCCTCTCCAACACTAGGAAGTTTGCTGCTACCTTCCGAAATGCAGGACTCCCTCACTCTCCACATTCGAATGGGGTCCACTTTGCGGCCCACGGGTATAACTTTGCTCTTGCTTTCATTAAGTTCAAGTCTCCATTTGCTCCCATATTTCCCAACCATTCCCAGCATTTTCGCTAGCCCCTCTTCGCTTTCTGACACTAGCACCATATCGTCTGCAAAAAATAACCCTGGGATCTTCAAGTCCCCAACTGCAACCCCCTCGTCGCTATGCAGGAGTTCATCTCCTAAACCTTTGATGTACAATGCAAAAAGAATTGGCGAGAGGATACACTCCTGTTTTAGGCTTATCTCCATAGGCACACGTTTTGTTGTAATGTTTTCCAGGCTAAGTTCACTCTGTACATCTTTATATAATGCTTTCATAATTCCAACAAACTCACCTTCCAAGCCCAGAGCCTCCAGCTTGTGCCTCATACCCTCCCTCCATACTCTATCGTATGCCTTTTTAACATTCAAACAGGCCATAAACATCTTTCTCTTTTTTGCTTTCGCGGATTCTATCATTTGGGATAGCGTGAAAAGATGATCAGTGACTCTCCTTCCCTTCCTGAAGCCATTCTGGATTTCTCTCAAAAAATCCCTCTCTTCAATCATTTCCTCTAATCTCCCATACAGGACTTTACAGAACACTTTTCCAATGTTGCTACTGACAGAGATCTCTCGATAGTTATCCAAAACGTCTTTTCCCCCTTTTTGTGAATGAATGTCGCTTTGTTTTCTCTCCACTCCTTTGGGACCTCTTGTTTTACTATGGCTGAATTGAATATGGCAGTTAGGCTTCCCAAGAGTTCCTCTCCCGCTTTCTTGATAAACTCGTTAGGAATTTCATCCACCCCTCTCGCTTTTCCATCCCTCAATTTTGAGATCACCTTTCGCACCTCCTCCGTTTTAATTTCGCTGCACACGAAGTTCGATAGATTTTCCTTGACCTGGTTCGAACACTCCGGTGGGTTCCCCATGCCCCACCTTTTCCCAGTGCTTGACTAGTTCTAATGCGATTTGATCTTGCCTGTTACTCTGCCATCCACTTTAATACTCTGTGGGTTACTTCCTTTGTTACGTTTATTCACCCATTTCCAAAATACGTTCGAACTCGACCCAGCCCCCCCCCCCCCCCCCCTGTCGTTCTTATCGTCCTAATAAGACTGCTATTTCGCACTCTCCGATTGTCGTCTTTAATCTTATTTTAAGTTTTTTGCTTCTCCTGTATGCAGCACATTTAGCTTTTCTGCCCTTTATGGCCCTTTTCAGTTCTTCATTCACTTTGTACCCAAGTTCCCGTGTTGACACACTAATCTTTCCTACACTTTCCTTCCCTGCCTTCACAAGGCTCGCAACTATGGCGTCGGCCATCTTCTGGACACTGCCCCCCTTGTGTACGGTTTCGCCCCGTCGGCATCCTTTTTGAGTTCCCAAATCTCCTTGAAGCTTCCTTTGCTTTTAACTAGGTTTTTGGCTCTGATCGTCACTGTATTCAAGTTGTGATCACTATCCACCTCCATTTTACCCTCATCATCCACTTCTACCCCTATCACCTCCCTCCATAAATTAATATTTGTGAGAATGTAGTCCATTATAGATTTTCTGTCGTTCCTCTCCCAGGTCCATTTCCCCTTACACTTCGCGTCCCTGTTCAGCATCTTCATGTCGAGCTCATTAGTAAAGTTCAACAGCTTTCTTCCATTCCTGTTGACTTTCTTGTCCCCACCATCTATGCCTTCTTCCTTATCACCTATGTGTCCATTAAAGTCAGAATTATACCGAGCCCCCGATTTTTAAGTTAAATGATATTGGACCTTAGTGTTGAGTATATCGAATCATTCCACTCGGGTTTGCTTCCCTCCACCGCACAGTACACAGTCCCAAGGGCAATACTTTTGTTTCTCAAACTGACCCTTACCCATCCAATTTATTTCGACACCTCAGCCGAGGTGTTAAAATCTTCCAGGTCTGTGATCAGCGATCGTTTTAAATCCTCTTTAATGTACTTGCCTACCCCTCCCCCTTTTTTCTGACCTTCCGTTCGCCCTACACCTATCCACACGCTCCCCCTAACTTGGTCTACCCGTTTCTCGTGTCTTACACACGTCTCGCTTAAGCCCATGACATCAAATACCTCTGCATCGATCAATGGAGCAATTTCGCTTACTTTCCGGTGGAGACCCTGGATGTTGCTATATCCCACTTTCAGGGTACCGAGATTCATTGGCTTCCGCCTACTGGTCCTATTGTTTTCTGGCGCTAGTCTTGGTAACCTTAATCTGTCCCCCTCGCTCTTTTTCACCCCACCTGTGCCCACTCTAGTTATACTTGCCTCTGGCCTCCCACCACGCTTCTCTCCAAAAAGGCTCCGTTACCCGTAGAATTTTATCCCCCAATACCCGTTTCCCCACCCTGCTAAGATGCAGCCTGTCACGCCCGTACATGCTCGCGTTGCCACAAAATGTGTTCCAATGGTCGATAAAGGGTATTCCCAGGTCAACACAGTAGTCCTCCAACTCCTCGATTAGCGTCAAAATCCTTGAGTTCCGTTCGTCCTCACCTCCAAGGACTGGCAGGACCCCGGATACAACTACCCTTGCATTCCTACTTAGCAGTTTGCTGACTAAGCCTCTGTACGCCTCCTCCAAACTTACTGATCTTCTCTCCCTGATATTGTTTGTCCCCACGTGGACCACCACTACCGGATCCGATCTTGCCCCTGCCACAATGCCATCTACCCGGTCCCTCAGATCGACCACCTTCGCCCCCGGAAAGCACAAGACTGTTCGATTAGAACTATCAGGACCACAAACCACATAGTCAATCCCACGTACAATGCTGCTCCCCTCTACAACTAATTTTCTTCTGGCCCCAGTTCCTATATCGCCTGCATCTCCCTTCATTTTGCATGCCCCTGCCCCCTCTTTCTCTTCACTGCCCTTCTTATCTCATATGGCCTATCAACATCAACATCACCAATCATCTCGCCCCCACAATTTCCCCCTCACTCTCGTCCCCAGGGGTATCAGAATCTAAAACACTAAACCTGTTTTCTAAACACCGCCTAGCAACTTTGGCAGCCTCACGCCGACTCTGGTTTCCCGACTCTACGCAGCTCTGTCCTGACGCCACCTTCCGGATTTTCCTACTAGAACCCCCTTCCTCAGTTACACCTCCCACATCAAGCAATCTTCGCCCACGTTCCCTGCCTCTCAGTTTCCTTCTTGAATCCACAACGACCTTCCACCCACCTTCCACCTCACTATCATAGGTAACCTTCAACCGGGTAACTCCAGATACACCAGCCCCCCCCCCCCCCCAACCTCCCTCTCAGCTCTGCAATCTCCCGCTCGAACAACTCTAAAATGTCCCTACAGTTCGCACATACCCCACTGCTCTACATTTGCCGTCCGCCACCATACCTCATATTACACTGTCTGCACGCCTCCGTATCCTCACTCTCCCCCACCTGCACCCCTCGTCTCACCTCCCCAGGCCCCTTTAATAACCACACTTACCTCCGTCTGGACACCCGTCGAGCACTTACCATTCATGTTTATGTTTATAAATATTACAGAACCTAATGACCGAAAAAGACAAAACACCAAGGCCCCAAACACACGAAAAAAGGTAACTAATGTAAACAAAAAGCAAAATCGGAAAAACCTATCAGCTAAACCTCCTTATTTCACCCTACGATCCTCCCCTAACACACGTGCAGACTAAATATATAAAAAAAAAATTCCCTGAAATAAAACTGATACACAAGAAATACTTTTAAACAGTTCCGAGTTGAAAATCCTCTTCGTGTGTCGTATTCAATCGTGCGTGATTGAAATGTAATTGTTCTGGAAGTAAACGATGTCAGACAAACAGGTGCCAATGTTTCAAAGCTAAACTTTTGTGTAACTCAAAATGTCATTCCATTTTTGATTGTAAGAATAAGAATAGTGCTTAAACATTTATTTAACATTAAACATTTATCTCGTCACAATTTAATTTGTATTCCATTCAAACCCAACTTTCAGTATATATGTCTAAAAAATCAGTAAAGATTTCAGTAGATATCTATAATTCCTGAAAAATTCATTTAATATACATATTTACTGGTGGATTCAGTAATTATACATATTTACTGATGGATTCAGTAATTATATATATTTACTGACATTTGCAGTACATATACATATTTACTGATAAAACATATTTACTGTAACATAGTAAAATTTAAATAAAATATAAAGAACTATAATATATCTACTAAATATAATGAACTACTTACCTGTAGAAATGACAGGAAATATATTAACACTGCGAACTATATATTTTTTATTTCCCACATCTCCTCAGTCTTGTTACAGACAACATGAATGAATGAAAAGTTTTAGCGCGCCGAAGGCGCACAGGGACGATGTGGGTTTAAATCCCTTGCGACTCGAATAACTTTATTTGCGTTTTAACTTTATTTGCTTTTGAATGCACGAGAGTCGGAAGCAAGAACCAATAATCTTATTTGGTTTGAGTGTGCGCACTGCATGGCAGAAGTGTAGCGGGTGCAGATCTCCGAGAACCTCGAACTGGAAGATGACTATGCATTGTGTTTAACTAGAATTCTGTTCTGTGTTTGAATGAATGAATGAATGAATGAATGAATGAATGAATGAATGAATGAATGAATGAATGAATGAATGAAAAGTTTCAGCGCGCCGAAGGCGCACAGGGACAACGTGGAAGTGAAATCCTATATCGTGAATGGATGAAACGTTTTAGCGCGCCGAAGGCGCGCAGGGACGATGTAGGATTTACAAATCCCTTGCGACCCGGTTAGCCTTATTTTATTTCACTTGGATCTTGGATCACACAGGCCTAGCTTTCTTATTGCCTCAAATGGGGTCTGAAGGGGTATGCACGCGGTTAGAATTCCCGGCAGTTTGTATTGGAGTGATAGATTGTCAAAGATCAATCCCTCAACGCCATTAAGACTATTAGAGAGTGGGCTCTATTCGGTTCCAGCTTGGCGATGGTAGAGGTTTGAGACCCACCATGGTGGCGAGCCAAAATATAATGTTGTGCGATGGCAATTTTAAGGGAAAAAGAAAAAAGAAAACCAAACAGCAACGCCGGTTTGGTAGCGGCCCCGGTATATGACCATAACGGTTACAAAAAAGGAGTGAAGAAAGCTCCAACAGTTTAGTTGAAAAAACCGGGAGTCATCCATCAAGCCTTCTGGGAGATAGGATGCCGTATGTGATTTTGAGGTATCTGGTTATCCTTCGGGAATTCCAAATGACCTCCAACACCCCCCCCCAACCCCCCCCCCCCCCCCACACACACACACACACAGAAAAAAAAAAAAAGCCCTTAAAAGGGCTGTGCTGGCAAGATTGTTTCAATCCTTGCCTTGGTCTTGTTAGGTTTTCTGCACATCTTTGCTTGAGGATTGTTTCAATCCCTCATAGTTTGTCATTCAGTTTGGTCGTGTGTCTGATGAGATAGAGGAGGTAGAAAAGATAGAGAGCTGGAAATTAGAGCAATTCGGTTTTTAATTTACAACTGTTCCGTCCGTGACGACCAGTGACATGTGGATAGGGAAGCCAGCATTTTTTCCCCGAGATTTATATCTCAGAGAGGGGAGACCCGGCAGCAGGTGGAGATTTTCCTCGCTGTTTGCAACTCCCACTGGTAACAGAGGCAAGCTTTCGTGCGCATCGTGTCACCCGCAGCCAGTTCTAAATTCAGGTCACAGATTGGCTGGCTCACCCCATCACAATGATGTAATCTTTAACCCTTTCGATAGACACGCCCCAGAGTATTTAGTTCTCCTATTGAGGACGCGATGCGCATTGAGTTCTATTATTAATTCGCTGTCTTGAAGTCTACTTAGAGTTTTGCTTTGAAGATCTTTTAAGCGCATTGCTATAGTGTCTATTTTTGCTATCTCGTGAAGTTGTTTTATCGATGTCCACGTGGGCTTGCGCAGAGCCACGCGCAAGGCATGATTTTGGACCCGTTGTAGTTTTTCAATGTTGGTTTTATTCAGGTCACTTGTTATTATGGCCCCATACTCTAGTACTGGGTGTATTTATGATTTGTAAAGATTGAGGAGAATTTCTTTATTGGCTCCCCAATTTTTACCTCTAATCATTTTCAGGAAATTGATGCGTTTAGTGGCTTTGACCGTGACTGAGTTTATGTGATTGTTTAGATTGAGACTGCTATCCAGGTTGAATCCCAGAAACTTTGCCTCATTACTAGCTTCAAGTTTATGATCGTAAAGCTTAAGCTCAATATTAGGGACAGGCTTTTTCATTTGTTTTTTATAGAATGTGATTCTTTGTGTTTTCGTGGCATTTAGCTTGATGCGCCACAGAGCGCACCAGTCTTGCGGGTCGCGGATGATATCCTGCAGGCGGTTTTGTATTATGTTTCCAGACTTACTGGCCGTCCACATTCCTTTGTCGTCTGAGAACTGAGATAGTTCAACATGGTTCTTCCCTAGTTTGTCAATGTCATTCACATATATTATAAATAGAAGCGGGCTGAGGGCCGAACCCTGTGGAGTGCCCGCTTCGAGTTTTACCTCGGCTGACACTTCGCGGTTGACCCTCACTTTGATTTTTCGATCAGATAAAAATGATGATATGATCCTTAGAATTTTGGTAGGTAGCCCCATTTTAGCTAGTTTGTATCTCATGCCATTGTGCCAGACAGAGTCAAACGCTTTTTTCTACGTCGAGTAATAGCGCGGTTCCTATTTCATTTTGACTGAACGCCGTTTGCATATAATTTACCAGTCTATAAACATGCTCGATTTCCTCTTTTTGGCTTCTGTATGCCCTTTGCCACTTATTGAAAAAGCTGATTGATTCGAGATGGCTGCGGAGTCTTGTCGTGAGAATCCGTTCGAAAATTTTTTCCAATACAGCTGAGTATGCTGATTGGGCGGTAATTAGCTGGGTTGCTCAAATCCTTGTGGGGTTTGGGTATCATGACTCCTGTAGCTACTTTCCAACATTTTGGGAAGTATCCACTCGAGAGACAGCAGTTTAGGAGGTTAGTGAGTCTACCGAAAAAAGTATTGGGACATTGTTTCAGGAGTTTGTATGAGACCTCGTCCCCTCCTGGGGAAGAAGAAGACTTACATTTTTTAATTGTGTTAGCCACTTCTTCTTGGCTTATCGGTTCCGTGAGTTCATGGCCATCCCCGTCCTCGGGCGTTTGGCTGAAGTTGGCATCGTTAAACGTTGTCTTGTTGTCTTGAACAAATTTGTTTACTTTTTCTTTGAACTCGTCATCAAACCTATCGCCCTCATGTGGACGATGATATTTCTTAAGGAGCTCATCAAAGGCGCTAGCCTTCGCCTTGTCATCCAGGGCCATAGTTCCATCGCTGATCTTTAGAGCCTCACTGTTGGCGTCTTTATGTTTTTGTCCAGTAAGGGTTTTAAAAGTATCCCAAAACTTTTTAGTCTCCCTGAGTCCATTTAGATTTTCCATTGCTTTTTCCCATCTCACGCGATTGTCGTTTGCTATTGCGTTTTTAACTTCGCCGTGGAGGCGATTATACACGGCTTTAAGTTCGACCTTTTTAGTTGGATGTTTTTCTGATTTGTATGCACGGAAGGCCTTTCTTTTTTGTTTTATTATTTGGAGTGTGGTTTCAGTTATTCTGTTGGCCCGCGGTTTAACTGTCTGTTTAGGACATATCTAATCAAGAGTGTTGTTAATGACTTCACTGAGGTTGGTACATGCTTGCTCGAGCTCGCAGGTATTCATTGGGTCGTTTTTGTTTATTTTAACCTGAATTATTTTTCTGAAGAGGTCCCAGTCAATTTTGGATAGATTCCTCCTCCTCATTGTGGGGTATCTTGTGAGTCCGCTGCAACCGTGTAATGTAGCATGAACAGGCAGGTGGTCGCTACCTAAATCATCGTCCCCCACAAATATGTCTTGCATTTGATTAGTTAGTGATTTACTGGTTATAATTAGGTCAAGGATGTCGGATTGGTGGAGGGTGTTGTTACTGACGTGAGTAATGTCGTGGTCGTTATTTAATACAAAAAAGATCAAATTGTTTGACGATATTGAAGAGAGCGTCGCCATTGGGCTCCGTTTTATTGCATCCGAAAACCTGATGTTTGGCATTAAAATCACCTAAGAAAATACAGTGTTTGTGATTTTTCACAAAGAATTCAAGGACTTTGCTGTCAACTGTTTTTTTCGGTTCATTATAATATGAGATTACGGCAACTTTTTTATGATCTAGTTCAATCTCAGCGGCAATCACCTCTGCATTGAGATGATCACTTGATATCGTTTTATATTTTAAGTCCTGCCTTATGAGGAGAGCGACTCCGCCTCCACGTTGTGTGGGACGGTCTCGTCTAATGATGTTGAATCCACTTAGCAAAAATGTCTTACTTGGCTTTAACCATGTTTCACTGATACCAATTACATCTACGTTTGTGAAGTAATCGGACATCTGTGAGCTTTTGCAGTTAACGCTTCGAGCGTTCCACTGAATTATTTTCAACTTATCCTTAAGTGTTCAGTACCTGATGTAATTTTACTAGTTAACGTGTTACCGGACCAGTTTATGTGGATTCATAACTAATAATAGAATCCAGAATATCAGTCAACAATTTATTAAATGATACCATGTCACTATAAATACCATAAAATTACCCTGAAAATATACATAAAGAATAACAGGTCATGAATAATATAAAAATTAGAATTACTTACATAATAAAACTTCATTTACTTTCATGACATTCATCACATTACTCATATGTAAACATACCCGTTTCAATCTTCCATCCATAGTTGGTACTCCATCAGTGCAAACAAAACACCTCCAACACACTTAAATACAAGTCCAGTTATTACAAGCAAAAGTAAATAATACTGTTGATATCTTGATTGAAGCATGCTACGAGACTTCAGCTGAAGAGTGCTTAATGAATCAACAGTTCTAAATGATAGCTGATATGGGCAGCCATTCATAGAACTTACTTCAATTGAATTGAATTGAAGTGCAACTGAATTAGATTTCACAACTTTGATGAAACAATCTACGAAATCAGGTTGACTGAGAACTATTATTATAATGATATTCTGTTATATACTTATAGTTTCAACAGTCTCGAAAATAAATGGTTATGCACATGCTTGACTTTATAACTTTGTCATGTATCGCCGTTGTGCATCATGCATAAAATTTAAGTTAATTAAAATAATTATATTACATTTAAATAAAATATCTCATGGTGTAATGTACACTGATCCAGTATATAATCAACTGGTAATAATCTAACTGATCTATCCTTGTAGAATAGCACTAGTCTACTTTAATGGAATTATGTGTAAACAGTATGATTGTAATTTAGTGCTATACTAGTAGAAAAGCACTAGTATGCATTTCCATTCTTTTTACAGAAATTATATAAATAGAGGCATACCCTATGGGTGACACAGAGGCTTCACGAAAGCTGCTACTCACTACATCTGAATTTGAAGTAACCAGTACGGATATCTGTAATACAAATTGATACATAGTTACGAAGAAGTTAAAATGATATCATTCACCTGCAAGAACTATGAGGACAGGTAATTCACACAATGACATATAATTGTGTTTTATACTGTATCTATTTCTGATCATTACTGTATTTGTAGAGAAATGAAAGCCTTCTCCAGTTTGACAACTCTGTACACATAAATTCACCTATAATGGAATACGACTGAATGAACTTCTTTAATCTTTCATAGTTGAGAGAGAGTACAAGCCTCTTTAAATTTATCAGAATTACAATGGCGAGTGAGCCTCCTTAAATCCAACAACAACAAACAACTCACTCGTGTGACAGATCAAACTGAGTTAATCCAACAGTTTTTGAAGCTTTAATTCCACTTTATTTAAACATCGATCTTATTTAGTTATGAGATATGATATTCAGAAACATTTCAACTTACCAACTCTATAAAAAGAAATTCTGATCCTGTGTGCTAGTTAATTTAATTTATGACTTATTCTGACCAAGCAACAAAGGAGGAATGACAATAAAGGAAAGTCGCATGTAATTACCTTTCCTAATTTCAAAGGATTAACATTCCTCAATTCCCTGACAGGTGGCGTCCCAAATTATATTATATTACAGATTAAAGATCGAGTACCTTGAGTACAGTTGTACTCAAAACATTCTGTCACTTCATACACACACAAATTCGCTGCGCCTGTTGTGCAACTGTATTGTAGTGAAATGTGTGGTTTAGTAAATCTGCATGCAAACAATAGTTGGCATAAAACACAAATTAAAAGTATATTCTTACTATTAATGTATAGCATACTTATGCTTACATTTCATGGAAAGCATCAATTTATGAGCCGTCCACACTCTCCCCCCACTTGCAAAATGACATCCTTGTCATTTAAACTAAGGATATAATATATACAAATGAAGAAAATATCAGTATCCAGTTACCATAAACTAGATATATATTTCATTGCAAGAGAAAATCCTCCAACATGGACTAATGAGTAACGAGGCAATCCTCACTGACTCGGTCATGCTGAAGTCCCTCCTCTCCCATAAAATATAATGTTTTACAAGTTGTTCTAAATCTGTATGGTTTATCTTTCCTGAACACTGATTTTACACACATATATACAAACATATAAAATAAAATCTTTACCTGTTATTTTCCACACTATCCTCTCTTTCAGGATGATAAGCAAGCCGGCATGACATTGAGTAACGAGGCAATCCTCACTGACTCTATCATACTGACCACTTTCCCCCTACACAGAGAATATAAATGAATTAATCCAAAAGTTTGGATAATATGGCAGCAGAAACGTCCTCCGACACTTCTGAAAATATGTTTTTTGATGCTAAAGTTTCTAGCATCAAAGCCTTCATTTTCCATGGAGGCTTTTCCAGTAACTGTGACATCGCATACTGTCCAGAAGACATCCATGTTGGTTTCTTCTTAGTTCTTTCTGATCTCCTAGGCACTTCGATCGGTAACGTTTCCTTTTGCAATTCTGGTTGAGAATTGGGATTGGTGTCATCCGATTCTAATGTAATATTAATATCTAAACCAGTCTCTGACTGGCGTGGAGTTTCTGATTCGCATGTCACACTTGTGGTTTGGTAGTCGTCACCACATGAACCAGATTCTCGTTCTCCACCAACAGAGCTTAGGTTGTCACTTGCCTGTTGTGGAAAACCATCTGAGCTCCTTTCTCTATCAACACTATCAACTGGTGTTGAGTCCTTTTCATTGAATCTGCCTTCAATGATCATAAAATCATTTTCTGAATCTGAAGTGTTAGCCTCTTCTATGCAAAGCACAGGGTCCCTTTTTCTGTCAACTTCCTTGGTTTTGGTACTGGTTGATGATTACTGCCATTTCTTGGTTTTGGTACTGGGCATGAATTTGGTTCTAAGTCATTTAAATTTTGAGGACTTTCATCTAAGTCAATTTCCATTGGTATAGATCCAATCGGTAATAAGTGATTACGATGTAGGGTTTTTATGAATCCCTTTTCATTTTCTTTCTCTACTTTAAATACTGGTATCTGTACATTGGGTTGCTCTACTACAATGTACACATCATCTTCCCAGTGATCTGCAGTTTTATGTTTGCCATCAAAGGCTAACACTTTGACAAGAACTACATCCACAGTTGCTCCCCTAACCTTTAAATCATAGTGTTTTTTCTGTTTTGCCCGAGAACTTTCAGCGGCTTTTGCTGCTAACTTATAAGAGTTAGAAAGACGTTCTTTCAAATCTCTTATATAATTAAAAAATTTTGATTGGTTTTCTAGATGATTTAAACCAAAAATAAGATCTATTGGGAGACGTGGTTTTCTTCCAAACATAAGTTTAAATGGGGAAATCTTTGTGGTCTCATGCTTGGTACAATTATAAGCATGTACTAGAGGACTTACATAGCTTTTCCAATCTTTCTTTTTGTCTGGTTCTAATGTGTCAAGCATATTGAGAAAAGTTCTATTAAATCTTTCACACATACCATTCCCCATTGGATGATATGGTGTTGTCCTTGTTTTTGTAATGCCACTTATTTGACACAAATCTTTTATGATTTTACCATCAAAATTAGATCCCTGGTCTGAATGTAAATGCTTTGGAAACCCATAATGAACAATAAAATTATTGAACAGTGCTTCGGCTGTTGTTTTGGCAGTCATATTTTTTGTTGGGATGGCCTGAACATATCTGGTAAAGTGATCTGTGATAACCAAAATATGCTCATAACCTCCTTTTGAGGTTTCCAAAGTTAAAAGGTCTGTACAGACCGGTTCCAATGGCTCCAAAGTAACAATATTCACTAAGGGAGCCCTAAGGTTTGTAGGAGTTTTCCTCTTTAAACATCTTTCACATTGCTGTATCCAATTTTCGATTATTTTGTCCATACAAGGCCAATAGAATCTGTCTTTTGCTAATGATATTGTGTGATATCTTCCAGGATGCCCAATATCATCATGAATTCCCTTTATAGCTTTCTTAATAAAAGCTTTGGGAATTACTAATTGTGTTTTTACTTGGTCATTGATAGTATTTTCTTTATATAAAACACCTCCAATGAGTTTGAGCGAATCAAATATTTCGAAAAAAATGAGGAGTGTTCTTTAGTCATAGGTAAAGAATGTCTATGGGGTCATTTACGTTTGCGCACTGCAGACATCCATGGACTGATAGTTGTATCATTTTCTTGCAGTTTTCTCTAGTCTCTGTAACACATTTCATTGATATCCTGCCCAGGATTATCTGTAAAAACACCTGTAACATCTGTCAAAGAACACAAACTTTCAACAAAAGGACAATTAGGTTGAGACATCTTACAAAGAGCAGATATTGTCTCAGTTGTCACGGTTTGTTGCTCTATATTATCAAACAATTTTGGCAACCTGAACATTCCATCAGCATCAGCATTACTTTTACCAGGTCGATAAATAATATCAAAATTGTAGGCAGCTAATGCAGACAACCATCTGTGTCCAGTGGCATCTAATTTGGCTGATGTCAGTACATATGTCAGTGGGTTGTTATCAGTAAATACTGTGAACTTATTTCCATATAGGTAATCATGGAATTTTTCTGTTACAGCCCATTTTAAACATAAAAATTCTAGTTTGTGTGCAGGATAATTCTTTTCAGAATTTCCTAATCCATGACTTGCAAATGATAAAACCTGATCATGTCCATCATGCTTTTGATACAAAACAGCACCTAGACCATGAAGACTTGCATCTATGTGTAATTCAAATGGCATGTTACAGTCTGCATATCCAAGTATTGGTGGCATAGAAAGAAGCTCTTTCAGTTTTGTAAAAGAATCTTCTTGTTGAGCACCCCATGTTCAATTCTTTTTCACAGTATTTTTTCTCTTCCTTTTCTTTGATAAGGACGTCGGTGGCAGTAAGTCTGTTAAGGGTCTTGCAATTTTAGAAAAATCTTTTATGAATTTACGATAATAGCCAGCAAAACCCAGGAATTGTCGTAATTGATCAGGATTAACTGGTTTTGGCCAATTTTTTATTTTTTCCATTTTGCTTGGATCGGCTTCAATGCCTTTTTCCGAGACTACATGGCCAACATATACTACTTTTTCTTGGAAAAATTTGCATTTGGATGGTGCGAGTTTTAAACCACACTGCTGCAATCTTTCAAATACTAAATTTAATCTTTCTAAATGTTCCTCATAATTTTTTGAGAAAACTATTAAATCGTCTAAATATATTAAACAGATATTTAAATTTAAACCATCCAAACAATCTTCCATCAGTCTCTGATACGTCGCAGGAGAATTGGATAATCCAAAAGGCATTCTATTATATTCATAGAAGCCTAATGGCTCTACAGTGAATGTTGTCCTTCCCTTGTGTTGTTCCAAAATTTCGACTTGATGATACCCTGACTTCATATCAAGAACAGTGAAAAATTTGGAACCACCAAGGCAATCTAAAATTTCTTCTACTCTTGGCAAAGCATATGAGTCTTTTTTCATCCGCTTATTCAGATCCCGAAAATCGATACACATGCAAAGTTCGCCGTTTTTCTTCCGGACAAGAACAACATTTGATGCCCAAGGGCTATGAGAATGACGAAAAATACCTGCAGCGAGCAATTGATGTAAGTGGTCTCTTACCTCATCATACATTGAAGGCGGTATTCTTTGATGTCTTTGTTTAAAAGGCATTTCATCTAGCAGATCAATTTGATGCTTAACAATCGGTGAAAAACCAATATCTTGGTCATGTTTAGAAAAAATTTCATCAATTTTTTTATCAAATTTAGGCCACTCTGTAGTTGGTCAGAAGTTAACGAACTCGAATTGATCTCCATTTTATCAAAAATGGTTCCAGTGTTTCGATTTTTGGTTGATAAATTGTTGCTTTCTACACTAACAGGCTGTATTTCACACAAAATTGCTTTTGGTGAAATAACTACTGTCTGAGTAGAAACATGTGATAAATGAACTTTCACCTTACCATTCTTATGATATTCATACTTAATCAAACTAGGTGTAACATCCAAGTCATTTATGCTATTTAAATTAGAACCATCGTTAATCTGTTGTAAAATTGTGCAAGTTGGTTTGTAAGGCAATTCTTTATCAATAAAAGCATTTACACTTATATGACTATTTGGGATACTGTGATAGTTTTGTTTTCAGCACATTTTACAACACCAAGTCTATAATTATTTCTCTGTAATTCTTTCTCTCTCAGTATAATGCATCTGAATGCCATATACCATGGAGTTGTTATATCAGTTTTTTGTAAAAACTGTGTACCAAAATGTTCTTGACAGTCTTTTAGAAAAATATCAAGAATATTTGTTCCTAAGAGGAGTGGTACAGAAGAATTGTAGTTACTGTCTGGTACAATAAGGAACATACATGTCTGCACTGCAGTACCAGGTATGTCATGCACTTCAATGTCTGCTTCAATATATCCTAAGTAAGGCAATGCCTTACCATCTGCACATTCAATGTTTATGTTCATAAAGTCATCAAATGGATGCATTTTAATTTTATCACCTAAGTATTTTCTATAAAAAGTTTCACTAATTGTTGATACTGTAGAACCAGTATCAAGCAAACAATTAGTGTGTACATCTGCTATTCTAGCTGAGGCTTCATTTGGTGGTCCTATAAGCCCTACTGGTTCTCAATACTTAGGATGATATTGTACAAGGGCCTTTTTGGAGAGGCCTATGGATGGCCCCTGCCCATAGGTCTTTTAGCATTTAAACCACCTCTGTAGTGGTCAACACGCACTTGGCATTGAACTGCGACATGAAAAAACAATATCTTTTTTCTGAAAAGATGTATCATTATTAAATGATGGTTGATATTGTTTTTTATTTGAGGTCCAATTTTGTTTTGTATTTTCATAATTTGGTTTCTTGTTAGAAAAATCATATTTCTGGTTCTTTTTATAAAAATCATAATCACATTGTCTATTGTGAACCTCCTTTAATGCAGCAACTTCAGCTGTAAGTTTTTTTACCATAGTTCTAAGTTCTGAAATATCATCAGGGCTTGCAACCTGCACTTGATTTGCAGTAGCCTGCTTGCGTGATTTCGACTCAGACATTAAAGGTAGGTGATCTTGTTCTAACCTTCTTAATGCCACCCGTAATTCATCATCGATCAAGTAAATAATATTTACTAGAAATTTATGGCCACTAATATCTTTTAAATCTTGTTTTAGACCAGTCCAGAACATGGTTTTCAACATCCTATTTGTTTCGCTAAGTTCAACTTGTTTAAGTTGTACAGCTTTATTTAAGATGTCTTCTAGTCGGCAACCCCAACTAGAGACATTTTCATCTGGTTGCTGTTTTGCACTATAAAACTGAGCTAAGATTGTTTCTCTCACTTCTATAGTTCCATACACACTATCCAGTTTTGTCAAAATATCAGAAGTTGATGCTGAGGGACCCAGCCTCATAACTATACGTCCAGCTTCTCCCTTTAGTGATCTTCTAATTGCTTGAGTAACCAGATCAATTGACTTCTTTTCTGACAGAAGACATTTAACTTCATATTGCCAATGATCGTATGCTACTTCACCTTTTGATTCCCCACAAAATGTTGGCAATCGGGGAGGCCAACTTATATAAACAGACTTGTCTGCTGTTGTTTCTACTTTTGATTTTGACTTTAATGAGAATGATCTCATCCATTTCTCTAATTCAGTGGGCGAACCAGCCTTTGGTTTAACACCCATTTTTTCAAAAGCATTCACTAATGCTTTCATTTCTCCATAAGACAATTTACCCTCAGCCACATTGATTATTTATAAGAGAATAATATTATTATAAAGATTACACTGTAATATTTACATATAAGAAAAAATGTAATCTTGTAATGTTAATATTTTGTCATACATTCAAATATACATTTTAGCCACACTCTAGCTAAAAGTGGTTTTGGGTGAACTCCATCAAGATATAAGTTAAAGTTTAAAGTGTATTTTGATTTCTTATTTACTTTCTTTCTGTTGTTCTGTATATCTAATTTGAATTTAGGAGAGTAAAAATGTTTACTTTGATTAAATTAAAAAATCCATTTATTCAGAATATCAAGCCCTTTCTGTAATTTAACATCTTAAGCTGTAAATTGTTGGGGGTGAGTATGGCCTCTTGACTTATGCCACTCAACTATGCTAAGTGGAGGAACTTCCAGAAAATTTAGAGAACAGTTAGGATATTTCTGTGTCAATTCAATAAATTCTTGAAATGAGTATTTTGAATTTTCTATAGATTTTTTTATATCATCATGTCTTAAGTAAATAAATTTACCCTTCTTAACTGTAACATCACAAGTACCTAGCCAAACAAAGAATTTAACATAAACAGAGGCTGTGATGATACTTTCAATGTGTGTTTTAGTGAATCCCAACTGCTCTCTTGTTGTTGCTCCACTCTTACACCACCAAATAACAGGGACGTGATTTGTAACAGAGTCTAATTGTCTCTGGAGGTGTTTATCCTTACTTGTGGAAATCAGAACTATTGCAGCATCTTTATTTGATGATATTTCTGAGGGCCGATCTAAATATTTCAATAATTTTCTTTCACTCATAAGAATTCTTAAATTATATAATAATGAAAGACAATGTGAAACTACAGTGCAACGCTATGCGCTATTCAAAAACTTAATCGATCAAGTAAATAATATTTACTAGAAATCATCCATTCTTTCACAAAAATACTCAAATGGCAATTCGATCAGTGCATTATCTCCCTAAAATCACTGAAAATGGCTATAAAAAAAAATATTGAATTAAAAAAAAAAAAACAAAAAAAAAAAATGAAGTTATATAGAAAAGTAAACTAAATGATAGAAATTTAGAAACTCAAAAACAGAAGATAAACAATTACTGAGCTGGAATACTTTAGTAACACTTCAAATGCCAAGCTGTTGACACAAAAGTAATACCAATCTCAGTATGTCACTCACGTAAGTTGCTTAGCAGTGATTAGATGGCCCTGTTCACACTAATGAAATACCAAGTTGTTTAAAATTTAGTTACATTTGCCCAGTAGGAAGGTATGAAACTAAACATAATTCATGCATAGGTAAATAAGAATGGAACATAACTTGATAAAACAGAGAAGAGAGAAAAAAAATAAACATAAGAACTGAATAACAACTGAATAACAAAATATAATGGAGATAACAGGCAATCAAATAAAATATAGTTTACCAGAAAGTTGTTATTTTCCAGCTAAGAATGTCAGTTCAAGCACAGTCCCATGAAATGTTTATTAATCTAGATTACCTGTTATCTTTTATACACATCAATTAGAAAATGAATGAATGTTCCACTTTCACAGTTCATCATGCACAAAAATGTCAGTACCACTGTTGATCCATCGTTGCACTTTTGGTTCTGTTATCACGTTGGGCGCCAATTGTTACCGGACCAGTTTATGTGGGTTCATAACCAATAATAGAATCCAAAATATCAGTCAACAATTTATTAAATGATACCATGTCACTTTAAATACCATAAAATTACCTTGAAAATATACATAAAGGATACTTTCATGACATTCATCACATTACTCGTACGTAAACATACCCATTTCAATCATCCATCCATAGTTGGTACTCCATCAGTGCAAACAAAACACCTCCAACACACTTAAATACAAGTCCAGTAATTACAAGCAAAAAGTAAATAATACTGTTGATATCTTGATTGAAGCATGCTACGAGACTTCAGCTGAAGAGTGCTTAATGAATCAACAGTTCTAAATGATAGCTGATATGGGCAGCCATTCATAGAACTTACTTCAATTGAATTGAATTGAAGTGCAACTGAATTCGATTTCACAACTTTGATGAAACAATCTATGAAATCAGGTTCGACCAATGACTGAGAACTATTATTATAATGTTATTCTGTTATATACTTATAGTTTCAACAGTCTCGAAAATAAATGGTTATGCACATGCTTGACTTTATAACTTTGTCATGTATCGCCATTGTGCATCATGCATAAAATTTAAGTTAATTAAAATAATTATATTACATTTAAATAAAATATCTCATGGTGTAATGTACACTGATCCAGTATATAATCAACTGGTAATAATCTAACTGATCCATCCTTGTAGAATAGCACTAGTCCACTTCAAGGGAATTATGTGTAAACAGTATGATTGTAATTTAGTGCTATACTAGCAGAAAAGCACTAGTATGCATTTCCATGCTTTTTTACAGAAATTATATAAATAGAGGCATACCCTATGGGTGACACAGGGGCTTCACGAAAGCTGCTACTCACTACATCTGAATTTTAAGTAACCAGTATGGATATCTGTAATACAAATCGATACATAGTTACGAAGAAGTTAAAATGGTATCATTCACCTGCAAGAACTATGAGGACAGGCAATTCACACAATGACATATAATTGTGTTTTATACTGTATCTATTTCTGATCATTACTGTATTTGTAGAGAAATGAAAGCCTTCTCCAGTTTGACAACTCTGTACACATAAATTCACCTATAATGGAATACGATTGAATGAACTTCTTTAATCTTTCATAGTTGAGAGAGAGTACAAGCCTCTTTAAATTTATCAGAATTACAATGGCGAGTGAGCCTCCTTAAATCCAACAACAACAAACAAGTCACTCGAGTGACAGATCAAACTGAGTTAATCCAACAGTTTTTGAAGCTTTAATTCCACTTTATTTAAACATCGATCTTATTTAGTTATGAGATATGATATTCAGAAACATTTCAACTTACCAACTCTATAAAAAGAAATTCTGATCTTGTGTGCTAGTTAATTTAATTTATGACTGATTCTGACCAAACAACAAAGGAGGAATGACAATAAAGGAAAGTCGCGCGTAATTACCTTTCCTGATTTCAAAGGATTAACATTCCTGAATTCCCTGACAGGTGGCGTCCCAAATTATATTATATTACAGATTAAAGATCGAGTACCTTGAGTACAGTTGTGCTCAAAACATTCTGTCACTTCATACACACACAAATTCACTGCGCCTGTTGTGCAACTGTATTGTAGTGAAATGTGTGGTTTCGTAAATCTGCATACAAACAATAGTTGGCACAAAACACAAATTAAAAGTATATTCTTACTGACGTCGAAGTGTTTGTTCATTATATTAAAAATTGAACCAGCCATTAGGCTGCACATCGAATGTGGAGAGGTTGAGTTTTCTACGCTGTTGACATTAATAGCTTTGAGTTCTATGTCGGTTTTAACTTTTTTGTAGTGGGGACACCCCCGATAATTGCTTGGGTGTTGCCCGTTACAATCTGGGCATTTCAGTGTTGAAACCTTGCACGATTTTGTTATATGTTTTTCGCCGCATTTCATGCAACGCAACTCTCCTTTGCATCTGTTCGACATATGGCCAAATTTCTGGCATTTATGACATTGTGTGGGCTGAGGCAAAACATGATACTCCTCAGTCTCATATTTTTGTCCATTTATACAAGTTTATACGAGTATCCCGACAGGGCTTCATCAATATCCCCATCATTGATCTTTGTGGGAACCCTTGTGACGACTACGCAAGGGTTTTGCAGCGGTTGAAGTGGTTGTTTATTCGTCTGGTGTTTGGCCGTATTATCCTTTTGAGGTTGTTTAGAAAGGGCTCTTACCTTGTCGGCAAATGATACACCACCGTCAGTGGTGAATGTTGGCGTCGCCGGTATCGTTTCCGTTGCGTTACTGTCTGTCGATTTCCCATCATTGTGGATCTCCGCACTGGTTGTTACTATTGTAACATCCATGGTGTCCGAGGTCTCAACGACAACAACACCCGGGTTATCGGTGTGTGTTGACGCTTTCCAGGTTTTCTTAGCCACCGTTTCTATTTCCAGGGACACACCATTTTCCTGGAAGTCTGTATCCAATTTCCTTTTCGGGCGCGGCGTAATCTGATTGACCACATCACAGGTGGGAACAGTAGTTGCCTCTTGCTCTATGAGCGAACGCAACCAGTTGTCTTGACTGGTGGTAACGAGTTCCGAGCCCTGATTTGGTGGTACCTCCAAAGAGATGGCGCGCACAGGTCTCCCCATCTCAGCAGTATTATCTATAAAGGGCGAAACAGGTGTCGGATTAGATTTGCCCACCATCCCCTTGCTAGGATTAGTTTTCGAAAACTGCTGAGTTATATCAACTGGTTTAGAAACACTAGCGATATCCGTAACTGTGTTCGTTTTAGGGCCCAACAAGTTGGACTCCACACCCTTGCCCTTTTGTTTAGAGTTTCCGTTGCTGGGGCACGAACCCAAACCTGAATTATTTCTTCCTTTTCCCTTTTTTCCAGATGCCGACTTATTTTCCTTTTTTGATTCCGTCGAAGCTTTTATTAATTCCATTTTTTCTTTCTCGAACTGTTCTTTTTGAGCCCTAAGATCCAAGCGCAAACCCACTATAGTGTCGTTCAATCTGGCTATCTCTTTTTGAAATCCAGATATCATCGATATTAAATCCATTCCCGAAGTGGGTTCAGTGGTGTAGTTAGTTGCCATGTCACTCTGTTCAGTTATCAGTTATTGTCTAAGATATCAGCAAATTATTGGTAAAATATTTCGTTAAAGTATATTTAGTTTTAACAGAGAAAAGCAGACAGAAAATAGATAGAGTTAAAGATAAACACTTACAAAATTACACTAGAGTGCACAGAAGTGGTACAGAGAACAATAGGCTTTGTTAATATCCAAGCTGTGAGATGTGTTCAGTCAGGAGCTTTCACAGACACGTCCGATCAGTATGACTGTCAATCGCCAAAACGACATCGTGAAACAAGACCGTGGCTAATGAATGAAAGGTTTTTGCGCGCCAAAGGCGCGCAGGGACGATGTGGGATTTACAAATCCCTTGCGACCCGGTTAACGTTATTTTATTTCACTTGGATCACACAGGCCTAGCTTTCCTATTGCCCAAAATGGAGTCTGAGGGGGCTATGCACGCGGTTAGAATACACGGAAGTTTACGTTGGAGTGTTAGATGGTCAATACTCAATCCCTCAACGCCTTTAAAACTATTGGAGAGCGAGCTCTATTCGGTTCCAATTCGGCGATGGTAGAGGTTTGAGTCCCACCATGGTGGCGAGCCAGAATGTAATGTTGTGCAATGGCAAGTTTAATGGAAGAAGAGAAAAGAAAACCAAACAGCAACGCCGGTTTGGTAGCGGCCCCGGTATATGACCATAGCGGTTACAAAAAAGAAGTGGAGAAAGCTCCACCAGTTCAGTTTTGAAAAACCGGTAGTCATCCATCAAGCCTTCTGGGACATAGGATGCCGTATGTGATTTTGAGGTATCTGGTTATCCTTCGGGAATTCCAAATGACCTCCTCCACCCTCCCCCCCCCCAAAAAAAAAAAAAACTCTCACTCACACACACCCTCAAGCCCTTAAAAGGGCTGTTAAATCTTTATTCAAATGTTTATTTATATCAAATGTACACTCGTCCCCAGCCAGACAAGCTTGTTTCAATCCTTGCCTAGCGTTTGGTGGTTTCTTGTATATGTTGCAGAAAGGTAGGTTGCACCAATTCCTCCTACGCTTTGTCTACCATTTCCATGCATCTTCTTGATAAGAGTGTTGCAAGAAAATTTGAGAATGTTCAGTTAGAAAAGTTATAGGTAGAGAGAAAGATAGGTATCTGCTATTGTATATTGTGCCTGCTGTGTGATTGTTTCTATGGATGGGGTAAGGGGTATGTTTCTTCGGAGCCCACTCCCCACACGCAGAGTTGCGAGGCAATCTTCACAGACTCAATCCTAAAGATCTCAATGAGTAGCGAGGCAATCCTCACTGACTCCACGCAGTTTAATTCTATTGAGTAATTTTAATTTACTGTGGATTATTTTGTTTTTCTGTTTAGGATTCGGTGTTCGTTCAGCTTCACCATTGATTCACTATCCTGGAGTATGTGGAGGGTTTTGTTATATAGATCTTATTAAACGCGTTTCAATCGCGCTTCAGCAGAGTTGCGAGGCAGTCCTCACAGACTCTATCCTAAAGTTCCCAATGAGTAGACCGTGGCTAATATAGCTTGCAGTGAAAACATACAGGCAGTGACTTTACTAGTTGCTTTTTGCAACAATTGTTTCTAATAGTTATTATTCACACTCAGGATGTTTGACTAAGGTTATTGCTGGGATTACCAATAGCTAATAATGGCTACACAATTAGGGGTAAAGATCTGACATTATAACTGTGTGATTAGACCAGTTTGAAACGGTGTGTTCCCGGAACGTCGAAAATCTAATTTTCACACCTCGTCAAGTGTGTTTTCACAGTGATTATAGTTCATATCTAAATAACCACCTTATCTGTAGTCACTGGTGAGCATGTTCGGCTCTGTCTGATTTTGGCTAGTTTTTCGCAATCTTCTTTTTCTTCTCAGAACTCGTGAAAAATAGCATCTGCCTAGCTCTCCAACTTACTAACCAAGTGCCCCCGTTTTATATATATACCTATTTACTTAGATAGAGAGAGAGAGAGAGAGAGAGAGAGAGAGAGTGTGTGTGTGGGGTGGTCAGTAGAGAGAGGGGGGAGGGGGAGTGATTGTACATTTTTACCTATTTACTTAGAGGGAGAGAGATATATATATTGTACATTTGTATCTATGTGTGTGAGAGAGATTGCACATTTGTAGCTATTTAGAGAGAGAGAGGGAGAGAGAGAGAGAGAGAGAGCGAGATTATACTTTTGTACCTATTCACTTATTAGTTATTTCATCTCTTTTGCAGAACTTATTGGAAATGTGTGTTGCCCGGGTGCCGTGCCACAATCACCACCTCCAACAGAATACCATGCGGGTTTGGCAGTCAATCACACAACCATCAAAGTGACCACAACGACATTGTTGTTAAAGAAATACGGAGTCTTATTACAGTGAGATGCGTCGAGGAAGTAAAACCGATTCCCGCCATTTTTACCGAAGAAATGTTAAAGCTCCGAGATAACGACTGGGATCCAACCACCCAAGAAGTTGTTGAAAGGCTACCAACATTTTACACTGCAAAGTCAGCACTTTATAGAGCTCGAAGAAAATAGACACCAAAATTACCCAAAACCGTGGCCGATATATTGCTAGAAGGGAAGTGGACAGAAACTTCAACGGGCGATCGATTTCTACTTTATGACGACAACGAAAGCAACATGTGTTCGTAACCGACGAAAACCTTGTGAGTTTAGCTGACGCTTCGACATTTTATTGTGATGGAACTTTCTATACATGCCCAAATTATTATTTATTTATTGGTGTTTAAGGTCACATACTTACGCACAATGGCTAATCGTGACCGTGACAGTTTTACGGGTGGAGAAAGCCGGAGTACCCGGAGAGAACCACCGAGCAACGAGGAGCAGCTGTCAGCTCTCCAACATCGTAACTCTGAACTCTGCACCGCAGCACAGGCAGGGTTAGATTGGTTGAAGACATGCGCACCATCGACATGCAGTACGCCTCAGTACACAGCGTCATCGTGCCCCCATGTAGGCAATCGGGGTGAAGTGTCTTGCCCAAGGACACAACGAGGTTGCCGCAGGTGGGATTCGAACCGAGGACCTCTCGGCTTGCAGCCTGCACCTCTACCAACTGAGCCACCGCGCCCCCTATACATGCCCAAATCAATTCTACCAACTATACTCTATCCATATAATGATCAACGATACTATGACTCCCGTTGTGTTTGCTCTACTTCCTGGTAAGACTCAGCAGATTTATATCAGACTGTTCTCAAAACTGAAAGAGGAGATGTTGAGTAAAAACTTAGTTTTGAATCCCGATTGTGTGTTTGTAGACTTTGAAGTTGCTGTGCACAATGCTTTGAGACAGGTTTTTCCTGCCGTGAAAGTACGTGGTTGCTTCTTTCACTTCACACAGTGTATATGAAGGAAAGCGCAAGCCACTGGATTGCAGACATTATACAGAGATGACGATGACATACGACGACTTGTTAGACGGGCTGCAGCTCTACCTCTGCTTCCGATCAATGTTGTCGAAGATGTATGGTTCGAGATTTTCAACGAACTGAACTACATTCCCGCCGATCCATCGACCACATCTACATTCGTTGAGTATGTGCAGACTCATTGGATAGAGGGAGATAAAGAAATTTGGAATCATTTTGACAACGATGGCCCACGAACCACCAACCACTTGGAAGCATGGAATCTTAAACTAAAGAAAAAGATACAACATTCTCATCCAAACATCTTTACTCTTATTCAAACACTTAAAGATATTCAGGATGAGAACGAGCTGGTGCGAATACAGAAAGAAGCAGGACAGAAATTCAGAGGCAGGTCAAAGAAATATATGAATATAGACAGAAGAATATCAACCCTGAAACTACGGTATATGGATGGAATCATCAATGCCATGACTTACACAGATTCTGTATCTGATCTTTTACATCTTTGTTAATATATAATTTAAATAATAGAAAATTTTATAACATTATAAGTTCTTTGCTGTTTATGATAAAACTCCTAAATAAAAGGAATATGCTATTGTTCTGAATATGTATTTGTATGTATTGTATGTTAATATTCCATCTGATCGAATAAAAATATTGAATTTAATTTCTCTTTTCCTTATTCATAATAATAATAATAACTCTTTGGCCAGCCGCTGATTTGTCGCGGTCCTCATAAGAGAAGGCCATCATTCCCCCTGCACCCCACCCCCTCTTCCCCTCCTCTCCTCCCAGCATTCAGATATAAACTGCTTAATAGTGTCCCTCACTTCCTCTTTTTCAATTTCTTCAATAAGCATTCCTACCCTCTCCCTCGTGTCCCCCTTCAGCCATCTATCCTTTGTTTCTTCACCCCACTTCTGCATTATTCTTCCAGTAAATTTTATTCTATGAGGTATATACTGTGGGCATTCCAAGAGAAAATGTTCCAGGGTCTCCACTACTCCAGAGTGGCACATTTGGCATCCCTTTTCCCCATCTCTCCCAATTTTTCCCCGAAGCTCCAGTGATCTTGATCTCAGTTTGAACAGCAGTGACCCTCCAAAGGTGCCATCTAGGTACTTCTCAAAAGCTGGCTTTTCTTTATATTGTAACCCCTGCAGTGATCTTTTCACGCTAACCCCTGCTCGCCAGTTTCGATTGCAATCTTCCATGACTCTCTCTTTGACAAACCTTTTGCCTTCTTTCATTCCTACTTCTATGTTTGTGACCTCTATGGAGTAATTGTCCATTAGTTCCCTCACATGTTTTGACCACCCCGTTTCTATATTAGAATTCCAAATGGTATCGAGCATCAATTTGCACCACCGGTTGTCAGGCAGGTTTCTCAAGTAGTTAAAGTAACACAGTTTTCCCAAATCTACCCTGTCCTTGATTTTCATCCACCCAAGCTCCCCCCCTTACTGCTTCCAAAGCTGCAGCATTACTCGACCCTGTTATCCATCTGCCGGCATCATTTTGAGTATTTTCCAACTTCTTAGTAACGGTTTGGTTTAATGGAATCACGTCCGTGCCATACGTTATACTTGGTAAACCCACCCTCTCCCACAGTGTTTTCCCCACAAAGACCTTGTTGAAACTATTTTTCCCTAAAAGTTTTAGTTGGTTCAGAATTCTTTTCCCCTTCAGAATCAGTTTGGCTGAGTAATTTCTGTACACCCCTCTTCCCGTTATATTTATGCTTACCCCTAGATACTCATACTCTCCCGTTTCTCCTACAGTGATTTGTTTGCTTTCCCCTTCGGGGACTGAGAACTCCCCCACTCTCCATCTCTTCGTCATATCTACCTTGCGTCCAACGGGTATTACCTTGCTTTTATTTTCATTTAGTTCGAGCCGCCAAGTGTTCCCATATCTACCAACAATTTCCAGCAGTTTCTCTAGCCCCTGTTCAGTTCTAGACATTAACACCATGTCATCCGCAAAGAATAAGCCTGGTATCTTTATGTCTCCAACATTTACCCCCTCCGCACTCTGAATTAGTTCGTCCCCTAAATCTTTAACATACAATGCAAACAAAATCGGTGAAAAGATACACCCCTGCTTGAGGCCTATATCCATAGGGACTCGTTTTGTAGTGATACTCCCTAGACTGAGTTGGCTTTGCACATCTGTATACAGTGCTTTCCTGATTCCCAAATCAGCCAATTTCTGACCCAAACGTCAAAAACTAATTACAAAGTCAAAACAGACTATACCAAACTCCCTATTGTTATCTTGTATAAACAAACCAGGTCTTTCAAATTAGTTTTCGACGTTCGGGGAATAAGCCTTTGAAACCTGTAACCTGTTAACACCTTTTCGCAGTGAATGAAATATAGAATATACCCACAGTAGCTTGGTGTAACAAATGTTCACCACGTGTGGTGAACATTTGGTACACCAAGCTACTTCGGGTATATTTTATTTATACCATGATCGTCAGATTATTAAGAGTTGCTATTATTTTTTCTAGATTTTACTGAGCAGCAGACATACATACGTGCGAATATGTTTTTGTTTACATGAGCATCGGTGGGGGGTACTTCCGCTGTCAATTTTATAACTGAAACGAAATAGAACGAGAAACAGGGCCTTTTTCATTTTAATAACATACTATTTCGAGTTATGGATGCTTTATTAGCATGAATCATGAGATGGTACCAAGTGACTACCATCTGTTTCCAAATGTGAAGAAACATTTATGTGGTCAAAATGGCTACTATCTCTTTCCCACTTTGAAGAAACTCTTACCTGGTCAAAGATTTCAAGATGATGAGGAACTTACTGCTGCTGTGGAAGCTTGGCTACAAGACCAAGATATGGGCTTCTACAGACGCGGCATTAACGACTGGCAGACCAGGTGGAACAAGTGTATTGAATAACAAGGGGACGATGTTGAAAAATATATATGTTCTGTGCCGATATTCTAGCTTTATTTATGTTGGGCTCAAAACGTTTTGACATCCCCTCGTACAACAAAAGTCAAAGTAAAGTTTAGACAGCTACTTGTTGTAGTGCTTGTGCTTAAATTATTTTGTTTAATTAATTAATTAATTAATTAATTAATTAATTAATTAATTAATTAATTAATTAATTTGTTCATGTGGTATTATTTATTTATTTATTTATTTATTTATTTATCTTTCTTCACCAATTTCTTATTTAGGTTATTCAGTTTACCATCTTTTTTATCATTTATTTACTTAGTTTTATTTATTTATGACATTTTTGTTTCTTATATTTATTTCTCAGTTAAATTTTATGAGCCGTCCACACTCTCCCCCCTCTTGCAAAATGACATCCTTGTCATTTAAACTAAGGATATAATATATACAAATGAAGAAAATATCAGTATCCAGTTACCATAAACTAGATATATATTTCATTGCAAGAGAAAATCCTCCAACATGGACTAATGAGTAACGAGGCAATCCTCACTGACTCGGTCATGCTGAAGTCCCTCCTCTCCCATAAAATATAATGTTTTACAAGTTGTTCTAAATCTGTATGGTTTATCTTTCCTGAACACTGATTTTACACACATATATACAAACATATAAAATAAAATCTTTACCTGTTATTTTCCACACTATCCTCTCTTTCAGGATGATAAGCAAGCCGGCATGACATTGAGTAACGAGGCAATCCTCACTGACTCTATCATACTGACCACTTTCCCCCTACACAGAGAATATAAATGAATTAATCCAAAAGTTTGGATAATATGGCAGCAGAAACGTCCTCCGACACTTCTGAAAATATGTTTTTTGATGCTAAAGTTTCTAGCATCAAAGCCTTCATTTTCCATGGAGGCTTTTCCAGTAACTGTGACATCGCATACTGTCCAGAAGACATCCATGTTGGTTTCTTCTTAGTTCTTTCTGATCTCCTAGGCACTTCGATCGGTAACGTTTCCTTTTGCAATTCTGGTTGAGAATTGGGATTGGTGTCATCCGATTCTAATGTAATATTAATATCTAAACCAGTCTCTGACTGGCGTGGAGTTTCTGATTCGCATGTCACACTTGTGGTTTGGTAGTCGTCACCACATGAACCAGATTCTCGTTCTCCACCAACAGAGCTTAGGTTGTCACTTGCCTGTTGTGGAAAACCATCTGAGCTCCTTTCTCTATCAACACTATCAACTGGTGTTGAGTCCTTTTCATTGAATCTGCCTTCAATGATCATAAAATCATTTTCTGAATCTGAAGTGTTAGCCTCTTCTATGCAAAGCACAGGGTCCCTTTTTCTGTCAACTTCCTTGGTTTTGGTACTGGTTGATGATTACTGCCATTTCTTGGTTTTGGTACTGGGCATGAATTTGGTTCTAAGTCATTTAAATTTTGAGGACTTTCATCTAAGTCAATTTCCATTGGTATAGATCCAATCGGTAATAAGTGATTACGATGTAGGGTTTTTATGAATCCCTTTTCATTTTCTTTCTCTACTTTAAATACTGGTATCTGTACATTGGGTTGCTCTACTACAATGTACACATCATCTTCCCAGTGATCTGCAGTTTTATGTTTGCCATCAAAGGCTAACACTTTGACAAGAACTACATCCACAGTTGCTCCCCTAACCTTTAAATCATAGTGTTTTTTCTGTTTTGCCCGAGAACTTTCAGCGGCTTTTGCTGCTAACTTATAAGAGTTAGAAAGACGTTCTTTCAAATCTCTTATATAATTAAAAAATTTTGATTGGTTTTCTAGATGATTTAAACCAAAAATAAGATCTATTGGGAGACGTGGTTTTCTTCCAAACATAAGTTTAAATGGGGAAATCTTTGTGGTCTCATGCTTGGTACAATTATAAGCATGTACTAGAGGACTTACATAGCTTTTCCAATCTTTCTTTTTGTCTGGTTCTAATGTGTCAAGCATATTGAGAAAAGTTCTATTAAATCTTTCACACATACCATTCCCCATTGGATGATATGGTGTTGTCCTTGTTTTTGTAATGCCACTTATTTGACACAAATCTTTTATGATTTTACCATCAAAATTAGATCCCTGGTCTGAATGTAAATGCTTTGGAAACCCATAATGAACAATAAAATTATTGAACAGTGCTTCGGCTGTTGTTTTGGCAGTCATATTTTTTGTTGGGATGGCCTGAACATATCTGGTAAAGTGATCTGTGATAACCAAAATATGCTCATAACCTCCTTTTGAGGTTTCCAAAGTTAAAAGGTCTGTACAGACCGGTTCCAATGGCTCCAAAGTAACAATATTCACTAAGGGAGCCCTAAGGTTTGTAGGAGTTTTCCTCTTTAAACATCTTTCACATTGCTGTATCCAATTTTCGATTATTTTGTCCATACAAGGCCAATAGAATCTGTCTTTTGCTAATGATATTGTGTGATATCTTCCAGGATGCCCAATATCATCATGAATTCCCTTTATAGCTTTCTTAATAAAAGCTTTGGGAATTACTAATTGTGTTTTTACTTGGTCATTGATAGTATTTTCTTTATATAAAACACCTCTAATGAGTTTGAGCGAATCAAATATTTCGAAAAAAATGAGGAGTGTTCTTTAGTCATAGGTAAAGAATGTCTATGGGGTCATTTACGTTTGCGCACTGCAGACATCCATGGACTGATAGTTGTATCATTTTCTTGCAGTTTTCTCTAGTCTCTGTAACACATTTCATTGATATCCTGCCCAGGATTATCTGTAAAAACATCTGTAACATCTGTCAAAGAACACAAACTTTCAACAAAAGGACAATTAGGTTGAGACATCTTACAAAGAGCAGATATTGTCTCAGTTGTCACGGTTTGTTGCTCTATATTATCAAACAATTTTGGCAACCTGAACATTCCATCAGCATCAGCATTACTTTTACCAGGTCGATAAATAATATCAAAATTGTAGGCAGCTAATGCAGACAACCATCTGTGTCCAGTGGCATCTAATTTGGCTGATGTCAGTACATATGTCAGTGGGTTGTTATCAGTAAATACTGTGAACTTATTTCCATATAGGTAATCATGGAATTTTTCTGTTACAGCCCATTTTAAACATAAAAATTCTAGTTTGTGTGCAGGATAATTCTTTTCAGAATTTCCTAATCCATGACTTGCAAATGATAAAACCTGATCATGTCCATCATGCTTTTGATACAAAACAGCACCTAGACCATGAAGACTTGCATCTATGTGTAATTCAAATGGCATGTTACAGTCTGCATATCCAAGTATTGGTGGCATAGAAAGAAGCTCTTTCAGTTTTGTAAAAGAATCTTCTTGTTGAGCACCCCATGTTCAATTCTTTTTCACAGTATTTTTTCTCTTCCTTTTCTTTGATAAGGACGTCGGTGGCAGTAAGTCTGTTAAGGGTCTTGCAATTTTAGAAAAATCTTTTATGAATTTACGATAATAGCCAGCAAAACCCAGGAATTGTCGTAATTGATCAGGATTAACTGGTTTTGGCCAATTTTTTATTTTTTCTATTTTGCTTGGATCGGCTTCAATGCCTTTTTCCGAGACTACATGGCCAACATATACTACTTTTTCTTGGAAAAATTTGCATTTGGATGGTGCGAGTTTTAAACCACACTGCTGCAATCTTTCAAATACTAAATTTAATCTTTCTAAATGTTCCTCATAATTTTTTGAGAAAACTATTAAATCGTCTAAATATATTAAACAGATATTTAAATTTAAACCATCAAAACAATCTTCCATCAGTCTCTGATACGTCGTAGGAGAATTGGATAATCCAAAAGGCATTCTATTATATTCATAGAAGCCTAATGGCTCTACAGTGAATGTTGTCCTTCCCTTGTGTTGTTCCAAAATTTCGACTTGATGATACCCTGACTTCATATCAAGAACAGTGAAAAATTTGGAACCACCAAGGCAATCTAAAATTTCTTCTACTCTTGGCAAAGCATATGAGTCTTTTTTCATCCGCTTATTCAGATCCCGAAAATCGATACACATGCAAAGTTCGCCGTTTTTCTTCCGGACAAGAACAACATTTGATGCCCAAGGGCTATGAGAATGACGAAAAATACCTGCAGCGAGCAATTGATGTAAGTGGTCTCTTACCTCATCATACATTGAAGGCGGTATTCTTTGATGTCTTTGTTTAAAAGGCATTTCATCTAGCAGATCAATTTGATGCTTAACAATCGGTGAAAAACCAATATCTTGGTCATGTTTAGAAAAAATTTCATCAATTTTTTTATCAAATTTAGGCCACTCTGTAGTTGGTCAGAAGTTAACGAACTCGAATTGATCTCCATTTTATCAAAAATGGTTCCAGTGTTTCGATTTTTGGTTGATAAA
This sequence comes from Pictodentalium vernedei, assembly GCA_031216915.1. Lineage (NCBI taxonomy): Eukaryota > Metazoa > Mollusca > Scaphopoda > Dentaliida > Dentaliidae > Pictodentalium > Pictodentalium vernedei. Next base: position 199,467,541 of record CM062296.1, on the reverse strand, counting down.
TTGTTGCTTTCTACACTAACAGGCTGTATTTCACACAAAATTGCTTTTGGTGAAATAACTACTGTCTGAGTAGAAACATGTGATAAATGAACTTTCACCTTACCATTCTTATGATATTCATACTTAATCAAACTAGGTGTAACATCCAAGTCATTTATGCTATTTAAATTAGAACCATCGTTAATCTGTTGTAAAATTGTGCAAGTTGGTTTGTAAGGCAATTCTTTATCAATAAAAGCATTTACACTTATATGACTATTTGGGATACTGTGATAGTTTTGTTTTCAGCACATTTTACAACACCAAGTCTATAATTATTTCTCTGTAATTCTTTCTCTCTCAGTATAATGCATCTGAATGCCATATACCATGGAGTTGTTATATCAGTTTTTTGTAAAAACTGTGTACCAAAATGTTCTTGACAGTCTTTTAGAAAAATATCAAGAATATTTGTTCCTAAGAGGAGTGGTACAGAAGAATTGTAGTTACTGTCTGGTACAATAAGGAACATACATGTCTGCACTGCAGTACCAGGTATGTCATGCACTTCAATGTCTGCTTCAATATATCCTAAGTAAGGCAATGCCTTACCATCTGCACATTCAATGTTTATGTTCATAAAGTCATCAAATGGATGCATTTTAATTTTATCACCTAAGTATTTTCTATAAAAAGTTTCACTAATTGTTGATACTGTAGAACCAGTATCAAGCAAACAATTAGTGTGTACATCTGCTATTCTAGCTGAGGCTTCATTTGGTGGTCCTATAAGCCCTACTGGTTCTCAATACTTAGGATGATATTGTACAGGGCCTTTTTGGAGAGGCCTATGGATGGCCCCTGCCCATAGGTCTTTTAGCATTTAAACCACCTCTGTAGTGGTCAACACGCACTTGGCATTGAACTGCGACATGAAAAAACAATATCTTTTTTCTGAAAAGATGTATCATTATTAAATGATGGTTGATATTGTTTTTTATTTGAGGTCCAATTTTGTTTTGTATTTTCATAATTTGGTTTCTTGTTAGAAAAATCATATTTCTGGTTCTTTTTATAAAAATCATAATCACATTGTCTATTGTGAACCTCCTTTAATGCAGCAACTTCAGCTGTAAGTTTTTTTACCATAGTTCTAAGTTCTGAAATATCATCAGGGCTTGCAACCTGCACTTGATTTGCAGTAGCCTGCTTGCGTGATTTCGACTCAGACATTAAAGGTAGGTGATCTTGTTCTAACCTTCTTAATGCCACCCGTAATTCATCATCGATCAAGTAAATAATATTTACTAGAAATTTATGGCCACTAATATCTTTTAAATCTTGTTTTAGACCAGTCCAGAACATGGTTTTCAACATCCTATTTGTTTCGCTAAGTTCAACTTGTTTAAGTTGTACAGCTTTATTTAAGATGTCTTCTAGTCGGCAACCCCAACTAGAGACATTTTCATCTGGTTGCTGTTTTGCACTATAAAACTGAGCTAAGATTGTTTCTCTCACTTCTATAGTTCCATACACACTATCCAGTTTTGTCAAAATATCAGAAGTTGATGCTGAGGGACCCAGCCTCATAACTATACGTCCAGCTTCTCCCTTTAGTGATCTTCTAATTGCTTGAGTAACCAGATCAATTGACTTCTTTTCTGACAGAAGACATTTAACTTCATATTGCCAATGATCGTATGCTACTTCACCTTTTGATTCCCCACAAAATGTTGGCAATCGGGGAGGCCAACTTATATAAACAGACTTGTCTGCTGTTGTTTCTACTTTTGATTTTGACTTTAATGAGAATGATCTCATCCATTTCTCTAATTCAGTGGGCGAACCAGCCTTTGGTTTAACACCCATTTTTTCAAAAGCATTCACTAATGCTTTCATTTCTCCATAAGACAATTTACCCTCAGCCACATTGATTATTTATAAGAGAATAATATTATTATAAAGATTACACTGTAATATTTACATATAAGAAAAAATGTAATCTTGTAATGTTAATATTTTGTCATACATTCAAATATACATTTTAGCCACACTCTAGCTAAAAGTGGTTTTGGGTGAACTCCATCAAGATATAAGTTAAAGTTTAAAGTGTATTTTGATTTCTTATTTACTTTCTTTCTGTTGTTCTGTATATCTAATTTGAATTTAGGAGAGTAAAAATGTTTACTTTGATTAAATTAAAAAATCCATTTATTCAGAATATCAAGCCCTTTCTGTAATTTAACATCTTAAGCTGTAAATTGTTGGGGGTGAGTATGGCCTCTTGACTTATGCCACTCAACTATGCTAAGTGGAGGAACTTCCAGAAAATTTAGAGAACAGTTAGGATATTTCTGTGTCAATTCAATAAATTCTTGAAATGAGTATTTTGAATTTTCTATAGATTTTTTTATATCATCATGTCTTAAGTAAATAAATTTACCCTTCTTAACTGTAACATCACAAGTACCTAGCCAAACAAAGAATTTAACATAAACAGAGGCTGTGATGATACTTTCAATGTGTGTTTTAGTGAATCCCAACTGCTCTCTTGTTGTTGCTCCACTCTTACACCACCAAATAACAGGGACGTGATTTGTAACAGAGTCTAATTGTCTCTGGAGGTGTTTATCCTTACTTGTGGAAATCAGAACTATTGCAGCATCTTTATTTGATGATATTTCTGAGGGCCGATCTAAATATTTCAATAATTTTCTTTCACTCATAAGAATTCTTAAATTATATAATAATGAAAGACAATGTGAAACTACAGTGCAATGCTATGCGCTATTCAAAAACTTAATCGATCAAGTAAATAATATTTACTAGAAATCATCCATTCTTTCACAAAAATACTCAAATGGCAATTCGATCAGTGCATTATCTCCCTAAAATCACTGAAAATGGCTATAAAAAAAAATATTGAATTAAAAAAAAAAAAACAAAAAAAAAAAATGAAGTTATATAGAAAAGTAAACTAAATGATAGAAATTTAGAAACTCAAAAACAGAAGATAAACAATTACTGAGCTGGAATACTTTAGTAACACTTCAACTGCCAAGCTGTTGACACAAAAGTAATACCAAAATCTCAGTATGTCACTCACGTAAGTTGCTTAGCAGTGATTAGATGGTCCTGTTCACACTAATGAAATACCAAGTTGTTTAAAATTTAGTTACATTTGCCCAGTAGGAAGGCATGAAACTAAACATAATTCATGCATAGGTAAATAAGAATGGAACATAACTTGATAAAACAGAGAAGAGAGAAAAAAAATAAACATAAGAACTGAATAACAAAATATAATGGAGATAACAGGCAATCAAATAAAATATAGTTTACCAGAAAGTTGTTATTTTCCAGCTAAGAATGTCAGTTCAAGCACAGTCCCATGAAATGTTTATTAATCTAGATTACCTGTTATCTTTTATACACATCAATTAGAAAATGAATGAATGTTCCACTTTCACAGTTCATCATGCACAAAAATGTCAGTACCACTGTTGATCCATCGTTGCACTTTTGGTTCTGTTATCACGTTGGGCGCCAATTGTTACCGGACCAGTTTATGTGGGTTCATAACCAATAATAGAATCCAAAATATCAGTCAACAATTTATTAAATGATACCATGTCACTTTAAATACCATAAAATTACCTTGAAAATATACATAAAGGATACTTTCATGACATTCATCACATTACTCGTACGTAAACATACCCATTTCAATCATCCATCCATAGTTGGTACTCCATCAGTGCAAACAAAACACCTCCAACACACTTAAATACAAGTCCAGTTATTACAAGCAAAAAGTAAATAATACTGTTGATATCTTGATTGAAGCATGCTACGAGACTTCAGCTGAAGAGTGCTTAATGAATCAACAGTTCTAAATGATAGCTGATATGGGCAGCCATTCATAGAACTTACTTCAATTGAATTGAATTGAAGTGCAACTGAATTCGATTTCACAACTTTGATGAAACAATCTATGAAATCAGGTTCGACCAATGACTGAGAACTATTATTATAATGTTATTCTGTTATATACTTATAGTTTCAACAGTCTCGAAAATAAATGGTTATGCACATGCTTGACTTTATAACTTTGTCATGTATCGCCATTGTGCATCATGCATAAAATTTAAGTTAATTAAAATAATTATATTACATTTAAATAAAATATCTCATGGTGCAATGTACACTGATCCAGTATATAATCAACTGGTAATAATCTAACTGATCCATCCTTGTAGAATAGCACTAGTCCACTTCAAGGGAATTATGTGTAAACAGTATGATTGTAATTTAGTGCTATACTAGCAGAAAAGCACTAGTATGCATTTCCATGCTTTTTTACAGAAATTATATAAATAGAGGCATACCCTATGGGTGACACAGGGGCTTCACGAAAGCTGCTACTCACTACATCTGAATTTTAAGTAACCAGTATGGATATCTGTAATACAAATCGATACATAGTTACGAAGAAGTTAAAATGGTATCATTCACCTGCAAGAACTATGAGGACAGGCAATTCACACAATGACATATAATTGTGTTTTATACTGTATCTATTTCTGATCATTACTGTATTTGTAGAGAAATGAAAGCCTTCTCCAGTTTGACAACTCTGTACACATAAATTCACCTATAATGGAATACGATTGAATGAACTTCTTTAATCTTTCATAGTTGAGAGAGAGTACAAGCCTCTTTAAATTTATCAGAATTACAATGGCGAGTGAGCCTCCTTAAATCCAACAACAACAAACAAGTCACTCGAGTGACAGATCAAACTGAGTTAATCCAACAGTTTTTGAAGCTTTAATTCCACTTTATTTAAACATCGATCTTATTTAGTTATGAGATATGATATTCAGAAACATTTCAACTTACCAACTCTATAAAAAGAAATTCTGATCTTGTGTGCTAGTTAATTTAATTTATGACTGATTCTGACCAAACAACAAAGGAGGAATGACAATAAAGGAAAGTCGCGCGTAATTACCTTTCCTGATTTCAAAGGATTAACATTCCTGAATTCCCTGACAGGTGGCGTCCCAAATTATATTATATTACAGATTAAAGATCGAGTACCTTGAGTACAGTTGTGCTCAAAACATTCTGTCACTTCATACACACACAAATTCACTGCGCCTGTTGTGCAACTGTATTGTAGTGAAATGTGTGGTTTCGTAAATCTGCATACAAACAATAGTTGGCACAAAACACAAATTAAAAGTATATTCTTACTGACGTCGAAGTGTTTGTTCATTATATTAAAAATTGAACCAGCCATTAGGCTGCACATCGAATGTGGAGAGGTTGAGTTTTCTACGCTGTTGACATTAATAGCTTTGAGTTCTATGTCGGTTTTAACTTTTTTGTAGTGGGGACACCCCCGATAATTGCTTGGGTGTTGCCCGTTACAATCTGGGCATTTCAGTGTTGAAACCTTGCACGATTTTGTTATATGTTTTTCGCCGCATTTCATGCAACGCAACTCTCCTTTGCATCTGTTCGACATATGGCCAAATTTCTGGCATTTATGACATTGTGTGGGCTGAGGCAAAACATGATACTCCTCAGTCTCATATTTTTGTCCATTTATACAAGTTTATACGAGTATCCCGACAGGGCTTCATCAATATCCCCATCATTGATCTTTGTGGGAACCCTTGTGACGACTACGCAAGGGTTTTGCAGCGGTTGAAGTGGTTGTTTATTCGTCTGGTGTTTGGCCGTATTATCCTTTTGAGGTTGTTTAGAAAGGGCTCTTACCTTGTCGGCAAATGATACACCACCGTCAGTGGTGAATGTTGGCGTCGCCGGTATCGTTTCCGTTGCGTTACTGTCTGTCGATTTCCCATCATTGTGGATCTCCGCACTGGTTGTTACTATTGTAACATCCATGGTGTCCGAGGTCTCAACGACAACAACACCCGGGTTATCGGTGTGTGTTGACGCTTTCCAGGTTTTCTTAGCCACCGTTTCTATTTCCAGGGACACACCATTTTCCTGGAAGTCTGTATCCAATTTCCTTTTCGGGCGCGGCGTAATCTGATTGACCACATCACAGGTGGGAACAGTAGTTGCCTCTTGCTCTATGAGCGAACGCAACCAGTTGTCTTGACTGGTGGTAACGAGTTCCGAGCCCTGATTTGGTGGTACCTCCAAAGAGATGGCGCGCACAGGTCTCCCCATCTCAGCAGTATTATCTATAAAGGGCGAAACAGGTGTCGGATTAGATTTGCCCACCATCCCCTTGCTAGGATTAGTTTTCGAAAACTGCTGAGTTATATCAACTGGTTTAGAAACACTAGCGATATCCGTAACTGTGTTCGTTTTAGGGCCCAACAAGTTGGACTCCACACCCTTGCCCTTTTGTTTAGAGTTTCCGTTGCTGGGGCACGAACCCAAACCTGAATTATTTCTTCCTTTTCCCTTTTTTCCAGATGCCGACTTATTTTCCTTTTTTGATTCCGTCGAAGCTTTTATTAATTCCATTTTTTCTTTCTCGAACTGTTCTTTTTGAGCCCTAAGATCCAAGCGCAAACCCACTATAGTGTCGTTCAATCTGGCTATCTCTTTTTAAATCCAGATATCATCGATATTAAATCCATTCCCGAAGTGGGTTCAGTGGTGTAGTTAGTTGCCATGTCACTCTGTTCAGTTATCAGTTATTGTCTAAGATATCAGCAAATTATTGGTAAAATATTTCGTTAAAGTATATTTAGTTTTAACAGAGAAAAGCAGACAGAAAATAGATGGAGTTAAAGATAAACACTTACAAAATTACACTAGAGTGCACAGAAGTGGTACAGAGAACAATAGGCTTTGTTAATATCCAAGCTGTGAGATGTGTTCAGTCAGGAGCTTTCACAGACACGTCCGATCAGTATGACTGTCAATCGCCAAAACGACATCGTGAAACAAGACCGTGGCTAATGAATGAAAGGTTTTTGCGCGCCAAAGGCGCGCAGGGACGATGTGGGATTTACAAATCCCTTGCGACCCGGTTAACGTTATTTTATTTCACTTGGATCACACAGGCCTAGCTTTCCTATTGCCCAAAATGGAGTCTGAGGGGGCTATGCACGCGGTTAGAATACACGGAAGTTTACGTTGGAGTGTTAGATGGTCAATACTCAATCCCTCAACGCCTTTAAAACTATTGGAGAGCGAGCTCTATTCGGTTCCAATTCGGCGATGGTAGAGGTTTGAGTCCCACCATGGTGGCGAGCCAGAATGTAATGTTGTGCAATGGCAAGTTTAATGGAAGAAGAGAAAAGAAAACCAAACAGCAACGCCGGTTTGGTAGCGGCCCCGGTATATGACCATAGCGGTTACAAAAAAGAAGTGGAGAAAGCTCCACCAGTTCAGTTTTGAAAAACCGGTAGTCATCCATCAAGCCTTCTGGGACATAGGATGCCGTATGTGATTTTGAGGTATCTGGTTATCCTTCGGGAATTCCAAATGACCTCCTCCACCCTCCCCCCCCCCCCCCAAAAAAAAAACTCTCACTCACACACACCCTCAAGCCCTTAAAAGGGCTGTTAAATCTTTATTCAAATGTTTATTTATATCAAATGTACACTCGTCCCCAGCCAGACAAGCTTGTTTCAATCCTTGCCAAGCGTTTGGTGGTTTCTTGTATATGTTGCAGAAAGGTAGGTTGCACCAATTCCTCCTACGCTTTGTCTACCATTTCCATGCATCTTCTTGATAAGAGTGTTGCAAGAAAATTTGAGAATGTTCAGTTAGAAAAGTTATAGGTAGAGAGAAAGATAGGTATCTGCTATTGTATATTGTGCCTGCTGTGTGATTGTTTCTATGGATGGGGTAAGGGGTATGTTTCTTCGGAGCCCACTCCCCACACGCAGAGTTGCGAGGCAATCTTCACAGACTCAATCCTAAAGATCTCAATGAGTAGCGAGGCAATCCTCACTGACTCCACGCAGTTTAATTCTATTGAGTAATTTTAATTTACTGTGGATTATTTTGTTTTTCTGTTTAGGGTTCGGTGTTCGCTCAGCTTCACCATTGATTCACTATCCTGGAGTATGTGGAGGGTTTTGTTATATAGATCTTATTAAACGCGTTTCAATCGCGCTTCAGCAGAGTTGCGAGGCAGTCCTCACAGACTCTATCCTAAAGTTCCCAATGAGTAGACCGTGGCTAATATAGCTTGCAGTGAAAACATACAGGCAGTGACTTTACTAGTTGCTTTTTGCAACAATTGTTTCTAATAGTTATTATTCACACTCAGGATGTTTGACTAAGGTTATTGCTGGGATTACCAATAGCTAATAATGGCTACACAATTAGGGGTAAAGATCTGACATTATAACTTTGTGATTAGACCAGTTTGAAACGGTGTGTTCCCGGAACGTCGAAAATCTAATTTTCACACCTCGTCAAGTGTGTTTTCACAGTGATTATAGTTCATATCTAAATAACCACCTTATCTGTAGTCACTGGTGAGCATGTTCGGCTCTGTCTGATTTTGGCTAGTTTTTCGCAATCTTCTTTTTCTTCTCAGAACTCGTGAAAAATAGCATCTGCCTAGCTCTCCAACTTACTAACCAAGTGCCCCCGTTTTATATATATACCTATTTACTTAGATAGAGAGAGAGAGAGAGAGAGAGAGAGAGAGAGTGTGTGTGTGGGGTGGTCAGTAGAGAGAGGGGGGAGGGGGAGTGATTGTACATTTTTACCTATTTACTTAGAGGGAGAGAGATATATATATTGTACATTTGTATCTATGTGTGTGAGAGAGATTGCACATTTGTAGCTATTTAGAGAGAGAGAGGGAGAGAGAGAGAGAGAGAGAGCGAGATTATACTTTTGTACCTATTCACTTATTAGTTATTTCATCTCTTTTGCAGAACTTATTGGAAATGTGTGTTGCCCGGGTGCCGTGCCACAATCACCACCTCCAACAGAATACCATGCGGGTTTGGCAGTCAATCACACAACCATCAAAGTGACCACAACGACATTGTTGTTAAAGAAATACGGAGTCTTATTACAGTGAGATGCGTCGAGGAAGTAAAACCGATTCCCGCCATTTTTACCGAAGAAATGTTAAAGCTCCGAGATAACGACTGGGATCCAACCACCCAAGAAGTTGTTGAAAGGCTACCAACATTTTACACTGCAAAGTCAGCACTTTATAGAGCTCGAAGAAAATAGACACCAAAATTACCCAAAACCGTGGCCGATATATTGCTAGAAGGGAAGTGGACAGAAACTTCAACGGGCGATCGATTTCTACTTTATGACGACAACGAAAGCAACATGTGTTCGTAACCGACGAAAACCTTGTGAGTTTAGCTGACGCTTCGACATTTTATTGTGATGGAACTTTCTATACATGCCCAAATTATTATTTATTTATTGGTGTTTAAGGTCACATACTTACGCACAATGGCTAATCGTGACCGTGACAGTTTTACGGGTGGAGAAAGCCGGAGTACCCGGAGAGAACCACCGAGCAACGAGGAGCAGCTGTCAGCTCTCCAACATCGTAACTCTGAACTCTGCACCGCAGCACAGGCAGGGTTAGATTGGTTGAAGACATGCGCACCATCGACATGCAGTACGCCTCAGTACACAGCGTCATCGTGCCCCCATGTAGGCAATCGGGGTGAAGTGTCTTGCCCAAGGACACAACGAGGTTGCCGCAGGTGGGATTCGAACCGAGGACCTCTCGGCTTGCAGCCTGCACCTCTACCAACTGAGCCACCGCGCCCCCTATACATGCCCAAATCAATTCTACCAACTATACTCTATCCATATAATGATCAACGATACTATGACTCCCGTTGTGTTTGCTCTACTTCCTGGTAAGACTCAGCAGATTTATATCAGACTGTTCTCAAAACTGAAAGAGGAGATGTTGAGTAAAAACTTAGTTTTGAATCCCGATTGTGTGTTTGTAGACTTTGAAGTTGCTGTGCACAATGCTTTGAGACAGGTTTTTCCTGCCGTGAAAGTACGTGGTTGCTTCTTTCACTTCACACAGTGTATATGAAGGAAAGCGCAAGCCACTGGATTGCAGACATTATACAGAGATGACGATGACATACGACGACTTGTTAGACGGGCTGCAGCTCTACCTCTGCTTCCGATCAATGTTGTCGAAGATGTATGGTTCGAGATTTTCAACGAACTGAACTACATTCCCGCCGATCCATCGACCACATCTACATTCGTTGAGTATGTGCAGACTCATTGGATAGAGGGAGATAAAGAAATTTGGAATCATTTTGACAACGATGGCCCACGAACCACCAACCACTTGGAAGCATGGAATCTTAAACTAAAGAAAAAGATACAACATTCTCATCCAAACATCTTTACTCTTATTCAAACACTTAAAGATATTCAGGATGAGAACGAGCTGGTGCGAATACAGAAAGAAGCAGGACAGAAATTCAGAGGCAGGTCAAAGAAATATATGAATATAGACAGAAGAATATCAACCCTGAAACTACGGTATATGGATGGAATCATCAATGCCATGACTTACACAGATTCTGTATCTGATCTTTTACATCTTTGTTAATATATAATTTAAATAATAGAAAATGTTATAACATTATAAGTTCTTTGCTGTTTATGATAAAACTCCTAAATAAAAGGAATATGCTATTGTTCTGAATATGTATTTGTATGTATTGTATGTTAATATTCCATCTGATCGAATAAAAATATTGAATTTAATTTCTCTTTTCCTTATTCATAATAATAATAATAACTCTTTGGCCAGCCGCTGATTTGTCGCGGTCCTCATAAGAGAAGGCCATCATTCCCCCTGCACCCCACCCCCTCTTCCCCTCCTCTCCTCCCAGCATTCAGATATAAACTGCTTAATAGTGTCCCTCACTTCCTCTTTTTCAATTTCTTCAATAAGCATTCCTACCCTCTCCCTCGTGTCCCCCTTCAGCCATCTATCCTTTGTTTCTTCACCCCACTTCTGCATTATTCTTCCAGTAAATTTTATTCTATGAGGTATATACTGTGGGCATTCCAAGAGAAAATGTTCCAGGGTCTCCACTACTCCAGAGTGGCACATTTGGCATCCCTTTTCCCCATCTCTCCCAATTTTTCCCCGAAGCTCCAGTGATCTTGATCTCAGTTTGAACAGCAGTGACCCTCCAAAGGTGCCATCTAGGTACTTCTCAAAAGCTGGCTTTTCTTTATATTGTAACCCCTGCAGTGATCTTTTCACGCTAACCCCTGCTCGCCAGTTTCGATTGCAATCTTCCATGACTCTCTCTTTGACAAACCTTTTGCCTTCTTTCATTCCTACTTCTATGTTTGTGACCTCTATGGAGTAATTGTCCATTAGTTCCCTCACATGTTTTGACCACCCCGTTTCTATATTAGAATTCCAAATGGTATCGAGCATCAATTTGCACCACCGGTTGTCAGGCAGGTTTCTCAAGTAGTTAAAGTAACACAGTTTTCCCAAATCTACCCTGTCCTTGATTTTCATCCACCCAAGCTCCCCCCCTTACTGCTTCCAAAGCTGCAGCATTACTCGACCCTGTTATCCATCTGCCGGCATCATTTTGAGTATTTTCCAACTTCTTAGTAACGGTTTGGTTTAATGGAATCACGTCCGTGCCATACGTTATACTTGGTAAACCCACCCTCTCCCACAGTGTTTTCCCCACAAAGACCTTGTTGAAACTATTTTTCCCTAAAAGTTTTAGTTGGTTCAGAATTCTTTTCCCCTTCAGAATCAGTTTGGCTGAGTAATTTCTGTACACCCCTCTTCCCGTTATATTTATGCTTACCCCTAGATACTCATACTCTCCCGTTTCTCCTACAGTGATTTGTTTGCTTTCCCCTTCGGGGACTGAGAACTCCCCCACTCTCCATCTCTTCGTCATATCTACCTTGCGTCCAACGGGTATTACCTTGCTTTTATTTTCATTTAGTTCGAGCCGCCAAGTGTTCCCATATCTACCAACAATTTCCAGCAGTTTCTCTAGCCCCTGTTCAGTTCTAGACATTAACACCATGTCGTCCGCAAAGAATAAGCCTGGTATCTTTATGTCTCCAACATTTACCCCCTCCGCACTCTGAATTAGTTCGTCCCCTAAATCTTTAACATACAATGCAAACAAAATCGGTGAAAAGATACACCCCTGCTTGAGGCCTATATCCATAGGGACTCGTTTTGTAGTGATACTCCCTAGACTGAGTTGGCTTTGCACATCTGTATACAGTGCTTTCATGATTCCCAAATCAGCCAATTTCTGACCCAAACGTCAAAAACTAATTACAAAGTCAAAACAGACTATACCAAACTCCCTATTGTTATCTTGTATAAACAAACCAGGTCTTTCAAATTAGTTTTCGACGTTCGGGGAATAAGCCTTTGAAACCTGTAACCTGTTAACACCTTTTCGCAGTGAATGAAATATAGAATATACCCACAGTAGCTTGGTGTAACAAATGTTCACCACGTGTGGTGAACATTTGGTACACCAAGCTACTTCGGGTATATTTTATTTATACCATGATCGTCAGATTATTAAGAGTTGCTATTATTTTTTCTAGATTTTACTGAGCAGCAGACATACATACGTGCGAATATGTTTTTGTTTACATGAGCATCGGTGGGGGGTACTTCCGCTGTCAATTTTATAACTGAAACGAAATAGAACGAGAAACAGGGCCTTTTTCATTTTAATAACATACTATTTCGAGTTATGGATGCTTTATTAGCATGAATCATGAGATGGTACCAAGTGACTACCATCTGTTTCCAAATGTGAAGAAACATTTATGTGGTCAAAATGGCTACTATCTCTTTCCCACTTTGAAGAAACTCTTACCTGGTCAAAGATTTCAAGATGATGAGGAACTTACTGCTGCTGTGGAAGCTTGGCTACAAGACCAAGATATGGGCTTCTACAGACGCGGCATTAACGACTGGCAGACCAGGTGGAACAAGTGTATTGAATAACAAGGGGACGATGTTGAAAAATATATATGTTCTGTGCCGATATTCTAGCTTTATTTATGTTGGGCTCAAAACGTTTTGACATCCCCTCGTACAACAAAAGTCAAAGTAAAGTTTAGACAGCTACTTGTTGTAGTGCTTGTGCTTAAATTATTTTGTTTAATTAATTAATTAATTAATTAATTAATTAATTAATTTGTTCATGTGGTATTATTTATTTATTTATTTATTTATTTATTTATTTATCTTTCTTCACCAATTTCTTATTTAGGTTATTCAGTTTACCATCTTTTTTATCATTTATTTACTTAGTTTTATTTATTTATGACATTTTTGTTTCTTATATTTATTTCTCAGTTAAATTTTATGAATTTTTTTAAATTTATTTATTCATTTATTGAAGTTATTTAATTATTGAATTTATGTAGTTATTTATCAATTCATTTTCTTACTTAAATAGCTTGGGGTCTGCTAGTGTAGATGGGTTTTGCTGAATAACCGATTTCCAAATATGCGGCAGGAAACCCTGCATAATTACAGACACAGTTTGTGATTGAGACTGGGAAACTTGTGCGCCCTGACACCGAAGGGTTGTGATAAAATCTAACGCAGACTCCTGTAGAGTCTGTTTCCTAGTGAAAATTTCCGCAATTGAGGACCATTCAAGGTGTTTGGCATCTGATACCGTTTCTCAAAGGCACTAATTAAATTTGTATAAGAAGATTTATCTGTGTCGGACAGGGACGTTCCGAAGAGGTTTCGATTGGGGGGGGGGGGGGGTGAGGTCCTGTATTTTCCAATTTTTGTTTGTTTGTTTGTTTTTTGGTTTGGGGTTGTTTAAAAGCAAAGCACAAGGGGCCTAAAACGCGGCAGTTAGTGGGTACATGAGAGTTTAAGAAAGGATATTTTACGTGTAGTGGCTGGGATTCGGTAGCACAAGCAGACAAGCTAGGATCAACAGTTCGATTGTAAACCATACTTTTCGAACTGTGGCCTTTTGAAGAATAGTGTCAGTTGGTAACTAGGTAACATATCGTCGCCTGAGTGCCATGATGTTGAATGTTTCCTTTGGGTCCCACCGAATTATAGTATGCAGGTGACGATATTTTTGCTTATACATTTTTACTCAACGAATATTATCCAAAGTAATTCCAGGCAAGCCAGACTATAATCTACAAACCCAAGCAGGGTTAGCGTTGATTGAAGGCATATCGGTCTGCCTGCAAATCCACCATACAGTACACCCAGATCTCCAACTATTGACAAAAAGTGGCGTCGTTTATTGATGGTCCAAAGAGTCGCGTTGCTCATGCTTTCCACCAGTGCTAATCTTCTCAGCCACATTATCGTGCCATTGCGAATGCAAGAAAAGTACCTACTGCAACCCAAGCCCAAGGGCGCAACTGAGTCGGTTGAGATAACTTGAGATACGATCCGAAAAGTAACCAAATTCAGGCCGAGTGTTGTTACTTTTCGGTCTTCGGATCCCGGGTACTGAGCCACCGGGGGGGGGGGGCGTGCCCACTCCAGTTTTTGTTTTTTGGGGGGATTTGAGAAAATTAAGCTATTGAGTCTCTTTCAAGATTTAGCGAATTTTAAATGTTCACACCAAGGTGTGCCACCAGTTTCTGGAGGCCTGGTATGATCCTGTTAAAACAGACTGTAGGTTCAAGTAACAACGTAACACCAAAAAATATGGAAAAATAGGAAACTGTTGAAGAGATTTTAAATCTAAAATTTGGAAAACAAAAACAGCCAGCACATGAAATGACAGTTTTGGCAAATAGCAAAAATCGACTTTAAAATTTTATTAATTTTTTTCCAACTTTTGATTTGACCCACAAAATTTCCAACTTTTGAAAATCAGGCTCTTTATTGGGGGGGGGGGGACGTCCCTGGTGTCGGACAAGCATTCATATCAGTCCAACGCTGGGCGGCCATTAACCCTTTACCCAACGTAACGGCCAAAACCGGCCAGCGCTATTCTCAAAAATCGCCAATTAATTTTAATTATTTTTTTCATTTTTTGTCTCAAAAACATAGGTTATGACCCCTCGTTGGAACGAGCTCGACGAGCTCGTTCCAACGAGGGGTCATAACCTATGTTTTTGAGACAAAAAATGAAAAAAATTAGTTATTCAAGAATTATTTTTGCAAGTGTCGTCTGCTTTTCATGTTAGGTAAAGGGTTAATAAGGGAAACATTAAAAGTTTTTCCTCATCAGACACTTTTTTGTGCTTGCACAAATGGTTGAAGTGGCGTAACCATTTTATAGCGTTTATCTGGTCACCTTTATACTTTAGTATTGCGTTTATATCACTAGTGGAAAAAGCACTCATACCTTTTGCTGTTTTCGAATGTTCATTTTGTGCTTCCGTAGCCTCTGCTGCTTTCGCTGAAGCTCTCATTGTTCTCACAGGAAAGTTTGTTGGCGTCGGCAAGTGCAGAATAGGATCTCCACCGGTTATGACAGTTCTTTTTCGACTCTTAGGGTTGCGTTTGGGGAAACTCGCTTCGCTCAAGTGTACTCTGGTCTGTCTATACGCAGACCCCAACAATTTCCATTTGCTGTAGAAATGACAGGAAATATATTAACACTGAGAACTGTATATTTTTATTTCTCACATCTCCTCACTCTTGTTTCCATGTTACAGACAATATTTTTCATAGACATTCATACACTAATTACTTGTATACAACAAAAGCTAGCATTGTAAGCATTTATCTGGATAATGTAAAACCACTGGGTATGGGTATGGTCACAACAGACTGACAAAAGCCACACTGGCCATTCTAAATTTTACATTGATGCATTCTCGCATGACTCCATACTTGTTCTTGTGAACTGTGTGGATTCGACCCTCGTTGAACTTCATAAAAGGTAAATAAACATAAGAAAAATGGCAGCCCTTGTGAAATTTAGACACCCTAAATTACAATTAGCCTTGCTGTCCGTTCCTTGCAACAATGAGAAAAATATTTCTCCTCATCTGTACTCGAAGGATTGCAGAATTTAACTATTCAGTAAATTTAAGGTATTTGATTGTACAGAATCTGGTCTCTTACTTATGCCATAGCAGACTTTCTTGCAGTGCTTTCAGTCACATAGTAACGGTTCCATGGCAAATATTAGTTTCCACAAAATCTGATGTTTCATTTAAAAAAGGGATATATAATTTATTGGGGTTATCCCTTTCTGACCTTTTCTGGACTTTGGGGAAAATTACCTGAAATTTGACCAAAGTAAGGCTTGACGTCCCCTTACTACACAAGGTATACACATGGAACTTAATTAAGCACCCCGTTTTTTCGCAGTGATGTTAATAGAAACTGTCATTCTGTCTTTAAGATGGCCAAAAGTTGTTGTTTGCGGAAAGAATGGGCCATTGACAAATGAAAGACAACACAACGATGAAAATATGCAGTATTTTAGTGGCACTAATCACACATATCTGTCACAATGTTTTTGATGGAAAAATGTTCTCTCGGCAAGTATGGTGCTGGAACGGTCCATGGTGAAACAATGCTGACAAATAATGTAACTTGTGATCTCCTGAGCACAAAAGCAGTGCCTGACGTCGGTAGCTAGTCACGTTCCCGGATGACAGCCTGCGCCCTCCTCCTTATGCTACCAGTGAGCCTTCTGATACGGTCCAAAGGCAACTGCTGCCACTCCTCATGCAATGCAGCTTAGGGTCAAATTCTGTATAGGCGGATCCCTTGCTTGCACACGGCGTCCGGGAAAGTCACAGATGTGTTGTGGGGGATTCAAATCGGAGCTCACTGCAGGCCAAGGTAGTGTTGTAATAGCTTTGTTCTGAAGGAATGGTCTCACGGCATGGAAACGATGTGACCTTGCGTTGTCTTTAATGAATACAGGGCTAGTAGTCAAAGGGTGGTTGTCAAAATGAGGCACGACAACCGGGTTGAGAATGTCCCGGATGTACTGATGACCATTGAGATTCCCACGTACAGTCACCATATCATGTTTACAATCATGAGAGAGGCATCCCCAGGCCATTGCTCACCCTCCACCATAAGGAACAGTAGGTCTGATATTCCTGGGCTCGTAAGCTGTATTTCTATGCCTCCACACTCACATGCGACAGTTTGTGAGGTGAAGCAGGAACCCACTCTCGCCTGGCCAATGGACTCTCCACAATGTCCTGAGATTCCAATATTGTCGTGCCATATACCACTCCAAATGTCGCCTTTCATGCAGATCGGACAGAGCTGGACGCTTTATGACCCCTCTGGACTTCATACCCAGTGCTTTGAGACGGTTTCGGACAGTTATGTTGTACAAACGCCTGTTAGGGAGCCAAAAGCATTTCAAAACCCCACTTGAAGCAAAGGGTCCACGCCTAACAAGGCGTGCCAGACTCCGATCTTCCCGAGGAAAGGTCTTTCGGTGTCGGCCAGGCCGCGGTCGGTCCTTAACATCATAGGTTTGTTGATGTTTTCGGACAAGAGTCTGCTGATGACAGAATGACTATAGCCATGTTGCCCTCCAGTATTTTTAAATTACATGCCTGTTGCATGCATGCCAACGATTTGTCATCTTAGTGCCTCTGACAGTCTTCCCCTTGCCATATCAACATTACTGATAAAAGAAGTGACAAAGTTTTTCTTGTTTTATACCCAGATATTTCATGTGGATGATAGTGTTTTTTGTGACATTCGTGGAAAGCAATCCTTCAGGTGACGCGGGTGGGGGGCGGGGGAGGGGGTGTTTGGGGACGCTATCAACCAGAAACATCATGTCTTTCACTGGATGATATGTACTGCAAGACATAGCAATCATTAAAACATAATAATCAGTAACATCAACTTCACTGTCATGAAACATGTGAGGGGGTGCTTAATTAACCCTTTACCCAACGAATCGCCAGGATCCGCCCGTGTAATATGCAAATTCAGCAGCTGAAAAAATATTATTTTTCGAAAAATTTCAATAAAACTATATCATGTGACCCCTTTTTGGAACGAGCTCGTCGAGCTCGTTCCAAAGAGTGGTCACATGATATGGTTTTGTTGAAATTTTTGGAAAAAAATTAAAAAATTATATTTAAAATAATAAATTTTGAAATCGTCTGCGTTGGGTAAAGGGTTAAATTCCAGGTGTATATTTTCTAACCTCAGCTGAGGCCAATTTTAATTATTTTTTTTTCTTTGCATTTTATCCAACTCATTTCCTTCTTTCCTTCTGCAGGTCACATTCAATGATTAATTATTATGTATGGAAACAAATAAACTTGTAACACAATCACAATAAAACATTAAAAACAACAAAGATTGTTGGACTTTGTCAGTAAATGGAGTATGGAGGAACGTGCCTTGTATATATATCACGTGCTGTCACACAGTTGTCTCATTTTATCCCTCAAATCTCTCAGACCACCACGGAATTTCCACTCCACTGCGTTCAGCAAAATAATAGTCTAGACGAATTGAAGAATTGTTTTGCAAAACACCAGATCGATAAATATGTTGATGTATACATTACACTCGGCTTGGTACAATTTCTGACTGGCAATTAATCAGGAAAGAATTGTTTGTGATAATGGTAATGTCATTCCAAAAAGTATATCCCAGTCCCGTCCCCTCACAACCCACCCCCACCCCAACACACACTAATATATTCTCTCTTGTGCATTCACTCTAAAATCAGTTGGGTCACAAATAAGCCCAAATTAACTGGTTTGAGTGAATATGAACCCAGTAGGGTTCATATTCACTCAAACCAGTTCATTTGGGTTGATTTTTAACCCAACTGATGTTAGAGTATTCTTTAAGCAAATATTCTAATTATACCCGTCGCCAACAGCTGTCTTCGGGTTTTTTATTTAACGTCATTCTGACGTTTTTACGTCGTTTCAAAATATGATTTCTGGAAATGTACCCTTCCTTGTGGCACGAATAATTCAGAAAATACACAAGATACCATTTTTATATTCCTTGTACCTGTCCGGCGTCAACTACAATGATGCACCGCCATTTTTGACTTCCACTGATCAAACATATTGAATGCGGTGACGTCAGAGATGACAGGGCTTTCAAAACATCAGCAATTATATTTCACTGGATAAAGGTTAAATCAAGTGGCATTTCGGTTCATTTTAGTTCCAGTTATACTTTAGTACGTATCAATCAAATTACACAGATGCAAAAATTCTGAAACTCCGACTTCAAACACGGAGATATGACGTTAATAGCAGCGGGACTATTATTTTATCCTTTAAGAGCTATCTTGTGATTCAAGTAACTCCGTATTTATAAATGACACAGCTATCAGATTTCACACACAGTTTTCCAGTTAATTGTACAATTTTATTTTTCCATTTCGAATTCACACACCCGATGCTAGCGATGCGAATTTCTCATTTTTTATATTATTTTCAACATTTGCATCCTCTTCCTTTCTAAATTTGGGGAAAATAATCTCCACAAAAAATATATCTAAAAATGTGGGGTCGTCTTGGGAAATTCTCAGCCGTTATGGTCGAAATTTTAGGTGACGCCATAGGGGTCATATGGTCAAAATTTAAAATACGTAGGATTTCTTTGAAATTTTTAGTATGTTGTAGAGCTGAAAAAATTAAAGAGATAGGTGGGGTTTTCTTTCCATTTGGTGCCGTTTTTACGTCACTTCACAGTTTAGCCTTTTTCTGACATATTTCATTAAAAAGTGCGACAGGGTGTGTTTTATTGGGTGGTTTAGTACGATAAAAGGCGACAGACACCTTCTCCTCGTTGTTGGGCGTTCGGCGATTTCAAACCCATCCAGTGGTTTCTCATTCTTTTCACAGGGTCAGTTGTTTCATCTTCTAATTCTAGTTCAGTTATCCGAACGTCTCGGCTTCCCCAGTGGGAAGTCGCGTCGTTCGGACAGCTGAGCTACCTGTTCTCCCACTTTGACGAATGTCCTCTTTCGCCCCTCATCAGGGACGTGGTTCCGGATGGAATGATGGAATTAACATGAGTTTACATGATGCGATTTTCTTGAAGTGCATTTTTAGGATTTTTTTTATTGCGATAAGTAAACGTACTATGGAAATCTTGTACCAATTGATATCATGTATACTTATGAAGCTCGATATTGCGTACAGTGTTGTTGTAAATAGTAACAGTTGGAAATTTTGCCGATTTGAAATCGAGTTGGAATTTTGGGAAGTAAAGGAAACATCAGCATCACCAAAGAAGCTCTAAAATCCAGACAGATGGAATTTCCAACTACTCATGACTTGCCCTCCGAATTTCCAACTATAGGAAATTTTGGCCTGTCGCCACGTCCCTGACTCTTGATTTTTTTTTTTTTTCTCTTCATTACCTAATCATTATTTATTGCCATTATTATCCTTATCATACAAAACTCTGCATCAAGCCTCTCCATCATACCCGGTAACGCCAATTTCCTAATTACGTTCAACGTACAACTGAAAATTATTGTGCCTCGTAACGTATCAAGGGAGACAACTCTAGCTTCGTTCGTTGAATTTTAAATTATATCAGCCGTGTTTGATCATGGGCAATTCTGGGAAAGAAAATCATATCTAATAAATAAAGGCGCAATAAACAACAAATAGGTATAGTACGGCCGCCGTGGGCAGGTCACTTTCCGCGGGTGGGCAATATTTCCACCGACGTTACTAAAAATATATAACGTTATCTGATTAAGTAGAAATAAACAATCTGAATGTGGGTGAAATAATTTATTGTCAAATTCAAGGCTTCAACCAGGCATTGCATGAAAAAATGCCGATGCCATTCATTTTCAGCCATCCAGCAGCCTCAAAATTATAATTTTCCCATTACCCCCACTTTCCTATCCCTGGAGCATATCAACCCCCTGTTTCTAAAATGTGGAAAAAAATTGTATGTTTCCGTCTCATTTTTAAGTTCCCTGGTAACGACCCGGTGTATAAAAATGTCACTTTAAAAAATAGTTCTTCTGGTAATTTACCTCAATACATCAGACTCCAACTCTGTGGCCCAAACTTAAATTTTTCTTGTCCAACAAATAGCCTAATGTAATCATATATCTGAAACTTAAAATATATCTCCAATTTAGTTTAAACAATATTTATTTCCTAAGTTTAGAGAAAGTTACAGAACTCAAGTACGATAATGATACAAGTATCAGCGAGCACAAAACATTAATGGAAATGGATTCAGCAACAAGCTGGAAGCTTATACCAGGCTGTTTCCATATAGATAAGTTGGTTGTGTATAATCTAGGACTGACGACTATGGTACAAGACGATGGCTTGGCGCAGAAGCATAGGGCTTTGTATAAATTTACTTATTGTCGGTGATTTATTGATATGCCTTAGGGATGAAGTGAGCCATTGTAGGCCTTCGTAAAAAAACATATGCACCTG
Organism: Pictodentalium vernedei; assembly: GCA_031216915.1. Taxonomy (NCBI): domain Eukaryota; kingdom Metazoa; phylum Mollusca; class Scaphopoda; order Dentaliida; family Dentaliidae; genus Pictodentalium; species Pictodentalium vernedei. The sequence continues at coordinate 199,446,193 of CM062296.1, read as the reverse complement.
CAACAAAGTCACGATTTGTTGGGAATACTTATAAACAGTTGAACTTTGGATTTAAACACTGTATGGGATAATGAAGGAGTATAGTGGAAAGGTTTGGTATCTAGGCTGTTTTATTGTTTGTAATAGTGCTCTTGGGTGGAACGCCGACATGTAGATCGGCAGTGAAATCGAAGTGTGGAGGCCAGTTTAAATGGCATTAGTTTTTTAACATATGCCCTATGTTTAGAATTTTACCTCTGTGAAATAGTGTGACAATGTAGAGCGGAACCAAAAGGAAGTAGTAAATACCAAACGCCATCTATGCGCAGGGTTTAACATATTCCCGGTTTCTATAGTAACGGGAATGAAATTACTCTCAGAACCGGGAAACGTCGCGGATAATTTCAAGTATATTCACCTGTGTAACAAGACGCATTTATTTTTGTGAAAATGAACATATTTTACTGGCAATCTGTCATCTCCATACGGAAAAGTTCTTTTCCTAAGAGAAGTGTGAATTCCAGTCCCGCTTCCAACTCGTCTTCATTTTCAGAATCTCTAGTTTCATCACCACTACCTACTGGATTCAACTCCTTCCTCATTGCCATCACCAGTCTCCTCTGCTTAGGAGACTGATGACGGCAGTGAAGGAGTTCATTGTGAAGGAGGTAGTGAATAGTGAGTGATACTTGTGATTCTGAAAATGAAGACGAGTTTGAAGCTGGAGAAGATCTTTCTGTTGAAGAAATGAGTCCCCCGGACTGATTGAGAGCTGCAGTGATTTGGTGAAAAGGGTTCTTCAGGAAGCAGGGTTGTAAAATGTTCAGGCGTGAAAGGGCTGGCGAAATCTTATAAAGTTACGTTGGGGCAGTTTTTCAATTTAGAAAACTTGACTGAGCGTGATTCCCCGTACGGTGCTATAGATTTCCGGGGTATCGCGACTAGCTTTAGAGGCCGTGAACCCGAGAATTCGCGTTCACAGATTAAAATTTAAACCCTAACTGAACATCATTCATTCATGAAGGTACTGTAATATTCAAGTTGTTTCTCGTCGTCAAAGCTATGACCGATAACACAACCTGTTGATAATTTACGTGATGTTAATTAATGATGTTGAAAGTATTGTTAATATTTGCGCCTGATTTTCAGAAGCAAATGATAGCTTTTCCGCCGTTAAAACATCTGTCGATTGAAAACATATAGAATATACCCATAGTAGCTTGGTGTACCAAATGTTCACCACGAGTGGTGAGAACATTTGGTACACCAAGCTACTTTGGGTATATTTTATTAAAACCATGATCGTCAGATTATTAGGAGTCGCCATTATTTTTTCTCGATTTCACCGAGCAGCAGCCGTACATAAGTGCGAATATGTTTTTGTTTACATGAGCATGGTCGGGCGGTACTTCCGCTGTCAATTTTATCACCGAAACGAAATAGAAAAAGAAACAGGGCATTTTTTCATTTTAATAACATAATAACATATTATTTCGAGTTATGGATGTTTTATTAACATGAGACAATGCATGTTTGTTAATTTTGGGGGTGTTTTATGGGGTAAACTCATTTAAAAACGTAATAAATAATTGCCACTTTCATTTCACTCTTCGCGTGGCGACGTGCGATAAATTTAGACAAGTTCGCATTCAGGTCGACGTCACCAAAGGTCAACTTGGATGTAGTTCCACTGTAGATGTGATTTTTTACTACTGAAATCCCATTGCTGGCGTGTTCACCACGGTTGGCGTATAAAGCTAAAATTTATGTCATAGGCTTTTCATATATGGTAGAATAGGTAATCATGGTATAAAATTATGTTTTAATAAACATAACTCTTACTCACCTAAACCCAAGTGGGATGGTGCGTAATCGCAACATGGACCTAATAGTTCGATAGCCTCGTTTGAGAGGGCGTTATATGGGTATGGAAAGCCGCAATAGTACTCCTCCAGATCAGAATGAAAGGGTCCACAATATTGGTACATGGATCGATTTCCGTATTGAGAAAAAGTGAAAACAATTATATTCACGCTCTTAAACAATGAATCTCTTTAGAGCTTGGAGTTTTTGATTTTTCAGATTCGGTTTCGGTTCGGTTTCAAGAAAAACCCTCGGTTTCGATTCAGTTTTTCAATGGATAAAGAGCATATAATAAATAGATGATATGGAATGAGTGTTTTGAGAAAAACACTCATTTCATATTCTATTTATCATCTGACACACACACGCACAAATTAGCCACTTAGTATGACTTTTTAACCCATCACCTAAATTGAGTTGCAGACGGCACTTGGAAAAAACATTCTCGTATAACTAAAAATTTTCATTTTCGTCGTCGAGCTCGTTTCAATGAGGGGTCATAATCTATGTTTTGGAAGCAAAAAGTGAAAATATAAAAAAAAAATGAATGGCGTTTTTCTTGTAGGTAAAAGATTAATACAATATAACCCACCCTAAAAAGGACAGATAACGTAAATTCTCCCTACTGAAATTATGCAAATGTGACCCAGTTGTATTTTGTTTAGCCAATCAAATTGTCCAGTTTTGAAATTGACCAATGAAAGCTCCCAACTCTAATTATGCAAATTATGAAAATGTGGCCCAGTTGTATTTTGTTCAGCCAATCAAATTGTCTAGTTTTGAAATTGACCAATGAAATTGACGGAAGGCTTTATTTATCACTGATTAATATGAAAACAAAATATCAAATGTTTTAAAGTGGACAAAACGGACGAGTCATAAGACAAATAACAGTTCGGGCTCCTCAACTTGGAAAAGGATACGCAAGAGTAATAGTTTGTTCGACATCACTCACCACAAAATGTCTTCTCTGTGAGTATCTCCAATTGGATCAGCCTAACTTCTCTTTGGTCATTCTTGGGGGTTCCAGAGGATCAGTTATCAAGACTATTGAGTCAAACCCCCCCCCCCCCCCCCCCATAAATTAACCCTTTGATACTTTTGCACGTATTACGTATTATAACGTATGAAATCAAACAGCGTGTTGATACTTTGCGGTCAATTGTTTTGTTATTATTTTTCGATTTTTTAAAGTTAAGTTTTAACCACAATTCCTATTTTTTCCCGAATAGTGCTCAGAGCCAACCGTTGAGCCAAATGTTATCGCAGCTTAAAATTCTAATATTATCTGCTGTCAAGACTTCTTAACTGGTTGAGTGCTAGAAGCCACTATCAGGGCTTTCAAACAATGAGGATAACAGAGCAAAGGCCAACACTTTTCTTGCTTTTGTTTCATATTCAGTGAAACCCTAATAATATTTAGTTATATAAATTTGTTTTATTACAACTTATTGGAGAGTGCCTGTGGGCACTCTCCAATAATTTGTAATAAAACAAGTTTTGAATAACAAATTCACAATACCAAAAATAATGTAGCCCTCAACCAGATAATCACTAATGTGAAAAATATCTTGTTATTTGTCCTTTCCGACGTTTGACGTCGCTTTTGAAAAACGTTGAAGAAACTGAATTTCCATTGACGTTTGAACGTCAGGATAATTAAAGTCTCAAAGGGTTAGGGTAACAAATTAATTGAGCTCGTTTAATCCTTTACCCAACGTAACGGCCAAAACCGGCCAGCGCTATTCTCAAAAATCGCCAATTAATTTTCATTATTTTTTTCATTTTTTGTCTCAAAAACATAGGTTATGACCCCTCGTTGGAACGAGCTCGTCGAGCTCGTTCCAACGAGGGGTCATAACCTATGTTTTTGAGACAAAAAATGAAAAAAATTAGTTATTCAAGAATTATTTTTGCAAGTGTCGTCTGCTTTCTACGTTAGGTAAAGGGTTAATCTATATTGTATTCTCACTGTCTCATTTTGTCCCTCATTTACTCAATGAAAACACGGATTATTCGAGGGCTTCCCGGATAGGCAAAGTGACGATAGTCCATGGCAGCCAATAGGCCAGTTCCCACCCTGTAAGATAGTTTGATCAGTTTATGCATAAACACGGTGAAACCGTTCGGTTGGTTTTGTTGGGTCTTGCGGTTCTGTTTTCGGGTTTCTCGCAAAACCGAAACCGAACCGGAAAACCGAAAAAATCTGCACAGCTCTTACTCTCTTCTTTCAGAAGTAGATATCTGAGGTTGCGAAGTATTTGCAATGATTGTGCGCTAAGGGTTCCACGATGTTTCGGTAACGTTTGTCGGTTTGAAATAGTTACCCTGGTAGATTCGGCTGTTATGTTAACGCTTTACCTAACATAGTGACAAAACACGGCCCGAAAATTAACCAGATTAAGCCTACTACAGTCTAGCATACCTCAGAGGTTTCTAAATCAAACCATACAAATATGGATAACATTACAACCAGCTCGTCGAGCTGATTCTAATGCTATCCATATTTGTATGGTCTGATTGAACAATTGTGAAATTTGTTTTCGATAAATGTGAAATTTAATTTATTTTTAAAAATACTTTGTTAGGTCATGGGTTAAGCAGCGCCCATCGGGCTATGCGCTAAAAACTGAACTCAGTTTAGCACAGGCATGGTGTTCTTGACGTGAATATTATGTATCGCTTATGTGTCGCTTTATCAAGGAACCTCAGCTGTTTGCCAGTATCTTGCGATGCATTATTCAATGTTTGAGATATCATTTGTTTCAAATTTGAATGAAGTATGGCTGTTCACATGAAGTATGGCTGTTCACATGAAGTATGGCTGTTCACATGCCATAATTGGTATAGGTAATCTGGTGATATCATTATTCTTTACGTCTTGTTCGCTGACTCTATAGGGCTTCCTATTCCAACAAAATACACACTATTCTTTCCAGTAACACAACAACACCTTCCATGTGGTGGAAAACACTTAAGTCTGTCATTGGCAATAAATCCCAAGCCATTCCCATAATTAGTCATGATAACCTAATATATGTAGAAAATGTAGATAAAGCTGAAGTTTTCAACGATTATTTCTGCTCCATATTAACAGTTGATGACTCTAACTCTTCCTTGCCGTGTAATGATTTTCCGGAACGACCAACAATCGACAATCTTACTCTTCAATCTAGAGAAGTGTACAACGCTCTGAAATCTCTAAATCCCTCCAAAGCCGCAGCTCCGGACCTTATTGGTCCACGTTTACTAGAAGAATGCAAAATATCCCTATGTAAACCACTGATCACCATATTTAATGTTATTTTATCTTAAACCTATTTTCCTATTGAATGGGAAAAGGCCAATGTAAGTCCTGTCCTGAAAATGTCACCTGCCAATACAGTAACGAACTACCGTCCTATATCGTTACTAAGCTGTGTAGGCAAAGTATTCGAAAAATGCAACATTAAGTGACTTTGGGGCTTCCAAAAATCTGACAATATAATTACTCAATACCAGTCTGGATTCACGCCTGACGTTTGTACAGTTCTCCAATTAACGGACATTTTCGATGAGTTCTGTCGAGCACTGGACGAAAGTTAGGAAGTTAGAGTAGTTTTTTGCGATGTGAGCAAAGCGTTCGACAAAGTATGGCGCTTAGGCCTAATTCACAAGCTCGAAAAGATTGGGGAAAGTGACGATCTATTATTGTTTCTCAAATCTTACCTACGCGAGAGGTCCCAGCGTGTTGTCGTTAACTCTGCCCAATCCTCTTGGAGAGCACTCAAGGCAGTGCCCTTACTATTTTTATATCAATGACATTACTGAGAACCTAACTTGTAGTATAAGGTTATTTGCTGACGAAACGTCCTTGTACATTATTGTCGAAAACTCATTGCAAACATGTTATTCTCACCCATGATCTATCTGTTATCAAGAATTGGTTGGTGGAATTTAATCCTAGCAAAACTCAAAGTATGCTAATTTCCCGTAAACGGGATCGTGATGTCCACCCCCTCCCAGCCCCCCCCCCCCCGCCCCACCCCACCCACCCCTATTTTTCTCGAATACTCAAATTACCGAAGTCAGCGATCATAAACATTTAGGGCTGATTCTGAATGATAGCTGCACGTGAAGCAAACAAATTTCTTATATTTGTGCTAAAGCTTGGGAACGTTTAGACCTTATGAGGATGGTTAAATTCTTATTGGATCTCAGGGTCCTGGAAAAAATATACCGTGCCTATTCTATACGCCCGCTTCTTGAATACGCTGACACCGTCTGGGACAACTGTTCTGAATCTAATGCCCTTGATCTAAAAAAAATACAAATTGCAGCTGCTAGGATTGTTACAGGAGCAACTTTAAGCGCCAGCAAAGCTCTGCTGTACTCTGAGACCTGTTTGGAAACTTTACAGCAACGGCGTCATAAACACAAACTGACCCTCTTCTACAAAATGTATCATCGCTTGACACCCGGGTATGTTGCTAATAGAACACCCCGCTCCGATCATACGTTGTCTGACCGTCCTTTCGGTTTGCGATCAAATAACCAGAACAATCTGCGTGTTCTTTTTTTGTAATATACAGTTATATCAATTGTCTTCTTTCCCGAATGCCACCAACCATTGGAATACTATTCCCCACTCCATTCGCGAGAATACATCACTCAATAACAGCACCGTAATACAAAGTTTTAGCAACTGTCTTTTTTCCCGAATGTCATTAACCATTAGAATACTATTCCCCACTCCATTCGCGAGAATACATCACTCAATAACAGCACAAGGGCACATTAGTTATGCATCATCCCACCCAGCTCAAATCTACCACCGCCGATTGCGTTTGCACTGCAGTAACCTTAACTTCAGTTTATATAATAATCACCTTCACCACTCACCGTTCCGTCGGTGCGGTAACTTAGAAACAGCTGAACACTTCCTGTTCTACTGCCCGTATTATCAAGAAACTATGAGAGTTACATTAGAGTCTTTATCTCTCCCTATAGATCTTGACACTCTTATGTATGGCGGCACTAGTCTGACGAATACTGATAATTGTCTCATTTTCAGAACGGTGCAGAATTACATTATGCTATCCGGGCATTTCGTCGAGCGTTTGTGTGTGTGTGTGTGTGTGTGTGTGTGTGTGTGTGTGTGCAAGTGTATATGTATGTGTATATGCCACACACTGGCGCTGGCTGGAGCGCCTGGATGGTATAACGTATATATTCCAAATGAGCTTCGACAGTTAACCTCTCCTTATACTGCATATTCTGTAACTCATTTGGATGCTCGCATTCCAAACGTAGCACAACAAACTCTGAAATATGGATGGATTGATTGATTAGTGATTCTAACACAATTTTTACATGTTCCTGACACTGACATGAACATTCTGGCTGGACGTATTTGCTTTATACGGGTGACTTCCATCAACTGCAGCAGTTTAATAACTCTACGGACTCTAACCTTTCCATAAGCTGCCATCTTTCAATTTGTGTAATTGTTTGACCTTGGATGATGACTTACATAAGCTTTTGGCTTTCTATTAAATCCCTATTACCTGTAGTATTTCCTATTTATGCAATGTATACAAACCCATTGTCATTCATTTGTATTCTGTCCTCCAACATTTTTATGTATTCATTTTTCTACAATTCATGGATAAATATTGTTTAAATTAATAGAAAAATGCATGAAGTTTGTGAAATAATGCGTAGCTCGATAATACAACCTCACTAACATTTCTAACTTTCAGTGTTTATATGCAATATCCATACCCTCGGTGTTAAATTTACTGACAGCTTTAGAAAATCCGTTCAAGAGACGAAAATTATAAGCCATGTGAGGCACCAAATGCGATAATATAAGTTACATGGCGTGTAGCTGGCTGACACATCTCCATACAAGGCGATGAGAGTTCGTATCAGTCCATGTGAATCAAGGGATTCATCAATTTTTACGAGAAATAAAGAACGACCGGACGTTTATTTTTAAGACACCGCTATTGAGAGCAAAATAGTAATGGGTGCTACTCACCTGATATCAAATAATATCCGGTGAATAACCTGATACGGCGGAACCCTTAGATGGTATTCCAGCGTTCTGGTTGGACAAACTAACTTTGAGGCATATTAATTATAAATATGAATCGCGATTTTTGTGAATAACACTGGCGAGTTTGTAAGGTATTTAGGTGACCGTCTAGGTCAGCTTGTCTTGATAAAATGCCAGTTATCACGACAATACCGACTTCTTCCTGACTGTCAACATTACCTCGGAAGGAATAGGTGAAGAAAAACATGTTGAGGAAGTAATAATATTGAACTATCTTATTTGCAAATGAGAATGTGTCTTTAAAGCAATTTTGTGTGATTCCCAACTGAGATTCGTTCTCGGTATTTTGGTTTTTTTTTCTGTTACTAACAATTTCATCCTATTTTGGTACCGAGTTATCGACGAGTGCGTGGGTAGTTATATTGTTTCCAGACATTATTGACGCGTGCAAACTTATATTTGTTACCAGCAAATAAGAGTAGCGTTGCACTACGCATTAAGCAGTCTGTCAAATATTTGAGTTAGAGTTACCCGCCTTGAAAAGTTGGAAATGTTGCAATCTCCAAAACTAAGCAACTTGGGAAAATATATTCTTTAATTAAATGTTTGAAGCACTCTACTAACATCTTACATTATTGTTGAATATTCCAGATAAATAAAGAGGGTGATTTGATGACTTTTGAACCTAAAAATACAATTGACTATTGGTGTTCTTTTTGTTGGGAACTCCTTCAAATACATGTGCACGTGACCGGTACTCCCTTCCTGCCAGTTTTTGTCTCTTATTTGCTTAATTGCATGAACCTCTGTTTTCAGGCCAGAAAAAAGTTGTCTGAAGGGCTGTACTTGACGAAGATATTTCACTTCGACACTTTTAAACAAAGGTCAGTTTTGCTTCAAAAATATAGCTCACGACTCATCATTGAAACGAGCTCTGTGACCAATGAAGGATTGTAAGCTTTGTTTAAGAGAGAAAATGTGGAAAAAATCAAAATCGGAAGGGCAAAGGTTGTGATTAGCGCTGGCTGGAAAATGCCGTTGTGTTGAATAAAAGGTTATATAAACTCCACAAGAAGTGCGCGGTGTCTCAATGGTTAGTGCTTTGGACTTTAAATCGAATGGTTGACAGTTTGATTGGTCCAAACTAGCGGTAAATGCGTTGTGTCTTTGGGCAAGACATTTCATCCCGAGCCTGCGTGGGGCACAGTAGCGCTGTGTCTAAGGCGGCGTTCTAGACGTCGATGGTGTACTTGCCTTCAACCGCTTTTAGCTCTGATTGTGCAGACGCTGTTAGCTAGAGAGGCTGGCAGCTGCTTGCTGCTACTCGGTGTTTCTGTCCGAGTACGCCGGCTTTTTCCACCCGTAAAATTGCCCTTTCCAATGTGACCATGGCTGGAGAAGGTGTCTGTAATCCCCATTAAATAAACAGTAAACAACCTCCACAACAGAACAATAAATATTCTTCACACCACTTGCCCAGCGGAGACGTTTATGGCAAACGGTGAGGAGTCAAGCTTAAAACACATTCTAATTCATTTATTTATTTGTGTTTAAGGTCACATACTTATGCACAATGGCTAATCGTGACCGTGACAGTTTTAGGGGTGGTGAGAGCCGGAGGACTCGGAGAAAACCATCGAGCATCGACGTGCAACTGTCGGCACCTCAACATTCTAACTCTGTTCAAGCTCCGCTCAAGCAGTGTTACAGCGGTTGAAGCCATGTGCACCATCGACGTGCAGTACGCCTTAGTACAGGGCGTCATCGTGCCCCCATATAGGCGACCGGGATAAAGTGCCTTGCCCAAGGACACAACGCAGGTCGTCCCGGACGGGGATCGAACTCAGAACCTCTAGCATAGAAGTCCAATAGTCTACCATTGAGCCACCGCGCTCCCAAACCCATTCTAATAGAAAACATCAGTAACAACTTTATTTAATACTCTCAAATATAACGGGAAAGAAACTACCGAGCAGGAAACTTGTACCACACGAGTCCAAACTTAAGTCCGTAAGGCAAGTTTCTCTGCCCACAGCAAAGTCGAAACCTGCACGCGCTATTAGCGCCTTATTTATGCGATATGTTTGTCACATTTGTTTATTTATTTATTTACTTATTTATTTATTTATTTATTTATTGGTGTTTAAGGTCACACTCAGCATCTTAGGCTATATCATGATCGCAATATAGATATGAAGGCAGGTTAGCCAGTCGTTAATACCTATGCGGCTCATTTTAGAGGACTTCCACCCCAGGAGTTTGTTAAGGATCCTATTTTATCGGTAAAGCAGAACTTCTTTACCGCAAGGGACTAAATTTGCAAAAACTTGAATCTGACTCCCTAAGGATGCTGCATACTATATATCAAAAGATTCTGACTGGTGATTCTTGAGAACAAGAAGAATATTCATCTTATTGCAATAACTTAAAAATCGGGCTTCCACGAGGAGCCCGAATATGAACCCAGCGTCTTGATTTGAACAACTGTGAATCTGACCTCTATAAGAATGCTGTATACAGAATATCAAGAGAGTCTGACCCGTGGATCTCAATATGGTTTTTAAAGATTATTCCGCATATTGGGCCAAGTTAAAATTTGGGCTCCCAAATATTAACACAGGGGCATGGTTTAAACAAACTTGAATATGACCCCCCCCCCTCCCCCACACCCCACCCTCAAGGATGTTGTATACCAGATATCAAAAAGATTCTGACTGATGGTTCTGGAAGAAATTTTTAAAGAATATTCCTCGCATTGCACAGAGTTAAAATTCATACTCCCATAGGGAACACAAATATGAACATAGGGACGTGATTTGAACAAACTTGAATCTACTCACCCCTGCCCCCTAACCCCCCTCCCAAAGATATTGTGTACCAAAATTGCAAACGTTTTAACATTCTAACTTCCTTAGAGAACCCAAATATTACACCAGGGACATAGTTTGAATAGACTTGAATCTGACTCCCCTATGAATGTTGTATGCCAGGTATCAAAGGATTCTAACTAGTTGTTCTGGGTGAGATTTTTAAAGAATATTCCTCATATTGCACTGAATTAAAATTCGCGCTCCCACAGAGAACCCAAATATGAACTAAAGGACTTGATTTGAACAAACTTGAACCTGACCCCACCCTCTCTCTTCCCCAAAGATTCTGTATACCAAATATCAAACGATTTTGACTGGTGGATATCAAGAAGAACATTTCTAAAGATTATTCTTCATATTATACAAGTTAAAATTCGAGCTACCGTAGGGAGCACAAATATGAACCCAAGAACTTGATTGAAGCTGACTCTCAAAATGATGTTGTACAGCAAATATCTAAGGCTTCAGATTTCTTGCTCTGAAGAAGAAACTTTTAGAAGATTATTCCTCTTTTTGGACTCAGTTAACATTCTGGCTCCCACAGGGAGCCGAAATACTAGACTAGGGACATGATTTAAGCAAACTTGAATCTGACTCCTCTGTGAATGTTGTATAGCAGATCTCAAAGGATTCTGACTAATGGTTCTGGAGAAGATTTTTAAGGAATATTCCTCATATTGTACTAGGTTAAAATATGTGCTCACAACAAATATGAACCCAGGATCTTGATTTGAACAAACTTGAAACCACAAGGATGCTGTATACCAAATATCAAACGGGTTTAATTGGTGGATCTGAAAATGAATATTTTTCAAAGATTGATCCTCATAATGAACAAGATGAAAATCTACCACAGGGACCATAAATGTCAACCCAGGGACTTGATTTGATCAAACTTGATGCCTGTGCACAAGCAATGTTTCAGCCAATGGACCTCCGGGTAGCCCGGAGGTCCGTTAGCAGAAACATTGCCTGTATTTGCTATGAGTAACCAGGAGAACCTGCCATGCTTTGGATGTCATTCGATATGGCAATAGCGCGCAATTCCTACGCGCAGTTAAGCCTATATAAGCAAATGTTCGTGACAGGACTTCTAGTTTTAACGGTATACTGAAATACCACCATGTACAGGTAACCAACACAACACGATATCATTTTGGTAAGACATTAGCGTATTCAACCTCTCACGAAGTTCCAAGATCAGGTGGTTCTTCGGGTTGAGCTTGAGTAAAGTTAGCAAAGAGGAAAGAGAGTTGCAAAATATAATCTACTTCCTTTATTGTACATTTACGATGTATTCAAACGCTAGTTGTAAAGCTTTATCTCCAGCTGTGAAACTAGAACTTTCGTTTGGTATTCTAATTCAGGTGATCTGATAACTAGTAACAACAGCTGATGATTCTTTGTCACCATCTTTAGACCCATCTGTATAGTTCTTTTTATATGTTCTGTGTGTAGACTTTATTTCAGCCCATTTGTGATTGAACTATAAAACGTTTGTCTCAGACTTGTTGGAAGAAATTAGGCCCAACATAACATTAGGTTTTCTCAAATGCCTTGGAGGAATATGTGGTTCGCATTTCTCTGTTACTAAATATAGTTCAGGTGAGGTGGACTCCGAAGGAATATGTTTCTTGTTTCTGTTAAAAAAAGTCAACATTTTGAGAATCTGAGACAAAATTATAAGGGTGTTTGATGAGCTTGCAAACAGTGTAGAAACACATTGACGCGACAGTTTCATAAGAGAATGTTATCCTGCTTCAAGGAGCATTGCATCTATTGGTGACGTCTAAATGCGCCCATGCTAATTTTAATACTCTTTTGTGGATTGCTTCAAGTCGTTCGACGTGGGATTTTCTAGAGGAAAATCGTTCTCTGTAGACAGTTTCCGAATCTAACTTAAACACAGCTATAGTTGGCGTTCGACATTATTCAGGTTTTCACTGTTGTAGCAAATTAAAAATTCGTCGACATTCAATGGTAAATCTACCATATTCTCAACTCTGTGAATGATGCCATTGATTTTAACATAAATAGGGTAAGAGATAAAATACTGCCTTGACCCCCCCCCCCCCCCCTCCCAACTCTTGCTTGTGTGGGTCAGAAAATTTTAACGCAACACGAACGTGAAACTGACAGTCTCTTTAAAAAGTTCTATAAACAGAGGCATAACCCACTCAATCCTAACTTAAAAAGATCTATTACAATCTCATACTTCCAAGTTGCATCATATGTTTTTTCTGGGTCAAAGAAGATGGTAACCACATGTTCTTCGGCAAAGTCATTTCGAATTTATCTAATTATTGGTGTTTAATGCCACATCAGCATATACGGCTACAGTACGGCCACCGTGGACTGGTCACTTTCCACGGGTGGTAATATTTCCACGGATGCAATAATATTAGATTCCAAACACTAATCATACGAATAATCCTCAAAAATTTAATTAATGAAGCACCGGGTAAAACCCGGTGATTCATTAATTAAAATTTTGCTGCTGATCATTTTATTATCTGGTAAACTCATGCGTGGACATCACTGCCCACGCGTGGATTATTACCAGTCCACACGACTGTACTGTATATCATGGCGAGAAAACGATAGCGCAAACAAATGTCGTTATAAATTATGAAGCAAAATGATTTAATATAAAGAAGAAATGATAACAATAGAATCACAAAGGTCATGAGCAGATTGGACAGCAATGAGTGATGATGTAGATTGTGTAAAGAATAACACTTTGTAAATCAATCTGTTGACTTGCGATTTGAAGAGTGTAGTTTAACCCCGTTTACCTAACATGGAAAGCAGACAACACTTGCAAAACAAAATTCTTGAATAACTAATTTTTTTCATTTTTTGTCTCAAAAGCATAGGTTATGACCCCTCGTTGGAACGATCTCGTTCCAACGAGGGGTCATAACCTATGTTTTTGAGACAAAAATGAAAAACATAATGAAAATTAATTGGCGATTTTTGGTCGTTACGTGGGGTAAAGGGTTATAAGAGTGGAAACAATATTAAAATTCCTTAAAAAGGTTAATTTCTTTAAGAAATGACAGAAATTTGTACGGGGCTCGTATGATAAAATGGATCGGTGAGAGATACCAGTGAAATATTGCCCTCTGCCAATATTAACTGGTTGAGGGCTAGATTATTTTCTAGGCTCTCTCCAATAATTTGTAATAGAACACATTTGCATGAATAAAATATTATTTGCGTTTGACTGAATATGAAACATGAGGAAGGAGAGCGTTCACTTTATCTCTCTAGTGCCCTCATTTTTACGAAAGCCCTTATAGTGGCTTCTAGCTCTCAACCAGTTAATATCTGTGTAGCGAATAACACAGATAACAACTGTGTTCCACCGACAACACCTGTTGACAAGAAGTCCACTCTGGTCGCGAATTACCCTCTAACAAAAAGCAATGTGTAAGTATTGCATGGCCAATATGACAAAATTACACGATCTTTTCCAAAAAGGGTAACTAGATGGATATTTATCATTGATATTTGATCGGAAGCGAAGTTATTTGTCGGCCTACCCCATTCCGTCGGCAACACAAATTTGATGTAGACACTGATATCTCCTTTGTAATCACTGAAAAGACCAGTGGTGGGCTTGTATAGAGTCTGTTTTTCTGCACTACCTGCTCTGATGTTACCGGATATACCAATATGTCCAGGTAACCAGCCAAATACGATATCATACTGGTCAAACATGACAGTATACAATTTCTCACGAAGTTCCAAAATGGGGGTTCTTCAACTTGGGGTTGAGTAAAGCTAACAAAGAGGAAAGAGATTCGCAAAATGTAATCGACTTTCCTTCCTATATATTCCCGATGTGTTCGGGTGCTAGTAGCAAAGCTTTAACTTCTGCTGTGAAAATACTTTTATTTGGTATTCTAATTGAGGTGACGCGATCACCAGTAACAATGGTCGGTGATACTTTATCACCATCTTTTGATCCTTTCATACACATTATACTTAGACTTTATATCGGCATATTCTTATTTGAATTGCAGATAATGTGTCTCCGATTTTTTGAAGGTGTCTCCGATTTTTTGAAGAAACAAGGTCCAAAATAACAGTTCGTTTTCTAAGGGTGAATTCGTAGTTCACGGTTCTCTTTTTTATCGAATCCGTGGTGGGAGGGGGGGGGGCGCGGTGGCTCAGTTGGTAGAGATGCAGGCTGCAAGCCGAGAGGTCCTCGGTTCGAATCCCACCTGCGGCAACCGCGTTGTGTCCTTGGGCAAGACACTTCACCCCGATTGCCTACATGGGGGCACGATGACGCTGTGTGCTGAGGCGTACTGCACGTCGATGGTGCGCATGTCTTCAACCAATCTAACCCTGTCTGTGCTGTGGTGCAGAGTTCAGAGTTACGATGTTGGAGAGCTGACAGCTGCTCGTCGTTGCTCGGTGGTTCTCTCCGGGTACTCCGGCTTCCTCCACCCTTAAAACTGTCACGGTCACGATTAGCCATTGTGCATAAGTATGTGACCTTAAACACCACTAAATAAATAAATAAATAAATAAATATCGAATCCGTGTGGTCCACTCCATATGAAGTTTAATTCTAAAAACTTGGGGATTAGTGTTGGAGTACAGGAACGGATCGGTGGAGGTACCTCTTTGGTGGAGGGTGCTTCTTGACACTTGATCGATTGACTGACTTTCCTGATGTCCCGTGATGTGTATTCATCGTGATTGTGCAATATGCGCAAGGTCAGTCACGTTCCTCGGTGTATATAACTGTCGACAGAAAGCCAGAGCAAGTCAGTTCCACCTTGGGTTCCAAAACGAATTTGTGATGCCTCATTTGACCATCTGAAATATTTGTGAAGTAGATTACTTCTTCTGATTCGTCGCCGTCACTACAGGTTACCAGGTTGATTATTGATTATCGAACAACAGCACTGGCGATGTTGGTGTACTGAAGTAATAACGTATATAGAGAAAATGTTCCAGTGGTAACTTATTGTCACTAGGAATCCATAAGACGGGACACGGATAAGAGGCCACAGCTTATGTGGACCACCACATAAACCAAACACGCGTGAGGAGGAAACTAAAGTCCAAAATCAAACACACAACCGCGAGACGATCACCGGGTATTAACCCCAACTATGTCGCAATGTCAAAATATAGGTATTTGTTTTTATACCATGATTACCTATTCCATTATACATGAAAAGCCTAAGACATAAATTTTAGCTTTATACACCAACCGTGGTGAACACGCCCGCAATGGGATTTCAGTAGTTAAAATATACACCTACAGTGGAACTACATCCAAGTTGACCTTTGGTGACGTCGACCTGAATGCGATCTTGTCTAAATTTATCGCAAGTTGCCTCACGAAGAGTGAAATGAAAGTGACAATCATTTATTACGTATTATTATGAATCTTAACAAGCATGCATTGTGTCATGTTAATAAAGCACCCATAACTCGAAATGGTATGTTATTATGCTATTAAAATGAAAAAGGTCCCGTTTCATTTAGTTTCGGCGATAAAATTGACAGCGGAAGTACCGCCCATCGATGCTCGTGTAAACAAAAACAGATTCGCACGTATGTACCTCTGGTGCTCAGTAAAATCGAGAAAAAATAATAGTGACTCTTAATAATCTAACGATCACGGTATAACTAAAATATACACAAAGTAGCTTGGTGTACCAAATGTTCACCACTCGTGGTGAAGGGGTGATAACCGCTCGCCAAAGGCTCGCGGTTAACACCACTTCACCACTCGTTTGGTACACCAAGCTACTATGGGTATATTCAATATGTATAAGTTCATCATCTTTTTATTGTTATTCTTTTAATATCGGTGATACCTTGTGACTTCAATTCTTGTTTGGTTTCAAGTTCATCGATGCATGGAAGTTCTCTATTCGTTAATACCCTTTATTATTACCATTTTATCGTGCGTTCTCAAGTATATTAACACAATTTTACCTTTACGGTAAAAGTGCATACTGCACAGACTCAAACCGGAAGTTGTGGGTTAACGTGGTTAACAGCCCGCTTCCGGCTAAATGTTTCGTTAACAGCCCCGGCTCCGGTTACCGTTTATGTAATCCGTCATACCAAACGCGCCACTGGTTCCGAGATGATGAAACGCGCTTAACTGCAATTAATGTTAAAAAACAAGTGAAATTTGAGTGATTTCCCCATTACTTCGGTGATGAAGCATTCGAATTGTCAGGGTGAGTGTAATTAATTCATTACGGTAGATTTTTGTTAGTCGATTTCGGGAGAAGGCCAATTTTTCGTGGCCAACAAAAATTTTTAAATTAAGCTATCATGTGATTGACCACGTTACGTTTTGTTTATCTTGAAACAGACGACACATGTGTTTTGGTTAAATGTCATTGCGAAAACTCGGGATATCACAATCAAGTGAACTTGATGAAGAACCTTTGGAGTTAACCATTTTAGAAGCGGTAATAATAGTAATAACAAGATTTTGTTGGGCGTCCCTGTTTATTAACGGTCCTCCAGGAATGATTGACAGCTTTCGGGCCGTTAACTGCCCTCGACTTCGTCTCGGGCTGTTAATGGACCCTCTGGCTGTTAATCATTCCTGTCGGGCCGTTAATAAACCAACCGTAACGCCCTCCAAAATGATGTTATTGGTATACTATTGTTTAGTGTTTGGCGTGGAAAGACGTTAACAGCCATATCCATATTTTTTTCAATTTTTAACACATTTATGATCTGAAATTCAGATCCACATTCAACCAACAAAGCTCCAGATCTTCCATTTATCACATCTTTCACCGTGCCTGCAATTCCTTTTATTATTTCCTGCAAATGCAAACGGGTTACTACTAATATCTGATAGTTTGTCCCCTTCCTCCACTGCACGCATTGCAATAAATTTCTGCGAGTTCTTTGTGATATGTGTAGTTTCCTAATTATGAGTTAACTAAGATATACTTTTAAGGGGTGGGTTGCTGCCAATAAATATTATTTTGTTATCAGGTGTTGATTCAACATATTTTTAGTGAATATTATTTGAGAAAGTTATAGAAAATGAGTTACTATATTTTTGACTGGGGGAATGTGTGGGTCTATTAGTGGCCGATTTGAGTCTAAATGCAGCAAACGGTTTGAGCCAAATACAAGAAGACGGTTTAGCGGCTTTGGTGTGTGGGCGGTTTGGGTGTACTTCCTTTTAACCGTTAATACCAACGCTGCCCACTTTGGAGACTTTTATTAAGGCCTTTATTTATTGAAATCTGGTGTATAATGTTCAAGTTAAAGCACAAACAATGATACAGTACGGCCGCTGTGGACTGGTCGCTTTCGTCGTGTGGGCGATATTTCCACAGGCGCAATAATATTAGATTCCAAACACTAATTATAAGATTGTTCATCAAAAAAGTCATTCATGAAGCAGCGGGTGAAACCCGAAGTTTCATTAATTAAAAATTATTCTGACGATTATTTTTATTACCTGGTAAACTCATGCGTAGACGACATCACTGCCCACGCGACCAGTCCACGGCGATTGTATTTCGACTAAAATTCAACAAACAAAGTGCAATAACTCTCTCATTTTCTTTCAGAAATCACTGTGGTTTTGGAACTTGTCCATGAACAATGTCACATAGAACAGTCTCTCAGGTTTTATTGAAATCTGAGTTCTATTGTTTAAGTTATTACATAAAAATACAATTTTTCGCGAAATTCTACAAACAAATAATAGTGGTTATTGAACCTGTCCAAGTCATTGGTAACGCTTTGCCTAACACGAAAAGCAGACGACACCTGCAAACAAAATTCTTGAATAACTATTTTTTCCCCTTTTTTGCGTCAAAAACATAGCTTATGGCCCCTCATTGGAACGAGCTCAATGAGGTCGTTTCAATGAAGGGTCATAAGCTATGCTTTTGTGACAAAAACATGAAAAAGTAATGAAAATTGAATGGTTAATTTTGTGAATAGCGCTGGCCGGTTTTGGCCGTTACGCTGGTTAGAAGGTTAATGTAAACAGTACACCACTAAATTGACATCTGATAACCAATGTCCAAGTTATTACATAAATAAACTTTAAAAAGATGAACAGACGGAAGGATTATGACCTAACAGATGGGGTTCCTTGCAGCTAATTAAAAAAAAACTGAATGGCGATGATTTTTGTGATTATCACCGGCCGATTTTGGCTGTTGTGTTTGTTAATTAGGGTTAAGGATTTTTTGTGACACGTTAAAAAAATATTTTACCTATATGGTTCTGTCATGACTGCAACACAAGTTTGAAGTGAAGTTTAGTCAACCGTTTTTAGCTATGCTGCCCACGTTAGATAATGTTGTTACTGGATCTTATTTTACCAGTAAAACAGTAACTGTTTACCACAGTAAGGAAGCACTACTCTACAACCCCCTCCACACGGGAGGATTCTGGGCATATATTCTATTATATCTTGTTGGATAGAGATCACAGAGGACAGACTGCCAAGCAATACATTTTTGTATTGGTGCTCAACGCATCATCGGCATCTAAGGTTATATTGTGGCGAGAAAAAGGAAGAAAGTAAAACATGTCATCGTAAATTACGAAGGGAAATGATTGATTGAAAATAGGAAATAATTACAATAGAATGTCAGACGGGAGTAGTTTGAACAGTAATAAGTGACCATACTAGTACAGTACAGCCGCAGTGGACTGGTCGTAATCCACGCGTGGGCAGTGATGTCGTCGCATTCGTTTACGGTCAGCTAAATTTCAATTAGGGAAGGGCCGAGTTGTGCCCGGTGCTTCATTAATTAAATTTTCGATGATTTTTCCTATCACTAGTGTTTGGAATCTAATATTATCATATGACTCGTCCGTTTTGTTCACTTTAAAACATTTGATATTTTGTTTTCATATTAATCAGTGATAAATAAAGCCTTCCGTCAATTTCATTGGTCAATTTCAAAACCAGACAATTTGATTGGCCGAACAAAATACAACTGGGCCACATTTTCATAATTTGCATAATTAGAGTTAGGAGCTTTCATTGATCAATTTCAAAACTGGACAATTTGATTGGCTAAACAAAATACAACTGGATGACATTTGCATAATTTCAGTGGGGAGAATTTTCGTTATCTGTCCTATTTCGAGAGGGTTATATTGCATTAATCTTTTACCTACAAGAAAAACGCCATACATTTTTTTTTATATTTTCACTTTTTGCTTCCAAAACATAGGTTTTGACCCTTCATTGGAACGAGCTCGACGAGCTCGTTCCAATGAGGGTTCATAACCTTTGTTCTGGAAGCAAAAAATGAAAATTTTTAGTTATACGGTATTGTTTTTTTTTCGAAGGGCAGTCTGCAACTCAAGTTAGGTGATGGGTCAAAAAGTTCTACTAAGTGGCTAATTTGTGCGTGTGTGTGTCATATGATAAAAAAAATATGAAATGAGTGTTTTTCTCATATAATATTTATGAAACTCGTCCGAATTTTCCGTTTGGGCTCGCCAGAGGCTCGCCAAAACGGAAAATTCTTAGACTCGTTTCATAAATATTATATGAGAAAAACACTCCTTCCATATCCTCTGTTTATTGTGTCCGTAGAAATATTGCCCACCCGTGTAAAGGGACCAGTCCACAGCGTCAGTACTGCAGAGTGAATATCTTATAAAACAACCTGATGATTTGAGACCTCAACCCTTTACCTAACACAAAAGGCAGACGACACAGTCATGCAAACAAAATTCTCGAATAACTATGTTTTTCAATTTTTGCGTCAAAAACATAGCTTATGGCCGCTTATTGGAATGATCTCATTGAGCTCGTTCCAGTGAGTGGTCATAAGCTATGCTTTTGAGACAAAGAAATGAAAAAATTAATGATTGGATGTTGTTGTTTTTTTTGAACAGCGCTGGCCGGGTTTGGCCGTTACGTTGGGTAAAGGCTTAAGTGTCTTGTCTAAAAGAATAAAAACAGTTTTAAAATTTATTTAAAAGGTTAATTACGTTATGAAATGATAGAATTGTGTAAGGGCTCGTATGATAAAACAGATCTCTTAGAAATCATTTTGTGAAATACAGCCCTCAGACATGATTAAAATCAGGGTTATGTAAACGAATGTGCTCCACTGTCAACATCTGTTAGAAAGGAATATAACCCATGTCGCGTATTATCCTCTGACAAAAGGGAATTTGTAAGTCTTTTGTGAAAAATATGAAATCTTGTCAATATTACATGTTCTTTTCTACAAAGGTTACTAGACGAATATTTATCATTGATATTTGGTTGGAAGCGATGTCAAGCAATATTTAGTAGATTAACCCTTTACATAACATGAAAAGCAGACGACACTTGCAAACAAAATTCTTGAATAACTAATTGTATTCATTTTTTGTCTCAAAAACATAGGTTATGACCCCTCGCTGGAACGAGCTCGTTCCAACGAGGGGTTATAACCTATGTTTTTGAGACAAAAAATGAAATAATAATGAAAATTAATTGGCGATTTTTGAGAATAGCGCTGGCCGGTTTTTAGCGTTACGTTAAGGGTTAAATGTTTAGATTGACTATAGAATAATAGAGTTGTATAAACATAGGAATTCTGTGGCTGTCAAACAAATTCACAGATTTTTTATTCATTTAACAGGAGTTGAATCTATAACCTATATGCAATTAACAGGTCGCATTCGGTGTTTCAAAGTTATATTCAATTAACAAGGTTATTCATTTGAGAAATATCCAATTAAATAGGCTCCATTGTATCTTTGTGATTTGGATATTTTATACGAAGGCCTTTCATGTTGTGCATGGAATTGATATGCAGGCCTGTCTTTTTTAAATGTTTTGCACGGAGAAGAAGGTTGCAAGACTCACTGCGAACCCAATGTCATCTTATCGTTTAGCGACACTTCAAATTAAAGCTAGAATGCAAAAGAATATTTATCAAGGGATATCGTTTATGACGCTTTGAAGTTTCTTACCAGAAGGGACAACAATGTCACAGAGTCCCGAAAAGAAAAAAAATATTTTCATGAAATAGATTTTGAAAACATCCTTTCAATGCATCAACACACACTCATCGAAAATAAAACAAAAATGGATTATGATAACAAAAAGGCTCACACTTCGAAATAAAAAAAAACTTTATTAATGCAATACACACAGAGAGGATCAGATACTCAGTCACATGACAGGTGGGTATATATACTGTTCAAAAAAGGTAGGGGATATCCAAACTAATGTTGATATTTTCAGAAAATGGTATTGGATACGCGTGATTGGACACATCAATATGTTACCAAGTTCAGTGTGGATCATGAATGTCACCGGCCCACGAAAACTTCGTGCAGGTTTTTCGCACGAGCGCCGCGTTAGTGTCTGTGGGGTACGTTTTGAAATATTCATTTGTACTGGACCGGCTTTTTCGAAGGTCTCGTCGTTCTTTTCTCGGTATAAACTCGTTCATCAATAGTTTCTGGTCGAAACGTAACTTTTGAGGTATGCGAAGACTCTGACACGTGACAAAAGTTTACGTGCCGTTGGCATGTTGGAAGATGGCAGCAGACAGACTGCAGTGGCTCGAATTCTCAACGTTACTCAATCGGTGATTAGCAGGTTGTGGTCACGCTACCGTCAGACAGGCAATGTTGATGACAGACGTCGGTCAGGTCGTCCAAGGACGACAACTACTAACTAGGATCATTTCATCCGAACCACAGCATTACGTAACCGCAATCAAAGTGCCACAGAAATTGGACAGCAGCTGCACCGAGCGGCAGATGTGCAAGTCAGTGGTCAGACTATCCGAAATCGCCTACACAGCTGGAATTTGTACGCTCGACGAACCCGAATAATTTCACGTTTGACTGAACGTCGCATCGCAGCAAGGCGTAATTGGTGTGGAGCACGACGGCGCTGGGACAATCGTCGGTGGAGCAACGTCATGTTTCTCGATGAATCGAGGTTCACTCTCGACGTCCATGACAGGCGAAACAGAGTGCGGCGGCGGCGGAACGAACGATACCATGACATAACCGTTTGGCAGCTCGATCGTTTTGGTGGTGGATCGCTTATGGTGTGGGGAGGCATAGCCATGACAAGCAGAACAGCATTACATGTCATCCAAGGGCGTGTCACGGGTCAGTACTACGCTGACAACATGTTAGCAGCTCATGTGGTGCCATTTACGCGACGTCACGGCAGTCGAATCATTTTCCAAGATGACAATGTCAGAGCACACAGGGCCCGTGTCGCTACAGGGTTCCTCCAGGAGCAGAACATCACTACACTGCCTTTGCTAGCACTGCATCCAGACCTTTTACCGATCGAGCACATCTGGGAAATGCTTGGCAGGCGCATGCGACAACGCCAACAGCCCCTACCAATGTCTAGAAACTCGCCGCTGCACAACAGGAAGAATGAAATAACATCAGTCGGGTTGATATTGGACGTTTGGTGAGGAGTATGCCACGTCGGATCCGCGCTTGTCTCGCGAAGCGAGGAGGATTCACAAGGTATTGAGGTTTTGGACGGAATGTGCAAAATTCTCTGATTGACCGTCTATGTCTTCTACAGCTCAGTGCGTGGAATGTGTGCTTGTCGACACCCAACTATCACTGAAATCATTCAGCAGATGTCATATTGCAATCCTCCACTGTCTTTTTGATGAAAGAATAAATATATTTCTTCATATATCTCACTTTTATCAAATATCCCCAACTTTTTTTAATAGTATACATGAACACTAACTTTCTGGAATAGTACAGAACAGCCGCCGTGGACTGGTTGTAATCCACACGTGGGCAGTGATGTCCACACATACGTTTACCGGGTCATGAAAATCATCATCGGCAAAATCTTAATTAATGAAGCACCGGGTTGTAAATGTTTGATGATTATTCATATATTTAGTGTTTTGGAATCTAATATTATTGCGCCCGTGGAAATATTGCCCACCCGTGGAAAGTTTACTCAACGGCATAAGAAGAAAAACAATTATAATGCAATACATACAGAGAGAATCAGGCATTCAGTCACATGTCACAAATACAGACTTCCCCTTCTTTTGAGTTGTTCTTGTGCCTCACCAAATCATCATAACATTCTGAATCAAACGTTTGGGACTGAATATCAATTGGACCAGTTTGAAACATACAAATAATATGGGACTAATATATTGATCACAGTGCAGTGGAGCCCACTTAAGTGAATATCTCTTAACTGAATAACCCTGTTAATTGAATATAATTTCCCAAAACAAAACCATTTATCATACCTCCAGTACAAGCTTGACCTGTAATTGAATATAGGTTACAGAGTAAACTCCTATTAATTGAATAAAAAATCTTGCAACCTGTCGAGAAATTACCCTGACTCTCCCCAGTTTTCCTTTGTTTATAGACCTATTTGGCCTCAGTACATCTAGTACAGTCATTTAATCTATTATATCTTGTTTGACGGAGCTCATGGAGCTCTGTCAAACAAGATATAATAGAATAAATGCTAAGTTTAACACTATAATGCAGGAAAGTGAACAATCCCTGTTAATTGAATACTCCTGTTAATTGAATAATTTTCATTGGCAAAGTGGTTATTCAATTTACAGGGTTCCTCTGTACTGTGCCTGTGTTGCAAGTACAAAATTTGGATTATAAAGCAGAGAACTCTGACTGAGTTTTGATCTACTTGAAATTCCCTGCTGGGTTTCATGCCAATGACACCGTAGAATCTCACCTGTCCAAATCGAAATGCAAAACCATTGCATCTTAGATGCTATTTTCCTTTGTTATTTATGATTCAGTCTTCATTTCGTAATATTTCATTTCTGAATTCTAGATTCACTAGCGTAAATGTGTCAGGACCAGATCGCGATCCGATCGAGATATAGACCACTTATGTGATCACAGTACTGTACACTGGCCTGGAAATAACCCGCGAACGTTAGTTTAGGTTACGTGGCAGGGGGTACGTCAATTGGAGAATACACAGCACAACTAGCCTGTGCCCCTTACCCTTGTTTGCAGTGTTGTGAAAACACACCTAGCTATTATAGAGTTGTGACCAACCAAAACCTTTGTAAGATTTGATATTCATAATCATGTGACCTTGACCTTTGTCATTCGGACCTGGTGGTGTTGCACAAGACACCTTTGCTCTTTAACTTTGAGAGAGGTTTTGTGAAAATACACACAGCTAGTAGAGAGTTATGACTTATACACAATTTTGGTACAGACAGATGGACGGATGGAAGGCTGGAAAGATGGACGAAATAATTTAAGATAAATTAAATTCCTAATCATACATGTTTTACGTCAGTCTTGACAATATTGAGGAACTAAATCGACACAAAGGTTGAGCATTGCACACACATATGTTTAGAGTGGCATTTGTTATATCTTACGGATATTTCCACTAAACTAAACAGTAACAACTCACGGGCGATCTCGCCAAAGCGAAATGAACAGCAATAACTAAGCGAGATCGCTCGTTAGTTATTGCTGTTCATTTCGGCTGAAATTCTGACCAGCGAAGTAAAAACAGAGAAGGCAGAAAAGTATCACAGCGCTTTTTTCCTATAGTTTACCACCATGTTGTATTGCGCATCCAGCTAACGGGTTACGGTGGAAACTTTTGTATTTTCATATGTAAATGTGGTTCAGTACTGAGTCTTCTAGCAAATCAGTCTGTGTGTAGGTTTCTACGGAACATGAGGAGTGGATCAACGAAACACCCAAAGAGTGAAGTTTTCATCCTCAACGAATATCGAAATCTGTTTTAAAAAACAACAGAAAATACAAGTCACACTTTTTGCAAATGGACCTGCAGGTTTAAACTGGAGTCGTAATAGATGAAGACTGGCTTGTGCATTTTATTGTAAACTAGCCTTATCATGTGCCTGTTCTGCAGGCCTGAAGTGAGATGTGAATCATTCGAGAGGTTAAGGAAAATACCTTGTTTTTTCACACTAACATAACGATGAATGTTTCGTAATAAATAACAAGTAAAAAAAGATATTAGTTGTAAAGAAGGCAACTTGTAACCACCCAGCTTCTGATGCACACAAACGCATACCGTAAGCACCTATTTTTAAGATAAAATGGTCAGCATTTATTGAAATATAGTTGCGCAAAAATTGAACAACTCTCAGAAATTATATGGACCTAGGCAGATATGCAAATGACATGGAAATATATGTAAACTTTAGAATTCAATAATTCAGAGTTCAGATTTCATAACCGCGTGACCTTGACATTTGTCATGTGAACCTGTAGGTGCTGCACAACATACAGGACAGTCGCCATGGGTTGGTCGTAATCCACGCATGGACTGTTATGTCCACGCATTCGTTGACCAGTTAATAAAAACATCAGCAGCAAAATTGTAATTAATGAAGCACCTGGTTGTACTCGGTGGTTCATTAATTAAATTATTGATGATTAGTCCTATAATTAGTGTTTGGAGTCTAATATTATGGCAGCCGTGAAAATATTGCCCACCCGTGGAAAGTGATCACTCCACGTCGGCTATATTGTAACCTACCTTTGTCCTTTACTCTTGTGTGAAGTGTCATGCAACTCGACCTAGCCATTATAGAGTTAAGACTAAGACACAAGTTTCCACATGGACAGACAGGCAAATGGATGAACAGAAGGATAGACAGATAGTCGGTTGGAATGACCTATTGAGGTCACATGGCACACCTTCCTATTGTCATTTACCCTTCTGTGAAGTTCAAAGGAAATCCACCGATTTGTCTGAAACAATTTTTTTTCTAAGATTTCAGTTTCCATAATCGTGTGACCACGATCTTAGCGGTGTTGTACAACACCCCCTCCATTGCCCTTTACATTTGTGTGAAGTGTTGAGAAAATCTAACTACACATTATTCTGTTTCGACCACCAAGACGCAACTTTCTAGTTCGACAGACAATACCGTATGAACTTGACCTCTGTCATTTGAACCTCGTGGTCCTGCACTCAGTATACTTGTGAAATGTCACCCAGTTGCAATATAAAGTTATGGTCAAGACAAAATTTTCTATGTTTTTACTTTTCATAACCGTGTAACCTTGACCTTTGTCATTTGGATCTGGTGGTGATGCACATCACACCTAACCTGTGTCCTTTAACCGTGTTTGAAGTGTTATGAAAATCCATCCAGCTATTATAGAGTTGTGACCAAAACAATTTTCCAGATGGACAAACAAAACTTTTGGAAGATTGGATATTCATAATCATGTGACCTTGACCTTTGTCATTCGGGCCCTTTGGTGTCTCACAACACACCTTTGTCCTTTAAGTTTTTGAGAGGTTTATGAAAATACCTCCAGCCAATACAAGGTTATGACTTAAATTTTGGTACAGGCAGATGAACGAATAGAAGGCAGGAGAGATGGAGGGACCATCTAGATTTAGGATTTGTTCCCTTCAGGGATATAAAAATAAGAATTGAACCACTCTATTCTACCTGCATATGACGATAATATATTGTGTCATATTTGAACATGAATAGATGATCATTTTTCCAGTATATCGTGGGCACACACACTCATAACTTTGCTTCAAAGATGACTCATCATTTGGGTCGTCACTACACAAAAAAGTTTCCGTGGCAATCCACTCCCCACAAATAATAATAAAATACTCTGTGGTCAACAAACAGTACACATGAGAAAGAAGAGTTACATCCTTATACATTGGACACAGATTTCTGAAACGTTGAAAGCCTGGTTCTGATTTCAGTTGTGTTCATAACAGTACTATCAACAGAGACAGAGGCCACAAACCTACTAGAATTGCCAGATGGGCGGCAATAGTACTGAATATGACTTCAAAATGCAATACAAACAAGCAGTTTAAATGTCGTGGTTGGCGCACTTTCACTACTGGAAACAACCAATAATGACACATATTGTCGTTCTAATTGTCTCATTGTTGATGAGGACAGCGATTGCTCCTTTCTTTTGGAGCCAGAAGCTACTTCACTAGGGTTGTTGCACACAGAAAAACACAAAATGATCCAGCGTTGAAGCAGGTAACTGGGTTTGTACAAAATTATTGGCCTAAAAAGTCCAGCTTATCTGCTGAAGTTCATCCTTACTTTAAATTGAAGAATGAACTGTTCATTTTTTCATGGTGACAATTATTTAGATAGAATGACAGAGCTGTAATTGCTACTTCTTTGCGTTATACAGTTACAGTTATGCAGTTTGCAAACCAAACTCACATGGGAATTATATTATAAAGACTAAACACAGACTGCGGTCAAGTGCATACTGGCTTGCATTAGATAGTGACATTGTACGTCATTGCCAGTTGTGTGCTGAGAGTGACAAAGGTGTTACGTTAAATACTGCGTCCTTGGGTCTTCAAAATGATCCTGAAAGGCCGGGGGGACATTTAGCTCTTGATATTCCGGGACCTTTCGAATCTGCACTCCATGGGATACGAGTGTTAGTCGGTATGATTTGTTACTTCACTAAATGTATATTATTTATTTATTGGTGTGTAAGGACACATACTTATGCACAATGGCTAATCGTGACCGTGACAGTTTACGGGTGGAGGAAGCCGGAGTACCCGAGAGAACAACCGAGCATCGACGAGCAACTGTCAGCTCCTCAACATTCTAACTCTGTTTAAGCTCCGCTCAAGCAGGCTTACAGCGGTTGAAGACATGTGCACCATCGACGTGCAGTACGCCTTAGTACACGGCGTCATCGTGCCCCCCCCCCCCCCCCCCCCCCCATGTAGGCAACCGGGATAAAGTGCTTTGCCCAAGGACACAACGCGGGTCGTCCCGGACGGGGATCGAACTCGGAACCTCTAGCATAGAAGCCCAACACTCTACCACTGAGCCATCGCGGCTTCACAAAATGGACTGGAATATTTTTCACTGACGCAGTTACTTCAAGTAAGATCACTGAATTTTTAAATTCAAAATTTAGTTGTTCGGGTTTACACAAAACTTACTACAGATAATGGCTCACGAGTCATGAGTTTGTAAGTTTCTTGCAAAATAAAGGTATATGACATGTTCGTAAGCCACATTATCATCCCATGGCAAATGGACTGACAGAACGTCTTAACGGTATAACTAAGTTCTTACTCCGGACTAATATTAGGGGTGAAGTATCTTGTCTGAGGCGCTAAGAGAAATCACGATGACCCTTCCATCGACCCGTCATGATACCACAGACTCCACTCCTCATTTTCTAATGACGGGGAGAGAGGTGCAGATAAAATTAACTTCACTTAAGCCAGCTAAGGTAAAGAGCAGAAAAGACATAAGTACTCGTAAACGTATGAGTGAAAAGCAACTTAAAATGAAGGCTAGGTATGAGGTTAAAAATAATGTTTTTGACCATAAGTTTAAAGTTGGTGACCAAGTTAGAATTAAAGATTAACGACCGTTATAAGTTTACACTATTCAGAACCAACTACCATTGTAAGATTTAGAAACAGAATCGCCACAGATAGTGATGGTAAGAGATGGCATACTAATATACTTATGAAATATTTTGGATAAAACTTCAATCAGATTAGGG
The DNA here is from genome assembly GCA_031216915.1 of Pictodentalium vernedei. Classification (NCBI taxonomy): domain Eukaryota; kingdom Metazoa; phylum Mollusca; class Scaphopoda; order Dentaliida; family Dentaliidae; genus Pictodentalium; species Pictodentalium vernedei. Next base: position 199,416,919 of record CM062296.1, on the reverse strand, counting down.
ATTCCAGTCATTGACTTTCGATTTGTTTGATAGACATACAAATGAATCACTGCAAAACACAGTGAATCCTGCAAATAGGTGCTCTCAATGGATTCGCTCCCGTCCACCCTATCCGAGAGACATGTTGAGTAGTGTAGAGTTGTGGGATTTTCATTCATTTCAATGGGTGATAATCATTTTATTTTCAGTGGGGAAAATATGTGGTGGCGAGATACGACACTCTGACATGGACAGCTTACGTATTAAGGGAAACAACTCGAATTCTTAATGTACAAGACTGTGATGGGGGATTTATTGGGTCATGTGACCAAACACATTGTCATTATTGTTTCTGAAAAAAAAATATTGGATTCGTGGACGAATAAACATCGTAATCCATCCAACATTTTATTGCACCTAGTATTACCACAAAAGATACAACACCAGACTTGTGCTACACTTAACCTTTAACCAACGTAACGCCCAAAACCGACCAGCGCTATTCACAAAATTCACCATTCAATTTTTATTACTTTTTCAATTTTTGTCACAAAAACATAGCGTATGACCCCTCATTGGAACGAGCTCAAATAGCTCGTTCCAATGAGGGGTCATAACCTATGTTTTTGACGCAAGAAATAAAAAAAATAGTGCTTCAAGAATTTTATTTGCAAGTGTCGTCTGCTTTTCGTGTTAGGTAAAGGGTTAAGGCCACAATAAATCCACTCTGTTTTCAAAAGTGACGCGAGCGGGCGAATTTTATTTTTTATTTTTATTTTATATGATTTATATTTTTATTGGGGTTTAACGACACTTTTGACAGCCAAAGTCACCTCGTGTCGGACAGTTTTACGGGTGGAGGACGCCAGAGCATCCGGTGAGAACCACCGAGCAACGGCGAGCAACTGTCAGACTCCCCAACGTACTAACTCCACACAAGCAGTGTTAGAATTGGTTTAAGACAAGTGCGCCATCAGCGTGCTGTGCGCCTTAGTACACAACGCCACCGTGCTCCCACGTAAGCAAATGGGATTAAGTGAATTGCCCTAGGAAAAAAAGCAGTTGCTGCAGGTGGGGTTCGGACCGAGGACCTCTCGGCTTGCAGCCTGCATCTCTACCTACTGAGTCACAGCGCTCCCTTTTATTTTATAACAATGCGAATTTTGTATGCACAGTCAGGAACTACGAGTCAACTGATAGGTTGGTTGATAATTAGTCAGTGCTTCTTGTTGTCTATAAGCCTGTAGGCCTATTATGTCACAACAAAATGAGACCATTAGGAAAGGGTAATTTTTTGTACCTCTCCTCCACTTAATATGGGACATGAATGGCGCCATACGTGGAAAATACATGGACAATTGTGTATGTAATAACAATTTTAACTTTTTCCGTTTGTTCTACGAGTCTGTGGCCATTCAAGATGCCTTTTGGCTTATTACTTTTATTTGGCAAACTTTAGGCCTTCAAATAATGCCTTCCTTAACCACACGAAGTGCCACAGCTTGCCAAGTAAAAAAAAAATCCGGTAAGTCAACAATGTTGGTGACGTAGAATTAGCTAACATGGGACAATTTTAGTATAAATAAAAATTTGAGAGGCGAGTCTGAAAAATCGGGGCGGGCGGGGATGAAAATCTGACAATTGTTTTTGTACATTGTCATTATGGCAAGGAGAGTCTGCATTCAAACAAGTAAAGGTAACATAATTTAAATGTAAGATTAACCCTTTACCTAAAACACAAGTCATCAAAATTTATTATTTTCAGTTTCAAAAGATTTCAACAAAACCATTATCACGTGAGCACCTCATTGGAACGAGCTCAACGAGCTCGTTCCAAAGAGGGGGCATGTGATATGGTTTTGTTGAAATTATTTTTTCTTTCTTTGTAACTGCTTAATTTGTAAATTACGTCGACGGCTTCGTCGATTCATTAGTTAAAGGGTTTAATGAGGTACCAAATATTAAGTGGCATAATAAAGTGACATACAACAGGGGTAGAAGTCAGATAAACTTTGACCTGAATTACAAATGTAACTGCAGTTGGTATATAACAACTCCAAGGCAGATGAAGTGTTACATTGGTTCTTTATTCTATCACATCAATTGGTTTATGATGTTTATTACACGTCCATCGTCCAATTAGCACACATTAATCATTAAACATCATCAATGTCATTCATCGTCAAATACAAATGCAAAAAATCTTGAAAGTAACAATACAATTAACAAACCACACACATACTACACACATTTCAAATATTATGCAGAACATACATGTACATTTTCAAAACTACACCAAGTGTTTACAGCCAAAGCATAACAAGTTTCCCTAACAAACACCAGTTGCCCCCCCCCCCCCTCCCCACCCACCCAGCTGGAAACGGCCCCAAAAGCTCATTCAAGCTAAGTGTAACAACTGATGGATAAGAAACATCTGCCTTTATAAAAATCATTGACTGATGTATCTTGGCAGAACAACCTCCAAGAACTTACTCAGCTTAAGTACAATGCTTTTTTATTGGGGCTTATCAAGACTTTCGACAGCCAGGGTCACCTCGTGTTGGACAGTTTTGCGGGTGGAGGAAGCTGGATTATCCGGAGAGAACCATTGAGCAACGACGAGCAACTGTCGGACTCAATAACGTGCTAACGCCACACGAGCAGGGTTAGCGCTGGTTGAGCTAGTCCACGCATACTACACACTTGTCAAATATTATGCAAGACATTAATTTCCAAAGCTGCACCAAGTGCTTAAACTAAATCAGAACAAATTTGCTTAAGAAACGCCCGTTGGCCCAACCAGCTGGAAACAGTTCAAAAGGCTCATTCCAGCTAAGTGCAACAACCGATGGACGATAAGGAGCCATCCGCCTATGTGAAAATCATTGGCGTATGTATCTCGGCAGAGCAACCTCCAATACCATACTAGTAGTAAAGGGGAGCCACTATGGACCCGAACCTTTGAAACTTATAGGTACAAGCATCAATGCACTACGCGTAGTAGTTAGGGGAGCCACTATAGACCAATAGTGGCTCCCCTAACTACTACGCGTAGTGCATTGATGCTTGTACCAATAAGTTTCAAAGATTTGGGTCTATAGTGGCTTCCCCAAACTACAACTCTTACTCTGCTGAGGCACAATTGTATGTGACAACATATAAGAATATGACAACATACAATGACTAGAGCTGAAACGGTTAAGTGGCTCCCCTAACTACTACGCGTAGTGCATTGATGCTTGTACCAATAAGTTTCAAAGATTTGGGTCTATAGTGGCTTCTCCAAACTACTCAAACTGCAATATATTCTGGGCAAAAATCTCAAAGGTTATCTTCATTGAATGGAAATTAGTAGTAAAGGGGAGCCACTTTGGACCCGAACCTTTGAAACTTATAGGTACAAGCATCAATGCACTACGCGTAGTAGTTAGGGGAGCCACTATAGACCAATAGTGGCTCCCCTAACTACTACGCGTAGTGCATTGATGCTTGTACCTATAAGTTTCAAAGGTTTGGGTCTATAGTGGCTTCCCCAAACTACAACTCTTACTCTGCTGAGGCACAATGGTATGTGACAACATATAAGAATATGACAACATACAATGACTAGAGCTGAAACGGTTAAGGGGTTTTCTTGATCGATTAATCACGTGGATTAACCATGCTTAAACGATTAATCACCTGGCCAAATAGATATCTGAATAACTGCCATACCGTTGATGATTTATAGGATGAACCCTTTACCCAATGTAGCAAACAAAACGGGCTAGGCCTATATACAAACATCTCCATTCGTTCCAATGAGGGGGCATAAGCTATGTTTTTGAAACAAAAATTGAATTTTTTTTAGTAATTCATGAATTTATTTTGCAAATATCGTCTGCTACCCGCAATAGGTAAAAGGTTAAGAATGACCATTTCCAGCTACTGATACAGTCTGATGAGCATGCAAGTAAACAATTATGTCAGGAAGTAACCTGCATGCTTTACTCTGTCTCATATAATTGATGTGAGTCAGTGTGACAATATTTGCCTGTTTTGGAGCAAGTTTGTTCCTTTGTTAACCCATATAGTTCAAAAGTAACGTTTTATCGATCAGTTACTTTTGGATCGATTAAGATGTTGATCATTGATTAATCGATTAATCGGTTAACCGTTTCAGCTCTCACAATGACATGCCAAATTAACTATCCAGCAACTAAAAGTGACTATAATACCAACAACTTATTCTGATAAATTAGTAATACTCACTAATAACACGAGAATAAGCGATACACAAATATGCCCAAATATTTCTATGAACAATAAATTATTCTACAAATAAATATTTAATACACTGGTAGACTACGTTTAAAATAATTTACATTGTATATTCCAGATTAAATACACACACATACGACTATTAACTGGCAAGCTTGTGTTTAATCCTTTACAAAATGTACAGGATATGAAAAAAAAAATTATTTGAAATTTTTAAAATTTTTCAAAATATTGCAACAACACCATATCATGGTACCCATCACTGGAAAGAGCTCGTACCAACGAGGGGTCACATGATATGGTTTTGTTGAATTTTCAACTGCTTAATTTGTAAATTACAAGAAAGTTGCTGCCGATTTGTTATGTAAAGGGTTAACACTTCTACCCCGGTACGCATAAAAATGAGACAACACAACAAACACCTGAACTGGACAGGTGTACTCCAATCACACAATCCCATAGAGTTGATGGACTAAATCACCACTGCACCATAACACTATTGTGAGATAGACACGCTAATTGAGCTGTACAAAGTAGTTTAGGAGGCACGCTACAAATGGCATCAGGGTTGAAAAGGTTATGTCTAACTGTTGTAAAATCAAGACTTTATTGGGAGCGCGGTGGCTCAGTAAGTAGAGATGCAGACTGGAAGCCGAGAGGTACCGGGTTCGAATTCCACCTGCAGCAACCGCGTTGTGTCCTTGGACAAGGTACTTCATCCCGATTGCCCATGTGGGGGCACGGTGGCATTGTGAACTAAGGCGCCCCCATGTGGGGGCATGGTGGCGTTGTGTACTAAGGTGTACTGAGATGGTGCACTTGTATTCACCCAATGCTAACCCTGCTTGTACGGAGTTAGTACATTGGGGAGTCTGACAGTTGCTCGCCGTTGCTCGGTGGTTCTCTCCGGTTTCCTCCACTCGTAAAACTGTCCGACACGAAGTTACCCTGGCTGTCGAACGTGTCGTTAAACCCAAATAGATAAAGACTTTATTTTCACGTTGAACTAAACGAAAGCTACAAAGTGACAACACGCGGAATAACTAATGCATTACCAATCGCTCAATCTTGTGTTGGAAATAACAGTAGACTTGCATGCTATACTGTGGTTCCTGAGTCCAATTACCACAAATGTGTCTACTATAGCAATAGCACTGCACAACCTAGCAATAAATGCAAATGAAAACCTCCCATACATGAATATTAAAATGAATAGAAATTCCTGTAATAAGCAAATACATCCCACAGTATAAAATACTCAGGAGTAAATACATATCTGCAGCAAATTTAAGGATCCGGTTGACGCAGATTGAATTTCTGTCCCAAAATGCCTTTTTCGGACACGTTTTTTAATGGGCAGGGTTTACACAAATTTTAAGCACGCTGCCTCTCCCTCTAGATCGTCATCTACACGTACAGTACAGTCGCCGTTGACTGGTCGTAATCCACACGTGGCTAGTGATGCCCTTGCATGCGTTTACCAGGTAATAACAATTATCACCAGAACAATTTAAATTAATGAAGCTGGGGGCGCGGTGGCGTTGCGGTAATCGGTTCTCGTCAAATCACCGAAGTTAACAACGTCGAGCCCGGTTAGTCCTCGGATGGGTGACCATCTGAGTGATCGATTCGGACTCCCGCGTTGTGTCCTTGGGCAAGGCACTTAACGATGACGCCGTGTACTAAGGCGTACTGCACGTCGATGGTGCGCATGTTTTCAACCAGTCTATTTATTTTTTATTGGTGTTTTAAGGTCACATGTTTATGCACAATGGCTAATCATGACCGTGACAGTTTTACGGGTGGAGGAAGCCGGAGTACCCGGAGATAACCACCGAGCAACGACGAGCAGCTGCCAGCTCCCCAGCATCGAAACTCCGCACTGCAGCACAGGCAGGGTTAGATTGGTTGAAGACATGCGTACCATCGACGTGCAGTACGCCTTAGTACACGGCGTCATCGTGCCCCCACGTGGGCAATGGAGATGAAGTGTCTTGCCCAAGAACACAACGCGGTTGCCGCAGGTGGGATTCGAACCGAGGACCTCTCGGCTTGCTGCCTGCACCTCTACCTACTGAGCCACCGCGCTCCCAACCAGTCTAACCCTGCTTGTGCTGCAGTGCAGAGTTACGATGTTGGGGAGCTAGCAGCTGTTCGTCGTTGCTCGGTGGTTCTCTCCGGGTACTCCGGCTTCCTCCACCCGTAAAACTGTCACGGTCATGATTAGCCATTGTGCATAAGTATGCGACCTTAAACACCAATAAATAAATAAATAAATAAATAAATCATTTAATTAATTAATGAAGCACCGGGTTGTACCCGGTGCTTCATTAATTAATTTGTTGATGATTATTCCTATGATCAGTGTTTTGAATCTAATATTATTGCGTCTGTGAATATATTGCCCACCCGTGGAAAGTGACCAGTCCGGCCGTATTGTTTTAGTACGTTGTTTGTGGCCACGATGTGTGGCATTCGTGATGTTATAGTTATGTGGAGCTGACAAATCGATCAAATGTTTCAGACACATGTATGCGCAGATGTCATGTAACTTCGAGTGACTGAGTTTGCATTGAGATTTTAGATGTATCAGATATATAGACTCAAGTAGTCGGATATGTAGCTCGACTTCTAAACGTAATGTGCCAGCATTATTTATGTTCATGTGACCCCTGATATACTGCCAATACGACAGTAACCATAAATCACTGATATTCCCCCCGATCCTAAATTGACGACCAAAACATTTACCCTGCTTCCTAAAATTGAAAATAGGGTATTAGCGACATTGTCCAATTCATCATTGTAAAATATTATCATTCTCACTTTTTATTGTTTGATATAACGTTGAATATTAAGCCATGTAAGACGTACACAAAAAGCTTGGGTTTTTTGGCAGTATAAGTCAACCATTAAATAGAGCAAAGTTGAGGGTGGCATATACCCCGGCCTGCAATACCATGGATAGCATTACAAAAATGAAACATGTATTACTGGGTGACGCTGAAGGGTGACAAATGACAGACCTGACAGATTACAGACCATTGGGGCATATATCATGAGAACTATTAAGTGTCACCACAGGGTGTCACAAAAAGGTACCCCCGCCCCTTTACAAGATGTGAGAATGACGATTTGATAATTCTGTAAAAAAATATTTTTCTGCAAACTTTATGCAAGACATGTGTAACCATATCCTAAAGTTTCAACTCTCTGCATTAGAAATTGTGGGAGGAGTTGATTACACCATGAAGGTACCCTTAATTAAACAAGTTATTCATGATTGAATTTTGGGACGGATAAAATCAAACTGACTCCTACAATAATACACTATTTTTTTATTTATTTATTTATTTATTGGTGTTTAAGGTCACATACTTCTGCACAATGACTAATCATGGCCGTGACAGTTTTACGGGTGGAGGAAGCCGGAGGATCCCGGAGAGAAACTCAGAGAACCACCGAGCAGCTACCAGCTCCCCAACATCGTAACTCCGCACTGCAGCACAGGCAGGGTTAGATTGGTTGAAGACATGCACACCATCGACGTGCAGTACGCCTTAGTACACGGCGCGATCGTGCCCTCGTGAGGACAAAAATACACTGCATAACATATGTCTTGTACTGTGGGTACACATCAATAGGAGAGACTTGCACACCAAATATGAAGTCACTCCATTGAGCACTCTACAAGTTATTCATGAACTAATTTCAAGGCGGACAAATTCTAAGTCCATAAAGGGCAATGAATCTGGAAATAAAATCTCGCACAACACCTGCATTTCACTATGGGTATACAGCAATGGGATACACTTGCATACCAAATATCAAGTCACTCAACCAAGCTCTTTACAAGTTATTCATGATTGAATTTCTGGACGGACAGACAAAATCATAAAAATCCATAAAATGCAATAACTCCTACAAATACACTGCATAACATATGCTTTGTACTGTTGGTATGCATCAATAGGATAGACTTGCACACCAAATATGAAGTCATTCCATGGAGTATTCTATAAGTTATTCATGAATTAATTTCAAGGCGGACAAATTCGAAGTCGATGAAGTGCAATGACTCTGGAAATAAAATCACGCACAATACCTGCATTTCACTATAGGTATACAACAATACGATATTCTTGCTTACCAAATATCAAGTCACTCAACCAAGTTCTGTACCATATATTCACGACTGAATTTCGGGACGGACGGACGGACAAAGCGAATCCTATATACCCCTTTCGGGGGTATAAAGACCGTTACATCAAAAATGTACAGTTTTTGTGCCGAAACTGGAGTTTTCCATCTAAAAATTACCAAAACAAAAATGTAGAAAATATATGGATAGTGCAATGGCAGAGCGTATGAGAAAATAGTTCTCAGTAATCAACTCACTGTATGTATTAGTGGGATTAATGAGGTTAAACTTGTAGATTGACACACAAATGCATAAAAGTTTGGTTTATCAAATTATTTTTTACATTTGTCAACTTCGAATGTGTTGTCGTTATCCGAGATATATTAACCAACCTCGTCATATCTGGATTCAGTATCATCACTTGTAACGCAGCTGGTATCAGCTTCGTCCCTGTCAATTGGAAGACTAGAAAATTGACCTGCGGAGGTGGGGGATTATTCACGAGATACTACCCCCCCCCCCCCCCACCCCCTCAGACATGGTTTAATGGGACTGGGTCATACAGTTTTGCTATGACCGCCCGCCACCAAATGCAATGTACCAGTTAGCTTGATAAATGTGTAGTATTGTGCTCTCAAAGGAAGGGGATTATCAATGACAAATCAACAGCATGCCATTATTTGAATAATTTTCCTAAAGCATCTGTACGCTTGCTTCATTCGTTATTGGTGAGCGATGCTTTCCACATTGTAACGTACAAGTAAAGATCTTTGATATCAGATGCATGTGGAGTCAAATCAGGCAACACATCAATGTATCTATTGTCTTTCAACCAAAAATAACACACTTTTACATTAACTTTTAGAAGCCGGGGAATCAGAAGAATTTATTGAACATGACATACGGCGAAAAACTTACAGTAAAGCAGGTGCTTCTAGTCAAGTGTCGTCTGCCTATTCAGGCAGGCGACACTTGACTAGAAGCACCTGCTCAGAGTTTAATTGTCCCCCAGCCCAAAGATAGCTGAACCGTCACAGCCAGATTACCTTTCGTATTACATCCCAGGAAAGAAAACTCGACTCCCGGCTTCCAAGAGTTAAACAAAGCTGAAACGGGGTCTTATTCTGGAAATTAATGAAGTTCAGCTGTAGGGATTGTTTCTTTATGTTGTTCCCAGAACATTGTTGTTTGATGAAAAGTCTTCTGGACTTCTTGGGACCACTAACCAGATAAAGGGCATGAAGAGGATGGATCTGTGGCATGTCAGAGCATAATAATTGAAATGACTGTTCCTCCCGATGGCGCCTGGATGATTACTGGTCCGGGATCGGTTTAAATGTTTTGATTAACCCTTTGATACTTTTGTATGTGTTATTACGTGTTATTACGTACGAAAAACAGATCATTGATACTTTGTGGTAATTTGTATTGTTATTATTTTTTTATTTTTTAAAGTTTTAACCTCAAATTCATATTTTCTCCCGAATAGTGCTCAGTAATAATCGTTGAGCCAAATGTTATCGCAGCTTAAAATACTAATATAATCCTGATGTAAAGACTTCTTAACTGATTGAGTGCTAGACGCCACTATCAGGGTTTTCAAAAAATGAGGATACCTGAGCAAAAGCCAACACTCTCCTTGCTTATATTTCATATTCAGTCAAACATAAATATTTTGTTTACATAAATTTGTTTTATTACAAATTATTGGAGAGTGCCTGTAATTTGTAATAAAACAAGTTTTGAATAACAAATTTAGACCACCAAAAATAATCTAGCCCTCAATCAGATAATCACTACTGTGGGCACTCTCCAATAATTTGTAATAAAACAAGTTTTGAATAACAAATTCAGACCACCAAAAATAATCTAGCCCTCAACCAGATAATCACTAATGTGAAAAATATCTTGTTATTGGTACTTTCCGACGTTTGACGTCGCATTTTGAAAAATGTTGAATAATTTAATCATTTGCCCCGCCTCTGCGTTTGATTGGTTGAAAGCATACAGCGTAAAAGTTGTCAAAATCGTATAAACCACATCACGTAATGATTTGGAATGTCTACACGTTCTTACATCCGATCCAACTTTGAAGACTCTGGAAGCCCCGCCCACTCAATCCAATTGTCACCGTGAGGGCGTGACGGCAGACTGATAGATGGATAACAAGCTTGTAAACAAAGATCAATGATCGATTTTTCATCGCCTCCAGTCAGCGAGAATATAATGATAATTTCTCGGGAACAATTTAATTTAATAAATAATATATAAAAAAATATACCGAAGTGGGAGACAAATAAAAGATCATACATCCAAACATGATTTGGGGGGAACTTAAAAAAAATGTTTTTAATGATATTGTTACGTGACTTGCTAAATATCTGTCGTCTGCGATCGAAAATCAAAACAACAAACAAAACTCCGAAGTATTTTTCAGATTTATTCACGCAAATTCAAGAGTTTCTTTTACGATGGCCAATGAGTGGTATGGAAATTTCAATATCGGTGATCCGGCAGAAATTATAAATTTGAGAGAAGGGACAAATCATGAGTTTAACAATTTATTTAAGCAAACGCCAAGATTTGTGCGGATTTCAGATGAACAATTGAATGAATATGATGAATGTAGACAGTCGAAGTCAACCAAAAAGTGCACAAAATGGGGTATTAAAATGTTCAACGACTGGTGTGTTGAAACGTCGGGCAGAGAAGTGGACCTACAGTTAGTAGAGCCTGAAGAACTGAATGAACATTTAAAACATTTCTATGCCGAGGCTCGACCTAAACAAATTTCGCAAAGAATTTCTGAAATGCCGCCTGAACAAGCTGGTGTTTATCACAAAAATACCATGAAATCCGTGAGGTCAGCGATAAATAGACATTTAAAAGATATAAATAGGGATGTGGACATTGTTAGGGATAAGGTTTTCAAGGGAGCAAACAATGTACTTGACGGAAAACTGAAATTCAATTTGAAACATGGTTTGTCAAGACCTACATGTACCCAACACAAAGCGATAATTGGCAAATGTGATTTGGAAAAAATAAAGACCTACCTTCACTCAAGAAACAATCCTGTGTTGTTGCGTTATCATGTTTGGTTTAAATTGGCTGCACATTTTGTGTCAAGAGGTTTAGAATTTCATCAGCTGCTAACAGTGAATTCATTCAAGTTTGAGGGGGATGAACAAAACAGACATTATGTTAAATTAAGCCATGAGACTGCACAGAAAAATTACCAGGGTGGTGTAGTTAATGACGAAGCCCCAGCTGATAAGCGGATGTACGCAACGTATGATGAATTCTGTCCAGTGCGTTCTCTTCTGCTTTTAATTTCAAAAACAGATCAAACTGCTAAAAGCCTCTTCAACCATTGTTCCAAAGACGCCATGATGAACCCGGAATCACATTCGGTCTGGTACAATCCCGTGCCCGTGAAACAGTATCAGTTCACAAGATTTATGACTGACATCAGTAGGAATTCCAAATGCTCTCACAACTACACTGCACACTCCATCACGGCGACTAGTATTCAAATTATGAATGATGCAGGACTCAACCTGAGACACAAAATGCATATGAGTGGTCATCGAAATGAGAGTTCTGTACGCAGTTACACTCGCGACTGTTCAGTTGCACAGAAACCTAAAATTAGTGACACGCTTTCAACTGTTGCCAATCACGCAAAATTCGACACAAACTTATCGACTCCGCCAACTTTCCAAGAAATGAATGTCCAAAATGTTGTCAAACAGGCGCCGAACAATGTATTGTCAACTGGTGTAATTTCTAATTCCTCTTTTCTGAACTGCACATTCAATTTTCTGAGTGGCAACTAACTTTTCAAATAACTTGATGACATAGTGCAAAACTTTGACTGAGACGGACCAATGAAACGTCGAATTTGACAAATTGACAATGATTGACGTGATCTGTTTGTGGCACACTTTCTTGAGTTTGTTGTCTTTTGCGAAAATTAAAAGTTTTTGGTTCACGTACACATAGTTTTTATATTTTAATATTACAGCCGGGTTAAATTATAAGAAATAACTGTTGTTTTCCTTCAGTTTATGCGATATAAACCGAGAATTTTCAGCACAAGCTTAATCATAACTCGCTTGTGCTGAAAATTTTCGGTTTATATCGCATAAACCGAAGGAAAACAACAGTTATTTCTTAAAGAAACTGAATTCTCAGTGACGTTTGAACGTCATGAAAAATTAAAGTCTCAAAGGGTTGTTGTGGCTTGACACTGCGGATATCTTATATATGTTCTGCTGTACGATCAGGAAGAAAGGCTATACTTAAAGACTTCACAGTTGAGAGTGTGTCTTGCCACAATTCACTACGGGAAGCAAAATTCATATTATGTCCATAGTTTCAGAACTCGCTCATACACATAATCCACTTTGAAAGGCTTTGATAGAAGATAAAGGAATAAAGTATCAAGCGGAGTGAAAAAATCTGGTAAGCAGGTTTTCAATTGAAATTCAGAAATAACCGGTGGCATCAAGCATTTCGCCGGGAACTGCCATATTTACAACAAGTTGGTTCTCCACAAGTCTCAGCAAGTGGTGGTGTTTGAAACCGTCAGCATCAGGATTAAAAAGTCGGATGGTGAGATAATATCTCCTAATGATGAGATAATAAGCCCTAATGATGAGATAATAAGTCCTAAAGATGAGATATTAAGTCCTAATGACGAGATAATAAGTCCTACTGACGAGATAATATCTTCTAATGATGAGATAACAAGTCGTAAAGATGAGATAATAAGTCCTAATGACGAGATATCTCCCAATGATGAGATAAGTCCTGATGATGTGATAATACCTCCAAATGATGAGATAATATCGCATAATGATGAGATAATATCGCATAATGATGAGATAATATCGCATAATGATGAGATAAGAAGTCCTAATGATGAGATAATATCTCCTAATGATGAGAAAATATCTCATAATTAGGACTTATGGGGTCCACTTGTTTTTAACTTGTTGGCACCAATATGCTTCCATACTGTTCGATATTACTGAAAGATGAAACTTCAAGTGAACAAGAGTAGATGTAAAAGGAGTGTTCTAACAACAAAACATGTTGGCTCAGAAAGATTTTCACGAGGTGGTGTGATTTCACTGGGGGAAAGTGGCGCAGAAAATAATGCAACAACAGTATGGTGATTCACCGGTGAGAGATACACCTTCCAAGATTTTTTACATTCGCTCAGAGTCAATTTCGCATTTTCTGTGTCACATTTGGAAGAGACATCGTTGCGAAAGGAGGGACAAATGTTAGTCCGTTTTGGTCGTTTTTAAATTTTGCCAAAAACAAATGACAGAATGACAGAAATCAGTGATGTCTTCCCTTTGTTTTGTGTGAGAAAAAGTGCCCCACTTGTATTGTTTCGGATTTTCTTGTCAACTTTTTTGCATTTCGTAAAAAAATCAAGTACTTTTCGGAGAGCGCATTCATTTTCCCGCGCAAACCCTATGGAGACATTATCAGAAAATTCGCGCGCATCAAAACGACGAGAGAGAAATGATCATTCGTAGTGACGTGTTTCATTTTTCGATGACGGAGAAGAAAATTCAGATGACTGTTTGTTGAAAGAACATTTTTTTAAAAAATTGATGAGATCAGATGTGAACGTGTTTGTTTTTCTCATATAATAAACTAAGAGAAATAAAAAAAAAGTTTTCAAAAAAGTCAGATTAACCCTTTGAAGCCGGCCGGCTGTTTTGTTCCGGCCAGAAACATGATACACCATAATTTCATTAAATAGGATGGATGCTAAGTGAATGTGTGTGGTGGACCAATCAATATTTTCAACGTGCAGCATTGGAAATATTAATTGGTTTACCCCTAAATAATGAACATGGACTCTTCCATTTGCTGTTATTGAACTAACATGGAAGATACCACAGGGGTTCAAAGGGTTTATTAAATGTTTCTAAAAATAAAAGATTCCAAGGAGAGAGAGATGATTTCGACTGCTTCTCAAATAGAAGAGAAATATTCACGCTAGCGATATGGTGAGAGGGGTAGGAGATATCAAACCGAATCGTGAGACTATTATTATCCCTGATGGGGTGGGTATGAGGTGGGGAAATCTCACCCGAGGTCAAGATATTTGGGCCAGACAGGAGGCTTGTCGAGTCTTGTCCCGAGGGTGAGATTTCACCATCTCACACCCACACCCATCAGGGATAATTTTTCTCTTCCAACCAAAACACCCTGACGTCGTCAAAAGAAATTAGGGGGCACGTGCAGCTATATCGAACAATTTTTGTCGATTTCTGAAAAAAAACTGATTCGCTTTTCGGAAAGGGCGCACAAAAGTTGTGTATACACCATACAGTACGTGGAGAGTGTATTATCACTAAATCACCCGTGGAGTGCAGATTCCACCCAGGCAATAATTGCAAATTTGTTGCAAAGCACAACCAGCAAAAGCAAAGTTTCAGCAAATGGGCCTCCGGGTTAAACCCGGAGGTCCATTGGCTGAAACATTGCTTGTATTTTTGTCGATATGTACAAAATTTGAAAGTTATAGCTTGGGTGATAACTCCACTCTGCGGGTGATTTAGTTACAATCCCCTCTCCAGTTACTGTGGGTATATACCACGAAATTAAACCCCAATGCCGGAAAAACAGCGGTTAAAGATTTGTAGCGAAATAACATTGACACATTCCGATGACGTCAGTCGGGCGTGTGCGTGCATCATTCGATTGATGGACTATTATTATCCCTGATGGGGTAAGTGCGAGATGAGGAAATCTCACCCGAGGTCAAGATATTTGGGCCAGACACGAGGATTGCCGAGTCTTGTCCCGAGGGTGAGATTTCCCCATCTCACACCCACCCCCATCAGGGATAATTTTTCTCTTCCAACCAAAACACTCTGACGTCGTCAAAAGAAATTAAGGGGCACGTGCAGCTATATCGAACAATTTTGTTGTCCATTTCTGAAAAAAACTGATTCGCTTTTCGGAAAGGGTGCGCAAAAGTTCTGTATGCACCATAGGTATATACCACGAAATTAAACCCCAACGCCGGAAAGACAGCGGTTAAAAGATTTGTACGGAAATAACACTGACACATTCCGATGACGTCAGTCGGGTGCGTGCGTGCATCATTCGATTGATGGACGCGTAGTGATATGAATTAAGTTAAGAAATTGAAAAACTGTATACAATATACTGTTGTTATTAACATCAATTACGAACAAACAACAATACTTTGAACACCAACGAAACATAAAAGAAATCACGTGGGTCATATGAGATAGATATCTATCTCACATGGCCTTCTCACATGAGACACGCATATGTTGAATAGGAAGTGTGTGTGTGTGGGGGGGGGGGGGGGGGGGGGTCAAACTGAATCCTGAGGCAACTAAGTTATTGAAACCCGCCATCGAAGAAAGAGATCGTGAAAGAATTGAAATCCTTTAGAAAAAAGCAAGACTTCTTTCTTCTCGAACTTTTTACATGTCTCATCAGCCATTATATCGATGTGTGACTTCTCGTTTACACCCTGAACCCACTTACCAGCTGATCCCGCCCACTTACCAGTCTCATAGGGATGATTACACTCACGTCATTTCGTTAGCATCATTACTCATCACTACCACCAAGTCATTCAGAGAAAGACAGGGTGGAGACTGATGTAGAGCGTGATTCTGCGATGAGCGTTGCCACTAACACGGCAACCATAGATACGGAATGTTTGAGATTTGTGAGTAAATCCTACATGGATATTGTGAACAAGATCATGACTAATGATGACAAGAGAACTGCCAATTGGGGGAAACGAATAAAAAAGTGTGCACTTACAGACATTACTGTGAGTTCTTCAGATGAATTTGTAATACCCGAGCATTATGAGACTGGCAGAAAATTCAAACGTCACATGTGACACAAAGAAGATACGATAAAGAATAATGTTCCATCCTCATCGTAATCGTGTGGGTTAAAAAAATAGAGAGATTATGCATGATATCACACTTTACAGAGAGACACGCAGAAAACATCTATCTGTCTCTCAAATAAAGAATACGATATGCGAACTTTGCGAATATATTAAAAAACATGTTCATGTTCAAATTGTTAACCAAGAAACAAGAAGCATTGACAAGGATTGAAAGTTGTTTAAAAAAACAAAACATAAAAAACTTTAATTTAAAAAATGAAAACCATAAAAAAAAGTTTAGTCAAATAAAAGAATTACTCGATTATGCTAAAGAATATTACGAACGAGATCACTACAAAAATATCAAAAAATGGTTATTGATGCAAGAACATAGAAAGAATAAATTCGATAATAATTATTTTTAAAAAGATGTACTATGGTATTGTAAAGCCTGCGAACCATACAGCAATGACGAAAATGAAGAATTCAAGAATATAAAAAGTTCAAACAAATGTTTAGAAGATATGGTTTTAAAATGTAAATATTTCAAAAACAAAACAGGAGGTGCGCATCGGAGTTGCAGGCGTTGAGTTGTGGCTACTTTCTTCATGCACTCTCTATTGAAAATCAGTAATGTCATCGTGTTAAACTCAAAATTCGTAAAAATTGACGAGCTCAAAATTTGTAAAAATGGGTTAATTATGGCCCATAACTCTGTAATGAGAAATCGGACCGGGTCAGTTTTCGAACTCGCCTGAGATATTATAGCAAAAGACTTGTATGGCAAACATTAGCCAAATTGGAGGACGTTTGTATAAGTTATAGCGCTAACTAATGAATTCAAAAATAGTTAAATCGGAGAACGTTTGTTCAAGTTATTGCACTAATGAGCTCAAAATTTGTAAAAAGTGATGAATTAAGGCCTATAACGCTGTAACAAAAATTGGGTCGGACCAGTTTTCGAACGCACTTGAGAAATTATTGCAAAAGGCCTGAATGGCAAATATTAGTCAAATCAGAGAACGTTTTTTTCAAGTTATTGCGCTAATGAGCTCAAAAATTGTAAAAAATGACGAATTAAGGTAACTCTGTAAACGAAAATTAGGCCGGGCCAGTATTCGAACTCACTTGAGATATTATGGCAAAAGGCCTGTATGGCAAATATTAATTAGACGAATCGGAGAACGTTTATTCAAGCTATTGCACTAACGAGCCCAAAATTTATAAATATTGACTAATTAAGGGCCATAACTCTGTACGGAAAAATCGGTCCAAGCAAAATTTTCGAACTTGTTCCAGATATTATTGCAAAAGACCTGTATGGCAAATATTAGTCAAATCGAAGAACGTTTGTTCAAGTTATTGAACTAACGAGCTCAAAATTTATAAATATTGACTAATTAAGGACCATAACGCTGTAAAGAAAATCGTGCCAGGTCAGCTTTCGAAATTGTTCGAGATATTATTGCAAAAGACCTGTATGGCAAATATTAGTCAAATTGAAGAACGTTTGTTCCAGTTATTGCACTAAATAGGCTCAACATTTGTAAAAATTGACAAATTAAGGGCCATAACATTGTAACGAAAAATCAGGCCTGGCCAGTTTTCGAACTTGTTCGAGATATTATTGCAAAAGACCTGTATGGCTAATATTAGTCAAAGCGCAGAACGTTTGTTCAAGTTATTGCGCTAACAGTGCGAGGACGCCGTAACGCCCACCTGGACGCTCACCCGCTCGCTCGCCCGCCAGCCCCGACGCACCGACCGTCGCCAAACCATAGATCTCGATTGTGAACACAACTCGACCAAACATAATCACAAATTCTGTTGGTTATGTTATTTTTACGAAAACGCAGACGACGTGTCAAATCCCAGAGAGTTGAAATCAGAGAATAATGAAAGTGTCAATGACACTGTAGCTCAACTTGTCAAGACAAAGACATGTACATGTATAGCATGTGACACAGCAATGACAAACATCTAGATAATGACCTGATAACAAAGGTACATATAAAGTATTGTAACGGTCTGTACATAAATACTGACCGTTGCCTGTAACAAATGTATAGGTAAAGTATTGTAAAGGTGGGTGACAGTCAGATGCTAAACTAGAAAAAAATCTTTGAGTCCCAGAGTGGGTCTGACTGAACCCCAAAACATTTGTTCTCATAGCACAGTGATAACAAAGGCACCCCAAAACACACTCATTCCTGTCCCAAGGTGAAAACAAAGGTACCCAAGAAGTTTCGTGAAGATCAGTTCACAAATATGAGCTGTGTAGAAGTTGTGACAAAAAACTGATTGGACCTAATTTCGGTACAAAATGGCCACTGGCAGCCATCTTGAATTTTGGACTGCACCCAGAAACACTCGTTCTCGTCCCAAGGTGATAACAAAGGTACCCAAGAAGTTTTGTGAAGATCGGTTCATAAATACAGCCTCTGGCCCGAGCCGTATTGACATGTGCACTTACAGTGTATAAGTAGCACTGAATAAATCAAAGCTCATCTAATTTGCATAATTTCTGCACGAGAAAAAAAAACCCGTACTATATGTGATGTATTCCATGTTACTAAACATTCATACAAAAATTTATTCAAATCAGAACTTTCATACAGAAGTTCTGTACAAAAGACTGATTGCACTAATTTTGGTACAAAATGGCTGCTGGTGGCCATCTTGAATTTCGGACCACACCCAAAAACACTCGTTCTCATCCCACGGTAATAACAAAGGTACCCAAGAAATTTCGTAAAGATCGGTTCATAAATACGGCCTCTAGCCTAAGCCGTATAGAAGTTGTGTACAAAAAACTGATTAGACCTAATTTCGGTACAAAATGGCCCCTGGCAGCCATCTTGAATTTTGGACCGCACCCAAAAACACTCGTTCTCATCCCACGGTGATAACAAAGGTACCCAAGAAATTTCGTAAAGATCGGTTCATAAATACGGCCTCTAGCCTAAGCCGTATAGAAGTTGTGTATAAAAAACTGATTAGACCTAATTTCGGTACAAAATGGCCACTGGCAGCCATCTTGAATTTTGGACCGCACCCAGAAACACTCGTTCTCGTTCCAAGGTGATAACAAAGGTACCCAAGACGTTTCGTGAAGATCGGTTCATAAATACAGACTCTAGCCCGAGCCGTATTGACATGTGTACTTACTGTGTGTAAGTAGCACTGAAAAAATCAAAGTTCATCTAATTTGCATAATTTCTGCACGAGAAAAAAACCCGTACTATATGTGATGTATCCCATGGTACTAAACATTCACACAAAACATTATTCAAATCAGCGCTTTTATATGGAAGTTCTGTGCAAAAATCTGATTGCACCAAATTTTGTACAAAATGGCTGCCATCGGCCATCTTGAATTTCGGACCGGACCCAAAAACACTCGTTCTCGTCCCACGGTGATAACAAAGGTACCCAAGGAGTTTCGTAAAGATCGGTTCATAAATACGGCCTCTAGCCTGAGCCGTATTGGCATTTGCACTTACAGTGCTGAAAGTAACACCATAATTTCTGCACGAGAAAAAAACCCGTACTATATGTGATGTATCCCATGGTACTAAACATTCACACAAAACATTATTCAAATCAGCGCTTTTATATGGAAGTTCTGTACAAAAAACAGATTTCTGCATCGTCGGTACAAAATGGTGGCCGGCAGCCATCTTGAATTTCGGACCGCACCCCAAAACACTCGTCCTCGTCCCATGGTCATAACAAAGGTACCCAAGAAGTTTTGTAAAGATCGGTTCATAAATACGGCCTCTAGCCCGAGCCGTATCCAATTGTTGACGGACAGACGGACGACGGGCCATGGCATAAGCTCAAATTTGGCTTCGCCAAAGTTGAGCTAAAAATCTGATGATCTTCGACGATCTGTCGTTGGAGAAACATAATCGATGTGAACCTTATTATGTTGCGGGACGTCACAGCTGCGTGGATTGTTTCTGTCTCAAAATTATTTCGGACTACCTTGATTTACCATAAGAGAGAGCACGGATCTCTTGTGTCTGTTTCATCAAGATCTCAAGAATTCCAATCACATCTATAATGACCACCTATCCAACGACATAAGCAAACAAGAATTCGGGAAATTTTGCGAGGTGGTGTGGGATCGAGGATCTTATAATTCTGAGGTCATCGATTGGACAAGTTGCAAATATGATGGAAAATATAGGAACGGATTCAATGACTTTCATATTCTGATATACTAAAAAAAGAAAAGAAATTTAAAAAATATATATATGTATATGAGAATTAATTTTTTTTTAAATGTTACACGAAATGTTGGAAAAGATAGCCGAGAACACGTTACGGAACACCTTACAAAACGTTCTTTTTTGATCATGCTGAGTGACAGCAAGCCCCGTAGTAGTATGTCTCGGGCTTTTGAGGACCCATTTGGGGGATCTCATCGGGGGATCTCATTTGACGTCATGTCACGTGACGTAGCGGCGCCATGTTGTGTTGTCATGGTAACCCGCGTGAGCGGCCATGTTGTGACGTCATCTCCATAGTGATACGTGGTGTTAGTGCACATGCGCAGCGCGTGTTGTTAGGGTGACACGTGTTTCCGTCGTCCATTTTGTATACTGGAGGCCGCCATCTTGGTTTCTATGGTAGCACGTGACTGCTATGTTACCTAAGGCCCACAATAGGACAGGGGTATGTTCGGAGGGTATGTTCGATTGAATCGGAGTATTTTCTGATTTTTCAAGGTCCTCATAACCTCAAAATTCAATGAGGGTATGAGGAATAATAAATGAGGACTCATTGAGGGCTTTTACATAGCCCTCATGGCCTCATACGACAAAAAAGGGACTCCATAGCCACAGGTGTTTTGCAAAAACTGGGATTCCATGGGATATGGCCACTGGATATAGTCTTTTGTTATATAGAAGGGAGATAACCCTGCATACAGATTATGGGAAATCAAGCAACCTGATTGGTTAGTTATAATCTAGATAAATGAAACAACAAGAGTACTTGGAATAGGGTCAGAACTAACAAGAATAGACCAGAAATTGCTAAATATAGTAATAATAAGTAAAGCTGTTCCAATTAATAGGCTCTTCTATGCCACTGGAGTATACTCTAGAATAAACGAACAGGCCTAGGTAAACGTAAACTATTGCATATATAGATAGAAACAGAGAATTCTGAAAGAAATCGAAATAATACAAGTTGTCGGGTTGTTTGTGGTAATTATCCAGGGAAGTCGTTCCAGAAAATACTCTTCTACAATCGAACACACCCTCAAAACATACCACGTCCTATTGCAGAAAAACTGGGTAACGTAGCAATCACGTGCTACCATAGAAACCAAGATGGCGGCCTCCAGTATACAAAATGGACGACGGAAACACGTATCACCCTAACAACACGCGCTGCGCATGCGCACTAACACCACGTATCATTATGGGGATGACGTCACAATATGGCCGCTCACGCGGGTTACCATGACAATACAACATGCCGCCACTAAGTCACGTGACATGACGTCACTTCCGGGGTCATCCAAATGGGTCCTGTCCGGGTACATGACATACTACTCCCCGTTTCACTGAGAAATTAATCCGTCACTGGAATTGAAAAAGAAGAGATACAAAATGGTATTGGTGAATCTCGAAACGTACAATTCATTTCCCAACACCACGGAGATGAATAATGCGTTCAAATATTCTCCTGACAATGGGAATGAGTTGGCGCAAGAATCCAAAATGGAGTTACGACATAGCCAATCTTATTGATTTCAGCGAGATGAGGATGAAGCTAAACGGCCGTGGATCCATTAACATGGTGGAAAATAGATGCTTTGTGAAAGATACAAGACATGGGCGCTAGTTATCGAGTGGATTTTAAGGCAGATTATACTTTTGAAAGATTGTTAGAATTAGACCGAATGTGTATCAAAGTCACGCAATGTCAGACAACGTTGAAAATCATGATTTCCATCGTCGATAGCATTCTGGCGAACGTGTTCATCATCACTGAAAGTTTTGTCAATGGTAGCATTGAGCCAATGATCTATTCTTTTTTTACAGATACTAGCCTGGGCTACAAGATCATAGAACAACCTAGAAATTTAGTCTGGTTGCCCGTGTCATTAGATACCAAGTATAGCATCGAAATCACTTTGGTAGATCAAAATGGTGAATTAGCAGATCTTCGAGAAATTGTGATGATATCATATGATTTCATGACAGGTTTACTGGGTTTAATAGCCCCCACGTGGGCAATCAGGATTAAGTGCCTTTCCCAAGGCCACAATGCAGTTACACCTGGAGGCGATCAAACCATGGACCTTTTGGACAGAAGTCCAATGCTGTAACCTATGAGACGCCATTCTCCATAAAGTTAAAAAATAGAATTAAAAAAGTAAACTTAAATTAAAAACAAACTGGAATTAAGAAGTGAAAACATATATCCAAAAATATTGAGAGGAGAAGCGAATGAAATTTGCGGGAATCAAATCAATAAGATTTATGTGGAATTGATGACCGAACCAGACAGACGAGTGCTTCACATAAAATTAGGGGGCTGCGAATATTCGAAATTCGATTCAAAATTAGATTCGAACTTCATTATTCGATTCGATTCGATTCGAACATAGTAATTCGAATGTGTTCGAATCGACGATTGTTTGAAATGGTCCTACTTTTATCATAAACTCGCTCGGAAACCCTCAGATTTCCCATATTTATCACCCGTTGAAATTGATGAATTAAAGCGCGTATATTAATAACAACGCGATCTGGATCCATCATATGTTATACGTTATTTTGTCGCAAATGTCCCGTTGGTACACTCAAGTAATCACTAGATCAATGCATAACTTCGATCAATACTGTGTTCCGTTTTTTTTTCGTGAGTAGACAGGCGGTTACAATACATCAAAGGTTTTTTGCCGACACTGGTCTGCGAATAAACTGTGGCAATGTAGATTACGCAGAGAAGAGTGCAAGTCAGTCAAACGGTAATTTCAAAGCGATGCCGGCAACTCACTGAACTATGTTGTTCACCAATAAGCACGTGAATGCTTTGGTAAGGATTCGATCATTTGCTAGCCTGAATCGAGCGTCATTCTGTTCTGTGGAATTATACTCTTTAGAACGTTGTGTGACTTCATTCTTCAATATGGCATCAAACCAGCCTCAATCCGCGGTCCACAAATATTTTATGCACCATAAACTCGCAGAGACTTACACGTGTATTGAGTGCAATGTTGTGTATAAAGCACACTCAACTGGCACGACGACACCGCTATGGAACCACCTTCTCAAGAAACACCCGGCGTTGCACGCACAAGCTATTTCAGCGAAGGCAAGAGAGGCTAAGAAGCGTCCACATGCTACAGCATCTACCAGTGAGGCTGTGCAGTGCAGTAAACGCCAGACAAGTTTGGCAGCATTCACAAGGAGAACATTACACCCCGACCTTAAGCGGAAATACGATGCTGCAGTGTTGAGTTTTGTGGTTGCGGATGGGAGACCATTTGAAGCAGCAGCTGGTCGCGGACTGAAGCATTTGTGTGCAGTCTTGACTGACAACTCCTACATCCCACCTCATCCGACCACCCTTTCGCGAAATCTGGGCGATATGAGAGAGAAAAGCGAAGCCAAGCTGTGTCAGTTAATCAAAGATCAGGCAGGACATGGCCGGATTTCAATAACTTTTGATCATTGGAAGGCAGACAACGGTTCAAATTTTCTCGTCCTTACAATACATTTCATCGATCATGAATGGCTTTTATCCTCTCGATGTTTGTCAGTGACGAGTCTCGAGGACATTGACGCTGACCATACTGCACTCGCCACAGAGGCCATAGTGCGCGATCAACTGGAAAAGTATGGAATAGCACTTCACCAAATATTTTTCGCCACTACGGACACAACCAATACTATGCCCTGTACCACTCGTGGATTGGGTATATACTGGCATGGGTGTGCGGCACACAAGTTGCAATTATGCATTAATTCCTCGCTCACTGTCCAACCGATGATCAAAAACCTTATAAATGACGTTCACAGAATTGCCGCCTTTTTCCACTCATCAACTACAGGACTACATGTCTTACACAAACATCAAGTGGACATGGGACTTCCAGAATCGGACCCCCCAATGGACGTTACGACCCGATTCAATAGCACATGCACGCTCCTAAACTGGACAGAGGTCAACAATGGCCCCATTGCCCGTGCACTTGTCGAGTGCCAAGAGAAGAAGCGATGCGCTAATCCACCGCCGGCATCCCTCTCGATGCAACTCTGTTCTACCAGAGAATCTGTGTTGCCTCTTCTTAAGCCATTGTCTGAAGCAACCACTGTCCTGAGTGCCGATAGTGTAATAAGTGTATCAATGGTCAGGCGGTGCATCATGACTCTGTTGAAAAAGCTCAGGGCAAATACAGCTCGTGGTGCAAAGTCATTCCGCGACAGCCTGATCACTCAGTTGGAAGACAGATTTGACTTAAACCAGGATTACCTCCTCACGGCAACTTATCTGGACCCACGCTTCAAGACAACCATTAAAGATGACGATGAGCTAAAAACCGTCGAGTCTTATATTCAGATGCTTCAGCAGTATCAAGTTGAGCCCACCAAAACACAAGACGTCCACACTGAAACAGATGCTCCATGTCAACAAACGGTTCCATATAAATCAAGCCAGCCAAAGTCTAAAAGTCTATTAGATGATATGTTCGATGAGATTTCCAGTGAAGAAGTGCAACCGCAAAATCTGAGTGTAAATGACAAGGTTAAAGCAGAAATGAGTCGGTATTCTGCTCTTCCTATTAGCGATAGAAGTACAGACCCACTTAGATTCTGGCAAGAACAGGAAGCCCGTTTGCCATGTCTACGTTCTGCAGCGAAGGATATTCTTTCAATACAGGCTACCAACTGCGCATCAGAAAGGGTCAATTCTGTAGGTTCGTCTGTAGTGACTGATCAACGTCATGGCTTGAGCAACCACAATGTCGCCACGCTGATATGGGCGAGTAAAAACAGTGACCTGCTTGGCTTGAAATTCGCGTGATGGTGATCGGACACTGATGGCCGAATAACTCAATAAAAATACGAATACCGGCCACTGAGTTGATACGATATTATATTACGATACTCACTCGCTGCACGGCTGCTGCGGCTGCATGTCATGTGATTAAACATCTGTATTGTTGAGATAGAAATAATACTGAACATAACATTCATGTTCAGTATTATTTCTATCTCAACAATACGGATGTTTAATTATATCCATTAAACAATTCGACAATTAAGTTACATAACTTACCTTGACAGTTCGTCAGTTGGATGCAATTTCGGTTTCTGTACATCTGAACCATGAAAATGGCATAATTCGATTTCAATCTAAATCATTTGTCTTTTTATTAACACTGCACGGCTGCTGCGGCTGCATGTCATGTGATTAAACATCCGTATTGTTGAGATAGAAATAATACTGAACATGACAGTCATGTTCAGTATTATTTCTATCTCAACAATACGAATGTTTAATCATATCCATTAAACAATTCGACAATTAAGTTACATAACTTACCTTGACAGTTCGTCAGTTGGATGCAATTTCAGTTTCTGTACATCTGAACCATGAAAATGGCATAATTCGATTTCAATATAAATCATTTGTCTTCTTATTAGTTGCCACCTGTTAGTGTGTTAGTAGAATTTGGGGTTATAACGGCACCTTAACGCCAGGATTTTGAAATTCTCATCAGCCCGATACATATGCCATATCATGGCTGGGGTCCAGACTCCAGACGTGTCAAACGACAAACGAATAGACATTTTTTTCCTGGTGTAGCGTACGATGGTTATTTCTGAGTAACATGCGGAGGATTATTCCCACGAGGCATTAACGAATGGGAATAACCTCGTATTGCACGAAAAATAAACACCCTAGGCTACTACAGGAATGTGAATTATGGTGTTTATTATATTCTTCGACCTTTTTCTATGATCAGTTCGAACATGTACAGCGAGCATATAAAAAGGAAGTTATCCGAGGAGAAAAATTCCGCCCGACATCGTATTTCTTAACGACGAAATTCGATTCGCGTTTCGATTCGAAATTCGATTCGATTGTGCAAATTCGATTCGAAATTCGATTCGACGAAAATTTGTGATTCGCAGGGCCCTACTTTTATAGGATACTTATCTGAGGATACTATATAGGCTGTACATATCCCTGTAGGTCTCTTGCTGGCCGTTAGTACTATTAATCCACCTGATTCTTTATGTTACCCTATGACTGGTATAGGTAGTATGCAATGCTAGGCATAGGGGTATTGTGGGTAGGGGTACTGCGTGGTAGTTTAGAACGGTGCTATAGTATGGCGGTATATACACCTATAGGCCCCTGTTAGTGCTTGGTACTATTAACCAACCGATTGCTTTGTTTTATTATATGGCTGGTATATGTAGTACTTATGGTAGACTAGTGATTTTGTGGGGGTGGGGGTAATGCTTGGTAGTTTAGAACGGTAGTATAGCATAGGCTGTACATATCCCTGTAAGTCTCTTGCTGGCCCTTGGTACTACTGATCCATCAGGTGCTTCATATTATTGAGCGGTATTCTGGGGGTGGGGACAATGCTTGGTAATACAGAACGGCAGCAGAGTATGGTTGGTATATTCCCCTATGGGTCCCATCCTAACCGTTCATAGCATTAACCTACCAAATGCTTTGTATCATCCTGTTACTGGTAAGGTGGTACGTAATACCAGTAGTTCCTACCTTATTCCGAGTACTCTTGTTTCATTTATCTAGTTCATTTATATAAATTATAATTAACCAATTAGATTGCTTGATTTCCCATAACCTGTATGCAGGGTTATCTCCCTTCTGTATGGTAAAAACCTATATCAATGGCAATATCCCCGGCACCCCAATTTCGGCACCCCTTTTTTGAAAAAACATATGGCCTTCGGCACCCTTTTTCTCTGAAATGAGGATAAGAGTCGTATTAAAAATCCCTCATTTAGGGATTTTTAATACGACTCTTATTCTCATTTCAGAAAAAAGGGGTGCCGAAGGTCATATGCTTTTCAAAAAAGGGGTGCCGAAATTGGGGTGCCTTCTGGAGAATCCCTTTTTTCTGAAATGAGGATAAGAGTCGTAGTAAATTATACCTCATTGAGGGATTTTTCAAGGTCCTCATAACCTCAAAATTCAATGAGGGTATGAGGAATAATAAATGAGGACTCATTGAGGGCTTTTACATAGCCCTCATGGCCTCATACGACAAAAAAGGGACTCCATAGCCACAGGTGTTTTGCAAAAACTGGGATTCCATGGGATATGGCCACTGGATATAGTCTTTTGTTATATAGAAGGGAGATAACCCTGCATACAGATTATGGGAAATCAAGCAACCTGATTGGTTAGTTATAATCTAGATAAATGAAACAACAAGAGTACTTGGAATAGGGTCAGAACTAACAAGAATTGACCAGAAATTGCTAAATATAGTAATAACAAGTAAAGCTGTTCCAATTAATAGGCTCTTCTATGCTACTGGAGTATACTCTAGAATAAACGAACAGGCCTAGGTAAACGTAAACTATTGCATATATAGATAGAAACAGAGAATTCTGAAAGAATTCGAAATAATACAAGTTGTCGGGTTGTTTGTGGTAATTATCCAGGGAAGTCGTTCCAGAAAATACTCTTCTACAATCGAACACACCCTCAAAACATACCCCGTCCTATTGCAGAAAAACTGGGTAACGTAGCAATCACGTGCTACCACAGAAACCAAGATGGCGGCCTCCAGTATACAAAATGGACGATGGAAACACGTATCACCCTAACAACACGCGCTGCGCATGCGCACTAACACCACGTATCATTATGGGGATGACGTCACAATATGGCCGCTCATGCGGGTTACCATGACAATACAACATGGCGCCACTAAGTCACGTGACATGACGTCACTTCCGGGGTCATCCAAATGGGTCCTGTCCGGGTACATGACATACTACTCCCCGTTTCACTGAGAAATTAATCCGTCACTGGAATTGAAAAAGAAGAGATACAAAATGGTATTGGTGAATCTCGAAACGTACAATTCATTTCCCAACACCACGGAGATGAATAATGTGTTCAAATATTCTCCTGACAATGGGAATGAGTTGGCGCAAGAATCCAAAATGGAGTTACGACATAGCCAATCTTAATGATTTCAGCGAGATGAGGATGAAGCTAAACGGCCGTGGATCCATTAACATGGTGGAAAATAGATGCTTTGTGAAAGATACAAGACATGGGCGCTAGTTATCGAGTGGATTTTAAGGCAGATTATACTTTTGAAAGATTGTTAGAATTAGACCGAATGTGTATCAAAGTCACGCAATGTCAGACAACGTTGAAAATCATGATTTCCATCGTCGATAGCATTCTGGCGAACGTGTTCATCATCACTGAAAGTTTTGTCAATGGTAGCACTGAGCCAATGATCTATTCTTTTTTTACAGATACTAGTCTGGGCTACAAGATCATAGAACAACCTAGAAATTTAGTCTGGTTGCCCGTGTCATCAGATACCAAGTATAGCATCGAAATCACTTTGGTAGATCAAAATGGCGAATTAGCAGATCTTCGAGAAATTGTGATGATATGTAGGGCCCTGCGAATCACAAATTTTCGTCGAATCGAATTTCGAATCGAATTTG
This sequence comes from Pictodentalium vernedei, assembly GCA_031216915.1. NCBI lineage: Eukaryota > Metazoa > Mollusca > Scaphopoda > Dentaliida > Dentaliidae > Pictodentalium > Pictodentalium vernedei. The sequence continues at coordinate 199,387,914 of CM062296.1, read as the reverse complement.
CACAATCGAATCGAATTTCGAATCGAATTTCGAATCGAAACGCGAATCGAATTTCGTCGTTAAGAAATACGATGTCGGGCGGAATTTTTCTCCTCGGATAACTTCCTTTTTATATGCTCGCTGTACATGTTCGAACTGATCATAGAAAAAGGTCGAAGAATATAATAAACACCATAATTCACATTCCTGTAGTAGCCTAGGGTGTTTATTTTTCGTGCAATACGAGGTTATTCCCATTCGTTAATGCCGCGTGGGAATAATCCTCCGCATGTTACTCAGAAATAACCATCGTACGCTACACCAGGAAAAAAATGTCTATTCGTTTGTCGTTTCACACGTCTGGAGTCTGGACCCCAGCCATGATATGGCATATGTATCGGGCTGATGAGAATTTCAAAATCCTGGCGTTAAGGTGCCGTTATAACCCCAAATTCTACTAACACACTAACAGGTGGCAACTAATAAGAAGACAAATGATTTATATTGAAATCGAATTATGCCATTTTCATGGTTCAGATGTACAGAAACTGAAATTGCATCCAACTGACGAACTGTCAAGGTAAGTTATGTAACTTAATTGTCGAATTGTTTAATGGATATGATTAAACATTCGTATTGTTGAGATAGAAATAATACTGAACATGACTGTCATGTTCAGTATTATTTCTATCTCAACAATACGGATGTTTAATCACATGACATGCAGCCGCAGCAGCCGTGCAGTCGTTAATAAAAAGACAAATGATTCAGATTGAAATCGAATTATGCCATTTTCGTGGTTCAGATGTACAGAAACCGAAATTGCATCCAACTGACGAACTGTCAAGGTAAGTTATGTAACTTAATTGTCGAATTGTTTAATGGATATAATTAAACATCCGTATTGTTGAGATAGAAATAATACTGAACATGACTGTTATGTTCAGTATTATTTCTATCTCAACAATACAGATGTTTAATCACATGACATGCAGCCGCAGCAGCCGTGCAGCGAGTGAGTATCGTAATATAATATCGTATCAACTCAGTGGCCGGGATTCGTATTTTTATTGAGTTATTCGGCCATCAGTGTCCGATCACCATCACGCGAATTTCAAGCCAAGCAGGTCACTGTTTTTACTCGCCCATATCAGCGTGGCGACATTGTGGTTGCTCAAGCCATGACGTTGATCAGTCACTACAGACGAACCTACAGAATTGACCCTTTCTGATGCGCAGTTGGTAGCCTGTATTGAAAGAATATCCTTCGCTGCAGAACGTAGACATGGCAAACGGGCTTCCTGTTCTTGCCAGAATCTAAGTGGGTCTGTACTTCTATCGCTAATAGGAAGAGCAGAATACCGACTCATTTCTGCTTTAACCTTGTCATTTACACTCAGATTTTGCGGTTGCACTTCTTCACTGGAAATCTCATCGAACATATCATCTAATAGACTTTTAGACTTTGGCTGGCTTGATTTATATGGAACCGTTTGTTGACATGGAGCATCTGTTTCAGTGTGGACGTCTTGTGTTTTGGTGGGCTCAACTTGATACTGCTGAAGCATCTGAATATAAGACTCGACGGTTTTAGCTCATCGTCATCTTTAATGGTTGTCTTGAAGCGTGGGTCCAGATAAGTTGCCGTGAGGAGGTAATCCTGGTTTAAGTCAAATCTGTCTTCCAACTGAGTGATCAGGCTGTCGCGGAAGGACTTTGCACCACGAGCTGTATTTGCCCTGAGCTTTTTCAACAGAGTCATGATGCACCGCCTGACCATTGATACACTTATTACACTATCGGCACTCAGGACAGTGGTTGCTTCAGACAATGGCTTAAGAAGAGGCAAAACAGATTCTCTGGTAGAACAGAGTTGCATCGAGAGGGATGCCGGCGGTGGATTAGCGCATCGCTTCTTCTCTTGGCACTCGACAAGTGCACGGGCAATGGGGCCATTGTTAACCTCTGTCCAGTTTAGGAGCGTGCATGTGCTATTGAATCGGGTCGTAACGTCCATTGGGGGGTCCGATTCTGGAAGTCCCATGTCCACTTGATGTTTGTGTAAGACATGTAGTCCTGTAGTTGATGAGTGGAAAAAGGCGGCAATTCTGTGAACGTCATTTATAAGGTTTTTGATCATCGGTTGGGCAGTGAGCGAGGAATTAATGCATAATTGCAACTTGTGTGCCGCACACCCATGCCAGTATATACCCAATCCACGAGTGGTACAGGGCATAGTATTGGTTGTGTCCGTAGTGGCGAAAAATATTTGGTGAAGTGCTATTCCATACTTTTCCAGTTGATCGCGCACTATGGCCTCTGTGGCGAGTGCAGTATGGTCAGCGTCAATGTCCTCGAGACTCGTCGCTGACAAACATCGAGAGGATAAAAGCCATTCATGATCGATGAAATGTATTGTAAAGACGAGAAAATTTGAACCGTTGTCTGCCTTCCAATGATCAAAAGTTATTGAAATCCGGCCATGTCCTGCCTGATCTTTGATTAACTGACACAGCTTGGATTCGCTTTTCTCTCTCATATCGCCCAGATTTCGCGAAAGGGTGGCCGGGTGAGGTGGGATGTAGGAGTTGTCAGTCAAGACTGCACACAAATGCTTCAGTCCGCGACCAGCTGCTGCTTCAAATGGTCTCCCATCCGCAACCACAAAACTCAACACTGCAGCATCGTATTTCCGCTTAAGGTCGGGGTGTAATGTTCTCCTTGTGAATGCTGCCAAACTTGTCTGGCGTTTACTGCACTGCACAGCCTCACTGGTAGATGCTGTAGCATGTAGACGCTTCTTAGCCTCTCTAGCCTTCGCTGAAATAGCTTGTGCGTGCAACGCCGGGTGTTTCTTGAGAAGGTGGTTCCATAGGGATGTCGTCGTGCCAGTTGAGTGTGCTTTATACACAACATTGCACTCTATACACGTGTAAGTCTCTGCGAGTTTATGGTGCATAATATATTTGTGGACCGCGGATTGAGGCTGGTTTGATGCCATATTGAAGAATGAAGTCACACAACGTTCTAAAGAGTATAATTCCACAGAACAGAATGACGCTCGATTCAGGCTAGCAAATGATCGAATCCTTACCAAAGCATTCACGTGCTTATTGGTGAACAACATAGTTCAGTGAGTTGTCGGCATCGCTTTGAAATTACCGTTTGACTGACTTGCACTCTTCTCTGCGTAATCTACATTGCCACAATTTATTCGCAGACCAGTGTCGGCAAAAAACCTTTGATGTATTGTAACCGCCTGTCTACTCACGAACAAAAAAAACGGAACACAGTATTGATCGAAGTTATGCATTGATCTAGTGATTACTTGAGTGTACCAACAGGACATTTGCGACAAAATAACGTATAACATATGATGGATCCAGATCGCGTTGTTATTAATATACGCGCTTTAATTCATCAATTTCAACGGGTGATAAATATGGGAAATCTGAGGGTTTCCGAGCGAGTTTATGATAAAAGTAGGACCATTTCAAACAATCGTCGATTCGAACACATTCGAATTACTATGTTCGAATCGAATCGAATAATGAAGTTCGAATCTAATTTTGAATCGAATTTCTTTTATCCTCTCGATGTTTGTCAGTGACGAGTCTCGAGGACATTGACGCTGACCATACTGCACTCGCCACAGAGGCTATAGTGCGCGATCAACTGGAAAAGTATGGAATAGCACTTCACCAAATATTTTTCGCCACTACGGACACAACCAATACTATGCCCTGTACCACTCGTGGATTGGGTATATACTGGCATGGGTGTGCGGCACACAAGTTGCAATTATGCATTAATTCCTCGCTCACTGTCCAACCGATGATCAAAAACCTTATAAATGACGTTCACAGAATTGCCGCCTTTTTCCACTCATCAACTACAGGACTACATGCCTTACACAAACATCAAGTGGACATGGGACTTCCAGAATCGGACCCCCCCCCCCCCCCCCCCCCCCAATGGACGTTACGACCCGATTCAATAGCACATGCACGCTCCTAAACTGGACAGAGGTCAACAATGGCCCCATTGCCCGTGCACTTGTCGAGTGCCAAGAGAAGAAGCGATGCGCTAATCTACCGCCGGCACCCCTCTCGATGCAACTCTGTTCTACCAGAGAATCTGTTTTGCCTCTTCTTAAGCCATTGTCTGAAGCAACCAGTGTCCTGAGTGCCGATAGTGCAATAAGTGTATCAATGGTCAGGCGGTGCATCATGACTCTGTTGAAAAAGCTCAGGGAAAATACAGCTCGTGGTGCAAAGTCATTCCGCGACAGCCTGATCACTCAGTTGGAAGACAGATTTGACTTAAACCAGGATTACCTCCTCACGGCAACTTATCTGGACCCACGCTTCAAGACAACCATTAAAGATGACGATGAGCTAAAAACCGTCGAGTCTTATATTCAGATGCTTCAGCAGTATCACGTTGAGCATGTAGAGCCCACCAAAACACAAGACGTCCACACTGAAATAGATGTTCCATGTCAACAAACGGTTCCAAATAAATCAAGCCAGCCAAAGTCTAAAAGTCTATTAGATGATATGTTCGATGAGATTTTCAGTGAAGAAGTGCAACCGCAAAATCTGAGTGTAAATGACAAGGTTAAAGCAGAAATGAGTCGGTATTCTGCTCTTCCTATTAGCGATAGAAGTACAGACCCACTTAGATTCTGGCAAGAACAGGAAGCCCGTTTGCCATGTCTACGTTCTGCAGCGAAGGATATTCTTTCAATACAGGCTACCAACTGCGCATCAGAAAGGGTCAATTCTGTAGGTTCGTCTGTAGTGACTGATCAACGTCATGGCTTGAGCAACCACAATGTCGCCACGCTGATATGGGCGAGTAAAAACAGTGACCTGCTTGGCTTGAAATTCGCGTGATGGTGATCGGACACTGATGGCCGAATAACTCAATAAAAATACGAATACCGGCCACTGAGTTGATACGATATTATATTACGATACTCACTCGCTGCACGGCTGCTGCATGTCATGTGATTAAACATCCGTATTGTTGAGATAGAAATAATACTGAACATAACAGTCATGTTCAGTATTATTTCTATCTCAACAATACGGATGTTTAATCATATCCATTAAACAATTCGACAATTAAGTTACATAACTTACCTTGACAGTTCGTCAGATGGATGCAATTTCAGTTTCTGTACATCTGAACCATGAAAATGGCATAATTCGATTTCAATATAAATCATTTGTCTTCTTATTAACGGCTGTACGGCTGCACGGCTGCACGGCTGCTGCGGCTGCATGTCATGTGATTAAACATCCGTATTGTTGAGATAGAAATAATACTGAACATGACAGTCATGTTCAGTATTATTTCTATCTCAACAATACGGATGTTAAATAATATCAATTAAACAATTCGACAATTAAGTTACCTAACTTACCTTGACAGTTCGTCAGTTGGATGCAATTTCGGTTTCTGTACATCTGAACCATGAAAATGGCATAATTCGATTTCAATCTAAATCATTCGTCTTTTTATTAACGGCTGCACGGCTGCTGCGGCTGCATGTCATGTGATTAAACATCCGTATTGTTGAGATAGAAATAATACTGAACATGACAGTCATGTTCAGTATTATTTCTATCTCAACAATACGAATGTTTAATCATATCCATTAAACAATTCGACAATTAAGTTACATAACTTACCTTGACAGTTCGTCAGTTGGATGCAATTTCAGTTTCTGTACATCTGAACCATGAAAATGGCATAATTCGATTTCAATATAAATCATTTGTCTTCTTATTAGTTGCCACCTGTTAGTGTGTTAGTAGAATTTGGGGTTATAACGGCACCTTAACGCCAGGATTTTGAAATTCTCATCAGCCCGATACATATGCCATATCATGGCTGGGGTCCAGACTCCAGACGTGTCAAACGACAAACGAATAGACATTTTTTTCCTGGTGTAGCGTACGATGGTTATTTCTGAGTAACATGCGGAGGATTATTCCCACGAGGCATTAACGAATGGGAATAACCTTCTCGTATTGCACGAGAAATAAACACCCTAGGCTACTACAGGAATGTGAATTATGGTGTTTATTATATTCTTCAACCTTTTTTCTATGATCAGTTCGAACATGTACAGCGAGCATATAAAAAGGAAGTTATCCGAGGAGAAAAATTCCGCCCGACATCGTATTTCTTAACGACGAAATTCGATTCGCGTTTCGATTCGAAATGCGATTCGATTATGCAAATTCGATTCGAAATTCGATTCGACGAAAATTTGTGATTCGCAGGGCCCTACTTTTATAGGATACTTATCTGAGGATACTATATAGGCTGTACATATCCCTGTAGGTCTCTTGCTGGCCGTTAGTACTATTAATCCACCTGATTCTTTATGTTATTTAAAATAAAATTGAAAAAAATGTATTGCATAAAATGAAAGATGTCTACAGACATCGATAAGATGCGAATAGTTCAACTAACAAGAGGCCCCAATGAGGCCAAATCGCTCACCTGCCAAACTGGTTCAAAAAAGTATATTAGTCATGGTTCATCAACACTACAGAGAAATGAAGTCATAAAATTATTCATAATTCTAGTGTCCATGTCAGATGATTATTATTATAGGTCTTCCTGACTAATTCCAATTATATCAGCTGTAGACAAGCACTGCCAAACTTCCAAGGGTTGTTATGTCACTGCATTTTGAAAGGTATATTTTATGGCAAAACACCAAGGAATGGATTTGAACAACCTTCAACCTAATCCACCCCCCCCCCCCCCACCACCCGCGTAGAGAACCCATATATTAAGCCAGGGACTCGAACTGAACAAACTTGAATCTGATCTCCCTAGAGATGTTGTATATCAAATATGAAAGGGTTCTGACTGGAGGATCTGAAGAAGATTTATAAAGAAATATCCTCATATTGCACTAAGGTAAAATTCGGGCTGTTAACCCAGAGACTCGAGTTGAACAAACTTGAATCTGACTCCCCCACCCCCACCATCACCCCCCCCCCCCCCCCCCCCCTCCTTAGATGTTAAATGCCAAATATTAAAGATTCTAACTGATGGTTCTGGAGAAAATTTTTTTTAATTTTTAAAACAATTTATAGGTGCTATCAGAGAAATGCCCTTTGTGGTGCCCCCTGTGGGCATGGCAACTTAATTTGAACAAACGTGAATTGACAAGCAATAAGGAACATGAATATAAAATTTGGTTCCATTCGTCCCAGTGGTTTATGAGGAGAAATCGATAATGGAAAGTTCATGCCAGACGGTCAGATGGGTGGCGGACAGAAAGTGATCACTTAAGCTCCCTCTGACTTTCAGTCATGTGAGCAAAAAATAAAGTCCTTCGAGGCATCTATAAGGTTTGTGCTTTGACAAAAACTCAATTTGCAAAGAAATGTGGAGGCTTGGTCAACAGACTCATCAATAATCTTCCTTTCGAAATGCATCTGCCTGGGGAGGGGGGGGGGGGGCATGAGTTCACGGAACCTGATATTAAATTGAACAAGAAATCAAATCCAGACCTGACATCGTAATCGTGGTGTAAACCCGTCGACAGAGTGGCTCAAACAGCCTACAGTCACAGTCTCTGTTGCGCAAAATATCCTGATACTAAAATGTAAAATAACCTGTACAATAAGATGCTGAAAAAAAGATTTTAAACGGGGGGGGCACGTCCCGGGGCAATGAACCATGATACTATGAAAGCATCTCCCACAATCCCACAAACAATCGTCATTCCAAATTTCATTGAGAGCTGCAAACCCCAGAGATATGAAGCGAAAAGATAGACAAATTGGCTGTTTTACGAGACAAGCACCAAAATTATTTTCTTTGTTTTACAGGAAGGTAATTATGAAGGCCAGAAACACCCTTTACTAAAGTCTAGTGATGATCGGACCATCCACATAAGAGATGTAGAACAAAGACATAATGCCACATGTGGGGAGGTGATTTGCATGTATTTTCTTTGTTTTACTGTGGGGACATGACTCACTTAAAAGCTTTTCCCATAAACAGTCTTCATTCCAAATTTCATTGAAATCTGATAACCCAAACCTTATAAAACAAAGACATGCCACATGTGGGTAGGTGATTTGCATGTATATTCTTTGTTTTACTGCAGGGACTTGACTCATTTGAAAGCCTTTCCAATAAACAATATTCATTCTGAAGTTCATTGAAATCTGATAACCCAAACCTGAAATATGAGGAAAACAGGCAAAAAATTGGTTATTTTACGAGACAAACAGCGAATTTTCAAGTTAAAAGGGGGGGGGGGGGGGGGGGAAGGATAAGTCTAAAAAGTGAAAAATAAAAAATATTATTAGAGACTCATTTGAAAGCCTTTCCCATAAACAATTTTTGTTCCAGATTTCATTGAGATCCAATGACCCAAACCTGAGATACGATGCAAACAGACAAAAGATAGCCTATTTTTGTATATTCAAAAGGCCATAACTCACAGAAAAAATATTCCAACAGCAAAACGGTGCTTAAAGGTCTCATGATGGTGAACATCTATATGAAATTTCATTGAAATCTGAGCAGTAATGTTGAAGTTTTAATGTGAACAGACATTTGATTTCAGATGGCCAGACGTACGGACGGACGCAGTCTAATACACCCCACTTTTTTAAAAAAAGTGGGGTATAAAACTTATACAACCCCAGAGTGAGAGAGAAATCTGAACGACTGACACTCCAGTAAGATAATCGGTACAAAACATCGATTTGGAATGGGAAATGAAAAAAAAGAAAGAATAAAAAAGAATTCACCAATGCAGTATCAAACAAATTACACAAACCTGTAGTGCATAAATTTTGCAAAAGAAGCGTATTCGTACTGGGATTGGATTGCATAGTGGCTGATCTGGTAAAAAAAAATTCGAGATGCAACGGAGGTATGAAATATGGACTGACAGTCATATTCGTGTTTTTGAAATATGGATGGGTGAGAAATTGAGAATGAGCGTGGCAGAAGCTTTGGAGAGTCTTATCACTTTATGAGTGGACAAAGGTCAACAGTTTGACAGTGTTTATGTTCATCGACATTTATTCCATTGAATATGAAGTGAATTGCCGGATCAAACGATGGAACAGAATCATGATGGAAAAATGCAGATATTTCATGGCCACCTAAACTTAGAGATATATGGATGTTCTAGGATTTGGCTGATGATTATAATGACACTCAACATTATTCAACTAATGTGACACCCACAAAACCTTGCTATCCACAAAATGAAACAAAAGTTTGTAGGAATCTCCAACTAACGTGATTAATGATGATAAGAAAATCACTGAAATTCGCAGTGAGCAATCGAGAGAGAATTTACAAATGGAAGCAGCATTTCAAAAAGGTTACGCAACTAGATTGACTGTCAGAGTTTGAGTGCTCTGCACCGATCTCATCATATATGAGATAAAAGCACTTGAAGGTTTCACGAACAACAATTGCAAAAGACCCTTTTTTATAAAGAAAAACATTTTTTGTCCACGATATATATATAAATAAAATAAAGGAACAAATATTAATAATATTAATTTAATAATTAAAATTGAAAAAAAAACTGATGAACATATTAGACTTAATCCTTTACCTAACGTAACGGTCAAAACCGGCCAGTGCTATTCACAAAAATCGTCAATTAATTTTCATTAGTTTTTTTCATTTTTTGTCTCAAAAACATAGATTATGACCCTCTTTGGAACGAGTTCGACGAGCTTGTTCCAAAGAGGTGTCATAACCTATGTTTTTGAGAATTTAAAAAAATAGTTTTTCAAGAATTTAGGTGGCAGGTGTTGTCTGCTTTTCATGTTAGGTAAAGGGTTAACAGAAAGGTACAGTAAAAAACGAAAGTATCGAAAGCAGAAAGCACATGAATATGAACCTGTGAAGGGAACCAATCTCATTAATGTGGGCGAGATAAGATTCGAATCAATATCAAAAGCAAGATTATCTTCATTCATCCTAGCAAAACTTATCGAGTGGTACAAGGATGATTGACAAAAGTGGTTGGTACCAAATTTGCCAACGATGACGTCGACACTTTAGCCAATAATGATATAATGCATCTATTCAGTAATATAAAATACCTACTTTCATTTCAGTCAAGCCATAAAGATGTTGAGACTCTTTAAATATCCCAACGATTTTTCCAGATATAAAGGGCTCAATTAACTGTGGGTGAAAGATACCACCTGCAATGCGAGCGTCGACGAGAGTGTGAGCAAGAGACAGAAACACATCATTCAAACCTCGGATCACAAATGAGTGTTTTCGTTCAGGATACCTCTGAAACATATTTTCAGATTCACGGAAGATTATAATAAAATCCTGTATTCAAACCCAACCTCCCACTAGTCCATAAGGGAGATAATACCATTATGAGCGGATACTGGAAGAGAGATTCTGAGCAAGATATTGTGGTTCATGTCACATGTCAAACCAGTCGACAGCAAAAGCTTTAAACTCTACAAGACCATCAAATCGAAAGCTCTTACCCATGGGATTCAGAATGAGACAGTGCGATACTGTGAACATTCCCAAAATTAAACATTTCAATAGAAGATGATAAAATCTTTCGAAATAGGCGTCTTCAGTCATAGTTGGCTTTCAAGCTGACAGGATGGTTCGCCTGCGGCCTCTTGTTTTATCCTTCCGCGCTGGCACTCGTACCATATCGATTAACCCATTCAAATGCGTGTGTCATTCTGTGTTTCTTACATGCCTATAAATATTGTTTCCGTTGGTTGAGGTACGAATTAAACGGAAACAACTTTCTCCATGGTCGGGGCCGGCTCATCGGCTGTTTCGCGGTTTGGGTATCAGGGGTGATAACTCGGGTGTTATACTCGATTGGATCATCAAGGGTGATTATCCAAGTTCTGATACGGGTATTTGAATGACGTCAGTTTCATCTTGGGGCGATACGGCGGTTGCCGCAGACATTTTTTCCTACTACCGACGGGTAGTTTCTTGGCTTTCCTGTTCACATGTATTCTTTATTTTCAGGTTGTTTGATGTTATGACGGTTACCTGTTTCTAGCATCTGCGATGATGTAGATGTTTATCACGGGGACTGGATGATCAGTTTCGGGCTGACGAGCCTTTAGAATAGTTTTTTGTGTATTCGTTGAGAGAACTGGTGTTTTCTGGTGTAAATGTTTTGAACTGGGCTGACGAGCCTTGATAATACGGAGCGTGGTGTTATCGCAGATTTGATGGTGTACATGTGTATGTTTTAATAAAACGAGCATCTTGCCGTATCGCCAGGTAACCTAACACGATATTGTGTTGTTGTTGAAATTGGCCCGCCGATGGTTATGGAGAAAACAATTATTAGAAGGAAACTCAGCAATTGATTTGACAACTATCAACAAAAGGAACACATTTTATCGCCTACCAAATTTGCGAGGGGAGCCTGTGTGACTCTTTCGTTCCCAGAGTTCCAATGTGTCCTATGCACCTACTGGCACATAGAACACATTGGAACTCAGGGGACGATTTTCAGCTATCGCTAGCAATTCAAACTGTAATTGCGTTGCACGATTAGAAGAAAATTCCAGTGAAATTTCGCTTCTATTTAAAAATAGTCCGTCAACGATTTCCGTTCCGCACACCTGTGCGGAACAGATTTTTATTTTCCGCATGGTTTAGTGTTGCTGTAGATGGGGATTACATGGAACAGGCGTGTAATAAAGAATCTATCCCTATTCGATCATTTGAATGTGGAGAAACATACATACGATGCTCAATGTCATGCGATATCTGACCATAGATTATAATACCGCTTTCAAGAACGACTTTTGTAGGATGTACTGCAATGCCATAGGTTTCACAGTTTGGATGAATTGATAAGCAGTCCTAATATCCGTCTCAGAAAATACAAGACGCTCTCTATCTCCCATATATCTACTACGTCACCAAACAGAGTGAGAAACTCAATAGCTTTTTCTACATTCAGATCAAGATGCAGTTCGGTAGAAATGTGCCTGGGTGAATGGAAACTTTTGCTGTCATTTCCGACAGACTGTTATCATTTCAATCAAGTGGAAATACAATGTCAGTCATTCGGTAAATAATATATAAAAAATATAATCATAAGAATATTTTTATTTAATGCAAAACAAAATAAGAAATAATATTCTTTTATTTGATAAAAATGCACAAAAAAGGTTTGAACACATTAACATTCGACACATTTTTTTTTTTTTTTTGTTTGAAAATTTATACTGTAATTCCATTTTTTTCTTTTAATACTTTTGTCAAAGGCCAACATTATTATTTTTTCAATTAGATCTTCAAAGGATCGCATTCGATCAACAGAGACACTACAAAACTTGCAGCTTCGGGAATAGACAAAACAAGTCTTGAAATTAATTCTCTCTCACAGTTTTTTTAAATTAATTCTCTCTCTCAGTTTGACTCCTAACAGCATGATGAAAATTTTGGAAGTAAAATACTGATTCTCCAACTTCGCAGAGTCACTAATTTCATTTTCTGCACCATTCTCCATGATATTGACTGCTCTGTTCGTGGTGTAGGTAGAAGCCAAACGCATTTGAAGGATCCCTCCTCAATTCATCCGATATTGTCATCAATTCTTCACAACCAAAATTAGAGTGTATGTATCCATCATGTGTATGGGATCTAGAGATTTGTGATTTGATGGCCTCCCATATCTAGCGAACCTTCCATCTTATTGACAGGTCCCCAGACTTTAGTGTCATCCACATAGTCTCTGCTGATGGCACTTGATTCAAATACTGGTTCACCTCAAGACCGAATAGTCTGTGACCGCCCATGTTGATTGTGAACTCCATCATTCCTCCCGATTTTTTGTTCTGATATAAATAGTCCACATGCTTTTTTGAGATAAGTCTGAGATTTTGACAGGGTAGAATTGACATACCATTTATTGGCCACCACAACAGATCCACATTCTAAATTCTAAATTTTTAATAGATTAATGATCTTGTCCAATCTGACATACAAGTTGGTCTTCAGTTCATTCTTGGCCATCGCCTCGACTATCTTTCTTTCTGTAGAATATCTTAGATACTGCATCTTTGGGATCCATGGGGTTGGCCAGATTTGATATCTTCTTCAAATTTGCATTCACTTCAGAATTCATAACTTTATTCATGTAACAATCCCTCAGATACTTAGTGAAATGCGTGTGTGAGTTATCAGCATTGTGTTTCGTGACCGCATTGGTCGGTTCTTTGGGAATGATGACTTTCACTAATCCGACATTAAGGCTAGATCAACATTCATGTTTCTATCTGCGTAATTATCCCTCAAGTGTCTCTCAAACTCTATGTGTTTTTTGTCTGATTTTTCAGTTGCAGAATCCCCGAGATCTGTCTTTTCGGTAAGATAAAAAGCTTCTGAAATTTCGTGTTCAACGGTTCTTGTCGAGGTTCTTATCACTCGATGAAATGATCATCCAAGTAAGCCAAAAATATACCAGTACCGCCACTGACAGAGCTAGTGGTCTTTTCCTTTTTGCAACTTCCCTTTTTCCAAATTTATCGACTGGAATGTTTTTCTTCTTAGTTTATGAAATCTAAGAGATTTTTTTTCTATTTTTTAAAAAAAAAAATAATATATTAAAACCTTTTTTTAATTTAATGTAAATTATTGATGATGTCTTGAAAATGTGTCCCAAAGACCATCTCTTGAGAATGTACAGACACAAGCGTCTGAGGCTGTACTCAGTTCATATTGCAATGAACAGACAATATCATATTCCTTATTTCAAAAGGTAGTGCGATCCCATAACTAACGAAATAATTTTTTTTTTTTGTATTATTTTCAAACTTTGCCACCTAGTGAGTATCCTCACCTACGAAAGTGTCTAGATTCAAAATTCCACATTTGTATTCTCACAGATGACCCCTGCCAGGTAATCCATCTCAAGAAAAGACACCTTCAAAGTGTAATGCTTTGACCACTTCTAACAAATCTATATTATATAAGGGTTCATAAAGGTAACACTATAAATTATTGTGATGAATTGACGGTAACATGGTCTGAGGTTTGCGGCTCAGGGCTTATGTTCAAACAAGATGCGAAGCGTCGAGGTTGAACATATGCACCGAGCCGCAAACCTCAGACCATGTTACCGTCAATTTATCACAATAACGTATATGTTCCAATACGACCCTACCCACAGCCCAAAACTTGCATCGTGAAACACGAGAGGCTTATTTATTGAACTTGTGATCGTTAAAGGTTGCCTTATTCGAGGCAACTTTTAAAGATCACAAGTTTAGTATATAAACCTCTCGTGTACCCCATGACAGCAGTGAATAAATAATCAGTAAATCTTCGGTCAAATCGTAAATTTGTTTGTAATTTAAACAACACTTCATTTAGAACACTGTCTGCTTTCCATGCGAAAAGTTTAGAAAAATGAAGCGGCTTGCTAGTCACTTTGTGGATGAAACAATTACGAAACGGGTGACGTCATTTCAAAGTTTTCACGTTGTGACATCAGATGGTAACATTTGCTACTGGAGACGTAAATATAAAAGAAACTATGCCAGCTCTCGTCCCATCAGAGTGCGAGGATTTTATTGGAACAAAACACCTTCTTCTGATATGTTCACAACCTTCTTTTCTTCTCTCTTTTTCATTTAATTTTATTTACTGTTATCTTCTCGATTTTCTGTTTCATATTTTCTTCATGCACGTTTTCCATTTCCGTATCCTTATCAATTTGCTACGGTCCATAGTTGCCTAAATTTTCTTGATTTTGAGGAATCCATGTAACTTCTCCATCTGGTAATACGATTCTCTTGTCATCGTCAGCCGATAAGGAAATTTATTCACTATCTCTATGTAGATGTTGTGGTATTGTGTTTATCGCTTTGAATCAAGGCCATCAATCTGTGGATCGACTGACCTTCGAAAAGACATTTTTTGTACTGTAGAATACATTTCTTTTGACATGTATACATTTCTTGATGGTTTCTCCTCCTCCTCATTTGGTGGTGTAAGTATACAGTTTTGATTTCAAACCCACGAATTCTGTAATTTGTCTTCCTCCAGGTTTGTCTTTGAATTTCTCAGGTACCTTTTAATTTGCTGCCGATAAAACTCTTGATTCGTGATTGGTGGGATAATTGTTCATGTCGCGCCATTCCAAAATGTCTGCAGATATGTCCTTGTAAAAATCTGCCATCTCCATCACATAAGCTTAATTATCAGTGCTGGCTTTTGAAGCATCATATTTTTTCTTGACGTTTTCATAACAGAATCGATACATCAAGATCTTGCTGAAATCTAGCATGCATGGTCCCAAATAAGATGATTTGTCAAATTCAAATGTGTCTTTTTCATGCACATCACCATTCACCACTAGAGTTTCATAGAAGATGCTTCGATGCTGGTAATTGGGGTTTGCTGTCAGTTCTGTTCCTGATGGTTTCCACCAATTTTCCGTACACATAATTATTCATAATTTCGAAAAATCCTTCTCGAACCCAGTCTTGGTCAGCGTTTTCAAGCGGGTGTTGTGATCTATGTAATTTTTTATCCAATCTTCCCAACTGAATCTGATGACACAATGTATATCGACTAATCACAAACTGTAATCTGAGTATATTTTCAGATTTTTGCTGTAGACCATGTATTTACATTTATCGTTTAAATTTGGAATGAGCCTTATCCGCCCCATTCACTTCTAGCTGTTCAGGTGTCAGTGGATAATCATTGTGCTCATTGTGTAATTCCCCCAGATAATCTAGATCCACTTCTAAAAGACATGGATAGTCTCTCTTCTTTTCAGTCTCTCCCCATTTCATCACTCATTCAACATTCCAGTCGGTAATGGATGATTCATAGCGCAACTGATTCAATTAGTAGCATCTAAATTCCCTATGAATTTACTCAGTTCAATGGAATCGAATTGTTCCATGCTGGGATTATCTGTTCTCTAGTATCTATGAGATATGGTGGATACTCCACCTCTGACAACTTTTATGAACATGAGCTACGTATCCCCACTGGATAGTGATTCCAGTTGGATTTCAGTCAGTTTCAGCAGAGCATCCCAGCCCAGCCTGGGAGCTGTGTAATAACAAGCCAACTCTAGTTCCTAATATCGTCGCCTGAGTGCTAGAATGTTCTATGTCCCATAGGCGGCGAATATTATGTGGAACAAACTTTTTGAAAGGTTTCAAACATGTTGGTCAGGAGAAGCACATCGGTGTTCAGCTTTCCATCGAGATAATTTCTCATTGTTTGCATTTCAGTAACGTCCACACTTTTGTAGCATGCTCATAATCAATGTCAGAAATGTGAGCATTGTATAATCTTGAATAATATTATTCTGTGTCAGCGAATAAGATTTCGTCGAATCTTTCTGAACCGCCCATGTAATTGTACTCGTTTCTGAAGTGTTCAGTCATGATTTTAAATTCCTCCTTCACTTAATTGCCACTCGGCTTTTCGAGACTGGTAGACAGGAATTTAAAACTGTCTATGAAACGTATTTCTTGCTTGACCTCACCTTATTTTCCTTTCAACGTCTGTTCATCTATTTTTTGATCATATCCATGACCATCCTTTTCATGGAAGAAATGTTTTTGCTGTTCGTGATAGAGTAGATATTTCCCATGCTACAGCCAAGATTCCTCAAGAACACGTCTGTCATAACCCGACAGATTGTGAAATATCAATGGCAAAAAACTTGACATCTTGTTAATATAAATTACAATTACCGTGTGCAGCAGCTCGAAATAAATTTCGCGGTGTAGTGATCATGAGTTTTCACTTTCTCGTGTTTGGGTTTTATATTTTTGGTGAAGCATTGTCTGCAGATATGACATTTCGTCAGCCCTCTTAAATTCATACTCTTGCGCTCGTATGGTGATCAACTTCTTGGGAGATTTGAGGTTTTCATCTTACCTTTTGTTTTGAGATTTTAAGTCTTCAACGAACAGTTTAGTCATGTTGTTATCATTGCCATCCAAACATTTCATATAAATGAATGAACGAAGGGAAGCTGATCATCGAAAGAACATTTTGTGTAATAAAGCTTTATCATCAGGCTAGCACGAACTCATTTTTACATTCGAAATCAGCATACACCACAACAGGTAATCTCAATCTTCTTGTGTGATGAATAAATTTAATGAAAGTATTGGGCTTGATATTCCAATGGCAATGCATTGATTTCCATTGCAATATTCCTCATGGTGTTCTAATGATTCTTTGCACTTGAATTTATTCCGACAGTCGAAACAAAAGAACATTCTTCTTTATATCTGTTATCCTGAGTCGATAGCAATCGACTAACTCTTAATCCAACAATATGCTGATAGCCATCTTTCAAAATCAACATTAAATTCGTTTTTTTCTCATCATTCTTATGCGAACTCACTCTCACCGAAAATATTTTTCGACTTGAATCATCCTTTCTCATGACGTTTAAGACAATGGTGGGATTTTAATTTTCGAAATGGTCAATGTCTCGTAACAGTGTGGGAAAATTAATTCCCGACTAATCTAAATCTTTATCATAAGTCTCCTTATATTTTGATACTCACCCACGATGATTATGTCCATGACCACCCATTTGAAGCATTTGGCTGTCTTTTTTGTTTTCTACATTGATTATGGCATTTTGTGACATACAAAGTCAGGTAATCTTATATACAATGACATGCGCAGCGGATTGAACTTGTCTATATATCGATCTCTCAGTTAAAAAGTTCTCAAAATATCCAAGTGCTACTCTCGTGTTGATAATTGGCTGGAGATTCTAATATTTGTTTTTTATTTTGTCAAAACTATTGGACACTAGGTAACTTTCCATCACGGTCTAGTTGTGAGATAGGGGTTTTAATTCGAAACGTTCAAAGTGTGTTCAGGTGTTCGGGTAGGGTCTCTACATGTGTAAATGCTTCAGATTTTTAATTCGGACTTATGTAAGATGTTTTTCTTTCTGTGAAGAGACTGGTGTTCTTGTTGATCTTTTCCATTCGAAACTTTAAATTCGGACTTGTGGCACCCATAGCACCACGTTTGTCATTAGACAATCGGTTTCCGGCGAAAGGCTCCCAGGGGGGGGGGGGGGCTCAATTCATAACGCTGAAAGAGTGTTCATATGTTCAGGTAAAGCCTCTAGATGTGCATAAAGATTTGGGATTTTTTATGCGGCCTCATGTGGCGCACATAGCGCAGCTTTTGTCATGAGAGAATCTGTTTCCAGCGAAAAGCTCCTAGAGGTTTTAATTCGAAACGTTGGAAATGTGTTCACATGTCCAGGTGCGGTCTCTAGATGTGTAGAAAGGTTTTTGGATTTTTTATTTGGCCTCATGTGACGCACGTGGCGTAATTTTTGTTGTTAGAGAATCCGTTTCCGGCAAAAGGCTCCTGGAGGCTTTAATTCGAAACGTTGAAAGTGTGTTCATATGTTCAGTTAGGGTTCCCAGATAAGCATAAAGGTTTAGGATTTGTGATTCAGCCTCATGTGGAGCAAATAGCGCCACTTTTATCATTAGACAATCGGTTTCCGTCGAAAGGCTCCCGGGGGCTGAATTCATAACGCTGAAAGTGTGTTCACATGTTCAGGTAGAGCCTCTAGATGTGAATAAGGATTTGGGATTTTTGATTCGGCCTCATGTGGCGCACATAGCACAACTTTTGTCATGAGAGAATCAGTTCCCGGCGAAAGGCTCCTAGAGGTTATAATTCGAAACGCTGGAAATGTGTTTACATATTCAGGTAGGGTCTCTAGATATGCATAAAGGTTTAGGATTTTTGATTCGATCCCATGTGGTGCCAATAGCGGCGTTTTTGTCGATAGAGAATCAGTTTCTGGCGAAAGGTTCCTTGGGTTTTTAATTCGAAACGTTTAAAGTATGTTCATGTATTCATGTAGTGTCTCTAGATGTGCATAAAGGTTTTGTATCTTTTTATCCGGCCTCATCTGGCTACGATGGTTCCACTTTTGTCGTTAGAGAATCGGTTTCCGGCGAAAGGCTATTGGGGTTTTGATTTGGAAATGTTGAAAGTGTTCTCATCTGCTCAGGTAGGGTCTCTATATGTGCATAAAGGTTTCTAATTTCTGATTCACTCCCATGTGGTGCCCATAGTGCCATTTTTGCACTTAGAGATTTGGTTTCCGTCGAAAGGCTCCTTGGGCATTTTAATTTGAAATGTTGAAGGTGTTCATATGTTTAGGCAGGGTCTCTAGATGTGCAAGTTTCAGATTTTTTATTCGGCCCCATGTGGCACCCATAGCGCAACTTTTGTCATTTGAGAATCGGTTTCTGGCGAAAGGCTCCTAGCGGTTTTAATTTGAAACGTTCAAAGTATGTTCATATGTTCAAGTAGAGTCTCTAGATGTGCATGAAGATTTCGGATTTTTGTTCCCGCCTCATGTGGCACCTGCAGTGCTATATTTGACGTTAGAGAATCGGCTTATGGCAAAAGACTCCTAGGGGTTTCAATTAGAAACCTTCAAAGTGTGTTAGTATGTTCACCTAGGGTGTCTTGATGTGCATAAAGATTTGGGATTTCTTTATTCGTCCCAATGTAGTGCCCGCAGTGCCACTTTCGTCATTAGCCAATCAATTCCGTGAAAGGCTCCTAGAGTTTTTAATTCGAAACGTTGAAAGAGTGTTCATATGACCAGTTGGGGCCTCTAGATATGCATAAAGGTTTTGGATTTGTGATCCGGCCACCATAGTGCCACTTTCGTCATAAGAGAATCGGTTTCCGGCGAAATGCTCTTCGGGGTTTTAATTTGAAACGTTGAAAGTGTGTTCATATGTTCAGGTAGGGTCTCTAAATGTACATAAAGGTTTCGGAGTTTTGATTCGGTCCTATGTGGTGCTCCCAGCGCCACTTTTGTTGTTGGGGAATCGGTTTAAACTGTGCTTAAGCTGTGCTCATACTTTCAGGTAGGGTCATTAAGTGTGAAAAAAAGTATAGTGAATTTTGTGTTGACCCTATGCCCTGAACTGTGAAAACAATTGTTGATAATTACAAATTATTTGGGAGCAAAAAGGTGTTGGAATTTTGTATCCAATTCTGTACAACTGCAGTTACACCACTTTTGTTGTTAAATGTGTTCAGTTTCCGGCGAAGGGTCGCAATGGTGTATTATTCGAAATATTTAAAGTGTTTTCATATCTTATGATAGGGTTTAAAGTTTGGATGGAGCATTCCTAATTTCATAAAGCCCCGGAGATAACACTTTGGGTGTATGTGAATTGATTAGTGACCATCGTGATGGCAAATGAAAATGCGCACATTTGCACACAAATGACACCGTTCTAGATTTTTTTAATAGTGTTTTTTTCATATATAGTGAGTCAAAAAGAAAATATGATACACTTCGAGGAGTAATTGTTTTAGTATTTTCGACTTTAATCCCAAACAAATTCTTGTAAATTCATATTTCGAGCCCAGCTGTATGAATTTGCACAATTTCATGTTCTTACTGTTGCCAGCATCACGTCAGGATGTCGCAATTCAGACATGGGGTGAAATGAAAAGTTCACACATGCAGTCAACAGTGTGTATGTCCACCGTTTGCCTCATGAATGGCAAGACATCGACGGCGCATGGACCTGATAAGTCTCTGGATGTCACCCTGTGGTATTGCGTTCCACTCCTGTATTAGAACAATACGTAAATCGCCTAACGTCTGAAAATCATGAAGTCGTACCCGACGGTCCACTTGATCCCAAAGATGCTCGATTGGCGACAAATCTGGCGAAAGTGGGAGCCAGGGAAGAAGTTTGATGCTCTGTTCCTCAAGGAAGTCACGACAGATACGCGCCACGTGACATCGGGCATTATCTTGCTGGAATAACTGCAATTCGACGTTAGCGTTGAACAACGGGACAACAAAAGCGTTAAGAATTTCGTTCCTATATCAATGTCCATTCAGATTACCATCGATGAAGATCAACTGCGTTCGATGGTACAAGGAAATTCCTGCCCAAACCATTACAATACCCTCGCCGAAACGGTCGCATTCCCACACTCAAGCATCAGAAAACCGTTCTCCTCGTCGGCGATACACTCTTGCCCTACGAGCAGCGCGCCGTAGACAAAATCGTGATTCATCACTAAAAAGAACTGTGCTCCAACGCTGCTGAGTCCAGCGAACACGCTGACGTACCCAGTCCATTCTGACGGTACAATGACGCTGGGTAAGGATTGGTCCCTGGTATGGACGCCTACTTCGGATGCCGTGTTCAGTGAGTCTTTTGTGGACAGTTTGTGCACTGATTGATTCTATTGTTAGTTCTACCAGGAGTAATTGCTGCTGTCCTCCTCGCCGGAAGGAAGTGACCCCGCAAGTGAGACGTCCTGTTGTGTCGGTCTTGTGTTGGGATCGTAACTCTTTGTCGACCTGAACGCGGTCGATCGGCAGTAGATCCAGTGGTTCTATACCTTCCAATGAGACGGTAAACAGTGGCCACATTGACTCCAAGCTCATCAGCGAGCTCATCTGGAGGTACCCCAGCCTCATGCAAACCAATGGCACGCAACCTATGATTTTCGGTTAACCTTGGCATTTTTTAAAATGTAGGAAGACAAAAACTAGCGTGTTTTCTCAATAACCCAGGCTCTCTAGCACAACATAACACAAAGCAAATCGTCGGTCACCCATTCAATTTGACATTCTCGGGTAGCTCGCGCTATTTTGAAACCCGTAGCAAAATTGCTTATGGTTGGGTGGACAACAACAGCATGTCATTAAACTCTTTGCACGACTTCTTGTCCACAAACATGCAACTATTATATTTCATCCTTTATGCTATTTTGCACATTTGTTTCTATTATACTTTCTTTTTTGACTCGGTATATGTACAAACAAAACTGAAAAATTGTTTTTAATAATAATATAATGCATCTTTAACAGCATTTATTCGAACCGTCTTTTTTATAATACAGATTTATACCATGTTCGCCTATGTTACTATCTGTGAAAAGCCTGTATGTTAAATTTTAGCTTTTAACCCCATTACAAGTGTAAAGCGTCTACTGGGGTTAACAAACCTTACACCCACAGTAAGAAGCTCATCCATGACGTGACGTGACGTGACGTGACGTAATTCGCAAACTTCGATACATTCACACTTCGCGATGTTTCATTCAAACATACGACAGTTTGAGGTACTATCTACTAAGTGCAATGACTTATTAAGTTTAAAATACCTACAATTAAATATTTAAAATAAAATTTATAAATTGTAAATAATAATTTGACTGAAAAAGCAAGGCAAATTCAATAAACTTTGACGATGTGTCTAGCTGTCAATCAAGCATTCACGTGCAGCCGGTAGTACTGCCCACCGGCTCAGTCAGATGTAAACACAACAAACCAGTGTGTTTGCGATAGAAAGTGTCATTTTTTCTCCATTTTAAGTGACAAAGTCGATTATTTATTGAGAGTATGCTATAAAACAAATAGGTACTAGGACCGGTAATCAGACTGAAACCATTCGTAGAATAGGGGGTTTAACCACTCGTCAAGCCGAGTGTTCAAAACCCTTATCCTTCTCATGATTCAAATCTGATTACCGGCCCTAGAACATATTTATTCAATATTTAATTTAGTCATCCAACGAAGATTGTCACGTTTAACGTTTTCCCTCTGTCCTTTAATATCTATGCCTGCTTCAAGCCTCCTTCTTTAAAACTTTGGAAATATTATCTCCAACAAAAAACATATCTAAAATTATTACACGCCTGTTCTACGAAATCCCCATCTACAGCAACACTAAACCATGCAGAAACCGAAAATCTGTTCTGCACATATGTGCGGAACAGAAATCGTTGACGGACTATTTTTAAATAGAAGCGAAATTTCAGTGAAATTTTCTACAAATCGTGCAACGCAATTACAATAGCGATAGCTGAAAATCGTTCCCTGCGTTAGTTGGCACACAGAACACATTGGAACTCAAGTGACGAAACAGTAACACGGGTTCCCCTCACAAATTTAGTTGGCGATAAAATGTGTTCTTTGTGTTGACAGTTATCAAATGAATTGCCGAGAGTCCTTCTAATAATTGTTTTTTATAGACGTGAAGGCGCGTAATAATCACAGAACGACAAACGCGAGTGACTGGGTTAGTCAATATGGCACTTGTGCCATCGCGAAGGATAAAACACGAGACCTGTGGCCTCTCATTCTATCCTTCCGCGCTGGCACTCGTGCCATATCAATTAGCCCATTCACATACGTGTATCGTTCTGTGTATATATGGGACCGACCTGGGAAATTCGGAACGGCTGTGGTCAAATTTTCAGGTGACGTTGAATTAGACGTCACTAAAAAAATAAATGTCTGCCGATTTTCATAAAATTTTAAAAATTTTAGTATGTTGCATAGATAAAAAAAAAACAGAGGTAGCCGTTTTTATTTTTCAATTTATCGCCATTTTTGAAGTTTTTACGTTACCGGTACTTCAAACCTTAGGCTATTTTTCCTCAAATACATGACACTGCTAGTAAACTTCACACACTGTTTTATGGATATTAGAAATTGTGCGATTTTAGATTTTCATTTCAAATTTACGCACCCGATACCAGCGAAGCAGATTTTACATCTTTTTCTATACCTTTCATTTTCAGCTCCAGCCTATAGAAATTTTGGGCATATAATCTATGCAAAAAAAACATATCTAAAATGTGCTGCCATCCTTGAAAATTCAAGTCGTTATGGTTGAGCGCTGAGGTGACATAATAGGGGGGGGGGGGGGTGATAAGGACAAAAACCTTTAAATTTTAGCATGTTGTAGAGCTCAAAAAATGTTTTAGAAATACCTGGGGTTTTTTTTTTGGGGGGGGGGTGGAGGGGGGGACTTATTTGACGCCATTTTGACGTTTTTACGTCACTTCAAAATTTCGTCTATTTTGGAAATATTTCATTAAAAAATCTCCCTTTTGATTCACATAGCTCCCTATTTATACATGACATAGCTAATAGGCTCCATACACTGTTTTTTGATTATTTAAAATTGTGCGGTTCTGTATTTTCATTTCAAATTTATGTACCCTGTGATATGAATTTTAAGGCTTTTCTATACCTTTCTTTTTCAACCTCATTTTCAGCTTCTGCCTGTAGAAATTTTGGGTATATATGTCGGCACAAAAAAATCATATCTAAAGATCTGTTGATGTCCTTGGAAATTCCCAACTGTTATGTCGAACTCTGGGGTGCCATCCTAGAGTGTCATAGGGTCAAAAATTAAAATGCATCAGACTTTTTGGAAATTTTAGTATATCATAGCGATAAAAGAATTAGGAGATAGATATTTTGTTTTTAGCATTAATGCCATTTTGATGTGTTTACGACACTTTGAAGTTTAGCCTATTTTCCACATTCTTCATTAAAAGCCCAGCGCTCGTTAGTCCAATTACACCTTTTTTCGAGATACAGTTATGAAAATTCCCACACATATTTTTGATTATTTCTAGTTGTGAACCTTTATTTTTTCACTTCAAATTGAGACACCCGATGCAAACGATGTCAGTTTATTTATTTTTTCTATACCTTTTCTTTTCAACCTCATTTTGAGCCTTTGCCTTTCGAAATTTTGGAAATATAATCTCCACAAAAAGAATATCTAAAAATCTGGTGCCATACTAGAAAATTTCTAGCCTTTAGGATCGAACTCATTGCGATGTCATAGAGGGTTATTGGGTCAAAAATGAAAATGCGTCCTATTTTTTGGAACGTTTACATTTTGCAGAGCTAAAAGAATAGGAGAAAGTTGTTTTTCAAATTTTTGATTTATTGCCATTTTTGACGTTTTTACATCGCTTCAAAGTTTCGCAATTCTTTAGTTGTTTATTAAAACCCTTTAGCTTTTTAAGGGTTACAAAACTTTTCAGAAGTTCCAAATGCTATGATCGTGCTCGGAAGACTTCCTATAAATAACACTGAACATTTTAAGATTCTGAGTCCTCAAGTTTGGCCACAGTTCACTGCGAACGGACGGCACTGTTATTTGGGTGTGATAAACGCCCGGCTTTCAGGTGGCAGGGAACGACGTGGACGTGTATTCATTGGCTTAGTACATTAAAAGGTAGCATACACCTCCTTGTTGTTGGGCCCACTCAGCGATGGCCGTATCTCGAACTCTGGTGTGACATCAAAGATGGTCATAGGGTCAAACATTAAATGGCGTCAGATTTTTTTGAAATTTTAGTAAGTTATAGAGCTAAACAAAATTATGAAATAGCTGTTTATTTTTCAGTTTATCATTTTTTTTGTGTGTGTGTGTGGGGGGGGGGGGGGGGGGCGCAGTGGCGTTGCGGTAACCGTTCATCACATAGACCGAATTTAAGCAACGTCGAGCCCGGTTAGTCCTCGGATGGGTGACCGTCTGAGCTATCGATTCGGACTCCCGCGTTGTGTCCTTCGGCAAGGCACTTAACCCCGATTGTCCACACGGGGGCATGATGACACCATGTACTAAGGCGTACTGCACGTCGATGGTGCGCATGTCTACAACCAAACTAACCCTGCCTGTGCTGCAGTGCGGAGTTACGATGTTGGGGAGCTGGCAGCCACTCGTCGTTGCCCGGTGGTTCTCTCCGGGTACTCCGGCTTCCTCCACTCGTAAAACTGTCACGGTCATGATTAGCCATTGTGCATAAGTATGTGACCTTAAACTCCAATAAATAAATAAATAAATAAATAAATAAATAATAACGCCATTTTGATGTTTTTACGTCACCTTGAAGTTAGCCTCTTTTCCACATTCTTAATTAAAAACCGAACGTTTGTGATTCAAATTACGTCCTGTTTATATGAGATAGTTAAAAAACCCGTTCACACATATTTATGGCTATTTACAGATGTGCAGCACTATTTCTCCATTTCAAATTAAAGAAACCGGATGCCAGCGATGCCAATTTTACATTTTGTTATTTATTACATGCCTGTTCTATGAAATCCTCATCTACAGCAACACTAAACTATGCGGAAAATGAAAATCTGAACGGAAATCATTGATGGAATATATTTAAATAGAATCGAATTTTCACTGGAGTTTTCTACAAATCGTGCAACGCAATTACAATTTGAAAGGCTAGCGACAGCTGAAAATCACTCCCTGTGTTCCAATGTGTTCTATGTGCCAGTCGGCACCAAGAACACATTGGAACTCAAGGACCGAAATAGTGACACGGGTTCTCCTCGCAAATTTGGTTGGTGATAAAATGTGTTCTTTTTATTGATAGTTGTCAAATGAATTGCTGAGTGTTCTTTTAATAATTGCTTTTATAGACGTGAAGGCATGTAATAAACACAGAACGACACAAGTGTGTGAATGGATTTTTGCACAATGGCTAATCATAACCACAACATGAGTATCAACTCAAGACCAGGGGTGAGCGTTAATAAGCCATGTTGCCCATTTTAGAGAGGGTTTGCACCTCCCGAGCATTGGTAACTAGGTCCTATTTTACCAGTACAACAGAGCCTGTTTACCGCAGTGAACAGGCACTGTTTCACTTCCTGGGGTTCCCGCAGGGAAAAAGGCTTCAAATTTCTTTTTTTAGATTTTAGTATGTCAAAGAGCACGAAAATTAGGAGATAGCTGTGTGTGTGGGGTGTGGGGGGGGGGGGGGGGTAGGGGGGGTGTTTTTCGGTTTTACGGCATTTTGATGTCTTTACGTCACTTTGAAGTTAGTCTATTTTCCACATTCTTAATTAAAAACCCAACGCCCGTGATTCAAATTGCACCCTCTTTATAATCTTATTTTTTAATTCAAATTGATAGACCCGATGCCAGCGATGCAAAGTTTACCTTTTTTGTATACCTTTTACTTTCAACTTCATTTTGAAATTTTGGGAATATAATCTCCACAAAAATCCTTTCTAAAAATACGCTGCCGACATTGGAAATTCTCAAGCAATGTGGTTGAACTCTGGGGTGACGTCATGGAAGGTTATAAGGTCAAAAATAAAAGGCGTCAGATTGCTTTTTAAAATTTTAGTATGTTAAATAACTCAACAATTAGGAGATGGCTGTGGGTTTTTTTTTGTTTGTTTTGTTTTTTTAGGGAGGGGAGGTGGTTAGGTTTACGCAATTTTGACGTTTTTTACGCCACTTGGATGTTTAGCCTATTTTCCACGCTCTCAATTAAAAACTCAAAGCTCGTGAATCTGGTTGCGCCCTCTTCATATGAGGCAAAGTTACGAAACTTGACACACATATTTCTGGTTATTGCAGGTGTGCAGCATTATTTTTCATTTCAAATTGAAATTTCAAACCTGATGCCATCAATGCAAGTTTTACGTTTTATTCTATAACGTTTATTTTCAACCTCATTTTTGTTTTTCGAAATTTTGGAAATATGATCTCCACAAAAAACATATCTAAAGATTTCTGCCGTTCTTGGAAATTCTCAACCGCCATGCACGAACTCTAGGGTGACGCCGTAGAGGGTTATATAGTCAAAATTGAAAGGCGCCCGATTTTTTTATATTTTAGTATGTTATGGAGCTCCAAAATAGGAGATGGCTGAGTTTTTTGGGTTTTTTTTTTTGTTTGTTTTTCGGTTTGGCGCCATTTTGACGTTTTTATGTCACGTCAAAATTTAGTCTATTTTTACTTATTTTATTAAAAACGCTGTCTTCTGATTCATGAAACTCAATATTTATGAACGAGACAGCTACCAAACTTCATACACTCTTTCTACTTATTTGAAATTGCTCACTGTTATTTTTTTTTTCATTTCAAATATATGCCCCCGATTCCAATTTTATACTTTTTTCTCTATCTTTTATTTTAAACCACATTTTCAGCCCCAGTCTTTCGCAATTTTGTGACGGTAAATCCTGCAAAGAAATATATCTAAAAATGTATTGCTGTCCCAGGAAGTATCAACCGTTATGCCCAAACGCTGAGGTGACATCATACGGGGTGCATATGGTAAAAAATTAAGATGCCTCCGATTTTCATAAAATTTTATTATGCTGTACAGCTAAAAGAAATTGGGAGATAGCTGTTTTTTAGTTTTCGATTTATCCCCATGTTTTACGTTTTTACGTCATTTCACTAATTCAGCATTCCTTTCATATTCAGTAAAAACGCTAAGCTTTTTAAGAGTTTAAAGTGTTTTGAAGAGTTCACAATGGTATGACCGCTTTCGGCAGAGTTCATGCAAATCACACTGAAAAATTCGAGAAGTTGGTCCCATAAGTTTGGAAACAGTTTCATGCCAATGGACGTTACTGTTACTCGGGCCTGAGATACGCTATGTTTTCAAGCGACAGGAAACGACGTGGACGCGTTATCTAGCAGCTTAGTGCCTGAAAGGGCAGCATACAAGTTCTCCTCGTTGTTCTGCCCCCTCGGTGATGGGCGTGTTTTGTTGGATGACTTCTGGAAATTAGCTTGTGATTTCAAAATAATCCAGTTTATTATTGCTACCTTCTAATGTCATATTTTTTAAATGAAAATCTTTATCGCAATTATTTAGTTTTGTTTTTTTCATCTAATAACTTTTTAATCTAATAAAAATTCTTTTTATCCTTTATTTTTTAATTTGAAAGAAAAATAAAATGATTACACTTTTTTCTTTTTAATACACACCAATGTTCATATTTGATGTAATCATCTTTTTAATTTTCTTTCAATGACGTCACTATGAACGACCATTTACTATCTTGCTGATGCTCGCAACCGTTGAGAAAATCTCTTAAAGTGTTTGCACCTTAAAATTATTGCACTCTTCGAAATATGCTTGCTTTTTTAACGAAATGCAAAAAAATGACAAGAAAATACAAAAATAATACTGGGGCACTTTTTCTCACCCAAAACGAATGACCGATATCACTATCTGTTGGGTTTTTTTTTTTTTACAAAATTGAAAAACGACCAAAACATACTTACATTTTTCCCTCCACTCACAATGATGTCTCTTCCAAAAGTGGCAAAAAATGTGAAACTGACTCACAGCGAACCTAAAAAATCATGGATGTATCTCTCTCTTATTGGTAAATCAGCAGTGCTATCGTTGCATATCTTCTGTGCCACTTTTCCTCAGTGAAATCTTGTGAACATTTCTATGCCACTGTGTTTTGGGAGCCAAACACCCCTTTTACGGCTACAAATAAGCATTCCCAGAAACGAATTCAAGTTCAGTATAGTGTTTTTCAGCCCATTTTCCAAAATGCATGTGCTCTCCTTCCAAGACTCCAAAGAGAAAGAGAAATCGATTTGATCCAAAGGAAAGTGAAAGAACTGATGACTGAAAGGGTCATTCTCAGTTGTTTGTCGAGGTTTGTTGTCCATAGAATGCGTTTATTATTGTTGGAAAAGTAATATCTTATTGTTTGAGCACGTGGCTCTCCGATTAATCACAGCTTCCAAAACACAAAAAGTACATTTAACACAATAATAGGTGTCACATGCAGAACCATTGATTCCACAAAATTACATGCTGGTAAAGACTTAACTGCCTCCAACATCTATCTGATTGCAACCATTCACCAGATCGACCCCCATTGGTGTATTGAATGAAAAGAGCAATATACTCTCAAAGAACTAAGAAGTCTGTTTTTGAGGTTGTTATTGCCAAATGGATCGCTGCTGTCGAATAGCTAGGAAGACAGCTGATTTTGTGAATGGGAGCGTGGTGGTTCAGTGGTTACGTCATTGAACTTCAAACCGAGAGGTCCACAGTTCGTCCCCCGCCAGGGGTAACTGCATTGTGTCCTTGCGTAAGGCATTTAATCCTGATTGCCCACGTGGGGGCACGGTGGAACTGTGTACTACGGCGTCCTGCACGTCGATGGTGCACCTGTCTTCAACCAATGCTAACTCTGCTTGTGTGGAGTTAGTATATCTGGGAGTCTGACAGCTGCTTGCCTATGCTCAGTGGTTCTCTCTGGGTACTCCGGCTTCCTCCACCCGTAAAACTGTCTGACACAAAGTGACCCTGGCTGTTGGAAGTGTCATCAAACTCCAATAAATAAATAAATTTTGTGAAAAGTAATTATGTTTAGACCAGCAAGAAACTGGCTCTAAACTGGCCAGTAATCATCTTGTTGTCATCAAGAGACACCAGCAATTAATTATGATATTTGTATGCATTGGATTCATCTTATAACAAATAGTATGTTCTCTGGATAACGTAGTGAAGCAGTCCCTAGTTGGCCTACATGCCCTTTCTGGTAATGACTATGCTTCAGATTTCTATTAAAAGATCCAAATGTGTGTTACAAAGTATTGTTGAAAGAAAAAGGTACATTGATGTGTTTTCTGATTTGGCTCCGAGT
Organism: Pictodentalium vernedei; assembly: GCA_031216915.1. Taxonomy (NCBI): domain Eukaryota; kingdom Metazoa; phylum Mollusca; class Scaphopoda; order Dentaliida; family Dentaliidae; genus Pictodentalium; species Pictodentalium vernedei. The sequence goes on along the minus strand of CM062296.1, from coordinate 199,357,634 downwards.
GATCCCACATGCATCTGTGATGAATGTTCTTAAGGAAGACATTTCCAGACTATAATTATGGAAAGCATAGACCACCAATAGTGAATGGAATGCATGTGCAGATGGTTTGAGAGAAGTAATCCAATAACAGCAAAATTGTCAAACTATCACTAATACCACTTCTTATGAGAGCCACACACCACTATGATCTACCTAATCCTGTGTCGGATCTGGTGTCTATCAGGCTATAGCAAAAATGTGCCCCTGTCCTATTGGACTAGGGCTAGGGGGAGGGTCTGATGTTAGTATCATGTGAATGACCAATCCTCTTCCTAAATGATAATTCACAATTTTGGGGACAAAAATGACAAAAGCTACGGTACACATGATGATACTTCATCCAGTTATGACAAGGTTGGTGAATATATCTTGGATAATGACAACATGCATGGATGACGAGGGGGAATTGTATGAAGAATATTTTGATATCTAAAACGTCTGTTTGACTAATTTCAAGTCCATCCTCATTAATTCCATTAATACACATAGATTTCACTCACCACCATCTATTTTCTTGCCCATCCTGCTTTGGAACTATCCATGTTTTTATCTATATTTCTCTTTTGGTAATTTTGACAATGTTTGGCAGGAAAACTTGGTACAAAACTTTTGGCACAAAACTGTATACTTTGGCAGTAAAAGTTTTCATTGCTTGGCTTAAAATCATATTGCCAAGAAAAACTCCAGCTTTTGAATAAATATTACATAATAAAAAGTAAAAGTGATAATCTTTACAAATGAAAGTGTCAATGACACTGTAGCTTAACTTGTGTGTTGTGTTTGATGAAAAGGATAATGTTCAATGTTTATGAAAGGATTATGAAATAAGACAAGAATTGTGATAATTGGGAATATGTTCATTTCTGTTCCCTGTGTGCTATGTTTATGATAAAAATAATATGAGGTGTACACTGTACTAAAGAGCTGAGGGGTGGGTTAATATGACCTCACAGTTAATATATGTGGCCCTCACAGTTAACATATATCAACAAAATTACAATGAAATTATTCCAAAATGAGTCATCCTATCAAGTTACATTAAAATCCCTTCATAAATATGGCCTGTAGACTGTGCTAAAGGTTTTCGGGCTTCGGGCCCCTGTAGCCGTCAGTTTCCCAATTGCGTCCAAAGGGGACGTTCTCATCTAGACATTATATGAAGTCAACCTACCAAGTTACAATGAAATCCCTCCATAAATACGACCTGTAGACTGTGCTAAAGGTTTTCGGGCTTCAGGCACCTGTAGACATCACATTTGACCAACCACGACCAAAAGGGGATGTCATCATCTAGGCATTATATGGAGTTAACCTAACAAGTTACAATGAAATCCTTCCATAAATACGACCTACAGACAAGCTAAAGGTTTTTGGGATCGGGCAGCCATCAAGGCTGAATGATCGTGACCAAAAGGGGACGTTCTCATCTGGACACTATTTGGAGTCATCCTACCAAGCTACAATGAAATCCCTTCATAATTATGACCTGTAGACTGTTCTAAAGGTTTTCGGGCTTTGGGCCCCTGAAGCCGTCACAGTTGCCCACTCGTGTCCAAAAGGGGACGTTCTCATCTAGACATTATATGAAGTCAACCTATCAAGTTACAATGAAATCCCTTCATAAATATGACCTTAGACTGTGCTAAAGGTTTTCGGGCTTCGGGCTCGGGCAGCCATCATGGTTGAATGATCGCAACCAAAGGGGACAATCTCATCTGGGCATCATCTGGAGTGATCCTGCAAAGTTACAATGAAATCCCTTCATAAATATGACCTGTAGATTGTGTTCAAGGTTTTCGGGCTTTGGGCACCTGTAGCCATCACAGTTGACCAATCACGACCAAAAGGGGATGTCATCATCTTGGCATTATATGGAGTCAACCTAACAATGTTACAATGAAATCCTTCTATAAATCTAACCTTTTGCCTATGCTAAAGGTTTTTGGGCTCGGGCACCCATCAAGGCTGAATGATCATGGCCAAAATGGGACGTTCTCATCTTGACATTATTTGGAGTCAACCTACCAAGTTGCAATGAAATCCCTTCATAAATATGACCTGTAGACAGTGCTAAAGGTTTTTGGGCTTCAGGCACCTTTAGCCGTCAAAGTTGCCCAAACATGTCCAAAAGGGGACGTTCTCATCTAGGCATTATATGAAGTGAACCTACCAAGTTACAATGAAATCCCTTCACAAATATGACTTGTAGACTGTGCTTAAGGTTTTCAGGCTTCGGGTTCGGCAGCCATCATGGTTGAATAATCGCAACCAAAGGGGACAATCTCATCTGGGCATCATCTGGAATGATCCTATGAAGTTACAATGAAATCCCTTCATAAATATGGCCTGTAGACTGTGCTCAAGGTTTTTGGGCTTCGGGCACTTGTAGCCAACACAGCTGACCAATTACGACCAAAAGGGGATGTCATCATCTAGGCATTATATGGAGTCAACCTAATAGGTTACAATGAAATCCTTCCATAAATATGACCTTTTACCTATGCTAAAGGTTTTTGGGCTCGGGCACCCACCAAGGCTGAATGATCGCGATCAAAAGGGGACGTTCTCATCTAGACATTATTTGGAGTCATCCTACCAAGTTACAATGAAATCCCCTCATAAATATGACCTGTAGACTGTGCTAAAGGTTTTCGGGCTTCGGGCACCTTTAGCCATCACAGTTGCCCAATCATGTCCAAAAGGGGACGTTCTCATCTAGACATTATATGAAGTTAACCTACCAAGTTACAATGAAATCCCTTCATAAATATGACCTGTAGACTGTGCTAAAGGTTTTCAGGCTTCGGGCTCGGGCAGCCATCATGGGTGAATGATCGCACGTTCTCATCTAGACATTATATGAAGTTAACCTACCAAGTTACAATGAAATCCCTTCATAAATATGACCTGTAGACTGTGCTAAAGGTTTTCGGGCTTCGGGCTCGGGCAGCCATCATGGGTGAATGATCGCAACCATAGGGGACAATCTCATCTGAGCATCATCTGGAGTGATCCTAAGAAGTTACAATGAAATCCCTTCATAAATATGACCTGTAGACTGTGCTCAAGGTTTTCGGGCTTCTGGCACTTGTAGCCATCACAACTGACCAATCACGACCGAAAGGGGATGTCATCATCTAGGCATTATATGGAGTCAACCTAACAGGTTACAATGAAATCCTTCCATAAATATGACCTTTTGCCTATGCTAAAGGTTTTTGGGCTCGGGCACCCATCAAGGCTGCATGATCGCGATCAAAATGGGACGTTCTCATCTAGACATTATTTGGAGTCATCCTGCCAAGTTACAATGAAATTGTTTCATAAATATGACCTCTATACTGTGCTAAAGGTTTTCGGGCTTCGGGCTCCTGTAGCCGTCACAGTTTCCCAATCACGTCCAAAGGGGGACTTTCTCATCTAGACATTGTATGAAGTCAACCCACCAAGTTACAATGAAATTCCTCAATAAATATGACCAGTAGACTGTGCTAACGGTTTTTGGGTTTTGGCTCGGGCAGTCGTCACGGTTGGCAGATCATGCCCAAACGGGGAAATTCGTATCTAGACATCATAAGGAGTCATCCTACCAAGTTACAATGAAATCCCTCCACATTAAACATGACCTGCAGACTGTGCTAAAAGTTTTTGGGTTTCGGGCTTGGGCAGCCATCACGGTCAATAGATCATGCCCAAAAGGGGACGTTCTCATCTAGGCACTATACAGAGGCATCCTACCAAGTTACAATGAAATCCCTTCATAAATACGACCTGTAGACTGTGCTAATGGTTTTCGGGTTTTGGGCTTGGGCAGCCATACCGGTTGCCCGATCGCGACCAAAAGGGGACGTTCTCATCTAGACATGACCCCAAACCTGCATATGAAATTTTGTGATGATCAGACAAGAACTGCGGGGTGTAGCCCGTGCTAAAGGAAAATGTGAACAGACGTCACAGACTCACAGACTAACAGACTTCCGCACGCGTGATGACAATAGCTTATCTTGACTATGTCAAGTTAAGCTAAAAATGAATTGGGTGATATCGCTCATGCCTTATTTTTAAAGGTTGGGGGTGGGGTTAGGGTACATGTTTGAGGATCAGACAGAATATCAGTGATTAATGGTCGCTGTCATATTGCCACTATACCAAGGGTCACATAAACTCCAATAGTGCAGGCAGATTATGTTTAGACATAGAGCTACACAAAAATAGATGTGAAACGATGAAAATCTCAATGCAATCTCAGTTACTCATGTCACATCCATGCATACATAAAATAAATCTGTCAGAAATGTTTGATCAGTTTGTCAGCTTCACATAACTATAGCATCATGAATATCACACAGTATTCCCACAAAACATCATATGTAGAGTAGCTGTTGATAAAGAGGAAGAGGCAGTGTGGTTTGGTGAGTGTCATTAACACAGAGGCACTCTCCCATAAATTGTTACAAGGCAAATCCTAACAGATAAAATAATATCACTTGAAAGATAATATGAAGCACGTCCACAGAATATGAAGCCTTTAAATTGTGGTACTGGCACTTCAAAATAAAACCCAAATATGGGCTTCCAGCACTCTACCAGTTAAAAACATGTCAGAAAAGGGCCCTAGAAAATCATTCTGCACCTACCAGTTCCTGAAACTAGAATGAATTTGCAACAAAAATAGGATAGCAGCATAACTTCCCTCTCCAAATGACACCTTTGTGACTTCCTGACCCCAACTATGAGAGATGAGACAGATCAGTGAAGGCATTTATGATTTAATGGATGGATGGAAGGGATGGATGGATGGATGGATTAGAGATCAGGAGCATAAAAATGAATATTTTCAATTGATTTATCTTTTTGTGTGATGCGAGGTATCCAAAAAGTTTAATATGTGCAGGATCCTCTTCATGTTGAGTTTGATATTTCTGGTGCATGTAGAAAAGCACCAACACCAGTCTCTGCAACAAATGTCATGAACAAATGAATTTTTTACCTGAACACAGCCTGTTACCTGAGTAACTGTGGAAAAGGGCATCAAATGAGAATAAGTTTATCACAGATAAATATATGTAATACATGGTAGATTTGTAAGGCAAGTCTAATCCAATTCTGAGTCATTGTCTTCTAGAACTGACCCCTAAAAACAAAGAACAGATATTAGCAAAATGAGTGATGCCAAACACTTCTAACTGCTTCAATTTCAAATTATTTTGTGAATACTAAAAGCATGACCCTGCTTTTTCAGGCCCATCCAAATTCACACCTTGTAATCACATGAATTTATGATGAAGTAGACTTCCAGGCACCTGGCTAAAATACTTGCTCAGTTCAGAAACTTGCTATAAAAACCATTAAATTTCATACTGTAATTCAATGGGTATTACCAACAAATCATCAGCAATACGTCTGGTGAAAGCAAAGAAAGCATAGGCAAAGTTTCAGGTGATGGACTTCTGGGTTGAACCAGGTGGTCCACTAGACGAAATAATTTATTTATTTATTGGTGTTTAAGGTCACATATTTCTGCATAATGGATAATCATGGCCGTAACATGTTTATGAAGTCAAGTTTAGAGAATCGTTTATACCCATGTTGCCCACTTCTGACGACCTCCATCTCAAGCATTGTTATATTTTCAAGACTTTACAAGGAGCTCAAGATGAGAAATTCAACAATTTTTAAGGATGTTCCAGGGGTAAAAATAAGGAAGCTCCACAATCTAATGGATGATTCTCATTCTGATTCTGTATAAGGCTGAGAGAAAAAGTGAAATGGTTCAAGTATCCTAATATTTATGAGCTCTTGGCAAGTTAAATCTATTTAAAACAATATCTGAAAATTCTTACAGTGACAAGTGTTAAATACAAATATTCCTCCTATTGCACTAAGTTAAAGTTTGAGTTCCCATGAGGAGCCCAAATATGACCGCAGGGACTTGATTTGAACAAACTTGAATCTGACCCACCCTACGGAGGCTATACATGTACCTATCATCAAAAGATTCTGACTGGTGGATCTGAAGAATAAGATTTTTTAAAAACTGTTCCTCATATTGCACTAAATTAAAATTCAGGTCCTCATAGAGAGCCCAAATATGAACCCAGGGACTTGGTTTGGACAAACGTTGATCTGACCTCCCTAATGATACTTTATAGTAAATATCAAAAGATTCTGTCTGATGGATCTGGAAAAGATTTTTTTTAAATATTCCTCATGTTACACTAAGTTAAAATTCAGGCTCCCACAGTGAGCCCAGATATGATTTCAGGGACTTAATTTGAAAAAAATTTAAGCTGATCCCACTAAAGATGCAGTACATGTATATAAAGTACCAAGAGATTTTGTCTTGTAGATTCTGCAGAAGATTTTTAAATAAATTTCTTCATATTACACCAAGTTAAAATTTGAGTTCCCATAAGGAGCCTAAATATAAACCCAAGGACTTGATTTGAACAAATTTGAATCTTACCCCGCTAAGTATGCTGCATACAAATATCAAAAAGGTTCTGACTGATGGATCTGAAGAAGCAGATTTTTTAAAAATATTCCTCAGGTTACACTAATTTAAAATTCAGGGAGTAGTCGATAATGTAAAGTTCACACCTGGCGGATGATAGATGAATGACAGATGGATGATAGATGAACTTCGGATGGATGATGGACAGAAAGTGATGACTCAAGCTCCCCCTGACTTTCAGTCAGGTGAGCTAAAAAGCAATTTTGTATGGATTTTCGGTCATAAATGTTTGCCATCTCACGGAGGCAATGTGAAGTACTTTGACCTCCTTTTGAACTACATGTATATTATTCTCCTCAACCACAGTCCGTGAGTTAATCATCGATTGGGAGAATGAATAAGAGAATGGGTCAATATTTAATTAAATAAATATATATTGTTTAATAATGTTTTCGTATATTTTATTCATCAGGATACGCTGTTTAATTGAAGAAGAACTTTTAAAAATTATAAGCTCAAGTCATCTAATTTCATGGCAACACTCGAGAATTCAACCATGAAGCACAGACTGTTAAGCATAAATCAGGCAAAAATGTGGATATAAGTAAAATAAATATAATAAAAGACTCTTTCTTGTATTAAATATATTTTCACTTGTATACATATTTTGAGGGTTTTATTCATTGTAATCATAGCTTTCAGGTTCTGAGATTTGACAATTAATGTCTCAAAACAGGAAAAAATATTCGTCTGTTGGGAGTTTTTCTGAGACATTTTCGCCCACCCTGATTCTCCCTTTCTCTGAGAGAAGCAAGGAAATGGCATTTCCAGGACCTAACAATTTTTGTATTTTTTATGCACAGTGCCAAACCATGGTCAATGCATCCAAATTAGCCAAATCTAAAGTCCTGGATGAAGAGTCAGGGGAGCAAATAACAAGAGGCTCCAAGTTTCTCAACTGAGAAGCATTCTTAAATTTGATCCCCCTACGGATGATGAATACCAAATTTTAAAAGATTCTGACTGGTGGATCAGAAGAAGAATTTTTAAGAATTTTCCTCACACTGCACCCACATGGAGCCCAAATATGACCCCAAGGACTTGATTTGAACAAACTTGAATCTGATCCTCCTTAGGATGCTGAATTCCAAATATTAAAGGTTCTGCCTGGTGGATTTGAAGAAGATTTTTAAAGAATTTTTTTCATTCTGCGTTGAAAACATAGGGAGCTCAAATATGAAACCAGGGCCTTGATTTGAACAAACTTGAATCAGATCCTCCTAAAGATGCTGAATACCAAAATATCAAAATACTCTAAATGGTGGTTGAAGAAGATGGTTTCCTCATATTGCATTAAGTTAACAGTTGGGCTACCAGAAGCTGCCCAAATATTGACCAGTGGACTTGATTCAAACAAATTTAAATTTGACCCTCATAAGGATGTTGAATAGCAGATATCAAAAGATCCTGACCAGTGGTTCTGCAAAAGAAGATTTTTAAAGAATATTCCCCATATTGCACAAAGTTAAAATTTGGGTGCCATAGGGAACCATATATCAGCCCAGGAACTTGATTTGAACTTTTGAATTTGATTCCTTTAAGGATGCAGTACACCATATATGTAAAGATTCTGACTGGTGGATGTGAAGAAGATTTTTAAAGGTTATTCCTCACATACAAAAAGGATTTTTAAAGATTATTCCTCACATTGGACTATGTTATAATTTGGGCTCCCCACCATCTGATTCTACTGGTCCTAAGGATGCATCATACCAAATAACAGTTCTCAGTTCCATGTAGTTTGGAAAATATGGGCATTTGAAAATATTTTTATTTTTAGCTCCTGGGATTCACATGGGGATGTGGAAAGAGGCTTTTTTGCACAAATCAAGTACTTATGACTGAATAATACCACAAACCAAATTTGGTTCATATTGGATAATTGGTTCAGAAAATAGAACTTTTGGATGGAGCCAAAAATCTTTCCCCTCCCATTACAAAGGCACATATTGCCTGGTCTCCAAATTATTGTACACCTCAAAAGGAAGCTTAGTACCAAATATGAAGTCACTGTACCAATCAGTTCATGACTTGATTTTTTCATAATTTGGAAGCATTTTGCCCCCCACCCTCCCTATCTGTGTCAATTTGATTTGAACAGAATCAAAATGTGATGTCATAACAAACAATTACATCAAATTTCACAGAAAATCGGTTCAGTGGTTTTAGAGGAGAAGTGATTAATATCATGTTCACGGATACCGGATGACGGATGGAGAGTTATCACTATAGCTCAGACGGACTTTCAGTCAGGTAAGCTAAAAAACAGAGTCCAGTTAGTATAGGCTGTGTCCCTGTCATGTGCTATGTTAACTTGGAAACAAATTAAATACATGTACCTACCCATCAAACTTGATTAGCAATCCTTGATGCAAATTTGTTATTAAAATAACATATCTGTTCCTGCAAATTGAAATGCAGACTTTACCAAATTTAGTACCACTGCTAGCTGATATGGCTCAACATTCTCACCGACCGCATCCTTACTGGTACTGTTGAGTTTGTTGTAAATAACGTCTTTCACTATTTCTTCTGCAGCATTTTCTGGGAAAGGCAACTGAAATAGGAAAACATATAATACAGTGAAACATTGTTAACTTTTAACCTGCCAAGTATTTTCAAGATATTTTTTTAGCAAATCTAGTCATGGTTGCTTCTATTTACAGGGGCGGGGGAGGGGGGGGGGGTTAAAATGTGCCCAGATTATACCTATTTCAGTGGCAAGAGAAATCCTGTTCCGGGCAGGAATATCCACCAACAGCATTTAAGGAGTTAAGTGAATAGACACTTAATTTCCTGTGAAAAATATTTACTTTACAGGCATATCAACAGTCATTTCGTCATTTTCCCATTTTCTATTATTGACAAAATTAGCATTTATTCTATTGTATCTTGTTTGATAAAGCTTGTGAAGCTCTTTCAAGCAAGATGTAATAAATTAAATGTCTATATTGGATATCCTGAAATCAAATGGATGTCTGTGGATGTTGTAGTAATTTTTCAAAAGAAAACATCATTTTGTGTTTAACAGGAGTCTACTCTAGCCTCTATGCATTAACAGGTCAAACTTGTACTGAAGGTATGGTAAGTGGTTTGGTGTTTTTGGAATTATATGCAATTAATGTGGTTATTCAGTTAAAAGATATCCAATTAATTGAGCCCCACTGTAATTCCTTCTCAACTTAATTTTACAAAATTGTGTATTTTACATTATTTTATTTTCATTTGTTTTTCTTCCCCTAAAACCAATTGTATTCCCATTCATTCCCACTTGTCGAGAATGGTATTCCAGTCCCAGCATCGTATTTCATTCTAAGTGATGACGGACTATTTTTTATTTTTTTGGACATGTTTTGAAAGTAACCACGGAATCAATTATAAAGGGTTAATTTGGGTGAAAAATAAGGAGAAAATAAAATAAATACAAAATTGCTCAGATTCAAGTACGATTTCATCCTCTCGTGGGCCATGCAGATTATTTCACTTGGCTAACGCCTTGTGAAATAATCCTTCACAACCCCCTACTCGAGAATAAAAATTGTACTCAAATCTGAGCAGTGAAATATTGTCTATGCAGTTCATTATTAAGTATTGGTACAGCAAAAGTCCATATTTAACACTTTACCAAAGCATGAATAGAAGAAAGCACAAGAATTCCCGAATAACTACAGATTGTCATTTTTGGGTTTCAAAACATGGATTATGACCAGCAATTGCGTATCCCCCACTGTGAAGATATAGAAATTTTCACTTTCACAGTATCAATCAAAATGACGGCTTTCAAAGCATCACTGCAAGGTGAATACAAGTCAAATTATCACTGGAAATCATCAATTTGTTCTAAAAACATATAAGGAAAAGTAACTCTAATGTTTTTGAGTGGATACCTATCATTCCAGCAATAATTCAACACATATTCACCTTGAATTGATGCATGAAACCTGCTTGTCCAAACATGGCCTGAAAGTCCGTAATATAAGTTTTTGGTTTGGTACGTCCTTTCAATATTATGGACTTTCAGGCCACGTTTGAACTAGAAACCTGTCAGCTGAATCAGATTGCAAGACGCTATCTGTTCTGAGTGTCCATCAAATCACTTCTGCGTTTAATGATTCATTGCGCTGTTTACTTTCATGCATCAATTCAAGGTTGAAATTTCAGATTCTTATAAAAAGCGTATAATAAAAAAAAAATCTAGTGTTTTTGAGTGGATACCAAAAATTATCTCACTTGTGACTGAGATAAATGGTTATTTTTGCTCTCACAAGCACTCGCGAAAAATAAACATTTGTCTTGATCACTTCTGAGATAATTTTCAGTATCCACTCAAAAACACTAGATATCCTATATCTATTGATAATACTCCTTGCATATAATCTCTGTTTTCCCTATTTTTTCAAAGTATATATTTTTTATTTTGAAAAACTAACACTCTCAAATTATATTACAGTGCCGCAAAATTGCCTACTATTAGTGAGGGTATATACTGGTACACAAATTCAATCAGTTATGATTTGGATACTGGTATCAACCGGCATCCCGAAGTATCATGCAGACCTAGTTTTAATTTATGATGGCTTGTTTCAGAGTTATTTTATTTCAAACCTGTTTCTCTTCTGAAGTGTTATCAGTGTTCATGGCCTGGCGCAATGTTCGAAAGATGAAAACCATACATATACAAACAATTGTGGTCCACAATTCTAAATGGGTGAAGAACAAATTGGAAATGATTTTTTTAAGCTGTTAATAAGTTTTATACCATGCTTGCCTATGTTACTTCCTGTGAAAAGCCTGTATGTTAAATTTTAGCTTTTAACCCCCACTAGTAGTGTAAAGCTTCTACTGCAGTTAAAAAAATTGACACCTATAGTCGGAAGTTCATCCAACTTGACCTTTAATATGAAGCAATTTAAAATACCTACAATTAAATATTTTAAAAAAAAATTAACAATTGTTAATAATAATTTGATTGAAAAAGCAAGGTAAATTCAATCAACTTTGACGATATGTCTAGATGACAATCAAGCATTAACATGCAGTACTGCCTACTGGTGCAGATGTAAACAAAACAAACCCGCCTGTTTGCAATAGAAAGTGTTGTTTTTTCTCCATTTTAAGTGACAAAGTCGATTGTTTATTAAGATCATGGTATAAATAAAACAAATAGGTACTAGGGCTGGTATATATTACCCCTGAATATAAATAAATAGATGATCTTAATGAGTCACGGTTTCAAATGAAATATCTGAAGTGAGTTATCTAACATTGATCTGAGGAGAGATTTTAGTGAATGAGGTTCAGAAATGGCAAATCGTGACAAATTTGAGATTTTTTTTATCACATAATATGTAATTTAACCTTTAGCAAACAAAACAACTAAAGCTGGCCAGCCAAATTTTATTATTTTTTTCTATTTTTTCCTCAAAAACTGGCTTATGACCCTTCCCTGGAAAGAGCTTATCAATCTAATTTCTATGAGGGCTCATAAGCTATGTTTTGGAGACAAAAATTAAAATATTTAGTTATTCGAGAAATGTTTTCTACATAATGTTGTCTGCTTTTTGTATTAGGTAGACAGTTAATGAAAAATAAGAAAAGATTAATTCAATTCTACTTCCAAAATGAACACATTGACAATGTTACAACATTGTCATTGACTTCGGACATCATTCCTGTACCTATTAGACAAGCTGTAAACATTTTTTGTAGTGAGCAATTTGATGAGAGAAAAAAGTTTGTTAGTTTTCAATGCTGCAAATGATTATTGGAGAATAATGCTTGGAATATAGACTGAATGTTTCAAGTTTGAAATTTGAACCTTGGTTGGTAATAATGTTTTTTTTATTTCTGCCTGATAATTGTTTTATTAATCAATTGAGAGCTATATTATGTTTGGTAACTAGAATCTGTTCCTGAGCAATATATCAACAAACAAGACTAACAGTGACTGCCCTGCCACAGATCCCCCCCCCCCCCCCCCCCCCGACTATGACCTTGATTCATGACCTTGACCTCCATCAGACAAAAAAAATGTTTTGTTGTCAACACATCGTCTCCCCATAAGCAACCTGTATGCCAGGTTTCAACAAAATCCAATGAAGCATCTCAGAGTTATGAAACAGCCACGAAAATCTTCCTGACAGACAGACGAATGGACGGACACATGAATGGACAGAAATGACAAACATATGCCCCCCAAAATCTTTTCAGGGGGATAAAAATGGATAGCTAAGGCTATAAAGATAGAACACAAGGGCAGAGTATGGGGGATTGGATTCAACAACCTGAGATGGATTTTTCAGCATACATAAAATACAAGAAAAACTCCAACAGAGTTATTAACCCTTTACCTAACACGAAAAGAAGACGACACTTGCAAAAAAAATTCTTGAATAACTAATTTTTTTCATTTTTTGTCTCAAAAACATAGGTTATGACCCCTCGTTGGAACGAGCTCGTTCCAACGAGGGGTCATAACCTATGTTTTTGAGACAAAAAATGAAAAAAATAATGAAAATTAACTGGCTATTTTTGAGAATAGCGCTGGCCGGTTTTGGCCGTTACATTAAGTAAAGGGTTAATTCCTTTCCCTGTACTCTACCTGAGGGGTGGTCTGTATTTCAGAGCCTCATTCACCAAATTCAAGTTGAATGATAGTGTAAATACAGAACACACCTCAGGTAGAGTGCAGGGAAGGGAATCAATGACTCTTGTTTGAGTTTTTGGTGCTCTGTTTACATTCTTGCTCAGCAATGTTTTGTGTCAAAGCATTTCACTCACGTCATGACTTCAATCAGATGGGTAACAATCAAGTAGATGTGATCTCACATAGGTCTGCACAGTATATTGATAAACTGATACATACTGGTATTCAAACCAATATTGATTGAATACCAATGTACTTGCAAAAATATCGGTTTATCGTCATCATTTATTTACTCACAATTCAATTTTCAAGATGTTTTTTTTAACTGTAGTCCTCAACGAATAATATTATCACTGTAACTAATGAATTGGCCACATCCTCCCGGGTAATAGACAAATTGTGCAGTGGAACAAATATTATTTCTCAAAAAAATTCAACAAAACCATATCATGTGACCCCTTATTGGAACGAGCTGAATGAGATCATTCCAATGAGGTGTCACCTGATATGGTTTTATTGAAATTTTTTGAAACATTTCATAAATTAATATTCAAAAAAATTAATTTTTACATTAAAAGGGTTATTCAAACTATATCATCAAGGCATGCTGATCGTTCCCACTGTGATGGCTCAAGTCATGATTATGGTGCGTATGTGCAAATATCTGAACAGTCTTTCGATATACCAGTATACCACGGTATTTTTTTGAACACCGATACTGGTATTCAGTTTCGAATACATTTCTTAATGTCTGTTTTGTATATTGAATACAAACAACAATCGTGGTATAAAAGCTATCGTTTAGTTTTTTAAAATATACAAATAATATAAATACGTAAGAATTATTGTATTTCACCATTCTCTACATCTGTAGATAAAAGTTTGTGAAACACAAAGAAATATCCACTCACAACTTTTACAATTATTTATAGCAAATATCTAATAAAACAAGGGTCCCAAAGGGGCCTTAACTGTTTACCCAGCATAACAGCCAAACCGCTCAGCGCTGTTCTCAAAAATCACCAAATAATTTTCATTACTTTTTCATTTTTTTCTCAAAAACATAGGTTATGACCCCTCACTGGAACAAGCTCATCAAGCTCGTTCCACCGAGGGGTCATAACCTATGTTTTTGAGACAAAAGATGAAAAAAATTAGTTTCTGAAGAATTTATTTTGCAAGTGCCATCTTCATATTAGGTAAAGGGTTAATCACTCACCAAAGAAATTAAAATTGTTCATCTGGTAGAGTGTTACATTATTTTTAGTCATCCAAATTTGTACATGAGTCTTTGCCTTGTTACACTTTATGGGAAAGTGACAACTGGCACTCACTCATAAATTGTAACTTGGCAAATCCATGGAGACAGAATGATTTCACTTGAAGAAAAGATAAAGCGAATCCACAGAATACAAAGCTTTTAAGCTTTGGTATCTACACTGAAGAATGAAGCCCAAATATGGACTTCCATCATTCTACCAGTTAACCCTTTACCTAACATGAAAAGCAGACGACACTTGCAAAAAAAATCTTGAATAACTAATGTTTTTCATTTTTTGTCTCAAAAACATAGGTTATGACCCCTCATTGGAACGAGCTGACGAGCTCGTTCCAATGAGGGGTCATAACCTATGTTTTTGAGACAAAAAATGAAAAAATAATGAAAATTAATTGGCGATTTTTGAGAATAGCGCTGGCCGGTTTTGGCCGTTACGTTGGGTAAAGGGTTAAAGGAGGATTTTAGCTGACATTCAGCAATTATGGTTAGTTAACATGACAGAGCCCAAATAAAGACATGTAAACCTCAGAAAAAAAATTTCAGGGCACTTGGTGGTGAATTTCAGGGAAATTGGATGAATTTCAGGGAAACTAACGTGCTCACACAATATACATAAGAACTAAAAAATTTCAGCTCTTGGACCAGCACTGGCACTGGCACTAGGTTGCACCCAGTAGTTCATAGCCTAAAAATTGGCTGATGCTTATTATGCCATGTTAAAAAATCATTGGTTCAAATACTTCATCTCCCTTTTTTTTACACCCCACCTGTTTCTTGCAACCCCCCCCCCCCCCCACCACCACACACACACATCTCAGCGGTTCTGTATCCTGTCTAATGGCTTATTCAAATGGTATTCTACCAGTATTCACAAACACAATACAACAGAAATCAGGTTTCTCCCAATAATTACCCCCCCCCCCTCACTCCCCCAAACAAAAAAATAGAATCAATAATTACGGAAAAAAACCCCATAATTTTTCAGTTTCAAGCACAACACATGTAGATGTCAAACTTTTTCAAATTTGTTCTCTTGCATGTCTACAATCAATTCATGACTATAGCAGTAAGCTGAAGAAAAATAACGTTTTTTAAAAAATGAGGTTAATTAAATTCCTTACATTTGTGCAGAGTAAATTGATCCATACTATATGTTATCCTTTATTTATTGAGATTTGAACATGAGTGAAGTGTCAACAATCGCTTTGATGTCATCCATGTTACTTTTTGCCTGTATCAGCTACAAAATAATAACCTGGAGTTGCACTTAAACAAATATAGATGTAGAAACGAAAATACGATCGCATTCACACAGAGGAGGTTGATTATGACCATTGTGTGGGGGCATTTTATTAGGAGTTACCGTTTCCACATCGATATTCATTTTGGCAGCAACTCCAGGTTGCGCAAAAAACATGGACGATATCAAAGCAAGGGTTGATGCTTCGCCGTTTTCAAATCTCAAGAAATAAAGGATAACATATAGTTTGGACCAATTTACTCTGATATTTTCATAACTATCATTCGTAATTTTTTGGATGAAAAGAAGAGGAGCGAATACTTATAATAATATGTACGATTTCAGCTATGCAAAGCTTTTTATGTTAAACAATCTGACGTAGTCGATGTATTCAATGATGTTGATGAATTAAAGCTCAAATTTGCCCTGGCCCACCCATCTTCACGATAGTCCTCGAGAGTATGTTTACATAATTGCAGTTTAATCTTTTATAAACAAAGCTCTCAATCTTTAAAGTCAAAGAGAGAGGAGGAGGGGAGTCTTTCTTTCGCGTTCAATAACAATGATATCAAGCACGAATTGGGGGGATGTAAAATGAAATAGAAGCATTCATGAAAGCAACAAAATGGCCTACGCAAATGTGTAAAATGAGCCGATTAAAATTTATTTTAATATAGAATATACCCATAATAGCTTGGTGTACCAAATGTTTACCATGAGTGGTGAAGTGGTGTTAACTGCGAGCCTTCGGCACGTGGTTAACACAACTTCACCATGAGTGGTGAACATTTGTACACCAAGCTACTTTGGGTATATTTTATTTATACCATGATCATCAGATTATTAAGAGTTGCTATTATCATTTCTTGATTTTACTGAGCAGCAGTCGTACGTACATGCGAATTTGTTCTTGTTTACATAAGCATCGGTGGGCGATACTTTTGCTGTCAATTTTATCACCAAAATAAAATAGAAAAAGAAACAGAGCCTTTATCATTTTAATAACATAATAACATACTATTTCGAGTTATGGATGCTTTATTAACACGAGGCAATGCATGCTTTTTAATTTTTGGTGTTTTATGGGGTAAACTCATTTAAAATGTAATAAATAATTACCACTTTCATTTCACTCTTCGCAAGACGACGTGCAATAAATTTAGACAAGTTTGCATTCAGGTCGAGTCACCAAAGGTCAACTTGGATGTAGTTCCACTGTAGGTGTACATTTTAACTATTGAAATCCTATTGCTGGCGTGATCACCACAGTTTGTGTATAAAGCTAAAATTGATGTCATAGGCTTTTTATTTATTGTAGAATAGGTAACCATGGTATAAAAAAGGAAACACAAATTCCTGCGCCCCACTATAAAACTGCATCTGATGATACTGATAGCTGTTTGGATGTGCAAAAGACCATATTTCCAAATCACAGGTTAAATGAAACCTGCCAAAAGTCAAGCCCATCTCGAGAGAATTTCTCTGGTCTTAACAAGTCATCAGTATTTTCTTCAATTCACCCAAAACTGTCAAATTTTTATGCACTAGTCCAAAGATGCTCGACTGGCCAAATCACGACCAACTGATGCGATATTGCTATAAAAATATCGCAATATTCAGATACGAATGTGATGCAAATATTGCCGAAATAGAGCGTTATTAGTGTGTCCAGGTTTCCACTTTATTGTAGGCTTTACTGTATTTAAGGGAAGGTTCCATAATAATTTAATAATTTCATATCCAGTTAGGTGTTTACCAGTGTTGTCCAATCACAGACATCCTTTATGCAAAAATTTATACATACCGGCATATCATAATATCTTGCCCCTCCCCCCTGGTTATCTCCCCCACCCTGGATATCTCCTCCACCCTCTCTCTCTCCCCAATAATCAAAAAATAAAAATAAACAAAAGTAGAAAGATTGAAAAGTCCAAACATTGGCTGCAAATTGTATGAATGTTTATGAGAGTTTGACATAGTTTTGGAAAGATGTTCACGGCTGGTTATAATCCCCACTAATCACCAAAAAGAAATTGAACAAAAATAAAAGATTTGAACACAAATTTCAAGCAATGACTGCAAAGATTCTGTGAATACCTGTGGGAGTTTGACAAGGTCGGGGTGAGGGGTGGTTATTTCCCCCTGCAACAAAAATTGTGGGAAAAAATGCACTCAGGTGGGGAGAAATGCAGTGTGGGGAGATATCCTAGGGTATTTTCCCCCAGGGTGAGGAGATATCATGCTATGCTGTATTGATGGGGTTAAAGTTGGAGAGGTGCAAGAGACAAGAATACACCTTACAATTAAATCCGCATTAAATTTACAATATACCTCTCCAGCAATTTTATCTGCAGCACCTCTAAATTGGTTTGCTAACTTTAGTTCTAGTGAGCTGAATGTTTTGCCAACTGTAAGAGAAAAACATGAGAACTGATATTATGCAGTCTTATCAAGCTTTTATTGTGTGTCAATATTAATACAAGTGATAACAGATCCCTGCTGCTTCCTCCAAATTATGAAAAAGAACAGTTAAATGCAACAACTAAAAGCTCAACATCAACTCCTTTTTAAAACTGAATTAAATCTTTATTGAAAAGTTTGTGCAAATGTAAGTCATAAAAATTCACAAAAAGTCGCAAAAATTCTGAAGGAAATTCCAAAATCCCACATACCAAAACATACAGCTGCATCAAGCCTGAAAATAAGCAGACTGTCATCTGCAGAGGATGAATTTGGTGATGCTACCCTGCACAAAATTTACCCTCTGTGAACCTCAGTCTGAATCAAGGTCTCAAGCCAAAACAGAAAGATGTACCTAGAGGACAAATTGGCCCACTATATGGGATAGCATCAGCAAATTCACCCTCTGGGGACCCTATTTTGCAAATGACAGGTTGCTTATATTCAGGCTTGAACTGAACATGAAAAAAAGAAAACCAAGTTTGAAGTCTATACCCATAAAGGTTTCTAAGAAATGCTCTAAAACAAACATCTCATTGAATCTATATGGAAAATGTTGTCCATTATTGTAGGACAAAATCCACTTGGACAGAAACCCTTAGGACACAATCTTAATCCCCTCAATTTAATTTTCGGAGGCTGATATAATCCATTCAGTTTAGAAAATTTAATTCCCTCACTATAGAAAATTTAATCCACTTGATTTAATTTTCAGATGTAGGCATTCGGTGTTTCTTTTTCTTTTCATCATGTAATGTGTAATTTAACCCTTTACCACATGCATTGACCGAAACTGACCAGCTCTATTCACAGAGGTCGATAACAAAATTATATTTTTTCATTTTTGTCTCTGAAAACATAGAGTATGACCCCCTCATTGGTGTGTGCTCACCAAGCTTGTTCCAATGATGGGTCGTACATTATGTTTTGGGGCAGAAAATGAAACTGTTGTCATTTAGGGAATATTTTTGCAATTGTCGATTGCTAGCCTTTTAAGGTAAACAGTTAACCCTTTACCTAACACGAAAAACAGACGGCACTTGCAAACAAATTTCTTGACTAACTCATTTTTTTCATTTTTTGTCTCAGAAAAATAGGTTATGACTCTGCATTGGAATGAGCTCAATGAGCTCATTCCAAAGAGGGGTCATAACCTATGTTTTTGAGACAAAAAATGAAAAAATAATGAAAATTAATTGGCAGTTTTTGTGAATAGCACTGGCCGGTTTTGGCCATTACGTTGGGTAATGGGTTAATGAAATATCAGATACCATTAAAAAAATTAAATTATATACATGTACCATTGAACCCAATGATTGACTTTTTTTCTTTGTTAATCCTTATAGCTATATGAGATTATGCCCACCTCTGAAAATTGAAGTGTTTGAAGAGGTTTTGTCAGCTTTAGAAAATTAAAGTGAGGGGATTATATTCAAATGGAATTTTTCCCAAGGGTATTTTATTCTAAGTGGATTTTGTCTGGATACCAAAATGTCAAGTCCAAGTTAAATCCCCAAAATTTTAAAGTCAAGTGTAACACTAAAATACCCAAAGCACAACTTGACCTGAAAAGAAAGAAAGAAACAAATCAGGAGTTTATAATAGTTATAAGGCAGGAATTCCACCATGTGTTGTCCTGGGTCTGTGCCACTGAACTGAAAACTCTGAAGTTTTTCAGAAGCTGGACATGCCGGGAGTCAATCCAGTGTGCCATTATATTTTCCCCCTGATTACCTTTCCCCTAGAGGAAAATGAACTTGGTTATTCCCCTGAGGGGGGAGGGGGTGGGCAGAGGGGGGAGTTAACCTAGTTAATAATCCCCCACACTGCTGATCTTCACACCTCCCAACCCCCACCCCACCCCAATCATCAAAAAAAGTTTTGGGTATTTTCCATTTAACCACAGAAATTTTTAGGAATTTGGTTTTGTACCTCTCTGGTTTTAAAAGAATCAACTATAACACATTAGAAAACTCAGAAGGCAGTGCTAGAGAGGACCGAAAAAATTCATTTTCAAATTTTTTCATGACTTCTATACACATCGGCTGCAGAAGAAAAAACAAACGAACTTTCAAGTAGGTAATGAAGTAAAAAAAACATTCCAAGTGAGGGCAAGATAATCAAGGTGGTGGAGATAAACTAGGTTACAGGCAGCCAAGACTTGCCCAGAACCAACTGAAAAGTACTTAGAATGTAACTTGCAAGTTTTTCCAAAGATTGCATATTTGGGCACCCGTTCTGTTGCAGAACAAAGTGATGAAAGTCAGATTTAGGCCTTCAAGGTTTAAGGTCACGTTCAGCATCTATGGCTGTATCTGTAATGTTTACTTTACGTTTAGCCAAGCACTTATACTTATGCTGCCTGACTTTAGAAGTCACTCACACAAGCATTGGTTACTGACATTCCATGATTTCTCCCCCTCCCCTCCCCCCACTGATTATCATCCTGTGTAAGAAAAAATAAACTTGTTTTTCTTCTTCCCAGGAAGGGGGGGGGGGGTTAAACTGGTTTATTTTACCCCACCCTACAAATTTTTTCCCACCTGAATTTTTTTTCTTTTTCAAAATATCATTTTCTTTATTTTCAGAATTTGATATAGTTTCTATTTGTGATATCGGAAATCAACAAGTGCACAATGAAACATCTGTTGATCATGGTTGGAGATGTAGAAATTTCTTTTTGCTCAACTTGCTTCAGACATTGTTTAGGGATTATAAATAGTTCACCTAGCACATACTGACAACACGTGGTGAGTTGTTTTGTTGAGAAAGATTTCTGTGGATGGGAAGGTAGATATCATGGTCTGTCTATCCCCCACCAACCATCTAGGCATCTGAATTGTGAAATTTTTTTCCTACGTGGGGATGATATAGTCACCTACACATCTCCCGCCACCAAAGAAGCAAAAAATAAAATTTTGTAAATGGATAGCAGGTTACAATATCTTGCTCTCCACCACCCCGTACCCCCCCCCCCCCCCCAACCTGTTTCAGGGCAGCAAAATTGAGCTATTTTCAATTCAAACCCCTTTGATGTACCAACAGATTGAATAAATTCAGATTGCGGACTGTGATTGTGATTAGTGTGTAACTTTATCCAAAAGACACTACCCCATAAATTGTAACAAGGCAAATCTATACAGACAAAATAATTCATTTCAAAGATAATATGAAGAACATCCACAGAATATGAAGACTTTAAATTCTGCTACCTGTACTTCAAAATAAAGCCCAATTATGGGCTTCCAACACTCTACCAGTTAACCCTTTACCCAATGCAGACGATAACAAAATTTATTATTTTAAATATAATTTTTTCAAATTTTTCAGAAAATTTCAACAAAACCATATCATGTGACCCCCCATTGGAATGAGCTCGACAAGCTCGTTCCAACGAGGGGTCACATGATATGGTTTTGTTGAAATTTTTTGAAAAATAATATTTTTTCAACTGCTGAATTTGCATATTACGCAGGCGGATGCGGCCGATTTGTTGGGTAAAGGGTTAACACCTTGATAAAGCTTTTGAAAATGTACTGATACAGACTATCACATTCCTAAACTGTCATATATACATCAAAGAGTCAAGGATAAAATTACACAGTAATCACAAAAAAAAATTCACTCTACAAGTTAAAAGACCTAATATTTCCAAATAAAAATTTAAAGATAATATATCCTAAAACAATAAGACAGCAGAACACAACTTACTGCAGTCTTTTGTACATGCTTTTCATGTGTAACATGGTGACATTAACTTTGTACGGTTCAACACACATCAAAGGAAAAAGCATCTTGTACGATGCTTTTCTAAAGGGTATTTGATGCCTTTCCTCAGGGCCACCAAGAACAAGGATGGGCCCTGGGGCAATGTCTGCAATGGGTGTTACAGGTCCTATGAGTGCAGGGTGGTCTGGGGTTCTCCCCTAGAACAGTTTTTTTGATTAGTGCTAGGAGAAACATTCTCCTGCATTTTCTTGACAATATCTACTCAATTATTTACAATTTGGGTAATTTATTACCTGTATTTATGTGCGTATGGTGCATTTTTTCTCCAAAGATAATTGTGGCCACCATAATGCAGGAAAGACGAGTGGAAAACCAATAAAATGGAACAAGTGGGTTTTTTTTCATATGAATGGAACCTGGTTAGTAATGCAACTTACTTCCTGTTACTTCCACCAGAGTCACAGGCCCATACCAAAAGCCTTCCATGACTTTCAGCTCAGACATATCGATAAGCCAACCTACATTTTTTGAAAACACCAAAAATCCTAGGGCAGTTGCCCCTCTTACTCCCCCCCCCCAGTGCTAGTGCTTGTTTGCCTTCATCTGATGCTTAATGCAGTGGAACCCTGTTAAGTGAATAGCCACTTTGCCAATGAAAATTATTCAGTTAACAAGAGTATTCAATTAACAGGGATTGTGTCACTTTCCTGTATTCCAGAGATAAACTTAGCATTTATTCTATTATATCTTGTTTGACAGAGCTCCATGAGCTCTGTCAAACAGGATATAATAGATTAAATGCCTATATTGGAGGTACTAAGGCCAAATAGGTCTATAAACAAACAAAAACTGGGGAGAGTCAGGGTAATTTCTCGACATTTTACAAGATTTTTATTCAATTAACAGGAGTTTACTCTATAACCTATATTCAATTAACAGGTCAAATTTGTACTGGAGGTATGGTAAATGGTTTTGTGTTGGGAAATTATATTCAATTAACAGGGATATACAATTAAGAGATATCCAGTTAAGTGGGCTCTACTGTACAACCAATTTCTTCCTTCAGATTGTGGGTTTCTGAGATGGTGTATTAAAATCGAGACCTCATCTCTGGGTCATATATCGATGAGTCCATTAGGACAAGTCGATATATGACTCAGAGGCATGGTCAAGACTTCAATACCCCATCTCAGAAACCCACTTGGTGGCAATAACCAATTTATCTTACAATTTTTCTCTCTTTCTTGACTTGCTTGCATATATTTTGACAATCATTCAGCATCTTTGAATTGATTTTTTATGAATGAAGATCATGACGTAATCAGGGTTGGGGTATTCGTATTCAGTATTCGTATTCAGTCGTATTCGAATACAGTTTGTCAAGTATTCGCATGTATTCAGTATTCAGTATTCACTGAATGTTATGAATACATGTATTTGTATTCGTATTCAAATACATTAAAATGTGAGCTGTATTCATTCGAATGCATTTACAAAGTATTCGCCCCAAGCCTGGACGTAATGGTATTACCTTCTTGAGCTGTCTATGACGTAATCCCCATTCATTGCTCCACTTATACTGTAACTGTCAAAGTTTATAGTAGTGTTTTTGGTGTGTGTTTCTTTGTTTTATTTTTAATTTTAATGTAAGGGAGGTCCATATAAAAATATCATCGTGGCAAAAAATGATCTATTCTAATTTATTTCCCTGAGTTGGTGATTTATTTTCATTTAATTCCTGTTATCAAAACATGGCCTCAACATGTGTCATCAGTATTCTATGTGTGAAGGTAAAAAATGCCGCTCAGGATCACTGATCCAATGTCAAGTTGTGACCTTGACCTTTGACCTGGCGAGTCCAAGGTCAATAGGGTTCTTCCTCGCACCAAGGCCAACACACCTATGAAGTTTCATGACTCTAGGTTGAACCACTATCAAGTTCTCATCCAGAAACCGATTGTTGCGATATACTATGTTCAAGGTCACTGTGACCTTGACCTTTGACCTGGTGAGTCCAACATCAATAGGGTTCTTCCTCGCACCAAGGCCAACAAGCCTGTAAAGTTTCATGACTCTAGGTTGAACCACTATCAAGTTATCATCCGGAAACCAATTGTTGCGATATACTATGTTCAAGGTCACTGTGACCTTGACCTTTGACCTGGTGAGTCCAACATCAATAGGGTTCTTCCTCGCACCAAGGCCAACACACCTATGAAGTTTCATGACTCTAGGTTGAACCACTATCAAGTTATCATCCGGAAACCAATTGTTGCGATATACTATGTTAAAGGTCACTGTGACCTTGACCTTTGATCTGGTGAGTCCAAGATCAATAGAGTTCTTCCTCGCACCAAGGCCAACCCACCTATGAAGTTTCATGAATGTAGGTTGAACTACTATCAAGTTATCATCCGGAGAGGAATTGTTGCGATTTACTATGTTCAAGGTCACGTTGACCTTGACCTTTGACGTAGCGAGTCCAAAATCAATAGGGTTCTTCCCCTCACCAAGGCCAATCAACCTATGAAGTTTCATGAATGTGAGTTGAACCATTATCAAGTTATCATCCGGAAACCAATTGCTTAAGATTTACTACGTTCAAGGTCACTGTGACCTTGACCTTCGACGTAGCATGTCCAAAATCAATAGGGTTCTTCCTCCCACCAAGACCAACCTACATATGAAGTTTAATGAATGTGAGTTGAACCACTATCAAGTTATCATCCGGAAACCAATTGTTTACGCCCGCCCGCCCGCCCGCCATTCACCAAACTATAAGTCGAGTTTGACTTCGTCACAACTCGACTAAAAATGTTTTCTGAATCGAATGATCATATGTGTGGTTGCTTCCCTCAATACAGATTTGTATTTTGTCTAGACGTTTTTACTTGTATTGGGGCAATACGTTCTTGTTGTAAGATAAACATTGTTATTATGTACATCTGAGTGTTTTGTTTAACATTTCACCTAACATAGCTGTTTGAAAAATAATCTTATTGTTATTTGATGCCTGTTCCAACTCATATGATACATCAATTTTATGAGAAGTCCATTCTTTGCTTCAGATTGAAAGGCCTGTGACAAACATTGTTATTATCATGACACAAAATGTTATTTACGCACAAGTATTTTGTATTCACCCAACACAGCTGTTTGAAATATAATCTGAATTTCATATTATATCATTTGGAAAATTTCAACACTATTTGTCCACAAAACCATATAATGGATGTTACTGGAACTGCCCCATCAAGCCAGATTAAGTAACAACCATATTCATGTAGCACTTTTGAGAATGTTCCACGATATTTCAGGTGTTATCAGCCAGTATTGATTAACTTTCTGCTCATTTTGTTACTGACTTGTTGGGTGGGTAAAGGATTAACCCTTTACCTAATGAATCAGCATCATCTGCCCACGTAATTTACAAATTGAGCAGTTGAAAAAAAATTATTTTACAAAAAATATATTTCAAGAAATCCATATCATGTGACCCCTCATTGGAATAGGCTAGTAGAACTCATTCCATTGTAGGGTGACATGATATGGTTTCTTGAAATTCTTTGAAAAAGTTTTTAAAAAGTGATTAAAATAACAAATTTTGATATTGTCTTCGTTGGGCACAGGGTTAAGGTGAAAAGTAACAATATTCAACAGGGTTTGCTGGAGATGTGTTACTTTAGAGATAACCATTTGTAACATTTCATTTTAGTTTTCATTCTTTATTTTTTTTATTTATGGGGGGGGGGGGATGGTGCTGACTAGATGAGATAGTGGAGTGTGCTACCTTCCCCCATCCCCACTTGGAGAAAAAAAAATTTCTAAAATTGAATGAATGCAATATGAATGCTCAATATGTATATATTGGCTAGGTACAATCTAAATATGAATATTCTAAGAAAAAGGAATTTCATGACTAAAATGCCCAGGTGGGCCCACAGAATCTCCCCTTAAAACTGTTTTTCAACAGAATATCTCCCTGGGTGTCATCAATATGCAGTATATATGGGTTATGTATGAGCTAAATCAGGATGTTTTGAAAAAATGAATTTTCATGGCTCAGAAGCCCAGGTGGGGGATTTTTAGAAACACAGGACAAAATATCTTATACTCAACCCTAAAAGAATTTCGACAGAATATCTCCCTTACAGCCATCAATATGCTATATATGTGTTACATACAATCTAAATAAGAATGTTTTGTGATTTTTTATGACTCAGAGCTTCAGGTAGGTGGGATGAGGAGGGGTCATATGCAGACCACAGTACCTCCCTCAGATATTTTTTTTTCAACAAAATATTTCCATGCTATGCCATGTCATTAACAAGATATGCAGTATATGGTCTAAATGAAAGTGTTCTGAGAATAAATAATTTTCATTACTCAGCTGCATAGGTGATGTGGAAGGGGGGAATATGCAGGCCAAAATATATCCCCCCTCACTTTCAACAGAATATCTCCCTGAGAGTCATCAATATGCAGCATATGGGCCGTGTACAATCTAAATCATAATGTGTTGAGAAAAAGAATTTTCATTTTCATGACTCAGATACAGTAAAAACTAGAAGTCCTGTCATGAAATGCGCAGAAATAGCATGTTGATCTGCGCGTTAATCTATGCGTTATGACCATAGTAAGGCTATCAAATTCTGTACATATGGTCTGTGCACAAGCAATGTTTCAGCCAATGGACCTCCAGGTAACCCAAAGGTCCATTGGCAGAAACATTGCCCATCTTTGCTGTGAGTAACCAGGAGAAACTGCCGTGCTTTGGATGCCATTCGATATGGCAGTATTCCTATGCACAATTAAGCCTAGATAAGCGCATAGTTCGCGACGGGACTTCTAGTTTTAACTGTACCCAGGAGAGAGTGGGAGAGATGCAAGCAACAATATCTTCCCCACCTTCAATCATTTTTCACAACAGAATATCTCTCTGAGTGTCATCAATATGCAGTATATGGATTATGTACAATCAGATACCAGATGAGAGGGTGGGAAGATATGCAGGCCACAATATCTTTGCAAACCTTCAAACACTTTCCATCTATTTATTTATTAAGGTTTAACAAAACATTAACAACCAAGATCATATCGTGTCGGTGACAGTTTTATGGGTGGAGGAAGCTGGAGTACCCGGAGAGAACCACCAAGCAGCTGCCAGCTCCCCAACATCGTAACTCTGCACTGCAGCACAGGCTGCGTTAGATTGGTTGAAGACATGCGCACCATTAAAGTACAGTATGCCTTAGTACATGGCGTCATCATGCCCCCATGTGGACAATCGGGGTGAAGTGCCCAAGGACACAACATGGGAGTCTGAATTGATTGCTCAGATGGTCACACATCTAAGGACTAACCAGGCTCAATGTTGCTTAACTTCGGTGATCTGACGAGAACCGGTTACCGCAACGCCACCGCACCCGCCAAACAACATTTTCCATCGCAGAATATCTCCCTGAGTGTCATCAATATGAAGTATATGGATTATGTACATTCTGAATAACAATGTTTTGAGAAGGAAAATGCCTGCGTAGGAGGTATGCAGGCCAACCCCCTAACTCTCAAAAGCTTTCTCAACAAACTATCTCCCTGAGTGTCATCAGTTTGCAGTCTGCTGGGCAATGTAAGTACAGAACCAAGCAAGTGCTTCAGTCATTATTGCTGGCACATGTGTTCATATTTGAAATATTATATTTTAACCCTCTGCACTCTCACTGAGCTCTGTCAAACAAGATATAATTGGTTAAATTTATAATTAAACGAGAAAAATAGAGTGAATGGAAAAAATGCTGTTGCCCTATCAGAGAGTAAAGGATTAAATATATCAAAGTTTCGAACTCCCACCATGCCATTGTAAAAAAGAATGTTTTGAGAAAAATGAACATTCTGGACTCAGATGCCCAGGTGAGGTGGGGAGGGGTGGGGGAGATGGTTGGGGGTATGCAGACCAGAATATCTTCCCACCCAAACCTCATAGCCTTTTCCACAAAATATCCCCTGGAGTGTTACCAGTATGCCAATTCTATAAATATTAGCTATGTGCACTGTAAAATGAATTGATTAAAATGAAATTCATGACTCAGATACCCAGGTGGGAATAGGATAGGCAGGCCACAATATCATCTATCCCCAACCAAACTGCCTAAATGTTTCACAACAGAATATCTCCCGGAGTGTTGTCAATGTGCATTATATGAGTTTTTAACAATCCAGAAATAGTTTTCTAGCAAAACAAAAATGATATTGATTGTGCTTGAAGCAAGCTGATGTGTACCTGCATTGCCCGCTGCTAAAAACAGCCGACGCATAAAAATATTTTGCAGTTCTCTTTGTGTTGGCACTGCCAATTGCCAATGCTAATAATAGGAACTGAAATATAATATATCTTTAACCTATCTGCATGTTACCTGTGTTCTCCTGCCCTGATAACTGTATGGAATCTTTTGAGAGGACTGGACAATTTACAGCATCAATCTTACTCTCAAATTCCTGCACATAGCAATCACCAATCTTTATTAACTGTTCCGCGATTATTTCCAATCTTTTCTCTCTTTCTTCTTCAGTGAGTGTCTTTCTAGTACTCCCAACAGCTTGTATGAAAAGTAAAAATGAAAGTTACAATGACACTGTAGCTCAATGTGACAAACTTGAACATGGTAAGTTATAAGTGAAAATTGAAGATCATTGGTTCCAATACTATTTGGTGAAACTTTAACATAACAGCATTGTATGTACTCAGCATAAGAGAAATCCATGCATTTTTAAATGTAAACTGTAAGGCTGGCTAAAGGAAGAGAAGAATGTTGATACACAAATGAAGTAAGTTCAGAGGTTATTGTAAACAGCAACTTTTTTCACAGAAATGAATGCTAATTGATAGCTCTTATCTAAAGGTCTCGCCTAATGAGCACACCAAATTCAAAAACAATACTATGATAAATGTGCCCTGTAGGACAGGTCAAAGAAGAATGTTGATTCACAAAAGCAATAAATTCAAAGAATATTGCTAACAGCAACAGCTTTTGATGGAAATGAAAAGAAAATCTGATCATAAATGTGCCCTGCAGTGTGTGACAAAGGGAATTATTGATGCATAACTGCTCTAAGTTTATCGAAGGTCATTGCCAGTGGCAACATTTTTTGACGGAAATCAAAGAAAATTGATTCTCCCATCTAGAGGTAACCCCAAACATGCATACCAAGTTTTAAAGTGATCCAATTATAAATGTTCCCTGTATGCCATGCCAAAGGAATATATTGATGCCTGACTAAACTTAGTTCAAAGGTCGTTGTCTCCGGGAACATTTTTTGGAAATGGAAGAAAATCGATAGCTCCTATCTAGAGGTCACTCCAAACAAGCATACAAGGTTTCAAAGCAATTCGATCATAAATGTGCCATGTAGGGTGTGCCAAAGGGCCTTGGAAAAATATTAAGGGGAAGGCTCCCACTTCAAACTCCAGAAAACATTAAATCTCCTGTTAAAAAAACGGTTCCAAATAAGAAACATAAGATTGCTTCCTTAGTTAAAGTTGTACTTCCAAAGAAAAGTATGGTACCCCAACCGGTTCCTACTTCTGATTCAACGTCCACAGATATGAGAAATTTATTTCCAGAGTTGACTAAACATTTAACTACTATGTTTGGCAATAGTCATTTCCATTTGGTCCGAGCACTTTGGCTCCAGCTCAACGCAATAGTTCTGGTTCCAGTCATGTTCAATCAAACGTACTTGGTTTGTCGGCTGACCCAAACAATTTTATGGATGCTATTTTTAGTGATAATGAAATTGCCAGAGACTCCAATTCTGAACCCAATTACAGCCTCAGATGTGGATAACGTTGAGGGTGTAAATGACTTTGATTATGATATTGTAATGCCAAAGATACTTGAAGATGATGCCAAATTCAGTGAGAATGTTTCCGATTCTTTATCATCTTTGACTGAGACAATTCTCGAGAAAGAGTTGGGCATAATGTACCTTTTAGGAAAGGATGACAATAAAATTCCAAGTAATTGTAGATCACTCCTTCCACCAATGATGAATCCTGAAATTTGGCAATTCATAGAGCATGGGGCCAGGTCGACTGATTTGGCCTCCCAAACAGTACAAAAGTTGCTGGGTTTTGGCATTGTACCTTGATGCACATGGCAAGGACACCAATATCAAGGCACTTCAGGACCATGTCACCTGCTCCCTTTTTTTTTGAGTTGTCTATTATGCAAGGTAGGTTCTTACTGAAACCCCCCCATTGACAAATGGTTTCACCAACTGTGTAATCACAATGAACCCATTGGTAATTTCTTATTTGGAGATGATATTTCTAGATGTCTCAGGGATATTAATGAAGTTCAGAAAATAAACAAGACTCTTTTTCCAATAAACTCATACAGGGGTCATTACCGTCCCTATCAGCAAATAGGCTCCCAAGGAAACTGGTCCAAACGACCATCTTACCCTCGAAATTTGAGATTTCCAAGTCAGTACTCGAGAGGAGCTCAGAACCAGTTCAACAGACAGAGTCTAAAGGTTGGTTTTACTTCTGTACCAGTTTGGTCAGTGACTGACTATTATCATAGGTGGAAAAAACTTACTACTGATCCACGGATTCTGCGAACAGTCACCACGCGGCTACCATACTGAATTTTTTACATCACCTTTACAAGCACAGGTTCCCAGGGAACCTTGTTTCTTGCCACACACTTTCAATATATTGGGGTCTGAAATCAAGATCTTATTACAGAAAGGGGTCATTTCCCCTTCACTAGAACAGGATGATCAGTTCATTTCCACTGTAAAAAAGGGAGGTAATTACAGACCTGTTATCAACTTGAGGACACTGAATGCTTTTATCAGTAATTATCATTTTAACCCTTTACCCAATGTAACGGCCAAAACCGGCCAGCGCTATTCTCAAAAATCGCCAAATAATTTTCATTATTTTTTTCATTTTTTGTCTCAAAAACATAGGTTATGACCCCTCGTTGGAACGAGCTTGTCGAGCTCGTTCCAACGAGGGGTCATAACCTATGTTTTTGAGACAAAAAATGAAAAAAAATTAGTTATTCAAGAATTATTTTTGCAAGTGTCGTCTGCTTTTCATGTTAGGTAAAGGGTTAAACAAGAAACTTCAGAGGTGGTCTTGGCATCTATTTGTGCAGATAGTTTTTTCACTTCTCTTGATTTAACCCTTTACCCAACGTAACGGCCAAAACCGGCCAGCGCTATTCTCAAAAATCGCCAATAAATTTTCATTATATTTTCATTTTTTGTCTCAAAAACATAGGTTATGACCCCTCGTTGGAACGAGCTCATCGAGCTCGTTCCAACGAGGGGTCATAACCTATGTTTTTGAGACAAAAAATGAAAAAAATTAGTTATTCAAGAATTTTTTTTGCAAGTGTCGTCTGCTTTTCATGTTAGGTAAAGGGTTAAAGGATGCTTACTTCAGTATTACCATTACCAAGGCAGATCGAAAATATCTTAAATTTTATTTCAATGGTCAACTATATGAATTTAACAGACTCCCTTTCCGAATCTCTTGGGCTACTCAAATTTTTACAAAATTAATGAAGGTGTTATTTTCACACATCAGAGGTTTAGGACAATACATTTTGTGAACTGACTTTTATCTTTGTTATTTTTTATCCATTTATTGCACTTTAACCGGTAGAGTGCTAAGTTATTTTTGGTCATAAAAATTTGTTCCTGCGTCTTTGCCTTGTTACAATTTATGGGAGAGTGCCAAGAGGCACTCTCCCATAAATTGTAACAAGGCAAACCCATATATACTAAGTAATTTCACTTCTAAGATAATATGAAGCACATCTACAGAATATGACACCTTTAGGCTGGGGTACCTCTCTTCATATTAAAGCCCTGATAGTGGCTTCTAGCACTCTACCAGTTAAAGAGTTCATATTCAACACAAGTTAAGCCTGACGGCTTCAGAAATAGAATGGACCCCAATCCAAGCATCCAGTGTGCAGGATGGGAGGCATTCTATGAGGAAGCCATAAGGCTTTGAGGGTTGAACACCCTCCACTTGTTTCTTTCATCCCTCCCAGGATTGGCAATAAATGCTTTTTGTGTGTATTGGCTGTAAATAGAGGACATTTGAATAGAACCGCTGGCTTTTATAGCAACTGGTGAGCAGGTAAAAATTCGCTCAACTGTGAACAAGGATCGTGCGGCAAACTTTGAAGTAAAAGTTCATGTTCAACCCTTGTATCCTTATGGCTTTCTCATAGAATGCCTCCAATCCTGCACACCGGGTGCTTGGATGGGGGTCCATTATTTTGCAGTTGTTTTTTGTGTCGGCACTGCCAATTGCCAATGCTAATTACAGGGAGTGAAATATACAGATGTCTTCCAGTTACCTGTGTACTCCTGGCTTGATAAATGCATGGGTCCACTTGACAAGATTTCACAATCTACAGTATCAACCCCACTGTCCAATTCCTGTACACAACTACATGTATCATCAATCTTTGTTAACTGTTCTGCAATTATTTCAATTTTTTTCTTTTTCTCTTCTTCAGAAAGCGTCTTTCTTGGACCCTCAGCAGCTTCTATATTAAGTAAAAAAACAAACGAGGTGTTCAAGTTAAATGTGAGAAAATTAATAAATATTGCATGAGGTTGTGAGCCATTTGGCAGTTTATGGATCGGGTAGTTAGCCTGTAATATGTAAATTGACAGAAGCCACGCTGACCTTTTATATTGCAAACTTCTGCAAGGAAATCACTCTTGGGAAGAATTGAAATATTATTCCTACACACCTGAAATAACCATTGAAGGCTAACCCTTTACCTAACATGACGGCCAAAACTACAATGCAGTTACCCCTGGCAGGGATCATACTTGGACCTTTCGGTTTGAAGTCCAATGCCATAACCACTGAGCTACCACACTCCCTCTGCATTTGTGATTTCTTTAACCCTTTACCTAACATGAAAAGCAGACGACACTTGCAAATAAAATTCTTGAATAACTAATATTTTTCATTTGTTATCTCAAAATCATAGGTTTTGACACCTCATTGGAACGAGCTCAATGAGCTCGTTCCAACGAGGGGTCATAACCTATGTTTTTGAGATAAAAAATGAAAAAAATAATGAAAATTAATAGCCGATTTTTAAGAATCGCGCTGGCCAGTTTTGGCCGTTACGTTGGGTAAAGGGTTAAAAAGTAATATGGGGGTCTAGTATATCTTCAAGTCTAAATAAAAGTTAACATATGTGGTGGCTCAGTAGGTAGAGATGCAGGCTGCAAGCCCAGAGGTCCTCAGTTCTAATCCCACCTCACTTAATCCCAATTGCTCATGTGGGGGTTCGGTGGCATTGTGTACTAAGGCAAACTGCACGCCGATGGTGCACTTGTCTTTAACCAATGCTAACCCTGTTTGTGTGGAGTTAGTACATTGGGGAATCTGACAATTGCTCGCCATTGCTCGGGTTTCTCTCCAGCTTCCTTGACCTGTAAAACTGTCCGACATGAGGTGACCTTGGCTGTTGAAAGTGGCATTAAACCTCAATAAATAAATAAATAAACATACATTATGGGACAACTATAGTAAAAATTACATCGTAGTTTAATAGCTTGACAAATGCTGGAGCAAGGCACCATTTCCGCTTGAACTCTCAGAGAGAACCCTCCAGGAAATCATGCCTCAGTTTGGCACTAACAAAGTAGGGTGCCAGGACAGGCAACTGATTGCAGTGATACTGTAACTTAGCGCCACAAGTACCACACTGCTATTAATACAACAAAAGGTGTAACATGGAATACTTTAAAGATTTCATCCTTTCTTTTTTCAACCTATTCACAGTTTTATTTTTTCCATGTCAGATGCCAACTAATGCTGACGTGATCTTAATTCTGAATACAATAAATGAAGAAGGTTACAGGTAGGTAAACATAAGGGCAAGATGCATAAAGAGATGTTTGAAAGCCGCAAAGGGTTAAGACAGTTGGTGAGACTTCAGAGCTATTTTGTAGAGTCGGGGCATATGGGAATATTACAGGAGATGTTTGAGGCATACAAGTTTAAAAAATTCTGTCTGCTCTGATTTTGAATTTGTGGTTCCATTTCATGCCAGATCCTTGGAAAAGAGTAGAGGGGAAGTTTTGCACTGTGTTCTGGGTTTATTCAAGAGTATATTGTTTGATCATCTTCTGTTCATTCATTTGTATAATTATTAAAAGATTTATCAAAGCTGTTGTTGAGCCAATCATGCATAAACAGTAGTACGTGCATTTTGTATAAATCTTTGAATTTCAAGATTCAAAGGTTTTTAAACAACAGGGCTGTATGTGCATTGTGCTTTTTATTTGCAATAACATGGATAGCTTTCTTTTGTAGATTAAATATCGACTTAGTGTCTGTCGAATGCCCCCAGGCATAAATACTACATAACAAGTGGCAATGTACTAAGGAAAAATAAAGTGTTTTAGACACCCTTTGGGAAGAGTCTTCTTTACCTTGTTAATTGCATAAATGATTTGTGATATTTTAGAGCCGACAACAGATATACCTCCCTATTAGTTACTTCTACAAGTGAAACTAGATTATCACCAGAGTTGTACATAGTCATGTCATCTGCATAAGATAACACATTAAGACTCATAGAACTCTTTAGATCATTTATGGATAGCACCAACAGAATAGGACCTAGGATATATCATAGAGGAATGCCAGTTGTAATCTCCAACAATTTGTGCACTTGCAATTGACACAAACTGGCTCCTACCACTGAGGTAGTTCTAGAACCAGGCATTTATATGACCTCTTATACCAAAAAATTCTAATTTTTTTTAGCAATATAGAATGATGTATCATGCTGAATGCTTTTGAGAAGTCTAAAAACAGAGATAATGTACAGTCAGTCTCTTGTTACTTTTTTATCATTTGTTTCAGCAACACTATTAATAAGATGCAGAATGGGATGAATGGTGGAATGTGATTTTCTGAATCTGAATTGATACTGATAAACTAAGTTATTATGATTCAGAAAATTTAGAAGTCTTTTATGCATTGGTCTAATACCTTTGAGAATGCAGGCAGGATGCTGATGGCCCTATAGTTATTAAATAATTGCTGATCTCTGGTTTTAAAAGTGAGAATGATTTTGGCTATTTTCATTTTATTCGGAACTATTTTGGTCGCAAGGGAAAGATTAATTATGTGGGTTAAAGGCTCAACAATTTCTTTGGTTATTTATTTTAACTGGTAGAGTGGTAAATTATTTTTGGTCATCAGAATTTGTTCACAGGCCTTTGCCTTGTTACAATTTATGGGAGAGTGCCTACGGGCACTCTCCCATAAATAGTAACAAAGCAAATCCTTGCAGACTAAATAATTTCACTTCAAAGATAATACGAAGCATGTTCATTGAATATGAAGCCTTTTATTTGGGGTTGCCGTGGTTCAGATTAAAGCCCAAATATGGGCTTTCAGCACTCTACCACTTAATAGTTTGGTAGATATGTTTTCATTATCCTTGCTTAAGTTGAGGGTCAATTTTTTACTGCACTGGGTTACTTCTTGATTGTTAGTTGGCGATATAAAAAATTAATTGGTGTTTTCATTTCTCATATATTCGGTAAAGTGATGTACAGATTTGGGTAATTGATTACTGACAGAGTGACCAATGTTGACAAAAAATGAATGAAATTTGTCAGCTATTTCTCTTGGGTTTGTTATCTCCACGTCATCATCTGTAAAACTCAATAGCAGGATAAAAGTTGATTTTTATTTTGTTGATGGCGCTTCTCAAGATTTCACCCATTTTTTTTTATTAAATTTATTTTCTAATAAATATAGTTAAAATACTGTGTTTGGCATTCTCGTTTTACTCTGCTGAAGACAGTACAGTACAACTTGTAATTCATTGTGTTATGGGGCTAAGGTAACTTGAGTTTGTGTATGCATAGCTTTGTTTTGTAGATAGAAGATTGCAACAGACCATATGTCATCCACAGTTCATGCTTCACATATCTCTGTGGGACTGATATAATTTTTTTTTAAAAGCTTGTGCAAATAGTGTATTAAATTTAAAACTTAAGATAGCATATGCCCTGTTTGTACAAAATGTATTAAAAACATCGGAGAAGTTACTTGCTGATAGCAAATTTTTAAAGTAATCAATGTTTTCTCTTTTAAATGATCTTTTCAGGATTTGCATAGGCCGAGTACCTTTTCTGATTGATTGTTCAACATAAAAAGTGGTGAAGTGATCACTAACGTCTGATAAAATTATTCTGGACGTTTGCATGCTTATGTTGTTGCAGAAATAATTTAAGCTGAATAGTCAGTTACCCTTGTTGGTCTAATAATAACTGGCATAAATCCAAGCTGAACATAGAATCTATAAATAAATTGGTTTTGTTATGGCTGCAAAAACTCAGTAAATCAATACTGAAGTCCCCCATTAAGTAAGTTTTCTTATTTTCGTTATTAAGTTTTTTCTTCCAGCTGGGATAAAGTTGTAAAGAAAAGATCTAGGTCTGCTTTGGTTGCTGTATTGGTTCTATAAATGATTCCTAATATGCATCTTTCCTTGGATGTTGTTTCTATAAACAAGGACTCGAATATATGTGGAATAAATGCTGTGAGATATTTTCATTAATAAACAGCCCTACTCCCCCTCTGTCATCATCATCCTACATTTGCTGTCGAGTTATCAGGGGATGCTAGCCTTCAAGTAAGTAACAGGTGAAAAAAAATAGTTATTCAAGAATTTTGTTTGTAAGTGTCATCTGCCCTCAAACAAGAAATTGAAAAAATAATATTTAAAATAGAAAATTTTCAAATCCTGTGCTTTGGGTGAAGGGTTAACCCTTTACCTAACATAACCACAAAAAACGTCCAGCATTATTCACAAAAATTAACATCCAATCTTCATTATTTTTTAATTTTTTGTCTCAAAAACATAGCTTATGCCCGCTAATTGGAATGAGCCCATCGAGCTCATTCCAATGAGGATCATAAGCGATGTTTGTGACACAAAAAATGAAAAAAATTTAATTATTCAAGACTTTTGTTTGCAAATGTCTTTTGTGTTAGGTAAAGGGTTAATCCTATGCACACTCATGTTAAAAGATCTAAACTCCAAGCCACCAATTTTTCCCATAATGCAGCTAGGAATTGAACAAATTTAATCTTGCTTGACAGGTCCTGCAAATATATCATTTCCACCTGAATCAAATATCAAACCGAATATACAGCCAAAATTTTAAAATCGAATGAATATTGAATGTCAAATATGGACATTCACTCGAATATGGACATTCACACATTTTCCCACTAATGACCCATGTGGCTTATTGAGGCCCATCTCACCTGTCACACATGTTACATGTATAGTGACTATTACTCGTTCATCACCACCAAAATGATTCTGTCCCTCCATCATTTTGAGAATCAATTATGCCCGCAGGACTGAATGACACATAACTGTCACTAACAATATCAGAGTAAATAATGAGCTGTAGCCAAAATGATGATTTCGCTTTTTGTTAGTGTCTCGCTGTAGGGCATTAGTAAATATTAAAAATGTACCGTAAAATGTGATGCAATACCACTTAAATTACTCCCTGATGCATGTTCATTTTAAGATTAATACATTCTAATTTCTGCATGTCAAGAGAAGATGTTAGAACATTTTCAAACAGATTATTTCATTTTATAATTTATGAAAATTTTATTTTCCAAAACAACTTGACCACATTTGGACATTTTTCGGACAAAATATGGCAAGCTTAATTATTGTTTCAACCATATGGTCATGAAGACTAACAGTCGTACAGACCAGCTGTTATGTCCTCACTATCAGACCCTCAAGAACATTCCTAAATCAAAAGAGCTGACCGAAATCTTGAGCTGATTAACACAAAATATCCATAATTAATGTCTGAAAAAAATCTGTATTTTTATTACTGAATAAAACCTGCAAAATAAAAATTTAAAATTGTTTAAGTTTCAGTGACAATTGGGCCTACTTGCCTTCACCTGTTGGTGCCTGTAGATATGAAGAACCACTGAACTGATTGCTTGAAGAATAACTAATTTTAAATTGCTTTGAGTCCCCTCCTGGGTCATTAGGATATCCTGCAAGCTGCTGTTTGTGGGACATCTGGTTTCCTGCTACAAGTTGTTGATATACACTGCTCTCACTACCAGTACTTGACATGGACCCGAAAGATTGACCTATGCAAAAGTAACAATGCTACATGAAAGAAAACAAAACTTTATCCATTTTCTTATTTTATGTACCCTTAAAGTGGCTTTTCCATGTAGATAATAATTCTCAAATTATGTAAAAATGCATAAAAAAGAAAAGAAAATTTCCCCCATGGGACACACATTCACAATGGAGATCCTTTAGCTGAAACTATGCTCGTGCTATTTGTGCACTTTTAACAGAAGAGACTTATTGCTTGGAAGGAAAGTGACAAGACAGACTCCAGAACAAACATACAAACATAAAATTTATACATGCAATCACCCCAGAATGGAAAAGGTTTGTCTAAAGCAGCGAACAGTAGAAACTCTGTTTATCTCCTCCTCCCCAAACAGATGCAGACATGAATAAAACAGCTGAAACCTGATCTGACTGATACATTAGAATTACTCTACAAATGGAAACATTCCAACATCCAGTCCAGAACAGGTACAAAGCCCACTTACACAGACACCACAGAAGGGAAATGGACAGGTTATCCCCATCCCTCCCCCATTACAAACAGTGCTAAATGGGCATCCCTATATCATGCATCTTGAAGCAACTCCTCACATTCCATTGGGGGAGTAAGGGGACAAACAGTTTATGAAAAAATGAAGACTTATGTCCCCAATAAAAACTTTGGTTCAAATTAGCATACCAGTTCCTAAAATTGAAAAAGTTTGCCCCCCCAGGACAGGCTAAAATATTACCTGAGAAAATATTTTTGAACAAACATGAATCTACACCATTAAAAGGCTTCATACCAAATATTGAATCATTAGAGCCAGTAGTTCAGAAGCTGATTGTTAAGAAGTTTTCCCATTATCAACATTGTTAAATAGGGGTCCCCATAGGGACCCTCCTCCCTCCCCCCTGAAGAAGCTGATTGTGTTTTTTTTTCAGCCCACCTGATTCTCCTACTCCTAAGGAAGCTTCATACCAATACCCAAAATTTTTCTTGCGTAGTTCTCGAACTTTTGGTGTTTAGCTCCTGGAACTCTAATAGCGATGGGAAAAAATCTTTTCATTTTAAATCAAGTATTTGTCATCTAATAATAATGAAAACCAAATTTCATTGAAATTGACCAACTGAATCAGAAAATATAAATTTGTGGTGGTGGTCATAGGTTCTGAATCTCCTAGCATGAGCCGAAATATTGCCTGTGAAGGTTTCTGTGAACAACCCCCAATTATAAACAGAGTTGAATGGGCATCCATCCCCATGTGGTGCCCCCAAAGCAACTCAGATTCCCATCGGCTTGTATGGAAAAAGTTAATGCATAAATCAAAAATATGTCCACAAACTGAAAGTTTTGGTGGGGGCCATAAAATTTGCCCCTCCCAAGACAGGCTGGAATATTACCTGACAAACTATTTTTGAACAAACATGAATCTACACCATTAAAAGAGACTTCATCCAAAATATTGAATCATGACAGCAAGTAGTTCACCATAAGCTGATTGTTAATTAGTTTTCCCATTACCAACAGTGTGAAATGGAGATCCCTATAGGGAGCCCCTTGAATAAACTGATAGTTTCTTTTCAGCCCATCTGATTCTCCTACTCCTAAGGAAGCTTTGTACCAATACCCATAATTTTTCTTGCGTAGTTCTCGAAATTTGGGAGTTTGAATTTCTTTCTATTTTTAGATCCTGGGGTTCTTAAAGGGATGGACAAAAAACTGTTCAGCATAAATCAAGTATATGTGACCTCATAATTTTGCATACCAAATTTGGTTCAATTTGACCAACCAATTCAGAAAATATAAAATTTTTGGTGAGGTCATTGGTTTTGCCCCTCTCAGCATGAACCCAAATATTGCCCGTGAACAAACTTGAATCTTCACCACTATGGAAAAATGCATATCACATATCAAATCTCACAGCATTGTGACTGGTGGTTTATTAGATTTTTAAAGCATTTTTGGTATTCGGGCACTGGCTGCCAACACATTGGGCTGAGCAACTTCTATTGAACTAATTTGGAAGGATGTCCCTCAAAGAAAATTTAGGTCAAGTTTCTGGTTAGATTCAGGACAGAGGTTTTGAAGAAAATTGATATGTAAAAGCTAACAGACAACAGAATCTGATGGCAATAGCTCGTGCTGATTTTCAGTCAGGTGGGCTAAAAAAATTACTTTGATTAAGACCCTCCCAGAATGCTCGGGAAAAATCCTGGAAGTTCAGTGTAGTTACAGTACTCCCAGATGGGAATCAGATTCGTCCAAAAATCACGGAAGTCGGTGTCAAATCACAGGCCTTTAAAACTCCAATCATAACAAATGAAACAAAAACTATGAATACACTACTATCTGAAAAAAAGAAACTTGGATTAAATTTGTGGCATCATGAAAAAGGGATTTAAACTTTATTGTCCAAATCCAGAAGGGAGTTATATGTTTGGTACATTTGACCAAATCATCAACTGAACAGCAGGTAAGCCAAATCGAATTAATGGTTGGTTCGATTTGACTAACCTGTTGTTCAATTGATCTTCTGGTTAATCAGGCTCCTGGTTTTTATAAACAAGGATCTTAACTGGCTGAGAACTAAATTATTTTTTCAAGGTGATTTTTAACATGAATATTTTTTTCAAAGATTCTGTTGCTACTAGCAAGAGGAGTCTTAATACAGCAAGATTTTGTTCATAAATAATTGATTTGTTATAATTTATTAGAGTGTGCTGACAGGTACTCTCCAATATATTATTGTAACAAAACATTTTAATATAAAAATGTTTTTGTTCTCCTGCTGAGCAAAGACCAAGCTAATGTATGCAGTGTGAAGCCACTAAAGTCACTTTTCAATAAAACCATAATAGTGGCTTCTAGCACCCAACCAGTTAACATGTCATATTGTAGTCTACATTGGTTTCAGAATGGAAGGCTTGATTCAAACTAAAATACACAGTACAATGTTTTATTTTAAATTTGAGCCAATACATTACATAATTAACACTGAT
Source organism: Pictodentalium vernedei (assembly GCA_031216915.1). Taxonomy (NCBI): domain Eukaryota; kingdom Metazoa; phylum Mollusca; class Scaphopoda; order Dentaliida; family Dentaliidae; genus Pictodentalium; species Pictodentalium vernedei. The sequence goes on along the minus strand of CM062296.1, from coordinate 199,316,533 downwards.
CAAGTAGCTTCAAAGACATTATCTGACTAGTTATCCTGGTTTACCCCCATTAGTCAGACACCCATTTGTCATACACCCCAGTTGTCAGACAGTTAATTAGGGATTAGCTGAAGTTAAAATAGATGATTACCTATTGTTATAAATGGAACAACCCAGATATATACAATTTGAATAAAATTTAGTTTCAACATTTTGTTTGGTACTTTTTTTGTTTTTGTTGACACATAATCAAAATACCTTTTAAATATTTTCTGAAAAATAATCAAAACATAAAAATCACACATATATTGTGTAATAACACTGATAACTTCGGGCTTTATGGCGTAAAATTCAAGATTTAGGTCCTGCCCGACCTTACAGAGAAGAATCTGAAGTTGGACAATCGCCTAAATTCATCACTACTTCATCGACATCCTAACCTCTTCAGATTCATAAATATAATAAAGAACATTGAAAAGGCAGAGAAAATCAAAATTGCTCAAATGGACTTTGGTGCTGCTTCACCTCGCGGAAACAGGTTTACAGGGAAATTGACAACAGCCTGGACCGCCTTTAGGAACAACTAGAACAGGGAACAAAGTCTCCAGTGGAGTTCCTTGATGCAGCTGGAACACTGTTAAGAATGGGATTATTTGTTTGTAAATTAATATTCCTTTTGTACATTTTTTTGTCATTGTAATATTGTACCTTTGTTCATGATGTGTACCTCACATTTTTCATTTTGTTACATTTTTTTTTATAAAAACATGTTTTTTTGTTTATTTACGTTAGAAATGATGAAATATGATTTTATTTATTTACAATAAAATGAGTCTAAATATTTTCTTTATTGTACTTCATATTTTTCATTTTATTGTTTGTTCTGTTTATTTAACACAAAAAAATATTTTGTATGATTTTTCATGTCTAGAAATCTTTTCTTGTTGTATTTCATATTTTTCATTTTATTGTCATTTATTCCCTATTTATTTTCTTTGTTTCATAAAATACGATTTTCTTTTTATTTATCACAAAAGATATATTTATTTGTGCGATTATTCATATTATTCTCATTTATTGTCACTTATTTCATAATTTTAATTTATTGTGCCTAGAACTCTTCTTATTGTACTTCATATTTTTTTTTATTTTATTGTCATTTATATTCTATTTATTTTCTGTTCATTTCTAAAACACACTGGTGAAGAAATAAATCATTAAAAGCTAATTAATTGTTTCTTTTGTGTCTGACTTATTGGAATATCCCACTTTATTCTGAAGGTGATAAGTAAGGAATTAGCTATTCAAACAACCCAATAATCTGTGATTAAAAACTGTCTGCCAACTGGGGTGTCTGACTAATGGGGGGATACCGTTATCCCTGTCACTAAGGGCTGAAACAATGCAGATGCTCACAATGAGATGCGAATCACGATTTTTTCCTCACGATGTAATGCGCATTGCAATGCAAATAAAACCACAGAATATTTTGAGTGGAGAATCTAGGATGTTGCAACATAAACGCAATTCTCTCTCTCCATACTCTATCCTCTCTCTCTCTCTCTCTCTCTGGAGAGAGAGAGAGGAGAGAGAACAGACAGACAAACAGACAGACAAACAGACAGACAGACAGACAGTTTTGCATAATATTTACCAGCCTCTTCAAAGAGTTCAAAATTCCAAAGCATTTACATGTAAGAGGAGAAGTTCTGTTACTTTTTCAGACCTATCTAAAAATCTCTTGGTTATAGTATTCAGTATTAGTACATGAGTAGGGCTGCAAATGATTCATTGAATCATTCAGATGGATGAATCGTGAATTGAATCAGCAAGAATGAATAGTGATGCATTGAAAACTCAATGCACTGTTGAACCCTTACTGTCACAGTATATTTTTATTATTGCAGAAGAAATGCCATTATATGAGATGCTTGATAACATAAAGAATAAATAGATATAGGGACAGTAATCAGATTTAAATAACAAGTAGAATAAGGGTTTTAACCACTCGGCTTGCCGAGAGGTTAAAACCCTTATTCTATGATTGGTTTAAATCAGATTACCAGCCCTAGTACCTATTTATTTTATTTTTACCATGGTCTTAAAAAATAATCGACTTTGTCACTTAAAATGGAGAAAAAATTATAGTTTCTACTGCAAACACACGGGTTTGTTTTGTTTACATCTGCACCGGTGGGCAGTACTACAAGCTGCACTTAAATGCTTGATTGACAGCTAGACACATCATCAAAGTTGGTTGAATTTACCTCGCTTTTTCAGTCAAATTATTATTTACCATTCTTAAGTAGTAGATAGTATTGCAAAACGTCGTATGTTTGAATGAAACACCGCGAGGTGTGAATGTATCGAAGTTAACAAATTGCATCATTTTAAAGGTCAAATTGGATAACTTCCTATTATAGGTGTACATTTTTTTTAATCGCAGTAGAAGCTTTACACCAGAAGTGGGGTAAAAAGTTAAAATTTAACATACAGGCTTTTCAGAGGTAGTAACATTGGCGAGCATGGTATAAATATCATTTGTTTGTTTGCTTTACGGAGGTTTTAACTGGTTGAGTGCTAGAAGCCACTATCAGAGCTCTACTGAAACGTGCTGAAAGTCACTATAGAGGCTTTACACTGTTTGCTTTAATTTGGTGTTGGCTCAGCAGTGGAAGAAAAATAATATTATAAAATTATTTGTTATAATTTGTTGGAGAGTGCCAACTGGAACTCTACAATAAATTTAAACAAAACAATTATTAGCAACATCTTGTTAAATTAGCTGGTAGAATGCTGAAAGCCCATATTTTGGGCTTTATTCTGAAGTGCCAGTACCACAGATTGAAGGCTTACATTCAGTGGATGTGCTTTGTATTATCTTTGAAGTGATATTATTTAGTCTGTGAGGGTTTGTGCCTTGTTACAATTTATGGGACAGTGCCCATAGGCACTTTCCCATAAATTGTAACAAGGCAAAGAACTGTGTTGCAGTTGTGATGGCCAAAAATAATTTAGCACTCTACCAGTTAAGGTTCCTTTTGCTAGTAGTGTGATATCGTTAAAAAAAATACTTACAAATGACCATTGAAATTAATTTAGCACTCTACCATGCAGTTTCAGGGTCATAATGTGTTGGACAGACTTACAGGTGTTTTAAGCCTGAATACCCAGAGAGAACCGCTGAACAGCAGCAAGCAACTCTCAAATACTCCTACTTACTACCCCAGCACAAACAGAGTTAGCAGGAGATGAAGGTATGCATACTATTGGGGGTGCATTTTAGTACACAGCACTACCATGCTCCCACATGGGAAATCAGGATTAAGTGTCATGACGAAGGACACAGCACAGATGGCACAGGTCAAGATGAAACCATCAGCCTTTCAGTTTAAGGACCAATACTCAAACCAATGAACCACCATGCACCCATATCATTAGTTTAATTGAGTTTAAAGTCAAACCAATGAGCCACCACACACCCATATCATTAGTTTAATTTAGTTTAAAGTTTAATACTCAAACCAATGTTCCACTACTCACCCATATCATTAATTTAATTGGAAACACTTAAGTACTGACATGGGAAATTCCAGTTTGAATTTGTTTACATACTGCTCAAATTAGAGTTGAAACTGTGTTGCAGGCAGAGTTTTTAACAAACTTATATTGGCGTCAGGAAACATTTCATTGACCAGATGATTGTTCACAGAATTTTGTTTTACTAAACCAACTTAGGACTAAAACAAGCATTCTTAGGACGTTTTGTGCCATGGCTCATCCTGAGTATCATTTAGGTTAGCTATATATTTGTAAACTGTATACTCAGGTTATGGAAGGAACTCATGTTAACTTAATATAATCTATGTTTCATCCGTTTTCAGGAAATGGAGTGGCCATATTTAGCACAAAAAGATAATGTAATCTTCAAAGTAAGGCTCAAATTCTGGGTTGAATTGAATTCTGAATTGAATCAGGTGGAGAATTTTGAATTGAATTAATTCCTGAATGAGCCCTTCAAATTGTAAATATTGCATCAGCCCTTCAAATATTGAATTGGCCCCTTTATATTGTAAATATTGCATCTACTTACAATCATAAATATGGCCAGTCACAACACAAGTATTGTACTCAACAATGTCCTGTCAGTTTGAGCAAATCAATAAAAAATGTGGAATACTCCAGGATGGAATCAAAGTTGTTTCAGAAGCGGAAGTTCCTTGAACTCGTGTTCTATAATCAGGTCTCCTTTCTACAAGACATTTCATAAGATTTTAGGATCATGACAATTCAAAAATCTCTGAATCTATGCAACTCAAATTGAATTGAGCTATTGGGACAATTTTAAATGGAATTCAATTTTGAAGCATCGTTCATCCCTACTTCAAAGTGACTTGGTATGTGTTTTGCTCACTTCTGATCAAGCCTATATTGGGGTTTAATGCCTTTTTTCAGGTTGACTCAATGAAGTGCTTACAAATAAGTCCCTGATTCTCAACCTCTCCAATGAATCACATACTACTTCAGTTTGATAAGAGAACTACCAAATTTGGACCACTATCAATGTGATTTTACTCACCAAACCTTGTCTGTCAAGGAATAATTTATTTTTAAATTTTTGCATACTAAATTGACTTATGGAAATGTATTGCTTTTCCTAATGATTGGATAGCATTTTCAATACTCGTAAATTAGTCTTAAAAAAAAAACTCTTCATTTGGATAAATGTACTGGCCCTCTGATACATAATTAAGGCATAACTGCCCATCTTTCTTGGAACATTTCTGACTTCTATGAAGACATCTCTAATGTTTTTCAGGTGATGCAACCTACTTCATTTTGCCAATAAAGCTGTGTTGCAGTTTGGGCCATTGGTGATATATTGTTCCTTCAATTCATCAAGGCACCATCTGCAATGCTGAAGCATTGCAGATGGCATCTTGTTGCATTCAAAGGATGATATGTCATCCATGGAATTGTTGATTTCCATTCAAAAATGTTGTTTTTGACAGTGAAGGTTACATGACAGTATGGTAGGGTATGTGCTATTATCCAGTCAAAATCAGTTTAATATTGCAACCTTGATCAAGCTTCAAAATACTGCTGACCAGACTGGCCTATTTGAAGGATTTCTGTTACATTCCACGTTATAGGGCCTGTTAGTCATTCATCACAACTCAGATGATCCTATTCCTCTATCATCATGAGAATCAAATAGGCTGGAGTAACTGAATGGCAAATAACTGGAATTGGCAACAGAATAACTGTGCGTGGGCCAAAATGCTGCTGTCATTTTTAGCTAGTTTCCCAAACATAAAAAATGTATCGCAAAATGTGATGCGATATCACATAAATTACTCCCTAATGCATGTTAATTTTGAGATTAATACACTTCTAAGTTTCACATGTAAAGAGAAGATGTTATCACATTGTCAATTTCACTTTAATTTATGAAAATTTCATTTTCCAAAAACAAATTGACAACATTTAGATATTTTTCTGAAAAAATATGTCAAGATTAATTGTTGTTTCGACCATATGTCATGTAAAATAGTCGTACAGACAAGCTGTGTTTTAGTAGACCAGTTATGTCTACATCATATGTTATGTCCTCTCTAATGGATCCCCAATAACATGCCAAAATAAAAAGACCTAAATTTTGAGCTGATTAACACAAAATATCCATAATTAATGTCTGAACAAAATCTGTATTTTTATAACTGAATAAAACTTGCAAAACCGAAATTTAAAATTGTTTAAGTTTCAATGACAATTTGGGCCTACTTGCATGCATATGTTGATGCCTGTTGAAGTGAAGTCCCTGTGAAATGATGTTTTGAAGAATAACCTGAATGCTGTGAGTAGCTTCCTGGGTCGTTTGGATATCCTGCAAGCTGCTGTTAGAAGGACATTTTGTTTCCTGCTAGAAGTTGTTGGCAACCACTATTCTGACTACCAGTACTTGGCATGGGTATGAAAGATTGACCTAAACAATATTAATAATGCTACATGAATGAAAACAAAACTTTACCCATGTTTTTATTTTATGCAACCTTAAAGAGGATTTTCCATGTAAATAATAAATCTCAAATTATGTAAAAAATACAAAAAGAGCAAAAAAGAAATTTCCCTTAAGGGACACCACGTTTAAACTGGAGATCCATTGGTTGAAACTATGCTTGTGTTTTGTATGTACTTTTGACGGAACAGACTTATTGCTTGGAATGAAATAAAGTTGACTCCCAAATTGTTTTAGTGGCAATCCGATGTCTGTGTATTGTATGTCAAGTCCTCTTCTTGTCATTTTGGATGGAGAGTAAAAGTTAGACTTGATGGGTAATTTGTGCATCCTAATGATTGTGCTTCTAATCCGAGAACAGCACCTAGCTGAAAGGTCTTTTGTTTGAGTGGTTCAGGTTTTCTAGGACCTAACCTGTGCAAAGATCCTTAAAAATTCCATTTCAAAACCTCCCACTATTTTGCAGGCATGATCTGCTTCATTTCCCTGAGTCCAGGTCAACTTTTCAGAAGTGAGAGTTCCACATAACATGCAGGCCTGAAAATAAGCAGTCTGACATTTGCAAAAAGAGGTCCCCAGAGGGTGAATTTGATGCTGATATCCCATACTGTGGGTCAATTTATCCTCTGGGTATCTCTTTCAGTTTAGTTTTGAGGCCCTATTTCAGATTGAGGTTCATAGAGGGTAAATTTAGTGATGCTACCCTGCTGTGCAGGGTAGCATCACTAAATTCACCCTCTGGGGACCTCATTTTGCAGATGATCTGCTTGTTTTCTGGCTTGATAACATGAGCAAAATAGTGACCAATTTTGGCAGCCATATATGAGTTAACGTATGGTAATTTTACAGGGATGTGCTTATTTCAAAATGAATGCTGAACAGCAATTACAAATCAGGGTTGAGCCCTCTGAAGCAAATGTTTATTTTTATCCCGTAATAAGCAGTGAAGTATAGGAATAAAGCTTATTAACTAAATTTTGGTTTTGTACCATTTCTATAGGTATAAAAGCACTTTGGTACCACTTCATCGATGACCCATGGCCTTTGACATTCACAGTATGAACAAGAGCACCGCGTAGCGGGACAATATACACCCGTTTTGTATTTTTGAAGGGTTGGGGTAAGGATGGGAGTGAGGGTGAAAATTGTTTGGACCAACCCCATATTCGAACTTGACCTGTATTTTGTTGTGATTAAACAACAAACCAAGTTTGGAACCAATCGGAAAACAAATAATGAAAGTTATCATCTGGAAACCAAATATTTGATGCATTCTATGTCCAACAGTTAGACCATACTAAAGTTATAATCCAGAAAACACAAAATGCACAAATTCAAGAGGAATAACTCTGGAAAGGTACATGCGATTTTGGCCGAAAGTGAACCTGAGCTGTGCTTTGTGGTCATAAACAAAATCTGAGAATTTGAAACAAATTAGTCAAGGCAAACTAAAGTTATCATCCAGAAACCACATAATTCACAAATTTGCAATCATTCAAGGGGAATAACTATGGAACGGTACATGCGATTATGGCCAAAGGTGAACTTGAGCTGTGCTTTGTAAGCAAAGACAAAATCTGAGAATTTGAAAAACATCGGTCAAGGCAAACTAAAGTTATCATACGGAAACCACAAAATCCACAAATTTGCAATCATTCAAGGGGAATAACTCTGGAAAGGTATATGCGATTGTGGTCAAAAGTGAACTGGAGCTGTATTTTGTGGTCAAAAACAAAAAACTGAAAATTTGAAATAAATCGGTCAAGGCAAACTAAAGTTATCGTACGGAAATGAAAAGTTGGGCTAAATTCCCATAAATAAAGTGCCATAACTCTACTGCAAATGGGCCGCTAGAAATGGAAATCGAACCCAACCTGTATTTTGTCATACTAAATCCACATGCCAAATTTAACTCAGCTCAATCCATTACAACTAAAGTTATCGTCCGGAAACGAAATGTGTCCATGGACGGACAGACAGATGGGTGGAGAGACCATTCACATAATATGTCCCGTTTTTCAAAATGTTTGTGGACTGAGAAACACCAATATCGAACTTGACCTGTATTTTATTGCTACAAACAACATTTGAAAGTTTTATGTCGATCCGTCAAGGCGTTTGACTTTAAATGAAGGGAAAACAATTTTTTTCGAAAGATTGTGTTTTCAAAGAGCCATAACTCTGCAGTGGATGGACTGAGAAACACCAATATCAAACTTGGCCTGTATTTCATTGCTAAAAACAACATCTGAAAAATTTGGTGTCAATCCGTCAAAGCATTCAGCTTTAAATGAACGGAAACCAATTTTTTTAGAAAAATTGTGTTTTCAAAGGGCCATATCTCTGCAGCAGATGGACTGAGAAACACCAATATCAAACTTGACCTGTATTTTAATGCTAAAAACAACTTCTGAAAGTTTGGTGTCGATCCGTCAAGGCGTTCGACTTAAATGAATGGAAACCAAATTGTTTATGGACAGACGGACAGACGGACAGATGGACAGACTGATAACATAATACGACCGTTTTTTAAATGGGCATATAAAAACTGATAACTCTATTCCATTTGCCTGGCCTACAATGCAGTAAAACTACCAATTTAGGTTATACTGTGTGCCAGCATACACTATCTCCTGTAACTAATTCATAACATTAACTAGTTGAGTGATGAAAGCCCTGGTACTGAAAGCTTAAAAGCTTCAATGTTCTGTGCATGTCCTTCAGATTATCATTAAAATGAAATTATTTAGTCTGTCAGAGTTTGCCTTGTTACAATTTATGGAAGAGGGCCCATAGACACTCTCCCATAAATTTCAACAACACACAGACATGTGAACAAGTTTTGACAACCGAAAACAATTTAGTGCTTTAACAGCTAAGGAAATACAACCACGAATGTACATGTATTGCATGGGTGAAAATAAACATAGAAATGCTGTATTTGTAAAAATGTTTTGGCATTGAAAAGACCATACAATGTCTGTAACCCTCAATCCCATTATCAGTTTATATTGCTACCAGACCCATCCCATTGATGCAAGGTGACAACTTGTGGTTTGGGTGATAGAAGGTCAGAATTAATAAGCTTTCTTTGATCTTGAAAAAAATGACAAAGAAAGGCAAACTAGATCAGTTATGTTTACACCATATGTTATGTCCTCATTACTTGACCCTCAATAACATGCCAAAATAAAAAGACCAAAATTCTGAACTGATTAACACAAAATATCCATAATGAATGTCTGAACAAATTTGTAATTGTATAACTGAACAAAGCTTAGAAAACAGAAATTTAAAATTGTCCATGTTTCAATGACAATTGAGCCTACTTGCCTGTATATAATGATGTCTGTTTATATGGAGTCCCAGTAGTTAACTCATTTGTTGAAGAATAACCTGATTGCTGTGAGTAGCCACCTGGGTCATTAGGATATCCTGTAAGCTGCTGTTGGTAAGACATTTTGTTTCCTGCTAGATGTTGTTGGTATCCACTGTTCTTACTACCAATACTTGGCCTGGGTATGGAAGATTGATCTGTACAAAAGTAATAGTGCTACATGAATGACAACAAAACTTTACCCAAGTTTTTATTTTATGTACCCTCAAACCTCAAGTCCCTTATGCAAGCCCAAAGTACCATCTTTGCATTGCACTGAAAAAGCACCCCCAGGGTATTTTTCCTTGAGAACTCAGCTGGTAGGCTGCATTAATCTTGGCAGTGTTTTTACATTATTGTTGGCTGCCTTCACACCAACAATGATGTAGAAATACAGTAAGTCAGCTGCAGCTGTTCATACATGTTTATATGGCAGTAATTATCATAAATTTAATTTGAGACTTTAAAGGTTAAAGTGACTTTTTCATGTAAATAATAAATCTCAAATTATGTAAAAATGCATAAAGAGCAAAAGCAAATTTTCTTCCAAGGGACACCACATTCACATTGGAGACCCTTTGGTTGAAATTATGCTTGTGGTTTTTATGCACTTTTCACAGAACAGACTTATTGCTTGGAAGGAAAGTGTTTTAATGACAATCCACTGTCCATGTACTGCACATCAGTTCATCTTCTAGTCAAGTTAGTGAGAGGGTTGAAGTTACACTTATGGGTTAATTTGTGAATCCTGTTGATAGCGCTCCTAATCCGAGAACTGTCGGCATACCAAAGGACAATCAATTTTGATTATCCACATCCGAGCTACAAGGTGAAATGTTGGTATGGATGGATGGAATCACTATTTTCTAAGTTCAGGAAGATAGAGCCACCACTCTAGCAAAAAGTGTGGACAGAGTCTGTCCTGTGTGGAAATTCTTTCCCCGATGTTGGTCTATCATAACAAAAACAACCAAATTTGATTATCCACACCCTAGCTACAAACTGATATGTTTGTACAGATGAAATCAATATTATCCAAGTCCAACAAGCAGAACAAGGCAAGCAACTATCAACCTCTTCAACTTACTAAATCGGCACAAGCAGAGTTAGCAGATGAAGATATGTATACTAGCGGGGTGCATTTTAGTACACAGCACTACCATGCATGAGAAATCTGGATTAAGTGTCTTGCACAAAGGACACAGCACAGAAGGGTGAGAGGGACACAACACAGAAGACACAGGTCAAGATCTAACCATCAGCCTTTCAGTCTAAAGACCACTACTCAAACCAATGAGCCACTACGTACTCATATCATTAGTTTAATAGGAGACACTTAAGTATTGACCTGGGAAATTCCAGCTTGACCTTGTTTAGATACTGTTAAATTTAAAGTTGACACTGTGTTGCATGCAAGAGTTGTTAACATAAACTTATTTTGGATTTGTGTTTGTTGAAATTTTACTTCAGCAAACACTTCATTGACCAGATGATTGTTCACAGAATTTTGTTTTACAAATCCAACATTCTTATGATGTTTTGTGCCATGGCTCATTCTGAGTATCATTTAGGTTAGCTATATATTTGTAAACTGTATACTCAGGTTATGGAAGGAACTCCTGTTAACTTAATATAACCTATATTTCATTAGTTTTCAAAAAATGGAGTGGCCAAATTTAGCACAAAGCGATAATGTAATCTTCAAAGTAAAGCTCTGTGATTCTCAAATGTTGGGTTGAATTGAATTCTGGATTGAATCAGGTGGAGAATTTTGAGTTGAATTGAATCCTGAATGAGCCCTTCAAATTGTAAATATTGCATCAGCCCTTCAAATATTAAAGAGAGTGGTGGCCGAGTGGATAAGTGCACTGGTTTCTCAGGCCAGAGGTCCCGGGATTGATTAGGTCAGGGAAGTTCTTGAGGTGTCTGAACACTCTCGTCAGCATCAATTGTGGGGTTGATGCTGTCACAGCGTACAATCCTATTGGGTGAAGACATAAAATGGCTGTCCTTTGTGTGGAGAGAGACACATTCCATGCAGGCTAAAGATTCTTTCATAGTATTCGAGAAAACCGAGGCCATGAAGTTGCCGCTATGAAGGTAATCCCACACACCTGTGCCATTGGGCCAAGGAGAGGCATTAATATAAGTTGCATAACTTGTTTGCCAATCCTTGTAAAACAAATAAGGTTAAATAAAAATATTGAATCAGCCCTTCAAATTGTAAAATATTGCACCTGCTTACAATCATAAATATGGCCAGTCACCACTCAAGTATTGTACTCAACAATGTCCTCTCAGTTTGGGCAAATCAATAAAAAATGTAGAATTCTCCAGGATGGAATCAAAGTAGTTTCAGAAGCTGAACCTCCTTGAACTCGTGTCCTATCATCAGGTCTCTCTTCGTAAGATTTTAAGTTCATGACAATTCAAAAATCTCTGAATGACTGCAACTCAAATTGAATTGAGTTATTTGGACTTTTTTGAATAGAATTGGATTGTGAAGTGTCATTTATCCCAACTTCAAAGTAACATGGTATGTATTTTGCTCACTACCAATCAAGCCTACATTGGGGTTTAATGCCTTTTTCAGGTTGATTCAATGAAGTGATTACAAATAAGGCCTTCATCCTCAGCCTCTCCAATGATTCACACACCACTTCAGTTAGATAAGAGAAATATTAAATTCTGACCATTATCAATGTGATTATACTCACCAAACATGCATGTCAGCAAATAAATTACTTTTAAATTTTAGAATAGCAAATTACTTAACAGAAATGTATTGCTTTTGTTAATGATTGTATAGCAATTTTCAGAAATTAGTCCTGAAAATTCTTCATTTGGATAAATGTATTGGCCCTCTGATACATAAATAAGGCATAAAAGCTTGTCATTCTTGGAACATTCCTGACTTGTATGAGGACACCTATAAAGTTTTCCAGGTGATGAAACCTGCTTAATTTAGCCAATAATGCTGTGTTGCAGTTTGGGCCATTGGTGATATATTGTTCCTTCAGTGCATCAAGGCACCATCTGCTATGCTGAAGCATTGCAGATGGCACCTTGTTGCATGCAAAGGATGATATGTCATCCATGGAATTGTCAATTTCCATTCAAAAATGTTTTGTTTTTTAACAGTGAAGGTTACATGACAGTATGGTAGGGTATGTGCTATTATCCAGTCAAAATCAGTTTAATATTGCAACCTTGATGCAAGCTTCAAAATACAGCTGACCAGTCTGGTCCATTTGGAGAATTTCTGTTACATTCCATGTTATAGTGACTGTTACTCGTTCATCACAACTCAGATGATTCTGTTCCTCAATCATTATGAGAATCAAATAGGCCTGAGTACCTGAATGACAAATAATGGGCATTGACAACAGAGTGACTGTGCATAGTCCAAAATGCTGCTTTCATTTTTTGCTAGTTTTCCAAAGATAAAAAATGCATCACAAAATGTGATGTGATACCGCTTAGATTACTCCCTGATGCATGTTCATCTTAAGATTAATACACTTCTAATTTCTGCATGTCAAGAGAAAATGTTACCACATTGTCAGCAAAACTATTTTATTTTAATTAATGAAAAATTAATTTTTCAAAACAAATTGATCAGATTTAGACAATTTTCTGACAAAAATATGCCAAGACCAATTTTTGTTTCGACCATAAAAACTAATAGTCATACTGACCAGCTCTGTTTTAGTAGACCCATTATGTTTATACCATATGTTGTGTCCTCACTCCTGGACCCTCAATAACATGCCAAAATAAAAAGACCTAAATTCTGAGCTGATTAACACAATATATCCATAATTATTTTCTGAACAAAATTTCTATTTTTAGTACTGAATAAAACTTGCAAAACAGAAATTTAAAATTGTTCAAGTTTCAATGACAATTGGGCCTCCTTGCCTGCACATGTTGGTGCCTGTTGATATGAAGAACCAGTGAACTGGTTTTTTGAAGAATAACCTGACTGCGATGAGTACTCTCCTGGATCATTAAGATATTCTGCAAGCTGCTGATGGTAGGACATTTGGTTTCCTGTTGTAAGTTGCTGGCATTCACTACTCTGACTACCAGTACTTTGCATGGGCATGAAAGACTGGCCTATGGAAAAGTAGCAATGCTACATGAATGAAAACAAAACTTTACCCATATTTTTATTTTATGCACCCTTAAAGTGGCTTTTCCATTCAGGCAATAATTCTCAAATTATGTAAAAGTGCATAAAGAAGAAAAGAAATTTTTCCTCCCAGGGACACCACATTCACATTGGAGACCCTTTGGCTGAAACTATGCTTGTGCTATTTATGCACTTTTGACAGAAGAGACTTATTGCTTGGAAGAAATTAGACTTCAGGAGTGTATTACTGGCAATCATGTCATCTTCTAGTCATGTTAAGGAGAGGGGTAAAGTAAAGACTTGAAGGTTAATTTGTGCATCATAATGATAGTGCCCATAATCAGGTCTTGCCTAGGGACACAGCACTGATAGCACATGCAAGGATTGAACTGTAAAGGAGGAAAATTTAAGAAATTTTATTGACAACACAGACTCCAGAACAAACATGAAATCTATACATGCAATCACCCCACAATTGAAAAGGATTGTCTAAAGCAGCAAACAGTAGAAACTCTGATCATCTCCTCCTTCTTCTCCCTGGACAGATGCTGACATGACTGAAACAGCTTAAACATGATCGGACTCATCATTAGGATTACTCAATAATCAGAAACATTCCAACAACACCCAGTCCAGAACAGGCACAAAGACCACATACACAGACACCACAGAAGGGAAAATGGAGAGGCCAAATCATCCCCTCCCTTCCCCTCCCATCATTATAAACAGTGTTAAATGGGCATCCCCATATTGTGCCTCTTGAAGCAACTCCTTGCATTCCATTGGGGGAGCATGGGGAAACATTTATGAATATATGAAGACTATATGTCCCCAATAAAACTTGGTACACATTTTGGTTCAAATCTGCACAACTGCTCCAAAAACTGAAAAATGTTAACCCCCAGGACAGGCTGAAATTATCATCTGAGAAACTATTTTTGAACAAACATGAATCTACACACAAAAAAATGGCATCATACCAAATATTGAATCATTACAGTCAGTAGTTCACAGAAGCTTATTGTTAAGAAGTTTTCCCATTACTAATAGTGTTAAATAGGGGTCCCTATAGGGAGCCCCCCTGAAGAAACTGATTAGGTGTTCTTCAGCCAACCTGATTCTCCTGCTCCTAAGGAAGCTTCATGCCAATAAATAAAATTTTTCTTGTTTAGTTCTTGAAATTTAGGAATTTGATTTTTTTTCCATTTTTAGATCCCAGGGGTTCTCATAGGGGTGGGAAAAAATCTTTTCAACATAAATCAAGTACATGTCACCTAGCAATACTGCAAACCAAATTTGGTTCAAACTGGCCAACCAATTCAGAAAATTAAAAATTTCTGGTGAGGTCATAAATTTTGAACCTCCCACCATGAGCCCAAACATTGCAAGTGAAAGTTTCTGTGAACAAACTTGAATCTTCACCACTACAGAAAAATTCACATCAAATCTTACAACATTGTGACTGTGGTTTACTAGACTTTCAAACAATATTTTGCTTTTTGGGCACTGGCTCCCAGGGGGATTAGCAGCTTAACCCTTTACCCAACATGAAAAGCAGACGACACTTGCAAAAAAAATTCTTGAATAACTAAGTTTTTTCATTTTTTGTCTCAAAAACATAGGTTATGACCCCTCGTTGGAACGAGCTCGACGAGCTTGTTCCAACGAGGGGTCATAACCTATGTTTTTGAGACAAAAAATGAAAATATTTTGAAAATTAATTGGCGATTTTTGAGAATAGCGCTGGCCGGTTTTGGCCGTTACGTTGGGTAAAGGGTTAAGCTCATCTTCACTTGAATAGTGCTTCTAGATGACTAAAATATATGAAAGGGCGTTAAACAATTTCTATTTATTAGTTCATTTATCCACTTGTTTTTCACGTAATTCTCTGATCGATCTGTAATCCACCACGGATAAGCAGAAGAAAACAGTTTAAAAATGGGTTACAATTTGCTTAGAAATTCACCTTGCAGCTGCAATATGCCGAAAATTTACGGCTGAAAATTATACATAACGGATGTATTTTTTTAATACTCAATAACATAGATTTTTGTTCCACTGTCGCAAATCATAGTTGGGGCATTATTCCCAGAAAGTTTTGAATGGTATTAAAACCAGCAGGAAAAAATTATGAATCACCACGATGTGGAAAAATGTCAACTCCAAAAGCAAAAACACCCCCTTTCTCAAATTAGCTCATGTAAAGAAGCAAATAAACACCACCATCTAAAAAGAAGAAACTTAGATTAAATTAGGGCATCATAAAAAAATGGATTTAAACTATATTGTCCAAATCCAGAAGGGAATTGTATGCTTGGTAGATTTGAGCAAATTGTCAACTGAACAACAGGTGAGCCAAATCAAATTAATGGTTGGTTTAACCCTTTGCGACTACAATACGTAATAGTACGTACGAAAATTGCAGAGCGTTGCGACTACGGTACGTAAATAATACGTACTCCGACTTTGAACCAGAGCGGCTGGTTTTTCGTCCAGGAACATGATACTTCATAATTACATTAAATAGGATGGATGCCAAGTGCATGTGCATGGTAGACCAATCAATATTTGCAACGTGCAGCCACAAGGCTGCACGTTGCAAATATTAATTAGTCTACCCCCAAATAATGAATATGGACTCTTCCTGTTGCTATCGTTGAACTGATATGGAAGGTACCACCAGGGTTCAAATGGCTAATGATTGTGTTTGACGTCGCCAAAACCTGGTTCTTCGTGACGTTAAAACGTCACGATAACCTTAGTCGGAAAGGGTTAATTTGACTAACCTGATGTTTAGTTTATCTTCTGGTTTATCTTGGGCCTGTTTTTTTACAAACAAGGATCTTAACTGATAGAGTGCTAAATTATTTGTCAAAGGTGATTTGTAACATGAGTATTTTTTTCACATATTCTATTGGCACTTGCAATAGGAGTCTTAATTTAGCAAGATTTTGTTATTAAATGATTGATTTGTTAGAGTTTATAGGAGAAAGTCTTCAGGCACTCACCAATAAATTGTAACAAAACAATTTAATATAAAAATTTTTTGTTCTCCTGCAGAGCAAAGATCAAGTGAATGTATGCAGTGGAAAGCCACTAAAGTCACTTGCAGAACTTTTCAATAAAACCGTAATAGTGGCTTCTAGCACCCAACCAGTAAACATGTCATATTGTAGCCTACATTGATTTCAGAATGGAAGGCTTGATTCAAACTAAAAGACATAGTACAATGTTTGTATTTTAAGATTAAGCCAATACATTACATAATTAACACAGATCAAGTAGCTTAAAATACATTATCTGATGACAGATGCCTGTCACTGTATTTTTATTGTTTTATTTAATTTCTATTATTTTATTTTAATATAATAATAATATTTTTTTATTTATTTTATTATTTTATCATTTTTAGGGGCTCTGGGAGTTCTTTCCAACAGCATGTACCTTGACAACATATCATTTGTTTGGTTGTTTTATCAGGGGTTAACTGGTTGATAGATGGAAGCCACTATGAAGGCTCTACTGAAAAGCGTTGAAAGCCACTATAATGGCTTTACACTGTTTGCAATAATTTGTTGGTGGCTCAGCAGTGGAAGAAAATTATTATATATAAAATTGTTTTTTTTACAATTTATTGGAGAGTACCAACTGGCACTCTCCAATAAATTGAAACAAAACAATTATTTATGAACAACATCTTGCAAAATTAAATTTCCTTTTGCTAGTAATGTATTATATCTGAAAAAAAAAATTTGCGTTACAAATGACCATTGAAAATTTAGCACTCTACCAGTTAACAACGCTTTCAGGGTCATAATGTGTTACATGTGGAGAAAGCCTGAGTACCTGGAGAGAACCACTGAGCAGCAGTGACCAACTGTCAACCTCTCCATCTTACTACTATCGTAGCACAGCACAAACAGAGTTAGCATGAGATGAAGGCATGCATACTATCGGGGTTCATTTTAGTATACAGCACTAGCATGCACCCACATGGCAAATCAGGTTTAAGTGTCTTGCCAAAGGACACAGCACAGATGGCAAAGGTCAAGATCAAACCATCAGCCTTTCAGTTTAAAGTTCATTAAAGAACCAATGAACCACCACACACCCATATCATTAGTTTAATTGAGTTTAAAGTCAATGATGTAAGTCAGAGAGTGCTGCGGGGGATTCTAGACGTTAACATTGCATAATTATTATTATTATTAAAGTCCAATAATCAAACTAATGAACCACCACAAACCCATATCATTAGATTAATTGAGTTTAAAGTCCCATAATCAACCCAATGAGCCACCACACACCCATATCATTAGTTTAATTGAGTTTAAAGTCCTCCAATCTCAAACCAATGTGCCACCACATGCCCTTATCATTAGTTTAACTTGGGTCAAAATCAGTTTAATATTCCAACTTTGACGAAAAGTTTCAAAATATAATTGACCAGTTTAGACCATTTGGAGGATTTCTGTTATATTCCACATTATATTGACTATTACTCGTTCGTCACAACCCTTCATCATCATGAAAATCAAATAGTCCTGAGGAACTGAATGACAAATAACTACCATTGATAAAAGAATGACTGTGCATAGGCCAAAATGCTGCTTTTGTTTTTTGCTAGTTCTCCAAACATAAACTAGAGGCTCTAAAGAGCCTGTAATCGCTCACCTGGAACTATGTATAAAAATGTGATTTCCCATAGGCTTTCCATGGTAATTATGAGCTGCAATTGTGGCCATGTTTGCATTATTACATCAACATTACATGAGGATCATTGGTAGAAGGTGTCCCAGTCCCCAATCACGTGAAGTTTCAAAACATTTGAATCCATCAAACAGAATCATAGAATGTCTCTGATGGCCATATTTTCTAAACAACGGGAACAAAAAAGAGGATCGTTTTGTAGAGGGCCTCCTATAGATCATTCCTGCCAAGTTTTGGTTCACGTCGACTCAGTAGTTCCAGAGAGAAGATAAAAATGTGATTTCCCATAGAGTTTTTCTATAGTAACTATAAACTGCAATTGTGGCCATGTTTGCAACATGATCAACATTAAATAAGGTACGTTGGTAGAGGGTTTTCCAGTCATCAACCATGCAAAGTTTCAAAACATTTGGCCCTGTGGTTTCAGAGGAGAAGAGTTTTTCAAAATTGACCAATCAGAATCAAAGAATGCTTCTGGCGGCCACGTGTTTCATCCAACAGGAATAAAATGAGTAACAGTTGTAGAGAACCTCTTATAGACCATGCCTGCCAAGTCTGGCTCAGCACTTTCAGAGAAGATGATGAAAATGTGATTTCCTATAGGGTTTCTATAGTAACTATAAGCCACAATTGCAGCCATAATTGCAACCCTATGAAGATTAAGTGAGGATCATTGGTAGAGGGGATTACAGTCATCGGTCACATTAAGTTTGCAAACCATTTGGCCTTGTAGATTCAAAGAAGATTTTTTTTTTAAAATGCACATATTTATGAATTCTGTTTCAACAAAAAAAATCAGTAAAAGAAGGTTAAATAGTTTTGAAAATTACAATTTGTTTTGACACTATTCTCTTTCAAAATAGCTTTGGATAGGTAAAGGGTTACAGGAAACACATTTTTACTCCAATTTTTGTCAGATCTCAAATGATATAATTACTGGTCAGCTAAGCTGACATGATGGGAACAGAATATAAACAAAACTTCCAAAGTTTTCCAAACACCTGTCATCAATCAGTATTATCAGATAAGTAACTTGAGAGTAATAATACATGTATTAACAAAATTATAGCTGCACTTGTTAACAGCAGTAGTCAAAATAAGTTGTAGGATAATCCTATAAACTATGTATCTTTTCTCTTCCTATACTGATAAGACCAGAAGCTGACATCATTTTCTGGAAAGCTCTCACTGATAGCTTTCCAGAAAATGTCAGATTCTTATCTTGTCAGTGCATGAGCAGTAGTTTAGTTTATTGCAGTTATTTTGACTTGTACTGTATACACAATATTTTGGGTTTTTTTTCCCAGTTCTCAGTGGAGAAAACTGGAACCAACCCTTACCAGATTCTCAAAAAAACAAGTATTTTGCTGACAGTACCGATCTTCATGTGGACAGGAGAGGCATTGAGTTAAGCATTGGAATATAGCCTCTGGTGGCCACATATTTCCATCCTCTCATAGACCATTCCTGCGAAGTTTGGTTCACGTCGGCTCAGTAGTTCCAGAGAAGATGATGAAAATGTGATTTCACATAGGGTTTCTACAGTAACTATAAGCCACAATTGCAGCAATGTTTGTGACCCAATCAACATTAAATGAGTAAATGAGGATTGTTGGTAGAGAGGGTCCCAGTCATCATTTACGTGAAGTTTCAAAACATTTATTTGGCCTGGCAGTTTCAGAGGGGAAGATTTTTGAAAATCCACCAACCAGAATCAAAGAATGCCTCTGGAAGCCATGTTTTTCATCCGACGGGAACAAAATGAGGCATGTTTGTAGAGGGCCTCCCATAGACCATTCGTGCCAAGTTTGGTTCACACCAGCTCAGCAGTTACAGAGAAGAAGATGAAAGTGTGAAAAGTTTACGGACGCCGGATTACGACAGACACCAAGTGATGAGAAAAGCTCACATGGCCTTTTAGGCCAGGTGAGCTAAAAATGCATTGCAAAGTGCAATGCGATAGCACTTAGATTACTTCCTGATGCATATTCATTTTAAGATTAACATACTTCTAATTTTAACATGTCAAGAGAATTTATGACATTTTAATTTTCCAAAACAAATTGACCACATTTAGATATTTTTCTGACAAAATATGTCAAGGCCAATTTTTGCTTCGATCATATAAACTAACAGTCATACTGACCAGCTGTGTTTTAGTAGGCCAGTTATGTTTACATCATATGTTATGTCCTCACTACTGGACCCTCAATGCATGCCAAAATAAAAAGACCTAAATTATGAGCTGATTAACACAAAATATCCATACCCGTAATTAACCCTTTACCCAACGAATCGCCTGCATCCACCCACGTAATATGCAAATTCAACAATGGAAAAAATATTGTTTTTCAAACAATTTCAACAAAACTATATCGTGTGACCCCTCGTTGGAACGAGCTCATCGAGCTCGTTCCAACAAGGGTCACTTTATATGGTTTTGTTGAAATTTTTTGAAAAATTTGAAAAAAATGATATTTAAAATAATAAATTTTGATATCGTCTGTGTTGGGTAAAGGGTTAATGTCTGAACAAAATCTGAAATTTTATAATTGAATAAAACTTGCAAAACAGATTAGGCCTACTTGCCTACACATGATGATGCCTGTTGAACTGAAGTCCCAGTGAAATGATTTTGTGAAGTATAACCTGATTGCTGTGAGTAGCCTCCTGGGTCATTAGGACATCCTGCAAGCAGCTGTTGGTTGGACATTTTGTTTCCTGCTTGATGTTGTTGGTATCCACTACTCTGACTACCAGTACTTGGCATCGGCATGAAAGATTGACCTATACAAAAGAAACAATGCTACATTAATAAAAATAAAACATTACCCATATTTTTATTTTATGTACCCTTTCAATGGCTTTTCCATGTAAATAATAAATCTCAAATTATGTGAAAATACAAAAAGAGGAAAAGTGAATTTTCCCCCAAGGGACACCGCATTTAAATGGGAGATCCATTGGTTCAAAATATGCTTGTGTTTTGTATGCACTTTCGACAGAACAGACTTATTGCTTGGAAGGAAAGTTGACTCCCAAATTGTTTTATTGGCTATCCACTGTCCATGTACTGTATGTCAAGTCTTCTTCTCATGTTGGATAGAGGGTTAAAACTAGACTTGAGGGTAATTTGTGCATCCTAATGATTGTGCTTTTAATCTGAGAACAATACAAGACTGAAAGGTCTTTTATTCGATGAGTTCAGGCTTTCTAGGATGTAAACCAGAAAACTCAAAACCACAAATTCACACTGTCAATGTTACTTTTGGCTTCGACCTCACTTTCTAGATAACAATAATCCTTCCACAGACACGAACATAACACACAACCCAATATGTCCAAAACTGGATATCTCTTAACTGAATAACCCCGGTAATTGAATATAATTTCTCAGCACAAACCCATTTACCATACCTCCAGTAGAAATTTAATTAAATATAGGTTATTGAGTACACTCCTGTTAATTGAATAAAAAATCTTGTAACCTGTTGAGAAATTAGCCTGACTCTCCTCAGTTTTCCACTGTCTATAGACCTATTTGGCCTCAATACATCCGTACATCCAATACAGACATTTAATCTATTATACCCTGTTTGACAGAGCTCATGGAGCTCTGTCAAACAAGATATAATAGAATAAAGGCTAATTTTATCTCTAGAATACAGGAAAGTAATGCAGTCCCTGTTAATTGAATACTATTGTTAACTGAATAATTTTCATTGGCAAAGTTGCTATTCAATTAACAGGGTTCCACTGTATTGCCAAAGGAAATTGTTCAGTTAACAGGAGTATTCATTTCACAGGGACTGGTCACATTCCTGTATTATGTAGATAAACTAAGCATTTAAACAGTGGAACCCTGTTAATTGAATAATTTTCATTGGCAAAGTGGCTATTCAATTAACAGGGTTCCACTGTACTATACACATTGGAACATTGAATTTACATTGTTATTCAATGAATTTGAATTGGTCAAACTGAAAAACTGAAAAACTTCAAGAAGCCTGACCTAGTTTAGAAACAAAATGATTCACAAATTGATTCAATCTACTGTTAATTCTGTGATTAGCATTTGTTTTTGTTTGCCACTTTTAAAGAAATTGTTTACTATTTTGCGATTTAAAAAGTTATCCTTGGGAATCACCCTGTATTTTTGATGAATAGAGGTTTCACCTCTCCCAATTTCTTCATGAAAGATGAGAAAATTGAACATACTGTACAGCCTCCATGGACTAGTCATAATCCAGGCGTGATGTCCACACAGGCATTTACCAGGTAATAAAAATCATCATCAGCAAAATTTTAATTAATGAAGCACTGAGTTGTACCAAGTGCTTCGATCATTAATTAAATATTTGATGATTATTCCTATAATTATTGTTTGGAATCTAATTGCATCTGTGGAAATATTGCTCACTGTGGAAAGTGACCAGTGCAGGATAGTCGTACTGTAGTTTATCGACCTTTTTGTCTTATCGCAACTGGTACATTTAGTGGTTGCTCAAATTCACAATCACATCAATTGATGAAATCCCTGACACAATTTGGTTCCAGATTTCAGTATATGATTTGATCTGTATTTAGGTTACATTTAGGATACTTTACCACATTTGTATATGGTAGAGAATTAACCTTTTCAACACTGGTGGTATCTTCCATGCCAGTTAAATGGCAGAAATTGGAAGAGTCCATATCCATTATTTGGGGTAGAACAATTCATATTTTCAACGTGCTGCCTTCAGGTTGCACGTTGAAAATATGAATTGTTCTACCACACATGTTCACTTAGTAGCCATCCTACCTAATGAAGTTATGACGTATCGTGTTCCTGGACCCGAAAAGCGGCCTCTCATGTTGAAAGAGTTAAGCACTACCCAAGGTCTGCTTCAAGCAGTATCATGGGATAAATAAAATAAATGTATAGTGTGGGAAAATATAAAATTTATTTTACTCATAGAATTAATTATTAAACTTACTCGCCGGAGGCTCATAAATTTTATATTTTCCCATCAAGGCTAAACAAACTTAATCTTTTGATTCTCAGGCAGCGGCACATTCATTTTTCGGCCTGTTCATCATATTTATTTTGGAGGCAAAATTCAAAATGTAAAGAATTATTATAGGGTGTTATTTTAGCAGTATCACATCATGATTTGCAATGCAATATGTTGTATACATTGATCAATATTGTTATTCTCTTCGCGAAATGCGACACGATTCTCATATGTATGTACAAAATAAATATTTATTTAACTGGTTGAGGGCTAGATTATTGTTGGTGGTCTGAATTTGTTCATCAAAAATGGTCAAAACTGTTTTATTACTACTTACTGGAGTGCCATTCAGCACTCTCCAATAATTTGTAATGGAACAACTTTGTATAAACAAACTATAATTTAAGTTTGACTGAGTACGAAACATGGGTAAGGAAAATGTTGGCTTTTGTGCTGGTACCCTCATTTTTTTTGAAAGGCCTGATTGTGGCTTATAGCACTCAACCAGTTAAAAAAAACTCCTTATTATTTTTTTATCTTCATTTTAGTTGTTCTATGTTGATTTTTGTGTTGTATGATCACTGTTACAAAAACAGACTATCAGTGAAATCAGCATGGAAGCTCTAGTATTTAATTTTAGGCTCTCACAACTGGATTTTAAGCATCAGTGACCATTCATTTTTAAAAAAAAATGCCTGAGAATCAATTATTTAATTTTCTTTGGCCCAATACATTCTATGTTTAGCCCCCTGATATGTAATTTTCTCACATTTAAGGCGATATATCACATAATGTTTCCTTCAAAAATGCGATACCACTTGTGTACATAATAAATCAAGAGCAATACGAAGCATGGCATAATACTCTCTCTTACAATACCATAGATGGCATTATCTATT
The DNA here is from genome assembly GCA_031216915.1 of Pictodentalium vernedei. NCBI lineage: Eukaryota > Metazoa > Mollusca > Scaphopoda > Dentaliida > Dentaliidae > Pictodentalium > Pictodentalium vernedei. The sequence goes on along the minus strand of CM062296.1, from coordinate 199,292,418 downwards.
TATTTATTTATTTATTTATTGGTGTTTAAGGTCACATATTTTTGCACAATGGCTAATCATGACCACAACATGAGGATCAACTCAAGACCAGGGGTGAGCATTAATAAGCCATGCTGCCCATTTTAGAGAGGGTTTGCACCTCCCAAGCATTGGTGACTGGGTCCTATTTTACCAGTAAATATTTATTTATTTATTATTTATTTATGTGTAATGTCACATACTTATGCACAATGGCTAATCATGACTATGACAGTTTTACAGGTGGAGGAAGCTGGAGTACCCAGAGAGAACCACTGAGCATCGACGAGCAACTGTCAGCTCAACATTTTAACTCTGTTCAAGCTCTGCCAAAGCAGGGTTACAGCAGATGAAGAAGACATGTGCACCATTGATGTGCACTACACCTTAGTTCACGGCGTCATCATGCCCCCGTGTAGGCAACCAGGATAAAGTGCCTTGCCCATGGACACAACGTGGGTCGTCCCAGACAGGGATCGAACTCGGGACCACTAGCATAGAAGTCCAACACTGCCTACCACTGAGCCACCGCACACCGTTTTACCAGTAACACAGAGCCTGTTTACCACAGTGAACAGGAACTGCTTCACTTCCCGGTGTTCTCACGGGGACACAGATGGCATTGTGCAACACCCTAAAATGATGTGTCAATACCCATCTATATTAATACAAAATAGGATGGCATAAAGATCTGTTATTTTGAACAGCAAATAGGAAAACATGCAGACTCGCTCTATTGACCTCCCATGATAACTCTTTTGACATTTGTGATATAAAAATTATTGAATTTTCAGGTGCCAATCATTAAAAATGAAAGTGTCAATGACACTGTAGCTTAACTTGTCTGTGTGTTGTGTTTGATGACAAGGATAATGTTCAATGTTTATGAAAGGATTATGAAATAAGACAAGAATTGTGATAATTGGGAATATGTTTATCTCTGTTCCCTGTATGCTATGTTTTTAATAAAAATAATATGAGGTGTACACTGTACTAAAGAGCTGAGGGGTGGGTTAATATGACCTCACAGTTAATGTATGTGGCCCTCACAGTTAACGTATGTCAACTAAAGTTACCAAGTTACAGTGAAATTATTCCAAAATGAGTCATCCTATCAAATTACATTGAAATCCCTTCATAAATATGGCCTGTAGACTGTGTTAAAGTTTTTTGGGCTTCAGGCTTGTGTAGCCATGACGGTTGACCGATTACAACTAAAAGGGGATGTTCTCATCTCGACATTATACTGAGTCATTCTACTAAGTTACAATGAAATCGCTTCACAAATACGACCTGTAGTCTGTACTAAAGTTTTTTGGGTTTTGGGCTCGGGAAGTCATCATGGTTGAATGATCGTGACCAAAAGGGGACGTTGTCATCTGGGCTTCGTCTGGAGTGATCCTACAAAGTTACAATGAAATCCCTTCATAAATATGACCTGTACACTGTGCTCAAGGTTTTCGGGCTTTGGGCCCCTGAAACCGACACAGTTGACCAATCATGACCAAAAGGGGATGTCATCATCTAGGCATTATGTGGAGTCAACCTAACAAGTTACAATGAAATCCTTCCACAAATACGACCTATAGACCATGCTAAAGGTTATTTGGTTTTGGGCTTGGGCAGCCATTAAGGCTGAATGATCACGACCAAAAGGGCATGTTCTCATCTAGACATTATTTGGAGTCATCCTACCAAGTTACAATGAAATCCCTTCATAAATATGACCTGCAGACTGTCCTAAAGGTTTTCGGCCTTCGGGCCCCTCTAGCCGTCACAGTTGCCCAATCGCGTCCAAAAGGAGACATTCTCATCTAGACATTATATGAAGTCAACCTACCAAGTTACAATGAAATCCCTTCATAAATACGACATGTAGGCTGTGCTAAAGGTTTTCAGGCTTTGGGCTCGGGCAGCCATCATGGTTGAATGATCGCAACCCAAAGGGGACATTCTCATCTGGACATCATCTGGAGTGATCCTACAAAGTTACAATGAAATCCCTTCATAAATATCACCTGTAGACTATGCTCAAGGTTTTTGGGCTTTGGGCCCCTGAAGACATTACACTTGACCAATCACGACCTTCCATAAATACGACCTATAGACTATGCTAAAGGTTTTTGGGCTTGGGCAGCCATCAAGGCTGAATGATCGTGACCAAAAGGGGACGTTCTCATCTAGACATTATTTGGAGTCATTCTACGAAACTAGAATGAAATCCCTTCATAAATATGACCTGTAGACTGTGCTAAAGGTTTTCGGGCTTCGGGCCCCTGTAGACGTCACAGTTGCCCAGTCGTGTCCAAAAGGGGACATTCTCATCTAGACATTACATGAAGTCGACCTACCAAGTTATAATAAATATGACCTATAGACTGTGCTAAAGGTTTTCGGGCTTTGGGCTTGGGCAGCCATCATGGTTGAATGATCGCAACCAAAAGGGAAATTCTCATCTGGGCATCATCTGGAGTGATCCTACAAAGTTACAATTAAATCCCTTTATAAATATGACCTGTAGAGTGTGCTCAAGGATTTCGGACTTCGGGCACCTGTAGCCATCACAGTTGATCTATCACGACCAAAAGGGATGTCATCATCTAGGCATTATATGGAGTCAACCTAACAAGTTACAATGAAATCCTTCCATAAATACGACCTACAGACTATGCTAAAGGTTTTTGGGCTCGGGCAGTCATCAAGGCTGAACGACCATGACCAAAAGGGAACATTCCCATCTTGACATTATTTGGAATCATCCTACCAAGTTACAATGAAATCCCTTTATAAATATGACCTGTGGACCATGCTAAATGGTTTTTGGGCTTTGGGCCACTGTAGCCTTCAAAGTTGCCCAATCACGTCCAAAAGGGGACTTGTATATGACATTATATGAAGTCAACCCACCAAGTTACAATGAAATTCCTCAATAAATATGACCTGTAGACTGTGCAAAAGGTTTTCGGATTTTGGGCTTGGGCAGTCGTAATGGTTGGCAGATCACTACCAAATGGGGAAATTCTCATCTAGACATCATAAGGAGTCATCCTACCAAGTTACAATGAAATCCCTCCATATTAAACATGACCTGCAGACTGTGCTAAAAGTTTTTGGGTTTCGGGGCTTGGGCAGCCATCGCGGTTGACAGATCATGCCCAAAAGGGGCATTCTCATCTAGGCATTATACAGAGGCATCCTACCAAGTTACAATGAAATCCCTTCATAAATATGACCTGTAGACTGTGCTAAAGGTTTTTAGGCTTCGGACCCCTGTAGCCGTCACAGTTGCCCAATCACACCCAAAAGGGTACGTTCTCATCTAGACATTATATGAAGTCAACCTACCAGGTTACAATGAAATCCCTTCATAAATATGACCTGTAGACTGTGTTAAAGGTTTTCAGGCCTCAGGCTTGAGCAGCCATCATGGTTGAATGATCACAACCAAAAGGGGACATTCTCATCTCAGCATCATCTGGAGTGATCTTACGAAGTTACAATGAAATCCCTTCATAAATATGACCTGTAGACTGTGCTCAAGGCTTTTGTGCTTCGGGCCCCTGTAGCCGTCACAGTTGACCAATCACGACCAAAAGGGGATGTCATCATCTAGGTATTATATGGAGTCAACCTAACAAGGTACAATGAAATTCTTCCATAAATACAACCTATAGGCTATGCTAAAGGTTTTTGGGCTTGGGCAGCCATCAAGGCTGAATGATCGCAACCAAAAGGGGACGTTCTCATCTAGACATTATTTGGTGTCATCCTACCACGTTACAATGAAATCCCTTCATAAATATGACCTGTTGATTGTGCTAAAGGTTTCGGGTTTTGGACTCGGGCAGTCGTCACGGCTGACAGATCGCGACCAAATGGGGAAGTTCTCATCTAGACATCATAGAGAGTCATCCTACCAAGTTACAATGAAATCCCTCCATGTTAAATATGACCTGCAGACTGTGCTAAAAGTTTTTGGGTTTTGGGCTTGGGCAGCCATCACGGTTGACAGATCATGTCCAAAAGGGGACATTCTCATCTAGGCATTATTCAGAGGCATCCTACAGAGTTAATGAAATTTCTTCATAAATACGACCTGTAGACTGAACTAATGGTTTTGGGGTTTTGGGCTCGAGCAGCCATATCGGTTGACCGATCACGACCAAAAGGGGACGTTCTCATTGACCCCAAATCTGCATATGGAATTTCGTGACGATCAGACAAGAACTATGGGGTGTAGCCTGTGCTAAAGGAAAATGTGAACAAACTCACAGATTCACAGACTCACAGACTAACAGACTAACAGCTTATCTTGACTTTGTCAAGTTAAGATAATAATATAACTATCAGGGCAAAATTAATATGGCTGCCGCGGACAATATTGAAACAACAATCCATCTTCATCACATGATCAAGAGATGAGACCTATTAAAAATGTTATTTTGGAATTAATTGACCAAAACAATACACTCTGGCTGTGTGGAAAAATTAATATGACTAACCTGGCAGCCATATTGAATATGGAATCCACACAATTATTAAAATGAACTTTCCACAACTCATCCTCAATACATCACCAAGAGGGAAGACTGATCAGTCAAGGCATTCTTGTGTTAACTGACATGAAAGAAAATCAAGATGACTACTTTGGCAGCCATACACAAAATGATACATGCGTGTGAATGGGATAAAAAACAATACAGCAAAAGTGCCAGCATTGAAGGATAAAATGAGAGGCTGCAGTGCCATGTTGATTAACCCATTCAATGCATGTGTCATTCTGTGTTTATTACATGCCTTCTCATCTATGATATCAATTATTAGAAGCACACTCAGCAATTCATTTGACAACTCGTCCCCTGCCAGTAGACACATAGAACACATTTGAACTCAGGGGATGAACTATCAACAAAAAGAGCGCATTTTATCGCCATCCAAATTTGCAAAGGGAACCTGTGTTACTATGTTTAGCTATCACTAGCGATTCAAATTGTAATTGCGGTGCATGATTTGCGGAAAATTCCAATGAAATTTCGCTTCTATTTAAAAATAGTCTCTCTATATATATGAGGAATGGATTTTCATTTTCCACATGGTTTAGTGTTGTTATAGATGGGGATTTCATAGAACAGGAATGTAATAAATATTGAATATCAAATCTGGTTAACTGTCGAAAGGAACCTTCCACAACCCACCTTCAACAGATGAGAATGATTATTGAAGGTGTTTTTAACCGATTGATGGAAATCAAAAGTTAAGTCTTGAGAAAATGCCCCATCTCATTAGAGATTGGGGGCATAAAATTACAGTATTGTCTTGTACATAGTTAAAGGCCCTATTTTGTACAAGTTCATAAAATAAAATGAATGTGTCCATAGTACACTATATAATGCCTGCATCCACATGCCCCTATGCAGAAGCCCAAGAATATTTAAAGTTTTGCACATGATAGACCATAAATACCACATTACTCACATTAAAAGCTGGAATAGAACTTGATCTTCCTTTGTACTGACAAGATAAGGTCTGAAATTTCAGATTATTTTGCCAAAAAAAACCAACAGAAATTGTGTGAAACACCCCAAATAAGTTTTTGTACATCCATGTGCCATAACAACGAAAAGAAAAAACTGAAAATTGAGCATAGACTTCCTTTTGTAATCATAATTTTTTTTCTTGAAATTTCAAATATTTATCCCAAGAAACTTCAAGGCAACATTTACTTGGGTTGAATTTATTAATTGACATTTAAGGTCACCATGCCCTCTATCAAGACCACAACACAAGTGACAAGTCAACTTTAGCCAGTTGTTTATACCTATGAAATAGGTTGGATGGCATCTTGAGTTGGGAAGAATCCAGGCCTCTGCTATCCCCACAACCAAACCAACACCATCACTTCAAATTAAGATTTCAAAATCTTAGGAAATCTGTAGGATGCCTCTGAATAATGCCTAGATGAGAATGTCCCCTTTATTTTTCATAAAAAACGGAATTGTGCACTTATGTACTCTTAACAGATCATCAAAGAATAAGTCCTGTGTAGTATGCAAGGCACAGTAAGCTCAGTCAGGTGGAGGTTCATGAACTTATGTATCTTTCTTCACCTCACTGCCACGTCTTAAAGGACACCAGGGAATGAATAGGGGGAGGGGGGGTGGGGTGGGGGGAGAGAGGAGGTAGAGATATCAAAAGGGGTGCTTCACTCTAGGTATGAGTTAACGGGTTGAGGGCTAGATTATTTTTGGTGGTCCGAATTTGTTACTGAAAATTTATTTTATTACAATTTAGTGGAGAATGCCCACAGGCACTTTCCAATACTTTGCAATAGAACATATTTGTGTAAACAAAACATTATTTGCATTTGAATAACTAGCAAACATGAGCAAGGAAAGCACTGGCTTTTGCAGTGACACCCTCAATTTTTTTAAAACAAAACCCTGATAGTGACTGCTAGCTCTCAACCAGTTAAGACTGGGAGTCAGGGTCATATCCTGGACATTTTTGCTACCGGTATACTGCCAAACTCTAGGCACCCAAACTCATTGCATTTGTGTATAATCTCCATCCAATAGTCTGCTAAAATGGTCGAGCCAAGCAAAACTAATTCAGCACTCTACCAGTTCAATTTCTAGTTGCATTATGGGAAATCTTTGTAGCTGGAAAGGTTAATATTTCGACATCAGTGAACCAAGAGTTAACAAATAAAAATCAAATGATTGCTTAAGATTAAGTTATTGGCTCAAAATCTGTGAGGGAAGCAAAGGTACCATGGTCAATAACTCAATGCATGTCACGTTACTCACAAAAGTGAAATTGTTGATTTACATAGAGGCATTAGCCCCTTGAGTGCAAGAAGGCTTTGGAATGCCAAAGCATTGCAAAGCCTTGTTGCACTCAAGGGGCAAATTTATTAACTTGGGTAAAATATCCGACATGAACAATTTAATTTTTATTTTTTGAAGTTTGCATTGGTTGTAAAAAGAGAGCATGCAGTAGACAAAAGGATCATGCCGGAGAGCCTGAGAAACAAATTTTTAACTTTTTTAGGCCTTATATATTCCTGTTAATTCAATAATTTTCACTTACAAATCGGTTAGAGGGACAGCTATAATATGATTCTACAGCCCTCTAGGGCTGAAGGATTAATGGAGAATTAAACCATCCAATAATCATGGGTTAAAATATTATTGTACAAGAAATGTTTGTGTAACAGAATGAACATCATTCCAATGACTCAAAAAAAACCCAATTATCAATCATTTAAAACTAATTTTGAAGATCGCATCGCAAAATGGGGCAGACATTTTCGTGCAACCTTTTGTGTTTGGAAGCATATCCAGTCAATGCTATGATGCCATACCCTCATTTCTGGTTACTTCATAAGAAGCAATGTCAAGACGGTTTTTAGTTAATTTCATAAAATGATATGCTGTCGTAAGACTAATAATGGTTGAGTAATTGACTGTAAAAAATACTGGAATGTCAAGCAATAAACTGTTGGAAAATTGTCAGCACGTGTCAAAAAATGTTTTTTCAGATACAGTGGAACCCTGTTAATTGAATAGCCACTTTGCCAATGAAAATTATTCAGTTAACAGGAGTATTCAGTTAAAAGGGATTGTGTCACTTTCCTGTATTCTAGAGATAAACTTAGCATTTATTCTATTATATCTTGTTTGACAGAGCTCCATGAGCTCTGTCAAACAAGATATAATAGTTTAAATGCCTGTATTGGATGTAGTGAAGTCAAACGGGTCTACAACAAGGGAAATCTGGGGTGAGTCAGGGTAATTTTTCGACAGGTTACAAGATTTTTTATTCAATTAACAGGAGTTTAATCTATAACCTATATTCAATTAACAGGTCAAATTTGTACTGGAGACATGGTAAATGGTTTTGTGTTTGGAAATTATATTCATTTAAGAGGGTTGGTTATTCAGTTAAGAGATATCCAATTAAGTGGGCTCCGCTGTACCAGATCCATCACAATCAGTAGAGAAACATGAACCATGCAGGCTGTGGATTGATCACTTGCAAAAATGACAAGCTAAAAAGAAATTCTTCTGCATTCAATAAAAATAATGCTCTGCGCAAAGAACATTTTCTGCCAGATGTTTACTCTGGTTCATATCTTTTATCGTTTTTGAAACAAACTTGTTCTTTCTCTTGATTGTGTTTGTAAATAATCTAGTGTTCACTGTTATGTATTTTAGACTAAATAAGCAAATATGTAATTCTTTTCCAAGTTCCTTTGTATTAACCTTAATTACTATTTTTCTGCCAGAAATGAGTTATCAACATCACTAAAATGACAAACATGGATGCACAAACACAATGCATTTTTTTTCAAACTTGACTGCATAAAATGGGATGCCAATTAGTTTTCCACATATATACCTTACTGACCCAGGAATAAGCCCATAATCAACATTAAGCCCACCTACTTTTCAGATTCAGGGTTCCCTTCTTGTCAATAAGTCCAGTCCATGACTTCGTAATGACAACATGGATGATAGCCATGCTGGTATAAGTACCATATTTACTCTATATATTGGGACACTCTATAATTTGGGACACACATTTTTTTCAGAAAAATATTTTTTTTTTATGCTCCAATGTTTGGGACACTCAGGAGACTTGTTTCCAGTTGGCCCAGTCACCTGAAAACGGTGCAAAATGCTCAATATTAAAGCTAAGTTTGTGTTTTTCCTTTTTAAACAATAAAAAATTGATAATGCATACTGATTTCTCTATTATTTTATTTAAATCTGTTCCTAAGTTTTAATATTTACAGACCGGACTGACATGAGGAAGACTATTTAATATTACATTGTGACAGTCTTCAACCCTTCACTGAATGCTAGTGGCAGATGACACTCATAAAAAGAATTCTTGTGTAACTAAAAATTTTCATTTTTTGCTTCCAAAACATAGCTTATGACCCCTCATTAGAACGATCGCAATGCGCTCGTTCCAATGAGGGGCATAAGCTATGTTTTGGAAGCAAAAAATGAAAATCTAAAAAAAAATTGGATGGCAATTTTCGTATATAGTGATGGAAAACGAATCACACACAACTTGATTCAGCATCAAAACAAGACCAGGTTGTGTTTTTTCCTCATTTTCTAAGATGCGGGACATCTGTGAAAATATTTATTTTTAGCTGTCCCAATACATAGAGTAAATACGGTAAGTTGTTACATTGAAAAAGAACTCCTCACCCAATGCATATGATATCAAAATTTGTTATTTTAATTATTTTTTTTAAAATGTTTCAAAACATTTCAACAAAAACCATATCATGTGACCCCTAAATGGAATGAGCTTGTTTAGCTCATTCCAGTGATAGGTCACATGATATAGTTTTTCTTGAAATTGTTCTAAGTTATGCAGGTGCTTGCAGCTGATCAGGTTAGGTAAATGATAAGTCCCCACAAAGTAGATCTTCTGTTTCTTCCATTGTTTGTAAAATTGCAGGAGGGTGTGCATTTTTAGTTTTATTTTATTTTTTATTTTTGTAATTATTTCTTTGCCATCAAAAGTTCATGTTCTTGGTTTATTTTATGTTTTAGACCTCATAACTTATCAATTTTATAAACTTGGGTAAAATATCAGACATAAACCATTTTATTTTTATTTTTTTAAGTTTGCATCGATTATAAAATGAGAGCATACAGCAGCCAAAAGGACCATGGAGGAGGGCCTGAGAAACAAATTTTTAATTTTTTAGGCCTAATGCATCTTTGTTATGGGATTGATCAGTGTTCATGCTGACTAAGAGTTGTGCAGTGCCAAATTTTTAACCAACCTGAATATTTTTTAGCCAAACTAACTGTTTCAGTGCCAAACTCTGATGAGACAGATGGTACTTGCATGCACTGAATTTAGTGATTAATTACCTTGGTTTTGAGCTCGCACCCTTCCCTGAATCTAGAATGCATTTATGATTTATTTTATTAGAATGATCTGTTTTAGATGGGTTGTACTGACTTGAAGCCCATGAGAAATGTGTGTGCAGAAAGCTGGGTAGCTATAGAGAATCAGAATGTAGTGATGTTTGTTTGTTATTTTGGTTTCAAGGATTTAACCCTTTACCCAACGAATCGTCCACATCTGCCCTCATAATATGCAAATTCAGCAGCTGAAAAAATATTATTTTTCGAAAAATTTCAACAAAACTATATCATGTGACCCCTCTTTGGAACGAGCTCGTTGAGCTCGTTCCAAAGAGGGGTCACATGATATGGTTTTTGTTGACATTTTTTGAAAAAAATGATATTTAAAATAATAAATTTTGATATCGTCTGCGTTGGGTAAAGGGTTAACAACAGTTTCAACAGCCCGGGTGGAAGAAACCAGAGTGTCCATGGAGAGCCACCAAGTGGCATCAAGCAACTGTAAAACTTATTAGGCCGGCACAAGTAGAGTTAGAAGTGGTTGTTGGCAAGTGAACCATCGACTCAATTATTATTCCCAAACTGAACAGGTGGAACAGCTTTCTAAAATTTGGCAAGACATGTTTCTGTAATCAGAAATAGATTAATTACTGTTGACCTACTGGACTAAATGAGCCAAAGGTGTGAAGAATTTATCTAATTAGTCTGTGTGAAACACACAGACTATTGTTTTTGTATGGTTTCTTTGCCTTTCTTTTTTTCTTTTTTTTTATTCTACTTCTTCTTCTCCTGACTTCTGTCTTCTGTGGTCTTTCTTGTCCGCATAATAACTTGAATTTCAAAATGAATTGTCCTATCTCACTGATTTTTGGCATACTGATAGACAGTAATAAGTACTTGGCCACCTGGGGCATTAGGGGTGTCCAGATATGACCTATGGACCTGGGATCAACACCAAATGAGTCGACATTCGATGGAGGTTCAAAATATGGGTCATGGTCACTGAGGTCACCCAGGGGTCACTGATAGCATTTTTGGAATTGCTGGAAATCACATTTTTTGAGCCCCTAATGCATTCCTGAAGTGCATGCAGGCATATCTATCCTAAAAAAGTAGGTGTGGTCAAATTTTGAAAATGGGTCATGCTCATATCTCAAGCATGGTATGACGTATGAACCTGGGAGAAACAGCAAATGAGCCCAATTGGGTTCAAAATATAGGTCAAGGTCACTGAGGTCACCCAGGGGTCATTGAGTGCATTTTTTCAGAATTGCTGGAAATCAAATTTTTTCATCTTCCAATGCATTTCCGCAGTTCATACATGTATTTTTATTCTCAAAACATTTGGTGGGGGAAGGGGGTTTAACTCACAATATATTTTCCAGATGTACTATGTACTTTATATATATTGACATCAGTAACTATTCTAATTACGGCCACGAGACCAGATACACAGACATTTAACATATTAGCCAAAGACAAGGATAATGCTATCGACAAGAGTGTAGTGTCTACTCCGACCAAGTGTGTTGTTTTTTAAATTGTATTTCGGGGGGTGTCAGGAAGACAGCCAATCTGGCTATGATGTCCCCCTACAATGTACCATTCCAATTTGTACAAAAAAAATATATTGTTTTAATTTATTCTTGTAAATTGGTATATTGTTAAATAAATATTCTATTCTATTCTATTCCATTCTTTAACATTTTCTAGCTAATAAGAATATCTGCTATCATCACAAAATATGACAGATCTGGAGTTGGTGGAGCCAATATTTTTAAAGTGTATTATGCTAATACTTCAGGCTTGGTATGACCTGTAGACATGGGACCTACACCAAATGAGTTGAAACTAAATGCTGTCAACAGAGGTCATTAAGTGCATATTTTTCAGAACTATACTATTAAATAAAGTAGGGGATATTTGATAAAAGTGAGATATATGAAGAAATATATTTATATTTTCATCAAAAAGACAGTTGAAGCATTGCACTGTGAAATCTGGTGAATGATTTCAGTGATTGTTGGGTGTCTGACAAGCATAAATTCCATGCCCTGAGCTGTAGAAGACATGGACAGTCAGTCAGAGAATTTAACACATTCAGTCCAAGCCTCAGTACCTTGTAAATCTTCTTGGTTCACGAGACAAGCGCAGATCCGATGTGGCATACTCCTCACCAAACATCCAGTATCAGCTTGACTGATGTAATTCCATTCTTCCTGCTGTGTGGCGGTAAGTTCCTGGACATTGGTAGAGGGCCGTTGGCATTGTCCTACGCACATGCCAAGTTTCTCCCATACATGCTCGATTGGTGAAAGGTCTGGACTTAGTGCTTGCCAAGGCAGTGTAGTGATGTTCTACTCCTGGAGGACTGTGTAGTCACACAGGCCCTGTGTGCTCTTGCATTGTCATCACGGCTGTGACGTCACGCAAATGGCACCACATGAGCTGCTAACATGTTGTTACGGTAGTACTGCCCTGTGACACGCCCTTAGATGACATGTAATGCTGTTCTGCTTGTCATGGTTATGCCTCCCCACACCATAACCGATCCACCGCCAAAATGATCGTGCTGCCTAACGGTTACGTCATGGTGTCGTTTGTTCCGCCCTTGCCACACTCTATTTACCTGTCGTGGAAGTCGAGAGTGAACCTCGATTCATTAGAAAACATGACGTTGCTCCACCGACGATTGTCCCAGCGCTGTCGTGCTCCACACCAATTATGCCTTGCTGCAATGTGATGTTCAGTCAAACAGGGAATTATTCGAGGTCATCGAGCGTACAAATTCCAGCTTTGTAGGCGATTTCGGATAGTCTGACCACTGACTCGCACATCTGTCGTTCACTGCAGCTGCTGTCCAATTTCTGAGGCACTTTGATGTCGGTTACATAATGCTGTGATTTGGATAAGATGATCCTGGTTAGCAGTTGTTGCCCTTGGATGACCTGACCGACGTCTGTCATCAACATTGCCTATCTGATGGTAGTGTGACCACAACCTGCTAATCACCATTTGAGTAATGTTGAGAATTTGAGCCACTGCAGTCTGTCTGTTGCCAGCTTCCAACATGCCAATGGCATGTAAATGTTTGTCATGTGTCAGTTTTCGCATACCTCAAAAGTTACGTTTCGACCAGAAACTATTTTCATCAAGTTTATACCAAGAAAAGAATGAGGAGACCTCTGAAAAAGCCTGTCCAGTACAAATGAAAATTTCAAAATGTACCCCACAGACATTAACGTGGCGCTCAGCGAAAAACCTGCATGAAGTTTTTGATTGCCAGTGACATTAATGTTCCACACTAAACTTGGTAACATACTGATGTGCCTAATCAATCCAATACCATTTTCGAAAAATATCAACATCAGTTTGGATATCGCCTACTTTTTTTGAATAGTATATTAGGAATTGCATTTTATAACAACTAATGCAGTTCTAAGGATTATACATGTATGTCATCATTCAAATAAGTGGCAAAGCCAAAAAATTTCCATTTCTGATTCCTTGATCAAACCCTCTGAATGCTGTGCACATATATGCCTTTTCTGGTTTCTTGGAAAAATTTATCTGATTACTGAATGAGTATCTTTAAATACTGTTAACCAAAACCTATTTCTGATTTCTTTAAAACTATTTTATCCCTGAAAAGGGAGCATGGTGGCTCAGTGGTAGACTGTTGGGCTTCCATGCTAGAGGTCACAAGCTCGATCCCCATCCAGGAGACTCGCGTTGTATCCTTGGGCTAGGCACTTTATCCCGGTTGCCTACATGGGGACATGATGGCACTGTGTACTAAGATGTACTGCACATCGATGGTGCACATGTCTTCAATCACTGTAACCCTGCTTGAGCCATGTTTGAACAGAGTTAGAATGTTGAGGAGCTGACAGTTGCTCGTCGATGCTCGGTGGTTCTCTCTGGGTACTCCGGCTTCCTCCACCTATAAAACTGTCATTGTCATGATTAGCCATTGTGCATAAGTATATGACCTTAAAACACCAATAAAAAAATAAATAAATAACTATTATCCCAGAAAATAAGCCTCCAAAGTATTTCAATTACATTCATAGAAGGCATGCCTTGATGGTGTAGTTGAAATATTTCTGTCTTCTATGCACTGTTTGTCAACACAATAACTCGAATACAATCAATCCTATCTTAATGTTTTTTGTTATACTGATAGACTACCACTACTAGTACTCGGTCATCAATCGTTTTGAGGTGTGTGGGACCTTGGGTGTGGCTTGAGAGCCTAAAAAGATGTTCACAGCTTCACCTTGTACTGGCAAATGAGTCACTGAAGCAATAGCCATTATTTAAAACAGGAGAGAATCTCTCATAAACAAAGCAGTCAGAGAGAAAGCTGTAACTGTTACATAGAATAACATTGTATATTTATTTAATTACAAAATTCATTCTCAAACCATGTTGAATAAAGAACCCTTCACTTTTTAAAGCATTTTTTAAATTTATTTATTCTCAATCAAAACTAAGGATTGACATGTTTTGGGAGGGAGTGGAGTGTGGCTTTATGGAAACACCTATTACAATTATAAAGTAATGAAATGGAATATTTGAATGGTCTGTTTTTAACCCCCTTAATACTTCAATGTGAGAACAAACACGTTCATATAACTCATGGCTACAGAATGTTTTTAAGCTTTCTTTTCTGTAACAATTAATTCTATGTGGAATGTGACACCTTTTCAGTGTACCTTTCAAAGTAAGACATTCTTAACCCTTTACTTAACGTAATGGTGAAAACTGGCTAATGCTATTCACAGAAATGTCCATTCAATTTTCTTATTTTATCATTTTTGCTTGAAAAACATAGCTTATGACCCCTCATTGGAACGATCTCGTTTTTAAAGGGTTAAAATGGAGTATTTAAAGGGAGTATTTAACCCTCTCAAGATCTTAATATGAGTCCTAAAAAATTTAAGTTATGCTAAACGAGAATAATGATGACCGTTTCCATTCTCACGGTGTTGTTCTAAATTCCATTCTCACGATGTTGTTCTAAACACACATGGGCATCGATGGGACCTCGGTATTTTGCCAATGCCAATAAGCCTTCAGATAGGCTCTTGGGGGTCTTTAAGTCCTTTTAAAATCTATATTCCAACATTATTGAATTCTTTCACTTGCAATATATTTTCCTCAGGCACAATATACCTTAACATTTCTAGCTAATATGAATATTTGCTACCATCTACAAATATGGCAGATCCAGAGTTAGTGGAGCCAATATTTTTAAAATGGTTTATGCTCATACTTCAGGCTTGACATGGGAACTACAACGAATGAGTTGAAACTTGCTGGAGATTCAAAATGTGGTCCACCTCCATGCAGTCAACAGAGGTCATCAAGTGCATATTTTTCAGAACTATTAGGAATTGCATTTTATAACAACTAATGCAATTCTGAAGATTATACATGTATCTCTTCATTCAAATAAGTAGCAGAACCAGTAATGTCATTTCTGATTCTTTGATCGAACCCATTAAATGCTGTGCACATATATGCCTTTTCTGGTTTCTTAGAAAAATTGTTATGATTCTCGTATGAATATCTGTAAATACCGTTAATGAAAATCCATTTCTGATTTGTTTAAAAATATTTTACTCCCAAAAATAAGCCTCCATAAATTCTCTTTCTATATATTTTTTTCCAGATACTTTAAACTTTTGCACACAGACTTGAATTTACTGGATGTAGTAAATTCGGTTTCTCTAGTTTAATGATGGCATTTGTAAAGCCGAAGGTTTACTTATCATGCTCCAAAAAAGAAGCTTGAATACTGGTCTGTCACCTTAGCCTATGTCTGTCAATCATGTTGACCAATCAGCTTTTCTTTATCGAAACACCCTAAACAACTATGATTGTGTCCATCTTAATTGCTAGCTGATGATTTCATTCTATGGCAAGTAATAAAATGATTCCTTTGTTTGTTTTATCATCAACAGTTTTCTTTACTGCTGTGCGACATTTCCGAATTACAAAAGCAAATATGTTTTGGTGCCAAATGCTTAGCCAAATGGAGATGTTTTAGTGCCAAAGGAAAATGTCTAGTACAATTGGCTAAATTGGTACTCGACGGTACAAACACTAGGATTGACTGAGTCACCTTACTTTGTGTCAAATTCACAACCAATTTCTCCTGCAGACTTGATCTCTCGAAAATATGCCCACCCTTATACTTTTGCCATCTTTTACTTCAAGCACCTCCTGGGCTTATACGCAGGCCAGTATGGTAGCACGTAGGTGTCATTATTTTTTTTGTATTTCTACCATAAACAAAATACTTAGGCATTAAATTAGCTTTGCATTACTTTCTCCTTTAACTTTTAACCCACTGAGTATTTTCAAGATATTTTTCTTCAAATCTTGTTCTGGCTGTTGTAAAATCATTGGTGAAAAATTCCATTCAATTTACAGTGGGACATTTTATTAAATATGCACAAATTATACTTATTGGGGCTAGAGAATTTCTGTCCTGGACAGGAATATCTGCCAGCTGCATGCAAGGAGTTAAATTATTACAAAACCACCACAGGAATACAAACAGAGCTCACCTACTTTGCTGTAAATTATATTATTTTATTAATTAGATACCACGATTTTGTCTGGAGTCTGATGATATCTGCTTGGTATAGGTTTGAACTCAGTTCATACAAACAAGCCTGGAAATATTCAATCTGTCATTTGCAGAATGAGGTCCCCAGCGGGTGAGTTTGCTGATGCTATGCCACAGAGTTGGCTACAATCCCCCACACCCAATTTACTCCCTGGGTACCTCTTTCTGTTTAGGTCTGAGACATTGATTCAGTCTGAGATTCACAGAGGGATAATTTAGTAATGCTACCCTGGTGTGCATGGTAGAATTACCAAATTCACCCTCTGGGGACCTCATTCTGCAGGTGACACACTGCTTATCTCAAGTTACCTGAGCAATTATCATGGGTCATTCTTTTTTACTCAGATGCATGCTGCACATTCCCCTTGGCAACGAAACTGTTTACCTTTCACTGTGTTTCTTTATATTTCTTTATATTTTGAAGCGGTAGATTTAAACTCATGAATACTGGTATTTAAAATAATATTCAGTGTGAGGTTGTGTAAAGATTATGACACACCCTTGGTTCATGGCCAACATTTGTGTGAAGTTAGATCTTCAATTATATCACATCAAATGGACTGGAAAAGAATGATGTAGGAAATTCTTTTAGAGACTCTGATCTTGGAGATATAATTATCGTGGCTCAAAGTCATGAAACACTCTTGGAGCATTGACAACAAATGTATGAAATATAAACATGATCTGTCAACTGGGTAAGATTATATGGATTGGACAGTACAACCATATCAAAGTCTTCCTGTCTATGTTTTTGAACTTCAAGTTATGTCAATGAGTCAATACACAGAACGATACACACGTGTGAGTGGGTTATTTGATATGGCCTGAGTGCCAGCACGGAAGGGTAAAACGAGAGGCCACAGGCCTCGAGTTTCATCCTTCCACAATGGCACAAGTGCCATATTGATTAACCTGTTCACACACATGTGTCATTTTGTGTTTATTACATGCCTTCATGTCTGTAAAAAACAATTATTAAAAGGACACTCAGCAATTCATTTGATAACTATCAACAAAAAGAACACATTTTATTGCTAACCAAATCTGGTAGGGGAACCTGTATTACTATTTCATCCCCTGAGTTCCAATGTGTCCTATGTGCCTACTGGCACATAGAACACATTGGAACTCATGGGACGATTTTCAGCTATCGCTAGCATTTCAAATTGTAATTGCATTGCACAATTTGTAGAAAATTCCAGTGAAACTTTGCTTCTATTAAAAATAGTCCATCAATCAACGATTTCCGTTCCGCACATATTTTCATTTTCTGCATGGTTTAGTGTTGCTGTAGATGGGGATCACACAGAACAGGCATGTAATAAAAGCCTCTTGGGTTATGGGCAGCAATTGTATGAAGTAAGAATATGATTTATTGATTTGATTAGCTTACCATGGCCTTACACAGAGGGTACAACAATATCAATGCCTTCTCTGACCATGACACTAGAGGGATGACTTGGAGTCAAGCTGTAACATACCCTTAGTTCATGATCAATAATTGTGTCGAATATGAACAGATCCATCTTGTGCATCATCAATATTCAAGTAAACTATGACTTTACTTTGATAGGGTCAAGATCCTTACTGTGTCAGCCGTACATCATGTGTGGCAATGTATGTGATGTAAAAACAAGACCTAAGAATTGAACCAAATCCTAATGACCAGACAAGAATGGTTCAAGAACATCAAAGTCATCCTGTCTGGAATCTTGACCATAGACATATCACCTTGATTCAAAGTCATGGCCCACACTGGGGATATGAATAACAATTGTGTGAAGTATGAATTGGACCTATCAATAGGATTTTACCATGTGAAAGAGGCAATGTTAGGGAGGGAAAGAACAAATAGGTGGAATGAATAGGTGGACAAATAAATTAACAATGCATTGACTTTTTTGGAGAGGAAAAAAATTCTTTCTAAACTTATGTTCCATGCTTAAGTTGTACCAAAACAAACAAAAGTTAGGTGGATTTATCTGCAGCATGGGTAGAACAATATCTGCCGGAAGTAGTGGTCTAAATCTACCAGCGCTATTCATAAAATCACTAATTTCTCTTTTTTAATCTCAAAATATAGCTTGCGTCTCCTAATTGGAGCGAGCTCACTCAGCTCGTTCCAATGAGGAATCATGAGCTGTGTGTTTGGTACAGAGGATGGAAAAGGGACAGTTATTCGAGAGGTTTAGTTGCAAATTCCCTCTGCCTTTCTTGATGGGTAAGGTGTTAAATACGATTGGAGGATCTTGACTTACCCGTACTGTGTTTATGAAATAGCTGCACACGTTGGAACTGATCATATATATTAGTGTCACGAATATACTATTGTCACGTGAGAACCATGGGGTTCTATCTTCCGGTGGAAGAGAGAGCATTGTGGTTGTCAGATGACGATATATCGTTAGACGTAGCTTACCTTCTTTATATGTGATGACAAAACACTGCATGCACCTTACAGTGATGGGGCTTTTCTGGAGCGATGCGGCCTGGTGAGTTGGCTGGAGACAGTTTGATATTTGATATTTGTTTGATGAGTACAAGGTATCAGCCCCCCTCTTTTCTTCCTTCTCCTTTCATTCGCTGAATATCTACCATATTAACACCATTGCAATCTTGAATAGTGTATTGTTTATTATGATGTGTTTGTATTGAAAAAATGCTGCATTTACTTGTTAATCATATACAAAGGAGAGGACGTGTTTTAAGTGTTGAGCACTTGTTGTCCAATCCTTTTTGTTTATTTTGACAAATAAAGTATGTTTAAACCAACAATATCTGCCAACAGAATATTTACCTCCTTGAATGCTGCTGGTGGATTTTCCTGCCAAGGACAGGATTTCTTTTGCCAATGAAATAAGTATAATTTGGGCACATTTAATTAAATGTTCCTCCTCTAAACTGAACGGAGTTTTTCACCAATGATCCTATGAGTTGCATTTAGATTAATTTTTCATCAAATCTAGTCATGGCTGCTTCAGAGCAGCCATGACTATATTTAATGAAAAATATCTTGAAAATACAGCTCTTGCTGAAATTATGTGCTTACTATATACTAGCCTGTATATTCAGTGTGTCCTCCAGCTACTCCTTCCCCTCCATGGGGGCCATCTGCACCTTCAAATTCATGAACTACTATCCATGTACTTCCTCTTCTCTTTACACCTTCAGTTGTTGACTTTCCACCTTGTTTCAATGAAGTTGTATCATTCCATCTTCCACTTCCACCTAATAATCAAATTCCAATAACAGTCTAAAGTACTACATGAAACAAACAAAACATTTATTTATATTTCAGATAAACAAATGTTTTAAAATGTCACAAATAATTTCATATTCAAGTTGAACTCTTTAAGGTTGGGGAAATCTTTTGAACATTACTTACTCTTCAGGACTTATGACCTAGCAGGTGTTCCTGGTCAAGTGTATCTGTCTCTTCGAACAGATGGCAGTTGAATAGAACAATGGCTCTGATTTTTTAACTCTTCTTGATCCCTGTTATTTGAACAACAGTTCCAGAGCACCTGTTGTATCACATCACGGATAAGTAGACTTGAATTCAGGTTTCTACGTGCTAATCTACCGAAATAACCAATTCGACTAATCAAATTTTTGTTTTGGATTCCAAAGTATTGCTTTTAAGACCTTATGAAAACAAGCCCAGCCAGTTCCACAAAAGAAGGGTAAATGGAAAGTATTTGAAGACGGGTGTCAAGAAGATGACCGATTCGAGGAGTGTAAATGCATTCTGTCTACTGTCTGAGGGCTCAAGTCCTGACTGATGAAATATTTAAACTATATTTAAAACTATATCATCAAGGCATGCCTTCGAAGATGTAGTTGGAATAGCTGTCAATGGTAATTCTAGTAAAAAAAACTTGGGAATTTTCTTTTTGAATAAATACATATAGCAGTCGTGATGTATGGGGTACGAAATTGTTTATTTAACTCTTTGCATACTGTTAGCAGATATTCCTGACCAGGACAAAATTTCTCTTGCTACTGAAATAAGTATAATTTGGGCCCATTTAATCCAATTTCCCCCCATCAATTCAACATACTTTTTCACCATTGACTTCTTGAGTTAAATTTAGATGACTGTTTCACTGAATCTAGTCATGGCTGCTTCAGAGCAGCCATGACTAGATTCTGTGAAAAATATCTTGAAAATACTCAGCAGGTAAAGAGTTAATTAACAAGTACCTGACCAAGCCTGGAAATAAGCAGACTGTTATCTTCAAAATGTGGCTCTCCAGAGGTTGAATTTGGTGATGATACACTGCACAGCAGGGTAGTATCACTAAATTTACCCTCAGTGAACCTCAATCTGAATCAAGGTCTCAGGCCTAAACAGAAAAAGGTATCCAGTGGATAAATTAGGCCACTGTATGGGATAGCATCAGCAGATTCACCCTCTGGGGACCTCATTCTGCAAATGACAGATTGCTTATTTAAATTACATTACATGAGACATACTGCATGGGTGACAAAAGTCCAAGAAGAAAATCTAATTCCACAAGAAAGTACATGATTACCAACAAGAGGGAACCGATATCTAAGACTAAAATTTGGATGAAAGTATAAATTTTATAGTAAATTTCCTTTCTTATTTTCCTACCGAAATTGTTTACTACAGGCTTGCACTACAGTGGAAGAACCTAACCCGGATAAAATACTCTCTATTTTAATCTTTCCCAAGATTTGGGAAAGAAAAGTGGTGTAAAAACACCACGAAAAAATAAGCCAAAACTGGGTCGAGCGCCATCGGCGCACACCCAGTATGGGACGCTCTTCCATAGTACAAATCCACGACTTCCGTAAAACAGTGCACAATGCGTCAATTCGTCATTCTTTCGATTCCGAACAACACAGGAGTTATGTGATCAGCAGGGGGGAAGGATTCTTACCCGAATAAGAAAATGGGAGGGCCTCCATGTAAACAATTTTGGTAGGTATAATAAGAAAGGAAATGAACTATAAAATTTATACTTCTTATCAACCAACCTCAATTGTTTAGTACAGGCTGAATAGACAAAAGGCTGGAGGGAATTACATAACCAACCCACACATAACTCAATAGCACTGGGACCATGGACAGAGGAAGAGATCCCTAGGCCTATCAAACCATAGCATCACAAACATTAGAAAAGACAATGAAAGATGAGGCGTATGGTGAAGTGCGACACACAGACAGAAAGGGCAGTAACAGCACAAAGCTGGAACTGATCCTGAAAAAAGCTGAAAGTCTGGGATAGACAACAGCCTGAGCTGAAGAAAGAGGGCCCCAAGGTTCTCTGTCGGCTCCTGCAACTGTCGCAGATAAAAGGAGAATGTAGCATTTCTCCAGAAGGCTGCCAGAATAACATCCATCATCCGAAAACATGACAGAGTTATTAAAAGAGGAAGACAATGCACGCACCTCATGGCAGAAAAAACAATCGGTAATACAATCACCAGTAGCTAGACGAGCGGAAGCCGCACGAATAGCAAGACAAATCCATCAAGAAATGGATGCAGGAGAGATCTGGCATGTGAGAGAATGCATATTCATCCAGAATAAAGGCGTGAATGCCTACCACCCCCAAGCAGAGCACCGCCCAAGAAAGTGACCATCTTGAAGGAAACTGCAAAGTCCTAGGCCTTTTCAAGGAAAAGAGCTGAACAAGCTTGGAGAGGCAAGGATGAGTGTCGAAACAATGCGGTGTCACATATAAATGTCTCCGAAGTATGGACATGTACCCATTGTTGGAGACTCCCAGAAACAAACATATACCAGAAACTCTGCAAGTGGTGTGATCGAAGGAGTGACAGAAGCAACAGAGTGATCGCACACCATCGACAGAAGAACCTTCCACTTAGGCACAGAGGCTAAACCAGTGGAGTGAGTGCCTGCTTGAAGAAGAAAAGCAACTCCACTGCATGTCTCGAAAAACCACTACGGAGGAGACAGGACCCGATAAAAGACATGTGCGAAGGCACAATGAAGTCGGGTCAACGTAAAACCTCCTTGGGTGACTTTGGCAAAGAAAGTTGCGATGGTAGAGGGAGACATGCCAGAACTGCCGCTAACAGAGAGCGGAGCAGATTGAACCACAACCACCGAGGCAATGGGTGTGATCAAAAGTATTCAACGACTGCAGGTTCATATCTGGGCGAGAACCTGAGGTGGAATCGGAACCGGTAGGAAGGCGTAGCCGACAAGACCATCCCAAAGGAGGGCCAGAGTGTCCATGGCGAAAGCCAGAGCATGTGACACGGGGACACAAAAATGTCCACCAGATGGTTCCAACGAGTCGCAAGAGATCGATGGAACCCGCCATGTGGAACATCCACCTGGTGGAAATGACCCTGCCCCGATGGGACAGGGAGTCGGCTAGGACGTTCAGATGACCGGGAATGTGACGAACAGCCACCCCGGCGTGGACATCCTGAGCGAGCAGTAGAAGATCCCGAGCCAATTCGTACATTGGAACAGAGTGTGTGCCGCCCTGGTTCCGAATGTAAGCAACCACTGTCGAATGGTCGGACAACAGAAGGACCTGGCGATTCGACAGGTGAGGGATCCACTTCCTGAAACTCAGAAGAAGAGCAAGAAGCTCCTTCTGGTTGATGTGTAGAGCTGCATGATCCTGGTCCCACATCCCGTGAATGGATCCGAGATCGCTGGCATCTGCCGTCAGAATGCGATCGGACGTAGGTAAGTCCAATGGAACATCCTGCGAAAGCCACTGGACATCCGCCCAGAGGAGAAGGTGAGGATAAAGATATTCTGGAAACTGAAGCACCAGATCCAGAAAATCTACATTCGGCCTCCAACGACTGAGCAGAAAGTGTTGGAGAGGTCTGACATGCAGCCGACCTAGAGGAATGAGATCCGTCACCGAACAGCAGAGACCGATTAGCCAGAGAATACTCCGAGCCGTCGCAGAAGTGGACTGGGACAGAGTCAGAGCGAAAGCTGAGAGAATCACAGCCTTGGCCTGGGGAACCGCCACCCAATTGAATTGTGTGCAGAAAGCCATCCCCAGTTGATAAAACGACTGAGAAGGGACCAGGTCTGACTTCTCGTTGACTCTGAAACCTAGCGACATGAGCAAGCTCAACAGAGTGGTGACATCCGACTCCAGAAAAAAGGCAGCATTGGAATGCCCCTGGAGGATATCGTCCAGATATGCCGAAGTAGTCACCCTGTACTGTGTGAGATGAAAAGCTATCACATGCGACATCAGTCTGGTGAAGGCCCAAGGAACCAGGTTGAGGCCGAAAGGCATGGCCTTGAACTGGTAAACTCGCCCCAGAAAAACGAACCTGAGATACTTCCGTAACGCCCAATGAATCGGAACATGAAAGTAAGCGTCTAGCAGGTCGAAACTGGAAGCGAAAAATCCCTGGTGAATTGAACGGAGGACCGACCTGAAAGTCTCCATGCTGAACTTGGGAGCAATGATAGACTGGTTCAGGAAACTCAGATCGATAATCGGTTGGAGTCGGCCGTCCTTCTTCAGCACCAAGAACAGGCGGGAATAGAAACCCACTGACCTAATGTTCTTGATGACCTCAATCGCCGCCTTTGTCAGGGGGTTGTCTATCTCCGGGACAAAAGTTCCTGATGTAAAATGTCTGAAGGAACTGTGGTTGGAAGAGGCACCCTGGACAGAGTGGGGTGTCTTCGGAAGGATATTCGCAGCCCGGACCAAACAACATCTAACACCCAAGGATCGGATGTGATGGTGGCCCAACGGTCTGCGAACTCTGCTATCCTTCCTCCAACCCGGGACAAGTTGAGGTGAAGACCTTCATTTCGAACCCCGATGAGGATCGCGAGAGGAGAAAACACCTCCTCTACTGAATGAAGAATCCTGGGACTTCCCTCAAGACTGCTGATGCTTACCCTTACCCCTTGAGTAAGAAGTAGAAGCGGAGGCAGAAGGATCAGCCCCTTTGTGTCACAGCGGAAGCAGAGGGTACTTCTATGCTTGGAATGGCCTGTGCCTACCCTAGAAGGCTGATCAAGCTGAAGAAACAGCAGCTATTCATTGGAATGACATAGGACGTCATCCCGGACCGGCAACACAGAATCATGGAAAAGTTGCGGACCTGCCAAAGAAGCAGATCGAAGAGTAGCGCAGGAAGGGATCGGCCTGTGTCCAGCACAGAGTCCCTTCGAACTAATTCCAGATTAGCCGTGTTACAGGCATGCGTGTGAGTAAGATGCATGAGCGCCTTGGACGGCACACATAAAGGAGCCTGTACCTCGTCAAACTTATCTGGGGGCAGATAAGCAGATAAAGCTGAGACGACATGATCGGAGAGAGAAAGCATACCAAGCATCTCTCTCGATAAGCCCAATGTGGACTTCAGAGTCGTCATCGGAATGATGGCAGACTTGGACTTGGAAAGCCTGAGGGAATTGGAGTCCTGATCCAAAACCGTCAAAGTCTGGTAGGCCGACGGACTGGCGGAATCGTAGGAACGAAAACGCGCCGGAGCAAAAAGGTGTCAACCCTGGTGAAGAACGGAGCCTTCATAGCCTTGGAACGTAGCTTAGAGTCCAAGGCTGAAAATGCTTCAACCAACTGTACTGACTAGCATGCTCGAAGACGCCCAGAAGCGGGTTGCTCCATAGGCTGTTGGCGCACGACTGATGATCACGGCCTGGCTGACACTGTCGACTGGTTAGATGGTTTGAGATCCGGAAGGAACCCAAACACGAAATCAAGAGCTGCCCCCAAGTCCGAAGACTGCTGGCTCTCGACATCAAGCATGTCTGACTCTTCCCCTGAGTCAGAAGACACATAGCCCATCGCGGGCAAACCAGCCGACGCCTCCCATGATGTCGGAACACCAGAGGGATCATAAAGTGGCCTGTTTCCAATCCCAGGAGGCGGCGCCATAGGGGGCGCCTGGAAACCACTCGCTGCCTCTCTGGAAGCAACGGGAAGGCTCTTTGACAGAACCTGAGTGAGTAAGGAGAGGGCCTCCCTAAGCTCACTGCCTGTACTGGCCGGTTCGACAGGGGAACGAACCGGCAAAGTGGCTTCACCTCTGACCCTCTTAACCAGCGAAGGGTCACGATCCTCCAAAACACCCAACGTGGGACGATGGGTGGCAGCCGAAACATCTGAAGGCAGACGTGTATAGGGGTGTGACACACCCCGAGGATCAACATAGCGGGAACTCATGAGAGTCACCGCGGACCTCTGCGGGGCAGAAGGTCCAGGCACAGAAAAGACGTTGGTCCCCCAAAACTGGCCATGTGGCCAGAATGAGTGGACGGAAATGCCACGGAGTTCATAGTGTCCCACTAAGAACATCTGAATCCAATGACAACTGTGGTGCTCGACGGCGCAGAGACCACAGTAGAGGGTCCGGCCAGCATCCACTTCCAACTTTGCCGAGTTGAAGTCAGGGAAGGCTGAGGCCGATACCCCCACGTCTACACAACCAGACACCGCAGCAGACCACTGCAGGTATAAAACTACTGTGCTCAATGGCTGAGAGGACACAGTAGGGGGTTCAGTCGGCAGCCCCATCCGACTTCGCCGAGTGGAAGTCGGGGAAGGCTGAGGCCGAAACCCCACAACCACACTACAGACATCCCTGCAGACCCTGGTAGGGATAAGCCGAGGCCGGCTAAAAATGGTGCCCAATGACGTTGCAGACGGAACAGCAGTAGCAGCAGATACGACAGGAGCTGTTGGAACTGGCGGAAAAGCGGAGAGAGCCACCAAGCTCGGCCTCCAAAGGAGGAGTCACAACCCTATAGTCCATAGTCCCGGAACCAGGCATCTCTTCACCAGAAATCCAACAGCTCCTGCAGTATCCACCACGGTAAAAATCTGCACATTCCCCCTTGGTGCGGGAGGAGCAGCACATCCCCCACGGAGGGGGAGCAATTCTCACCAGATGTGGTCGAATCGGGTGACCCCGAAACAATAGCATTCCCCACCCCTCCGCAGGAGCGGGAGGAGCTGCACATTTCCCACCGAGGGGGTCAAACTCACACCAGACGTGGTCGAGTCGGGGGCCCCAAAATGACAGTGCCCCCCCCCCCACCCACACCCACGGGGGTGGGAGGAGCTGCACATCCCCCACAGAGGGGGTAAACTCACTCCAGACATGGTCGAGTTGGGAGGCTCCCAAAACGACAGCGTTCCACACCACCCGCGGGTGCGGAAGAAACGGCCACGAGAATGCACCAAGGCGAGGGCAAAAGGAATTGCCCTAAAGGAACCGAACAGGAAATAACAGAGGTGAGAGCAGTAGAAGAAAAAGGTGAACTCAACAGAAACAGAAAGTAAAAGAACACCCTCAACTACGAGAGAAGGTGGCAGAAAAAAACAGGTGGGTACATGACAGAACACAGACGGTCGACAGGGACCGAAAAAACAGAAATTCAGCCCTCAACAGAGTGAAGAAATCCTGTCCAGACAGTCCAGATTGACACCCAACTCCAAAAATTAATTCATCAACCGAAAAATTCATTGTCGAATCGCGTGATGTCGAAAACAAAACATTCGCAAAAACGGAATAGTAAATAATATACAATGAGAATGTGGTTGAAAATATAAACGAGAAAATATAAAACCCATCCTGTTATTATACGATCTTCAGATCCATAAATCCAGTCACAGGAAAACCATTATCGATGAGTTAAAATATCACTGTTACTGCAGTAAAGATGGCACACATCCACCACGTGTGCGGATAATCAAAAGAATGATGAATTGACGCATTGCACACTGTTTTACGGAAGTCGTGGATTTGTACTATGGAAGAGTGTCCCATACTGGGTGTGTGCCGATGGCGCTCGACCCAGTTTTGGCTTATTTTTTCGTGGTGTTTTTACACCATTTTTCTTTCCCAAATCTTGGGAAAGATTAAAATAGAGAGTATTTTATCCGAGTTAGGTTCTTCCACTGTAGTGTAAGCCTGTAGTAAACAATTGAGGTAGGTAGATAAGAAATGCCCTGACTGAAAAATTATGGCCTGTCAGGGTGTCACCCTCATATACCCCCCATACTTAAGCCACTGTCAAGCGGTCTTGTGTATGTACCAATGCTTATCTCATGGGTCGGTACAAGAAATATATATGAACATGTTGCAAGTGGAAATACACCCTAGTCATCTTAATATTTCAAACCATTCCCTTGCTGTGAATTTAACGAATACAACAAATTGCAGTCTTCTAGTATTTCATACTCATTAGCAAAATTAAGACGAGCTGATGGATGCTCCCCAAATATAATCTCAAAACAGAAATCAAGACAGTGAGAGTTTGTAATTGTGTGAAGTATGAAGTAGATCTGTCAATAGGACCTGATCATATGAACTGGGCAATAGTAGGAGGAAGACCAAATGAGCGAATAAATAGATGGACAAGTCTTCAAAGCCTTGACTATATATATGCTCCCCTAAATTTTTTTAAAATGAAAAAAGTACCATTTTGTACCTTGCTTCATTTTCATACAAACAAAAGTTTGATGCATTTATTTAAAGCATGGGTGGAACAATATCTGCCAGCAAAATGCTTCATGCCTCTTACTGAAATTTTGTGTATACTGTATACTAGCCTCGGGATCCTCCACCTCCTCCCCTATAGAGGCTCCAACTCCCTCTATAGAGGCTGCACTCCCCCCTACAGAGGCTCCACCTCCCCCTATTGAGGCTCCACCACCAACTTCATGAGCAATTTTCCATATAATTCCTCGGGTATCTTCACAAACTGTGTCACCTCTGCCACCTTCGGTTAATGGCTTTCCATCTTGTTTCAATGAAGTTTTATAATTCCATCCTTCTTCATCTATTAATTAAATTAAAAAAATAACCTAAAATACTACACAAAACAAACTAAAAATATATATTTATTTTAGGGAAGCATATGTTTCAAAATGTTACAAGTAATTTCAAGTTCAAGTTGAACACCTTCAAGCTTTGGAGGTAAGAGTGAACTCATTGAACAACACTTACTGTTCAGGACTTCTGACCTGACAGGTGTTCCTAATCAAGTATCATCTGACTTTTCAGGCAGACAACACTTGACTAGAACAATTGCTCAGATTTTTCAACTCTTCCTCATCACTGTTATATTTAAACCTAGGGCCCTGCAAATCCCAAATTTCATCTCAAATCAAATTTTGAACTGATTATTCGAAACTTTTTGAATTTCAAACCTTGAATGTCACAACTGCATGACTGAATAATTAGGCCTGTATCATATCTGATGTGGTTCGTGACAAAACATTTGACTTCAGAGATGAACTCGATTTAATCAAGATGGCAATATTACAAGAAACGTACTGCAGTTTCCCATATCAAACTTACAAGAGTGTAACTGCTGACACCATATCACTTGTGGTGCCATTTTCATGATGTAATCATTTACCAGGAATGACAACCAGGATACCATCATAAAAATGACATGCATATAACTATCAAATCATTTTAATACATATGCGGACTCCCAGTGCTGCTACGACAGATATTCCACAATGATTCTCATCCATCATTATTTTGTCGGCAAATGCATCAGAAGCTGCTGGTTGGAAAACAGGAAATTTCTCAATAAAACAGTTTGTATTCCAGGCTGTACAACAAAGAAATCAGACATCCCGAGTCCCGACCCACAAACATTGTCATACGAATTTCGAAACCAGTATTTTCTGAGCATATTCTGGGTAGTTTTGTAACCTGCCTGAGAAATGATTCAAGGGAAACCCTGTGATATTTCTAAACATGAACCATGAGATTAGTAAACAATTAAAAGCATAAATGCCCATTCCCGACTGAAGGGTTGCACAATGGTGAGAAATGTCAGCCCTATTATTTGATCGTTACTTCAATTGTCAATTTACCCTGGTCAAGCTTCACAGTGATTTGTAATCAAATACTCGAAGCTTCGTAGGGCCCTATTTGTACCATCAGTTCCACAGCACTTGCTGTCTCACATAATGTATGAGTAGACTGAAATCGATGTTTCTACATGTTAATGTATTGAAATAACCAAATCAACTCATCACAAGGCACAAAAACACCATTCAAATTTCTGTTGTTGATTCCAAAATATAGCTTTTAAGCCCAAAAGAGAATAAGCTTACCCAGTTCAACAAAAGAAGGGTAAATAGACAGAACGTGATGTGTGTTTGAATCAGTGGGTGTTTTACTTAATGAGTTGGAATGGCATAGTCATATTTTGCGAGAGCCATATGGGCTTGAGTGAAATATGACTATGCCATTCCAGTGAGTTATGTAAAACACCCACTGATTCAAACACACATTGCATTCTGTGTTTATTACACATCCCCATGCAGTAAAATTCATTTAAAATAAACAAATTTTAATTCCAATGTTTAAACCCAAAGGTGAAGAGTCCGTTATTTTTGTTTGAACTGGTACTGATCAAATGGATCGATAAAAAATCAAAACAACTGTTAGGGAACCTGCTTGATTTTCACACTTAGTCTAACAAACGTTAGAGGCATTTATTTACAGCATGGGTGGAACAACATCTGCCAGCAGAATGCTTCATGCCTCTTACTGAAATTATGTGTATACTGTATACTAGCCTTTGTATCCACCACCTCCAGCTCTCCCTATAGAGGCTCCACCTCCACCTCCACCAATAGAGGCTCCACCTCCACCTCCCCCTATAGATGCTCCACCTCCACCTCCACCAATAGAGGCTCCACTTCCAACTCCATGAATAATTTTCCATGTAATTCCTGTGGCATCTTCACAAGCTTTGCCACTGTTAATTAACGACTTTCTATCTTGTTTCAATGAAGTTCTATCATTCCATGCTCCACCTTCATCTATTAATTAAATTAAAAAAACAGTCTAAAATACTACATGAAACACACTAAAAATATATATTTATCTCAGATAAGCAAATGTCTCAAAATGTTACAAAAAATTTCAAGTTCATGTTGAACTTCTTCAAGCTTTGGAAATAAGAGAGAATCTATTTAACAACATTTACTGGTCAGGACTTATGGCCTGGAAGGTGTTCCAAATCCTTTTTAGGCAGATGACACTTGACTAGAACAATGGTTCAGATTTTTCAAATCTTCCTGATTAATGTTATTTGAACCATCAGTTCCAGAACACCTGCTGTATTACATCAGACTGGAATTTAAGTTCCTACGCATTAATTTTGTGAAATAACCAAATCGACTGAGAACAAGGCACAGAAATACTATTCAAATCTGGTTATATTTTCTGTTTTCATTTCTAAATATAGCTTGTAACCCCCTCAAAAGAACAATTTCATCCAGTTCAATAAAAGAAATGAATGGTAAACTGTGGGTGTTTTTGTGTGGATAACAATGATTAACCAATGGGAGGGTATGAGAAATGTATATTACAAGGAGCAGTTTTGGCACAAGTGGAAATACATAATTTCTCATACCCATGAATGATCTTTGATATCACTCAAAAACACTAAATTCTTTTTTTATTATTCATCGTTAAAAAAAAATATGCGCCTTTCAAAAAGAGCTATCAGTGAACCAATCAAAACACAAATCATCTTATTGTTGTTTAACTACTCCTCTGCTCTGCATTTAACCATCTGCACCCTGAAGCTGAAATATCAAGGTCTTATCATGTCACTTCTCATTGGAATTAGCTCATCCCTATGAGGGGTCACATGATATGGTTTTGTTGAAAGTGTTTGAATAATAAATCTTTTTCAACTGCTTAGTAAATTTGTATGTAAAGATCACTCACATACACTATAAATACTCAGCTCAGTGGAAATCATTGTCTCCTCAAAGAATTGCCATATTTAATGATCAGAAACTTCTACCATAGATGAGATGGGGGACATAAGAGAAAAAATTGTATTACAATGTATTTTTCACTTTATGAGGGTGGGTTTTACATCCTCAAGTCTAGAGGCTTGTATTCGAAGAATCCCCTCATTACTCACGTCCTATGGATGGCTTGGATGAGATGGGGGATTCTTTTCCATAAAGCTTTCTGGCTTCTCGGATGTAACTCTGAATTGATTTTGAAGCTTTTATAATTAAATATGACAATTCGTTGAAGAGACGATTTCCGTCTGAGCTGAATATTTATAGTGTGTGCAAACGACCTTTAAACTCTAGTGTTTTGATCTCTGTCAAATAAAACTGAACTGATTAAATTCCTAGTTGCATTTATATGGGAAATATATATAACTGGAAATGTCAGTATTTTGACATCAGTATGCATAGAGTGAACCAATGCAGCAAATTTCAGTCTCCAAGTACTTCCTCCACAATGTTAAAAATGAGACAAAATATTTAGAACAACAATTTAACAAGTAAAATTATAGAACAATATTTATCACATAATCACCATCAAATACAGTACAGTCTTCGTGGAGTGTCCAGTTTTCATGTATGCATGGAAAAATATCACCAATCATTTCACGAATGCCAATACGTGAAAAATGCTTTGAATGATAAATCAATGAAACATGCCTGTGTGAAGTTGCATGAAAATGATTAATATAATTTCCAATGTCTCTGGAAACTGAGCAATGTGCAATTACTCCAGTACACCAATATTCACGGTAATCGAGTGATAGACTTATCCTCAAGATGGCAAAGTTCAAGCACAGTTTTTAGACAGTATCAAATTATACTGCAAGTTGGAAGTAGATGCAGCAAAACTGCGATTAATTTTTTTTTTTTTGTGGTCATAAACTATTTTACAAACACGAGTTACTTTCTGGACAAATCTAAAACCCATTGGCCTAAATGCCATTGTTGCCCATTTGCAAAAGCCATGGGAAATGCAAATATATTATATATACATGTATCTTGTCACAATGAAGGTTTCATACGCAATACGCATTCAATAGAAATAGTCTAAGATTTAAAAAAACAAAAAAAAAACCTCCAATGTGTGATGAGAATGAAAATGTTCAGTCTGTGGCAGTATAGGAGCAAACCCACATGCAATTAAATCGGAAATAGAAATAACCAGAGGACACCATTGGACAGCGCATAATACGCCTGCACTTCCAGAAATTATAAAACATTATTCATGTTCCAATTGAACTTTACTGTCAGTTTCTCCATTTTAGTTAACTCTAAAATTCTAAGTTCAAGTGCAGTAACTCCACCAAAAATCAACCGAGTGGAACGAAATTCAAACTTAATCTGTAAGTATCCATAACAAAGCTATATGTACAAAATTTTCTCAATACGTCAATCCATAACGAAAAAAAGTCCAGAAAGTTCAAGGGCAGTAACTCCACCAAAAATCAACTGAGCAGAACAAAATAAAAGCTTTGTATACCAAAAGCTTTCTCAATATGTCCATCCATAATGAAAAAAAGCCACAGCCACATTAAAATGCGCGCACACAAAAAAGTCTGAAAAATTGTAAAGGGCAGTAATTCCACTAAAAATCAACCAAGCAGAATGAAATTTGAACTTGATCTGTAAGTAACCACAAAAAAGATATATACCAAAAAATTTCTCAATATGTCCAACCATAACGAAACAAAGTCCAGAAAATGAAAAAAAATACGGAAAACTCCTAACATTTTAAGTTCAAGGGCAGTACCTCCACCAAAAATCAACCGAGTGAAACAAAATTTGAACTTGATCTGCAAGTATCCATAACAAAGCTGTATATAAAAAATTTTCTCAACATGTCCATCTATAACAAAATCAGAGGACACCGTCGTTCGGTGCATAATACACCCGCACTTCCGGAAATTATAAAACATTATTCATGTTTCAATTGAACTTTACTGTCAGTTTCTCCATTTTAGTTAATTATACTTATTCAAATGGTCCGGAAAATGAAAAAAAAATCTGAAAAACTCAAACAATTCTAGGTTCAGGGGCAGTAACTCCACTAAAAAGCAAGCAAGTGGAACGAAATTCGAACTTGATCTGTAAGTATAAAGAACAAAGCTATATATAAATTTTTTTCTCAATATGTCAGTCCATAACGAAAAAAAGTCTGGAAAATGGTTACTTAGTTCAAGAGCAGTAACTCCACCACAAATCAACAAAGCAGGACGAAATTCAAATTTGATCTGTAAATCCATAACAAAGCTGTATACCAAAAATATTCTCAATATGTCCATCCATAATGAAAAAAAGTCTGGAAAACAATTCTGGACAGATGAACAGATGGACAGACAGATGGACAGATGGATGCCAGTGCCATAACATAATACAATCATTTTGATAAAACGGGCATATAAAAAAGTCTGGAAGTTGGATGGATGGATGCCAATGCCATAACATAATATGACCGTTTTTATAAAAAGGGCATATAAAAAATACTGACTGACATGAATACCTTTGATGCTTGTTCTGACAAGTTCCAATTTATCGAAAGTTTAGCGGCATTGAAGTTAACTTTACAAATGAATCATATCCGTAGAACAAGGGTTAAATCCATAACCGTAATTCCAAATAAAATACAGAGTTGGCTACATGTACTTAGAGAAACAGAAATTACCCTTCCCCCACCCCCTCCACCCTGCCGACCCACCTTCTTAGTTCAACAAAAATAAAAATTTGGAAGCAAAAGGTAGGCTATGAATCCTTGTGTGGAGATTTAAATGGATGTGAACAGGTCAGCACTAGCACAAGAATAGACTTAGTCTGTGTGGGTAAATCCTTGGTGCATCAATCTCAGAATGAAAAATATTAAGCTACAGCCTCAACTACACCCATCTTTTATTTATGGAAGTATATGGCACCTTATGTTTGTGCGTTTGTGGCTGTAAAAATTGGCATACACTTTTACTCACAAAACCTTGGTTGCTAAGAGCAGCAGAGTATTTCAAAGTCCATCAATTAATGCCATGAAGGATTCAGCTGGCTAAATTTGTCCTCCCCACAAGAAAATGTCCTCCAATACAACTTCCTGTAGGCCTACTTTGTACTGAGTTTCAGTTAAAAGTGAAAACGAAATCATATAGGCCTAAAAAAAAGATTTTCAGAAAGTGGTGGCAAGTGGGGAATTTATAAATATTCATATACAACAAGATTCATTCGTGAACATTATTTTTTGTTTGACATAAAATTAATTACCAAGGTGCACAGTTACAGCTCCCAAAGATACATGTAGCTCATTATGGAAAATATCATTCACCATATGTCTAATTCGTGAATGACATTAGAAGCTATTGTTGATGTGATAACATTGTGAGTGAGTTGGTTTTGGAAGTAGAATTGATTTCTCTTGTTATATTCATTAACTGTCTACTTAATACAAATACAGTGGAGCCCATTTAATTGGATATCTCTTAACTGAATAACCCTGTTAATTGAATATAATTTCCCAACACAAAACCATTTACCATACCTCCAATATAAATTTGACCTGTTAATTGAATATAGGTTATAGAGTAAACTCCTGTTAATTGAATAAAAAATCTTGTAATCTGTTCAGAAATTACCCTGACTCTCCACAGTTTTCCTTTGTTTATAGACCTATTTGGTCTCAGTGCATCCAATACAGGCATTTAATCTATTATATCTTATTTGACAGAGCTCTTGGAGCTCTGTCAAACAAGATATAATAGAACAAATGCTAAGTTTATGTCTAGAATACAGAAAAGTGACACAATCCCCGTTAATGGAATACTCCTGTTAATTGAATAACTTTCATTGGCAAAGTGGCTTTTCAGTTAACAGGGTTCCACTGTAACATATAACATTTGCAGAAAACATTTCCTGAATAACTAAATATTTTCATTTTTTGTCTTGAAAATTTAGCTTACGACCCTTAATTAGAATGAGTTTAATCAGCTCATTCCAGTGAGGGATCATAAACTATGTTTTTGAAGTAAAAATTAAAAAAGAAATACTCAAATTTGGATGGTGTTTTTTTGTGAACAGACAGTAATATGGCCATCCTTATTTTAGCTAAATGTTTATATTACACATTATGTGATAACAAAAAGAATCTCAAATTTGTCACAATTTCATATGAAATTTCTGAACCTTGTTCAGTAAAATCGATCTGAGCCTTGTAAGGTCGGCTCAGATTGATTTTAGTGAACTCTGTGCAGAAATTTCATATGAAATTGTGACTCATTAGAGATCCTCTATTTACAATTACAATTTTAGGCCTCACAAAGTAGATCTTTTGTTTCTCAGGCCATTTTTTGTAAAATTGCATGCGGGTGGGCGTTTTTTTATTTTATTTTTTATTTTTGTAATTATTCTTTACCATTAAAAAGTTCATGTTCTTGGTTTATTTTATGTTTTAGGCCTCATAACCTACAGAATAGCATGGGTAGTGGTGTATTACATCCCTTGAGTGCAAGATGGCTTTGCAATGCTAAAGCATTGCAAAGCCTTCTTGCACTCATGGGACAATTTTATTAACTTGGGTAAAATATCAGACATTAACCATTTGATTTTGATTTTTTTAGGTTTGGATTGATTATAAAAAGAGAGCATGCAGCAGCCAAAAGGACCATGTGGGAGGGCCTGAGAAACAGATTTTTATTTTTTTTTAGGCCTGTTTGAATTATCATCAAGTGACAATCTAGATAACTAGACATGGTATTTTGATATATCATGCAGTGGGGAAACCGATTCTACATATTTCCCAACTCGGAAGTACATTACGTTCTGCAACCTTAACTTTTTCTCAGCATTTCCAGTTGAGTATATATAATGATATGCTTTATTTTATTTTCATTCCTTTTCTTCCCCCAAAACAAATCATAATACCACTCACACTCACCGAAAATGGAATTCCACTCCCAGCATCATGTTCCACTCTCGGCGATGACAGCCTTTTTTTGACATGTTTTGTACGTAACCACTAAATCAATTATAAAGGGTTGTTTTAACCCTTTACCTAACATGAAAAGTAGACGACATTTACCAAAACAATTCTTGAATAACTAATTTTTTTCATTTTTTGTCTCAAAAACATAGGTTATGACCCCTCGTTGGAACGAGCTCATTGAGCTCGTTCCAACGAGGGGTCATAACCTATGTTTTTGAGACAAAAAATGAAAAAATAATGAAAATTAATTGGCAATTTTTGAGAATAGTGCTGGCTGGTTTTGGCCGTTACGTTGGGTAAAGGGTTAAATAAATAAGGAGACAATAAATACAAAAGTTCACAGTTCAGATTCGAGTATGATTTTAACCTCTCGTGGAATTATTTCACTCAGCTTATACCTCATGAAACTATAGGGGGGTATCAGTACCCCGTGGCTCTCCAACAGGTGGCCATTGTAAAGAGGTGGTTGGAGTAAAAAAAAAAGTTAAAAACCTGCACACAAAAGTCCAAAATTAAAGAAAATAAGCAGCTAAAGGGTTAAATAATATAATAATAACCCCTAAGAAGCATGCTAACATAAAATAGGAACCATGGCAATATGCTACAAGGTAAGTCTCCACTTTGAAGAAAAGAAAGACAAACCTCAAAACCTGCACATATAAAGTAAAAAAAAAGTATCATATTTGTTTCAATGGGTTAAAATTGAGAAAAACACCCTGATAATGTTACAGTAACCACCATGGAAATATGCCAGTAAGGTGAAAACCTACCTGAAAAATATCCACTTGGAAGAAAAGAAAGACAAACCTCAAAACCTGCACATAAAAGTAAAAATAATATCACATTTGTTTCAAAGGGTTAAAATTTAGAAAAATACCCTGAAAATGTTACAATAACCACCATGGCAATATGCCAGTGAGGTAAAACTCCACTTAAAAAAATATCAAAACCTGCACACAAAAGTACAAAACCTGCACACAAAAGTCCAAAATTAAAGTAAATAAGAAGCTAAAGGGTTAAATAATATAATAATAGCCCCAAGAAGCATCCTAACATAAAATAGGAACCATGGCAATATGCTACAAGGTAAGTCGCCACTTGGAAGGACAGTAAGACAAACCTCAAAACCTGCACATAAAAGTTAAAAAAAAGTATCACATTTGTTTCAAGGGGTTAAAATTGCGAAAAATACCCTGTCACAGAACCACAATGGCAATATGCCAGTAAGGTGAAACTCTACTTGAAAAATATCCACTTGGAAGAAAAGAAAGACAAACCTCAAAACCTGCACATAAAAGTCAAAAAAGCATCACATTTGTTTCAATGGGTTAAAATTGAGAAAAATACCCTGAAATGTTAAGGAAACCACCATGGCAATATGCCAGTAAGGTGAAACTCCACTTGAAGACAAAATTTCAAAACCTGTACACAAAAGTCAAAAACCTGCACAGAAAAGTCAAAAACCTGTAAACAAAAGTCCAAAATTCAAGTAACTAAGCATGGAAAGGGTTGAATAAAATACGACTATCCCTGAAAACATGCAGACATAGAAAAAAAGCAAAAAAAAAAAAAATCAAAACCTGGACACAAAAGTTCAAAATGAATGAATCCGGATGCCGATACCGACGCCGCCGAATGAGGGCTATGCCATAGGCTCACACAACTATCGGTGAGCCAAAAAAGGAGAAAAATTAAAAAAAACTCAAAAATTGAAACCTTTACACAAAAGTCCAAAATTGAAATAATTAAGCAGGAAAAGGGTTAAATAATACAAACCTAGCCCTAAGATGCATGTTTACATACAATAGAAGGCATGGTCATATGCTGCAGGGTACATCTCCACTTGAAAGAAAGGAAAAAAAAAACATCAAAACCTGCACACAAACGTCAAAATAAGTCCAAAATTTGATTCAAAGGGTTAAAATTAAGATGAAATACCCTGGAAAAGAGTTAAATGTTGTCGTGAACCCCCATAGTAACATGCAAAGAAAATTTTTGTTTAAAAAGCACAAAAATCCAAACCTGTAAACAAAAGCAGTCCAAAATTGAAGTAATTAAGCAGGAAAAGGGTTAAAGAATACAACATAGCTCTAAGGTGCATGTTTACATACAATAGAAAGCATGGACATATGCTACAAGGTAAATCTACACTTGGAAGAAAGGAAAAAAAAAACCATGAAAACCTGCACGCAAACGTCAAAATAAGTCTAAAAATTTATTGAAAGGGTTAGAAAATTTTTTAAAAATGCACTGGAAAGATATCAATGTTATAATAACCACCACTGCAATATGTAGTGAGGTCAACCTCACTTGAAATTGTTTTTTTTTATCACAACCTGTACATAAAAGTAAGAAGCTGTAAGCCTAAGTTCAAAAGCTGTACATAAAAGTCCAAAATTGAAGTAATTCAGCAGGAAAAGGGTTAAATAATACAAACATAGCCCTAAGATGCATGTTTACATACAATAGAAAGCATGGACATATGCTACAAGGTAAATCTCCACTTGGAAGAAAGGAAAATAAAAAGCATCAAAACCTGCACGCAAACGTCAAAATATGTGTAATAAAAATCGATTGAAAGGGTTAAAATTTAAAAAAAAATGCACTGGAAAGATATCAATGTTATAGTAACCACCACTGCAATATGCAGTGAGGTCAACCTTAATTTAATTTTTTTTTTTTATCACAACCTGTACATAAAAGTAAAAAGCTGTAAGCATAAGTCCAAAACCTGTACATAAAAGTCCCAAATTGAAGTAATTCAGTGGGAAAAGGTTTAAATAATACAAACTCAGCCCTAAGATGGATGTTTACATACAATAGAAAGCATGGCCATATGCTGCAAGGTAAATCTCCACTTGGAAGAAACAAAAAAAAACCCCATCAAAACCTGCACGCAAACATCAAAATAAGTC
Source organism: Pictodentalium vernedei (assembly GCA_031216915.1). Taxonomy (NCBI): domain Eukaryota; kingdom Metazoa; phylum Mollusca; class Scaphopoda; order Dentaliida; family Dentaliidae; genus Pictodentalium; species Pictodentalium vernedei. The sequence goes on along the minus strand of CM062296.1, from coordinate 199,253,185 downwards.
TAAAATTTGATTCAAAGGGTTAAAATTAAGACAAAATACCCTGGAAAAGAGTTAAATGTTATAGTGAACCACCATAGCAATATGCAGAAACCAAACAAAATTTTAAAAAGCCAAAAAATCAAAAACCTGTACACAAAAGTTCAAAATATTTGAGAGCGGACGCCGATGCCGACATGAGGGCTATGCCATAGGCTCACACAACTAACGTTGGTGAGCCAATAATCCTTAACATGCCCCGCTCGAGGATAAAAATCATATTGAATCTGTGCAGTGTAATTGATCTTCCCTTTTTTTATTAAACCTAATAATAAACACCCTAAAAACCCTTAAGTGATAGAGAACTTGATTACTAATTTTCAGTCAGAATTTGTTCAGATGGATTTGCATTGTTCCTGTCTGTTGAAGCATACCTATAGGCCTACAGGCACTCTTCATTAAATTGTAAGGAGACAAAGTGACCCTGCCTAGAGCTTTTGTGTACACACCAATAATTATCCCATGGGTGGGTACAAGAAATATATATTTCCATGAGAAAACTGCAAGTCGAAATACACCATAGTCATATTATTTCTAACCATTCCCCTGCTGTGAATTTAAGCAATGCAACAAATTTCAGTCTACTAATATTTCCTACTCAATGTTAACAAAATATAAGCCAAGCTGATGGATGCTCCCCAAATATCATCCAAAATAGAAAGCATGACAGCGATAGTTTGTAATTGTGTGAAGTATGAGCTACAGCTATCAATAGAATCTGATCACTGGAACCAAGCAATGTTAGGGAGGAGAACAGATGAGTGAATAAATGAATGGACAAATCAACAATACATTGACTATAAGCTCCCAGAGAATTTTCTGAATGAACAAAATACTCTTTTGTGACCTGTTTGTTTTTCACCCAAACAAAAGTTAGATGCATTTATTTACAGCATGGGTGGAAGAATATCTGTAAGCAGAATGCTTCATGCCTCTTACTGAAATTATGCGAATATTATACTATATACTAGCCTCTGTATTCTCCACCTGCAACTCCCCCTATAGATGCTCCACCTCCCTCTATAGAGGCTCCACCTCCACCTATAGAGACTCCACCTCCACCTATAAAGGCTCCAACTCCTCCTATAGAGGCTCCACCTACAGCTCCACTAATGGAGGCTCCACCTCCACCTATCGAGGCTCCACCTCCAGCTCCACGAATAATTGTCCATGTAATTCCTCTGGCATCTTCACAAGCTTTGTCACCTCTGCCACTGTTAATTAATGACTTTCTATCTTGTTTCAATGAAGTTCTATCATTCCGTCCTCCACCTCCATCTATTAATTAAATAAAAACAATCTAAAATACTACATGAAACACACTAAAAATATATATTTATTTAATTAAGGTAAGCAAATGTCTCAAAATATTACAAATAATTTCAAATTCAAGCTGAACTCATTAGAGCTTTGGAAATAACAGAGAATAAATTGAACAACATTTACTGGTCAGGACTTATGGCTTGGAAGGTGTTCCTAGTCCTTTCCAGGCAGTCGACACTTGACTAGAACAATGGTTCAGATTTTTCAAATCTTCCTGATTAATGTTATTTGAACCATCAGTTCCAGAACACCTGCTGTATTACATCACGGACGAGTAGACTCAAATTCAGTTTCCTACAAGTTAATTTTGTGAAATAACCAAATTGTCTCAGCACAAGGCACAGAAACACCATTCAAGTCTGGTTAAATTTTCTGTTTTTGATTCTAAATATAGCTTGTAACCCCCTCATAAGAACAAGCTTACCCAGTTGAATAAAAGAAATGAACTGTAAACTGTGGGAGTATTGTGTGGATAACAATGATGAACTCATGGGAGGATATGAGAAATGTATGTTTCAAGGAGCAGTTTTGGCACAAGTGGAAATACCTAATTTCTTATGCCCATAAATGAGATAATCTTTGGTATCCACTCACCATCACTAGATTATCTTTCTATTATGCGTGGTTCAAAAAGAGCCATCAGTGAACCAATCAAAACATAAATCATCGTATTGTTGTTTAACAACTCCCCTGCTCTGTATTTATCCCTCTACACACTGATGCTGAAATATCAAGGTCTTTTCCGTAAAGAAATATCAAAGTCTTTTTGATTTCTTGCCTGTAACACTGGCATATTGTTTTGCATTTTACACAACATAAACCATATCAAAATTAAATAATCTAATTTTTGTTTTTTCAAATTTTTCATTTGACTTCTCATTGGAACAAGCTCATTCCAATGAGGGGTCATAAGATATGGTTTTGTTGAAAGTTTTTGAAAAAGACATTTTTTTCAACTGCTTAATTTGTAAATTATGCAGGCTGATGTGGTCGAATTCGTTTGGTACAGGGTTAAAGTCCTAGAGGTCACTGACGCACACTATAAATACTCAGCTTGGTGGAAATCATTGTCTCTTCAAAGATTTGTCATATTTAATGATCAGAAACTTCTACCATAAAAGAGATGGGGGACATGAGAGAAACAATTGTATTATAATGTATTTTTGACCTTATGAGGGTTTGAATTACATCCTTAAGCCCAGATGCTTGTATTCAAAGAATCCCCTCATCCGTCACATCCTAAGGATGACTTCGATGAGGTGGGGGATTCTTTTCCATAAAGCCTTCCATGTACTTGGATGTTACACTGGCATAATTTCAAAAGCTTTTATAATTAAATATGACTATTCAATGAAGAGACAATTTCCACCTGAGCTGAATATTTATAGTGTGTGTAGGTGACCTTCAAATTCTAGTGCTTTGAAGTGAATTGGAATGGTAATCCCATGATAAACAATATGCTAGTGTTACATCCAAGAAGCCTACAGGCTTGTATTCAAAGAATCCCCTCATCCATCACATTCGATGGATGGCTTAGATGAGGTGAGGGAATTTCATGCTGCAACCTTTTCCCATAATGTACTGTAATGCAATTTGGGATTTAACCAATTCAGTCTTGTTTGAGATCACTGATCACTGTACTGATTAATCTGATTTATAGTCAAGTTTGGCTGCCAGACCTGACTAGAAATCGTTGCCCTGAGGTGTTTTGTCTGTTGTCAGAAGAACCTCCTAAAGAGCACATGGTCAGGGCACATGCTCTGAGATTGCAAAAGCCTGAAATAGGTCTTTAACTGGTAGAGTGCTGGAAGCCCATATTTGGGCTTTACTCTGAAGTGTCAGTACCAGCAAAATTAAAGGCTTCATATTTTGTGGATGTTGTTCATACCACCTTTGAAGTGAAATTATTTAGTCTGTTAGGATTTGCCTTGTTACAAATTATGAGAGAATGCCTATTGGCACTCTCCCATAAATTGTAACAAGGCAAACATATGTGAACAAATTTTGATGACCAAACATAATTCAGCACTCTACCAGTTAAGCATTAAGGTGCATTTAGTACAAGTCACAAAATTACTGTAGATATGATTTGTGGTCGTAAAAGAATGCCACTGTTGAGCTGATTGGCAGTGTCATTTATAGTTTTGTGGTAGAATGATACTACAACAACCTATTATCCCTGCATTTTTTTTAAAATTGGTGATTTTGTGGTGATCTCTGTCCGTCCCGTCCATCCCGTCCATCCCGTCTGTTTTATCCTCTCATGGGATTATTTCACTCAGGTAATACCTCATGAAATAATTCTCCACATGCCCCACTCGAAGATAAAAATCACGTTGAATCTGTGAAGTGTAATTAATCTTCCTTTTTTTATTTAACCTAATAATAAACACTCTAATAACCCTTAAGTGATAGAGAGCTTGATTACTAATTTTCAGTCAGAATTTGTTCAGATGGATTTGCATTGTTCCTGTCTATTGAAGCATGCCTATAGGCCTACAGGCACTCTTCAATAAATTGTAAGAAGAGAAAGTGCCCTTGTCCAGAGCTTTTGTGTACTTACCAATAATTATTCCATGGGTGGGTGCAAGAAGAGAAAGTGTCCTTGTCCATATTTCCATGTGCATGCTGCAAGTGGAAATACACCATAGTTATCTTATTATTCGTAACCATTCCCCTGCTGTGAATTTAACCAATGCAACAAATTTCAGTCTCCTAGTATTTCCTTCTGGATGTTAACAAAATATAAAAGCCAAGCTGATGGACACTCCCTGAATATCATTCAATATAGAAAGCATGACAGCGATAGTTTGTAATTGTGTGAAGTATGAACTAGAGCTATCAATAGAATCTGATCATATGAACCAGACCATGTTAGGGAAAAGAACAAATGAGTGAAAAAATGAATGGACAAATCAACAAAGTATTGACTATAAGCTCCCCAGAACTTTTTTGGAATAAAAAAAGCACTATATTTTATACCCTGCTTGATTTTCACAGAAACAAAACTTAGATACATTTATTTACAGCATGGGTGGAACAATATCTGCCAGCAGAATGCTTCATTTCTCTTACTGAAATTATGTGTATAATGTATACTTGCCTTTGCATCCTCCACTTGCAACACCACCTATAGAGGCTCCAACACCCCCTATAGAGGCTCCACTCCTCCCTATAGAGGCCACACCTCCACCTATAGAGGCTCCACCACCAACTCCACGAATAATTTTCCATGTAATTTCTCTGGCATCTTTACAAGCTTTGTCACCTCTGCTACCTTCAATTAATAACTTTCTATCTTGTTTCAACGAAGTTCCATCATTCCATTCTCCACCTCCATCTGTTAATTAAATAAAAAAAACAGTCTAAAATACTACATGAAATACACTAAAAATATATATTTATCTAAGATAAGCAAATGTCTCAAAATGTTACAATTAATTTCAAGTTCAAGTTGAACACCTTCAAGCTTTGGAAATAAGAGAGAATCTATTGAACAAGACTTACTGGTCGGGACTTATGGCCTGCAAGGTGTTCTTAGTCCTTTTCAGGCAGACATCACTTGACTAGAACAATGGTTCAGATTTTTCCAATCTTCCATGTTATTTGGACCATCAGTTTCAGAACATCTGCTGTATTACATTACGGACAAATGGACTCGAATTCAGGTTCCTATGTGTTAATCTTCTGAAATAGCCAAATCGACTCAGCACAAGGTACAGAAACACTATTCAAATCTGGTTATATTTTCTGTTTTCAATTCGAAATATAGCTTGTAACCCCTTTATAAGAACATGCTCATCTACTTCAACAAAAAAAATGAATGGTAAACGGTGGGTGTTTTTGTGTAGATAACAATGATTAACTTATGAGAGGATATGAGAAATGTGTATTACAAGGAACAGATTTGGCACAAGTGGAAATACATAATTTCTCATACCCATGAATGAGATAATCTTTTGATATATACTCAAAAACACTAGATTCTTTTTTTATTATATGTGGTTAAAACAAAATTATATGCCTTTCAAAAAGAGTTGTTGGTGAACCAATCAAAACACAAATCATCTTATTGTTATTTAACGACTCCCCTGCTCTGTATTTAACCCTCTACAGACTGATGCTGAAATATCAAGATCTTTTCCATAAAGAAATATCAAAGTCTTTTTGGTTTCTCTGATGTAACACTGGCATATTGTTTTGCACTTTAACCCTTTACACAACATAGACAATATCAAAATTAAATAATTTAACTTTTGTTTTTTTCAAATTTGTAAAAACTTTCAACAAAACCTTATCATGTGACTTCTCATTGGAATGAGCTAATTTCTATGAGGGGTCACATGATATGGTTTTGTTTAAAATTTGTTGAAAAACAAATTTTTTTCAACTGCTTAATTTGTAAATTATGCAGGCTGATGTGGCCAAATTTGTTGGGTACAGGGTTAAAGTACTAGAGTTTAAAGGTCCCTCACACACACTATAAATACTCAGCTTGGTGGAAATCATTGTCTCTTCAAAGAATTGCCTTATTTAATCCCCTGCACACTGATGTCAAAATATCCAGATTTGAAGTAGCCATTTTCCCCATAATGCAACTGGGAATTTAACCAATTCAATCTTGTTTGACAGAGCTCATTGAGCTCTGTCAAACAAGACTGAATTGGTTAAATTTCTAGTTGCATTATGGGAAATATTTGCACCCTGAACTTTAGATATTTCGACATCAGAGTGCAGGGAGTTAATGATCAAAAACATCTACCATAAAAGAGATGGGGGACATAAGAGAAAACAATTGTATTACAATGTGTTTTTTACTTTATGATGGTGAGTGTTACATTCTCAAGCATAGAGGCTTGTATTCAAAGAATCCCCTCAACCATCACATCATGTGGATGGCTTGAATGAGATGAAGGATTCTTTTCCATAAAGCCTTCCAGCTACTGGCATGATTTCAAAGCTTTTATCATTAAATATGACTAATCGCTGAAGAGATGATTTCCACCTCAGCCGAATATTTATAGTGTGTGCAAGTGACCTTCAAACTCTAGTGCTTTGAAGTGAGCTGGAATGGTAATCCCATGATAAACAATATGCCAGTGTTACATCCGAAAAGCCTACAGACTTGTATTCAGAGAATCTCCACATCCTAAGGATGGCTTAGATGAGGTGAGGGAACTTCATGTTTCCCATAATGCACTGTAATGCAATTTGTGATTTTCAAGTAACCAATTCAGTCTTGTTTAACAGAGATCACTGATCTCTGTCAAACAAAACTGAACTGATTAAATTCCTAGTTTTATTTATATGGGAAATATTTATACTGAATACTTAAAATAAAATAATAAATTGTAAGAAGACAAAGTTATGCAACAAAACATCTTTGTTTCAAACTGACTATGAAATACATCCACAGAATCAAGCTTTTCAAGACCCCAATCTAATTCTTTAAGAAATTTTATGCTGTTATGGCCTGGAAAATGTCTATCACTTGAAAAGTCCATCAGCTATGTTTTAGGATGATTCATCAGGAATACTTCAGTTGGTCGGAAAACTGAACCAATGGTTCACTTTTCTGACCAACTGAAATATTCCAGATGATTGAAGCTAAAAGTACCATAAACATTCATTTTCTTTGAATCAATGCAAGAAATGTTTCTCAATCAAGAATTGATTTGACCAATTCTTTGATGACATTACATTTACAATATAAGCTCTCAAATCACTGGTCTAATTCTGTAAGGAATGTGATGCTGTTATGGCCTGGAACTAGATCTGAACTGGTTAATCGATTAATCAATTAACCAATGATCAACATCTTGATCGACCAAACAAGTAACTGATCACTTAACTGGTAGAGTGCTAAATTATTTTTAGTCCTTAAAATTTCTTTGTGCATCTTTGCCAGGTTTCAATTTATGGGCGAGTGCAATTAGGCACTCTCCCATAATTTGTAACAAGGTAAATCCTAGCAGATAAAATAATATCACTTGGAAGATAATCTGAAGCACATCCACAGAATATGAAGCCTTTAAATTGCAGTACCGGTACTTCAGAATAAAGCCCAAATATGGGCTTCCAGCATTCTACCAGCTAACCATTACTTTTGAACTACTGTATTATATAGGTTAACAAAGGAACAAACTTGCTCCAAAACAGGCAAACATTGTCACACTGGCTCACATCATTTATAGACCACAGAGTAAAGCATGCAAGTTACGTTCTAATATACGTGTTCACTTGCATGGACATTATACTGTATCAGTAGCTGGAAATGGACATTCTTAACCCTTTATCCAATGCAGGCTGCAGACGATACTTGCAAAATAAATTCTTGAATTGGTGACAATTTTCAATTTAAGTCTCAAAAACATAGCTTATGACCACTCTTTGGAATGAGCTCAAAGAGCTCATTCCAATGAGGGGTCATAAGCTATATTTTTGAGATAAGAAATTGAAAACATAGTAAAATTGGAATGGAGATTTTTGTATATAGTGCTGAGGGGTTCTTCCCATTGCACTGGGTAAAGGGTTAATGCTGTAAATCACAAATGGTACAGCAGTTATTCATCTACCTACTAGGGCAAGTCAAGTGATTAATCGCTTAACCAAGGTTAATCCATGTGATTAATCAATCAAGAAAAACCTTTAACCATTTCAGCTCAACCTGGAGCCAGTCTAGCTCTTAAATAGTCTAGTGCATATGTTAAAATTCACTTGTCTGGAATATTTCAGTTGGTCAGAAGAGCGAACCTACAGTTTACAATTCTAGATGACTGAATCTGAAAAATGCCATAACCATTCATTTTCTTTCATTTAACTGGTTGAGTGTTAGAAGGCATTATTATGGGTACGTTTCAGTGAGCTATTCCGGTTTACTTAGTTTATTGTGAGCATGTGCAGACAAACGGAATAATAAACGGATTGTTTCATTCAGCTGTTTATATTCTGGTTTATCATTCTGGATTAAACCATCTAAACCTCCTTGAGAGCAGGGTTATCTGGTTTATCATTCTGTTCTTGACATGCACAATGGAATGCACGTAAAAGTTCTCAGCCTCTCAAACCATTATTTATGAAACTTGCTAAACTAAAGCTACTTTTTCTGGTAGCATGGTATCATGGAAAAAAATATGCATGTTTTAAATCACCTTGAAAAATAATTCAGCATTCAACCAGTTAACACAAGAAATATTGCTCAATCAAGACATTTTTATTACATTACCATTAGAAATTAAGACTCACAACAGCCGTAGTCTTATGATTATGCCATGTCATTTCATTAACTGGTAGAGTGCTGAATTATTTTTGGCAATCAAAATTTGTTCACATGTCTTTGCCTTGCTACAATTTATGGGAGAGTGCCAGTGGGCACTCTCCCATAAATTGTAACAAGGCAAATCCAAACTGACTGAATAATATCACTTCAAAGATATGAAGCATATCCATTAAATTTGAAGCCTTTATGTGGCAGTACCTGCACTTGAGAATGAAGCCCAAATATGGGCTTCCAGCACTCTACCAGTTAACTGTGTTAATATCTTGATGTTTCAAAGGGGAATTAAATACTTAAAAGGGGGTGCAGTGGCATTGTGGTAACCAGTTCTCATCAGATCACCGAAGTCAAGCAACGTTGAGCCCGGTTAGTCCTTGGATGGGTGACCGTCTAGGCGATCGATTGGACTCCTGCACTGTGTCCTTGGCCAAGGCACTTAACCCTGATTGTCCACATGGGGACACAATGATGCTGTGTACTAAGGCATACACACACACGTATCATTCTGTGTATAGGCTGACAGCCTGAGAGCTTACTACAGAATATGAAGACTTTTAAAGCATGCTTTTCACACTTTTGGTGGAGCCAATTCACACTTTTAGTGGAGCCAAACACATGTACAGTCACTTCTAAATTTCTACCAAAACAAGGCAAGTATAAAATAGTGCACCTAAATTATTAACTCTTAACCAGCTGAGTATTTTTAAGATATGTTTCATCAAATCTAGCCATGGCTGCTCTGTAGCAGCCATGAGAGAGATGATGACTAGATTTGATAACAAAAAAAATTCATCCAAATTTTCCTCAAGAAGTCTTCACTGAAACAATTTATTTAATTTACAGGAGTAAAATTTGATCAAACATGCACAAATTATACTTATTTCAGTGGTATGAGAAATACTATCCGGGGAAGCAATATCTGCCAGCAACATGCAAGAAGTTAACCCTTTACCAACAAATCAGTGGCAACCATCCACATAATATACAAATTCATCAGTTGAAAAAAATTATTTTTCAAAAAATTTCAACAAAACATATCATGTGATACTTCATTGGTACGAGTTTGTGATATGGTTTTGCTGAATTTTTTAGAAAAATTTGAAAAAATAATATTTAAACTAAATTTTGATATCATCTGTGTTGGGTAATGGGTTAAATGCACTGTTAGGGGACCTAATATTGTCAATACAAATGTTCAAGGCAAGTGATTAGGAAAGTCAATACAAATTTGTGATCAGCGGCGTAGATAGCTTTCGCTGGCAGAGGGGCAAGCCCAAAATTTTCCAACAGACCGAAAATTTTCCGACAGTGTAACAACAACAAAAACCCAAACAAACAGAAAGAATCTGTTGTTTACTGCAAATTGTTCTTTTTTACCCAAAATTTACCCCAAATGACATGTTTTTATCCCCAAAGCCAGCATTTTAATGTTATTAGGCATAAATCCGCCTAAAAATGGTCCCAAACAATTTCTGACAAAACTTCTGGTGGGGGGGCCTCCGACCCCCCCCCCCCCCCCCTTTATCTACGCCACTGTTTGTGATTCATTTTCTTAAATTCAATAATTAAAATACATGCATATAGAATGTATTTTATACCTGAAGTTTCAATAAGTTTAGTGATAAACTTCTCTCCGAGTTGATGTTATAATATGATATTTAGTAATGAAAATAATTTGTATGAAAAACCGATGCAACACACCAGGCCTGCATGCATTCAGAGTTCAGGAAAATATAGCTAGGAAGTTGTAATTAACCCCTTGCTAGCACTCTGATAGTGCAACACATACACAGAATGACTTGCACTTGTGAATGGGTTAATCGATACGGCATGAGCGCCAGCACAGAAGGATAACATGAGAGGCCTCAGGCCTCGAGTTTTATCCTTCCGCGATGCCACTAGTGCCTTATCGATTAACCCATTCACAAGCGTGTGTCATTCTGTGTTTATTACATGCCTTCACTCCTATAAAAGCAATTATTAAAAGGACACTCAGCAATTCATTTAATAACTCGTCCCCTGAGTACCAATGTGTTCTATGTGCCAGTAGGCACATAGAACACATTGGAACTCAGGGGACAAACTATCAACAAAACAAACACATTTTATCACCAACCAAATTCGTGAGGGGAACCTATGTTACTATATTTAGCTATCCCTAATGATTCAAATTGTAATTGCAGTGCATGATTTGTAGAAAATTTCAGTGAAATTTTGCTTCTATTTAGTTTGTCAATAATTTCCATTCTGTACATGTGTGCGGAACAGATTTTCGTTTTCTGCATGGTTTAGTGTTGCAGTAGATCGGGATTCCATAGAACAGGCATGTAATAAAAAGTTTTCCAATCACTCTGTTTTCCTCTTGTTTAACTATGAATTTACCCAATTAAATCTTGTTTGAAAGAGCCCACTGAGGTCTGTCAAACAAGGTATATTTGGTTAAATATCAAACTGCATTATGGGAAATATTTGCTGCTGAAAACGTCATTTTGACTAGAGTGCAGAGGGTTAATGAAAGGGACAAACTGTTGCATCTAGTATCATAAGGTACCAACATTGGTGTCTTTTTTACTAGTAGTCTCTGAAACACTGCACCCCACCTTAGGCCTGTCTGTGCTAAAGCTGCCAGTAGTAGGGTATTATATCATGATTACTATACCACACCTCAGACCTACTACATGTAGTCTAATAGCCATACTCAAAAAGGCTCTAGTTTTCAAGATGCCCCTACTGGAGGTATAACGAGCTGAAACTCATACAGTTATATGGTACCATGGGTCATCAGACAAGTGATGTTGGAGGTGTTGGTCCCTGCACAAAATGTATTTTTAGTGAAAAAATTGTGATATTTCTGAGAACTTTAACATAATGGTCTTGTGAACATGCTGAATGGCAACAGAATGCATTTTTTGGTTCAGTTAAATGTTCAAGCGGATGATAAATGTGAAAAACTTAAGATAAGCATGCATTTTGTATTATTTTGGATATTTGTTCTCAAAATTTAACAAAAAGTCACATTTTTTTTTAAATTGTGAGCTCAAAATTGTAAAATTCTCTTTGAAACAGTTCACAACTTTGTAGTTAAAAACTGTATACAGGGAAAGGGGAACACCCTGATGTATCACATATTATATTTCCCCTCATATTACCAGGATAGTGTGAGTATGAATGATACTATCAAAGAAATTGGCATTAGTAGTATCTCAGGACCCAGAGGATAAACACTTACGGGATCTTACTGAAGAATCCCATATCATTTAATGTTGCAGTACATTGTGGGTATTACATGTAATATCATGGTAGGTCACATGAATGGCTATGTTGTGAGGCCATTGCCATGGTGTTGCATGGGGTTAGCGCACATGGGGTTAGCGCACATGCGCAACATGCATTGTTAAGGTTATATGTGTTTCCATCATCCATTTTGTTTTCTGGAACCTGCTCTCATGAAATACAAGAAACCGTGGAATATTCTGCAATATTCTTGAATATTCTGAAATACGGCTGCCGTCTTCTGGTCAATATTTCCATGGACATAACAATATTAGATTCCAACACTAATTATAGGAATAATCATCTAAAATTTAATTAATGAAGCACCAAGAACTACTTGGTGCTTCCTTAATTAAAATTTAGCTGATGATGATTTTTATTACCTGGTAAATGCATATGTGGACATCACTGTCCACGCATGGATTACAACCAGTCCACGGGGGCTGTACTGTAGTTGGCTTGAATAGAAATATTCTAGGAGTGATATATTTCAGTGTATGAAGGATAATAACCTTGAATACACTAGAATAAACTGGAATAATTTATAGGTCTCTTTTGGGATGTATCTATGACCTATTTGATCTATTTTGGCAGGGAAACGTTTAAAGGGGGAGGAAGGGGTTGCCATTTTCAAACTTTGGAACTGAGAAGTAACATAAAACATATTAAAAATACATCAGGAATAACAATAAACATATTCATTTAAAATTTGTTGAAAGGTAACTAGTATTTTGAACAATTTATTTCCAGATTTGCAGGATGGTGTACATTATTGCCGGGAAGGATAATGTATTTGAAAGGATATTTGCAATTTGACTGAATATTGATCTGGGGTGCAACTGTTTGCTTTAATCCAATGTCCTGTGTTCAAATTAAATGTACACATTCAAAATTTAAAATTGTCAGCCAATTTTAGAAAATAATGATTAAAGCCCCCTTGAATCTTAGGGCTCATAGAAATTACCCGATGTTGCAGAAATTTGAAGTTTTGTATGCTTCCATACAACTCTAACCACTACTTGCAATTACACAAAATGAAAATTTTACAACAATGGTCAGATTTCTTTGAATCACGAAAAACTGAATCTTCATGCTTTGATTCTGAAATCTCTTTTTGTTTTTAGAATTATTAAATGCCCTTTGAATTTTGTGGTAAAATACTAAAAAAATGGATTCTGTTCTTGTGATACAATCTAAGCCACATAACCTTCCACACTGAAATTTTATACACTGTTAGATACTCATGTGGAGAGACCAGCTCTCAAGCCACCAATCTAATTCTTTTCAGAATTTGATGCTGTTAAGTGATGTTTGTCAGAGGAGAAGCCAGCAATTTTTTAGAGGGGTCACCCACAATGCAACTCAAGGATGAGAAGGTCTGGCAACCAAAAGGACTGAAATCTTGACCAGAGGCCAAGCCTTGGCCAAAGGTCAAGTTGAAGGAGATTATGGGAGGGGGTGATCCCCCTCCCATAATCTCCTCTAACTTGACCTTTGGCCATTGGTGGTGGTCTGAAGGGGGGAGGGGGATGTGGGGGGGAGGGGGCTCCTCCCCAAAAAATCTTCAATATTTGATATTAGTAGTGATCAAAGATTTCATGCTGAGTGAAAGTGAATCAAATTCATTGTAGGCATGCGTTGGAGTGTTGTGGAGAATATCGGCCACTTTTGGGATGGGGGGGGGGGGGGGGCATATGACACCCATGACTTTCCCTTGCTACACCCTTGTGTGTTTACAATGAAAACATCAAGATATTAGCATAATTTGTTGAACACTCAGGCGGGAGCGTGGTGGCTCAGTAGGTAGAGGTGCAGGCTGCAAGCCGAGAGGTCCTCGGTTCGAATCCCACCTGCGGCAACCGCGTTGTGTCCTTGGGCAAGACACTTCATCTCCATTGCCCGCGTGGGGGCATGATGATGCCGTGTACTAAGGAGTACTGCACGTCGATGGTACGCATGTCTTCAACCAATCTAACCCTGCCTGTGCTGCAGTGCGGAGTTACGATGTTGGGGAGCTGGCAGCTGCTCGTCGTTGCTCGGTGGTTCTTTCCAGGTACTCCGGCTTCCACCACCCGTAAAACTGTCACGGTCATGATTAGCCTTTGTGCATAAATATGTGACCTTAAAACATCAATAAATCAATAAATGAACACTCAGGCTTAATCATAACACTATAGCTATAGTGAGTCTTTATTTCTAATTGTTATTATGTCATCAAAATATTAATCAAATCAAGTTGCAATTGAGCAATATATTTCTAGCTTTGATTCACAGACACTAATACTTTATGAAATTTTTCAGATTCAATCGTCTGGAATATGTCAGTTGGTCAGTAAAGCAAACCGTAGGTTCTTTTTTTTAATCAACTGAAATATTCCAGATGAGTGAGTATAAACAGAGTCGATGACCTATTTGAGAGCTAGAATGGTTCCAGGCCATAACAACATAAAATTTCTTACAGAATTAGACTGATGGCCTGGGTGTTTGATAGAAAGGTGTATTTATTAAAATAATTGGTTCTAGCTGTTAATGCTTTACCCAAAGTAATGGCCTAAACCGGCCAGCAGTATCCTCAAAAATAGCCAATTAATTTTCATGATTTTTTCATTTTTTGTCTCCAAAACAGATGTTATGACCCCTCGTTGGAACGAGCTCGTCGAGGTCATTCCAATGAGGGGTCATAACCTATGTTTTGGAGAAAAAAAATGAAAAAAATTAGTTATTCAAGAATTTTTTTGGCAAGTGTCATCTGCTTTTCATATTAGGTAAAGGGTTAACACATTTTACAGCCACATCTTTTTTCAAGGTATTTTATCAGTTACTATTCAAGTTTAGATCTTGAAACTTCACACTGTTCTACTACCTTTCATCTCAAATAAGATAGATTATAAGCAATGCAGCTTTCATTTACGCAAGTATTTATTGCATCACCCCAAAAAGAGTAAAAGGTGAAAGTCATCTGTCTCTGATGAAATTTGGCATATGTGAATAGAGCTCAAGTTCTCTACAGGAAGTCTGCTGGATTTGTATCATTCACCATTTCCAAGTTAGGTGCACAGGAAACTTTGGTGAAGAATATTCATGAATATTCCTGATTATTCCACTTTGTCATAGAAGTTTAATCCTTTTACAATTCTGATGAATATTCTTGAATATTCTTGGATATTAACATGCACAGATATACCTCATTATTTCCACATTGCCCTAGAACCCGTGAGCATTTTGGAGAATATTCTATTTAAGGATATTTGACAAAATATTCTTGTTCAGTAATTTTCCAGGCTCTTCCCGGTGCAATTTAACATTCTAGAATATGAATATCCATGAATAGTCTAGAATATATTCCTAGAATATTCTAGAATATATTCCTAGAATATTCTAGAATATTTTGCATTCTGTTCAAGAATAAAATAATTCTCGAATATTTTAAAATAATTCACATTCTAGAATTCAGGGGAGGCTGCCATCTTGGTTTTTATTACCATGACAGCACATGTGACACCCCAAATTTATAGTGATATGACTTAACATGAGATATGCCAAAGGTACCCAAATGTTGATCGTCTGGACCCTGACATACTACAAATGATTGATAAAGTTGTAAACCGTTTCAAAGAGAATTTGACAATTTTGAGATAAAATATTTTAATTAATTAAAAGAAAATCATGATTTAGGGAAAATATGACAAAATAAAATGAAATACATTCTTCTCTAAGGTTTTTTTCACATCTCTCTTGTACCTGAACAAACAACAAAACTGTAAAATGCATTCTGGTGAAAATTAACCTTTTTATATGTTCACATGATCATTATTCCAAACTTGAATGAAATTTCGCGACCATTTCACTCAAAAAGATTTTTTTTTATACTTGTGCACAGACACAAAACATCATACATCTCTTTGTGATGGCCTGTGTAAAAAATAAACTGTATGCAAAGATTCAGCTTGACTAGAGGTCAAGTCACAATTTGGAGTTTGGCTGATGCACTATACCTGGGATCTTAGCTCAGGTTGGCTTGGTGTTGTCATAGAAATTATTAGATACATTCTACTATTGATAATTTGGGAGCATGACAAAAAGTGTGCTGCAATAGCAAATAAGATGCATCATTGGTGTGCAAGTGCAATAGCACTCCTCAGAAATAAAACACTGCATATAGAGATCTGTATTACAGTACGCCCACCATTGACTGGTCACGTTCCACGGGTGGGTAATATTTCCACACACGCAAAAATATTAGATTCCAAACACTAATTACAGGAATCATTATTAAAAATTTAATTAATGAAGGACCGGGTACAATCTTGTGCTTCATTAATGAAAATTTTGCTGATGATGATTTTTATTACCTGGTAAACACATGCATTGACATCATAGCCCACTTGTGGATTACTTACGACCAGTCCACGGCAACTGTATTGTAAATCTAAGTTGAAGAGGAGATAAAATTATTGTACCATGAAATTTGTTAGTGGTCATGTTTAAGAGGTTTCAGTGAAATGTGTTGTAGAAGTGTGTGCATACAAGAATCTCATAAGAAATCTATTAAATCAAATTTCGGAGAGATGATGACTTGGTGAAAATTGTCGCAGCTTGAAAACTTTGAAAAGTGCACATGTCCACTTGCAAGTCATAAGGTATAAAAATTTCATCAAAATTATTAAAGTGAATCACAAGTTACAGTAAGAAGAGTTGCACACACAAAAATTTCATATAGAGATTAATATTAACCCTTGATCTAACAAATCAGCCACATCAGCCCATGTAATTTACAAAATGAGCCGTTGAAAAACATTATTTCGCAAAAAAAACCCAAAAACAACCATATCATGTGATCCCCATCATTGGAACAAGCTCAACAAACCCGTTCCGATGAGGGTGTCACATGATGATATAGTTTTGTCCAAATTTCTTTGAAAAATTAGAAAAAATAATATTTAAAATAATAAATTTTGATATCTTGTGCATTGGGTAATAGGTTAAATGTAAGTTCAAGAGAAGATAAAATTACTGCATTTCTGAAAAATGGTAATATACAGTACAATCACCATGGACTAGTTGCAATCCACATGTGGGCAGTGATGTCCAAGCAAGCTTTTACCAGGTATTAAAAATAATCATTAGCAAAATCTTAATTAATGAAGCACCGGGCTGAACCCAGTGCTTCATTGATTAAATTTTTGCTGATTAGGCCAAACAAAGTAAATAAATTGATTCTCTGGCATTTTTTTTTCAAATCAGTGAGGGAGGGAGGGTTTTATTTTTAATTTTTATTTTTCTTTTGCAAAAAGTGAGCAAATATGGGGAGGATTTCAGCTGTCTTTTTACACACAGTAATATAGAAAGTGCACATTTATACAAATAAATTCATTTTTAATTTGAAAAATAAAACATTACTCTAAAAACAAACTGCAGGTACTGCAATTCAAAGGCTTCATATTATTTCGATGCTCTTCATATTATCTTTGAAGTAAAAGTATTTAATCTAGAAGGATTTGCATTGTTACAATTTATGGGGCACTCTCCCATAAATTGTAACAAGGCAAATATATTGGAGACACAACTAAATAAAAATACATCAACCAAAAATTGTAAAAAGTTTTGGGTCTCTCTTAGTTTTTACTTATATTAGAAGACACAGAAAGGCAATAAAAATGTCCAATGAGGGGGTTCAAATTCAATGAGGGATTGCCTGAGAATCAAAACAATTTTTTTTTAGCCTTACTCCTATAATTAGTGTTTGGAATTTAATATTATTGCATCCATGGAGATATTGTTCACCCATGGAAAGTGACCAGTCGACGATGGCCATACTGTGTGCATATTGAATTGTTTGTGGTCATGTTTGAGAAGTGGCATTGAAATAGGGTCCTAAACTTACTAGACAGGAATTATCAATATCAACAAAGTGAATAGTAGTGACTGATGAATGTGTCATAAATTTTGGAAATATTTTTAAGAAAACCACGAAATTTAAAAAAAATTATAAATATTGTAGCTCGGAAACTTTGGAACAGTGAGCAGAAATGATTGACATCTACATAATAAATAGTAAGTGGCATAGCCGGAGGGGAGGGGGGGGGAGGAGTGAGAGGGCACATGCCCTCCCCCCCCACCCCATGTTAACCCATATAGGGAACATCAGGCAAGAAATTTTAATATCTAGCAATTTCCTTGCTTCTGAGTCCGTTTGTGTCTATAATTAATAAGTTGTGACAGGCATCAATAATTAGGCCACATTGTGGCCAAATTACGGTTGCCTTTCACAACTTATAAATTAAGGACACAAACAGATTCAGAGTCAAGGAAATTGCATTTTTTTTTTGTCTCGAGTTTCAAAATATTTCCCGGGGGGGGGGGGGGGGGGGGGGGGGGGGGGGGGGCAGGGAGATGACCCTCTTTTGTGCTCGCCCCCATATTGCCACTGCAAGGCTTGGATGATGCAGCAAATCATATTTTGTATGCCCTCCTAGATATTACTCTTGCCCACCTAACTTTGATATCTTGGCTACGCGCATGTAAATAGTACTGACTATGGAACAAGTAACTTTTGGAAGATTTTTAAGGAAGCCATGAAATTTTCCACAAATTAAAACAAATTTTATAGCCCAATACAAGCTCATGAAATAGTAAAGTTGGCCTACCATCTATGGAATGTGTCATAATTTAAGAAAATTCCACTGGGAAACAATAAAAATTTTCTAAAAAATAGTAACTAATTCTGCAGAATTTACTAAAAATTATAACATTTTTGGACCAATAATTCTGAATGTCTGACAGAAATCATTAATCATTTAATCACATTAATAAGGCATATGTTACTGACAAAAAATATTAGTTGTTTTCAATATATGGTTATGTTTTGTGAGATCTACCTTGTCTTTTTTGATGCTTTAAATTTCCGTCTCTGTAAAATAAGTAATTGTATAATTATATGTCTGCTTCATTTATTATGTATTTATTTTGTCACTGAATTTAAATTAAGAATTAAATTTTGCATGTATCTTAAAATCTGTTACAGTTTGTGGCTGAATGAGGATTTAAGGGTTAACTCAGAAAAGAGTGATAATAGTGGATTTGGAAGCAATTTACATAATTAAGAAAAAATGAGTTTCCGACTCCTTTGAGTAAAAAGTCTGTGCACCTCTTCCTGCTAATTCCCAATAAGATTGAAATGACAAGTTGGTAAATGTTGGTCTGAAGTCTTTCCATCGCACTTATTTCTGGAAAAATTTGCATAGGGTACATGTATGTGCCCCCCCCTCCTATCCCCCCCCCCTCCCAATTTGGTTAATATGACTACATACGTACATAGCAACTATGACCTCATATGATGTAAAATTTCAGACAACATTTAGAGGTTAAGAGTTAAAGACCATATAAGAGCACCAGATCATTTTAACTCAGTGTCCATGGGCTTTCAGAATGGAGTATATTCAACTGATAGAGTGCTGAATTATATTTAGTCGATAAAATTTGTCTTTGCCTTGTTACAATTTATAGGAGAGTACCTGTAGGCACCCCATATAGACTAAGTATTTTAGATTCAAAGAAAATGTGAAGGACATCCAAAGAGTTTAAAGCTTTTGAGTTGCAGGACATGCACTTTAGAGTAAAGCCCAAATATGGGCTTTCAGCACTCAACTAGTTAAGGCCATTGTTATTACAATTTTTATGTCAATTCTTCGTTGAGATAGATAGATTTGAAGCACTAATTATTAATTATTTGCAGGCAAGTACAGTACAATCACCATGGACTGGTTGTAATCCACGCATGTGCAGTGATGTCTATACATGCGTTTACCAGGTACAGTGGAACCCTGTTAATTGAATAGCCACTTTGCCAATGGAAAGTATCTAATTAACAGGAGTATTCAATTAACAGGGATTGTGTAACTTTCCTGAATTCTAAAGATAAACTTAGCATTTATTCTATTATATCTTGTTTGACAGAGCTCCACGAGCTCTGACAAACAAGATATAATAGATTAAATGCCTGTATTGGAAGTACTAAGGCCAAATATGTCTATAAACAAAGGAAACCTGGGGAGAGTGAGGGTAATTTTTTGACAGGTTACAAGATTTTTTATTCATTTAACAGGAGTTTACTCTATAACCTATATTCAATTAACAGGTTATTCAGTTAACCCTTTACCCAATGCAGACGATATCAAAATTTATTATTTTAAATATCATTTTTTAAATTTTTTCAAAAAAACGACAAGAAACACTTGCAAACTTTCATCACATAGACCACCATATCATGTGATCCCTCGTTGGAATGAGCTCGACAAGCTCGTTCCAACGAGGGGTCACATTATATGGTTTTGTTTACATTTTTTGAAAAATAATATTTTTTCAACTGCTGAATTTACATATTGTGCAGGCGGTTGCAGGCGATTCATTGGGTAAAGGGTTAAGAGACATCCAATTAAGTGGGATCCACTTTTGTAAAAATCATCAGCAGCAAAATTTTAATTAATAAAGCAGCAGATTATGCCAGGAGCTGCATTAATTAAATTTTTGATGATTATTCCTATAATTAGCATTTGAAATCTAATATTATTGCATCCGTGGAAATATTGCCCACCCATGGACCAGTCCACGACAGTTGTACTGTATCCTTGCTTGTTATCCTAACTTTCAAGAATATTCTTGAGTTACAAATACAACAATACTTTCAGTACATTCAAAGGCCAAAATATGAAATTTGTACACAATTTTAGTCATATGTGACAACCAAGTTTTATTAGCATGGTTGTAAAATGTTTTTGATGTAATGTTTCACATTTTAAATATTTTGTTTGCTGTTAGATCAGTGCTTATAAACATGGGTATGTCCTGCACATTACATGCATGCATTCGCCATTCACATGTACTCTGTTACATTAAGAACACCTCCACCAGGTCTGCCGAGCAGTGATAAATGAAACACCATCAGGTCAATTTACACCACAAATCATCAGTCACAGTTTGTTGAATATTGATATGATCAACAGTGTGTCTAGGTTAAAAAATGTAAGTGATTGATTTAAAACAAAGTAATTAACAGCGGCCTAATATCCTTCGAAAGGACTTCCAGTTGAAACTAGAAGTCCTGTCACAATTAGCACAGCTTGTTAGTTAATGCGCTCATTACTGCAGAAGAATGAGTTCGTCTGAAATACACAATAACATTTGCACTGCACAATGCAATTATACAATGCACTATTGGCAAGGTCGGAAGTGAAATCATGAACTGAACCGATCAAACAGAAAAAAAATATTGAGACTATAGTATATGGAGGGTGGATTACTAGTAAATCGCAGTGGGATAGAGTTCTCACATAGTAATTATTTTCAACTTTTGAGGACAAAACAGTAATTATTTACAACCTCTGAGGACAAAACACAAGAAGCACTCGCAAACTTTCATCACATGGACCACCGGGTTGCACCTGGTGGTCTATGTGATGAAAGTTTGCAAGTGTTTCTTGTGGTTTTATGAACAATTATAAATACTTTTCAAGTGGAGAATATATGGCTCTGTGATTAAGTAGTAATCCACTCTCTTCATTCTGTATATGCTGTTGAATTTTAATATCTATTTATGTCATTACATGTACATGTATCCCAGAAGAGGTTACAGAGGTTAGGAATTATGTTAATGATCTCTATTTACTAGTATGGAATTGTACAGAGTTGGGCATGCTGTTTTTCTGCAGGAATTGAGTCACACTAATGGTGCAGTTTGATAGGGACAAAAGTGCACATAGTCCAAATAGTGCACAATACAGTCACAGGACTTCTAGTTGCAGCTGTACCAATTATAGGTTTTTTGGAATGTCCTCAACTGAAAGGCCTCTTATACCTTATTTATTTATTTATTGGTGTTTAAGGTCACATATTTCTGCACAATGGCTAATCATGACCATGACAGTTTTACGGGTGGAGGAAGCCAGAGTACCCTGAAAGAATCACCAAGCAACAGAGAGAATCTGTCAGCTCCACAACATACTAACTCTACACAAGCAGGGTTAGCATTGGTTGAAGACAAGCTTAAGTGCAATACGCCTTAGTACACAATGTCACCGTGCCCCCACGTGGGAAATGAAGGTGAAGTGTCTTGCCCAAGGACACAACATGGTTGCTGCAGGTGGTATTCGAACCAAGGACCTCTCGGCTTGCAGTCTGCACCTCTACCTACTGAGCTCTTATACATTATGCTATCCAGAAATTTATCGTCCATTGAGAGGAAAGAGGTGTCTGCTTTACCCTTTCCCCACCATAACTGCAAAAACCATCCAGCATTATTCACAAAAATCGCCAATTAATTTTCATTATTTTTTTTCATTTTTAGTCTCAAAAACATAGGTTATGACCCCTCCTTGGAATGAGCTCATTGAGCTCATTCCAAAGAGGGGTCATAACCTATGTTTTTGACACAAAAAATGAACATTTTTTGTAATTCATAAATTTTGTTTGCAAGTGTCGTCTGCTTTTCATGTTAGGTAAAGTGTTAAGCATTGTAGATGGCACCTTTTTACTCTCATGTGGAGGAATGCTGTTCTATGTTTCTTTTTTGCACTCATTTTGTCATTGATCCCCTCCAACATCTCTCCATTTTGTACCATAACATAATTAGTATTACCAGTACTTTGTTTTATATGAGATTTGCCATGTTTATGAAACTCACCTACAACCTCAACACTGTTCTGTTTTGATTTTCCTCTTTTGCCTGACTTTTGTTTTTTATCTTTGTCTTTGTCATACATGAAATAATCCTGATCACACTTATCTTCAGTGTACCTCTCCTTGTTCAGTAGGAGAGATAATCTCCTTTTTGCTCTCTTAAAAATACTTTTCATTTTACGACCCACTGACACTGAAGAGTCTGTATCTGTATTTTCAGAGGATTCAGAATCTGGTCTCTGTGAAAATGAACTAACTGTAGTTGGCTGAGATTTGAGTTTTTGAGAAACTTTAAAGGAGTCCACATCACATGGGGAGAAAGAATGTGAATTTTTATCAGGTCTTTCATCCACTGAAGTCTTCCTCTTTGACCTTTTTGAATATTTTTCATTTTTATCTCTTGATTTCTTCCTCTCCTTAAGTTGTTTTCCATCCAACAGTTCCCCTGTGACTGAATCACACTTGCCTTTTGTTCCGCCTGCTTTTGTTATCAGTTCTGACCTGAAGCCAGATGACATAGTCCTTGATGGCTTATGCAATACATCATATGACTTCATTTCATCTAACATTGACTCCATGGAAGCTTTTTGATAACTGTCACCATGATGATATGAATTTATATTTTCTGTGACATCAACCTCCACTATTTTCTGATGTTGCAGCAGTGAGGATCTAGGTGGAATGTCTGATCTGGTTCCACTTGTGGTATAATCTCTCTGTTTTGAACATTCTTCTAAACTTCCCATAAATTCTTCATTCACAAAGGTGATGTCTTTATGACTGCGCTTCCTTTGTGATATCATTTTACTTATCTGCAAGAAAAATAATGAAAAGGATAATGTTCAATGTTTATGAACGGATTATGAAATAAGACAAGAACTGTGATAATTGAGAACATGTTAAGTTCTGTACCCTACATGCTATGTATTCAACAAGAATAATTTGAGGTGTAGACTGTACTCAAGAATTGAGGCCTGGGTTGATGTGGCCCCCACAGTTGACGCATGTCAACCAAAGTTACCAAGTAACAGTAAAATCACTCCAAAACATGTCATCCTACTAAGTTATAATGAAATCCCTTCATAAATATGACTTGTAGACTATGCTAAAGGAATCTAGGCCGTGTGTCCATCCAGGGGTTATGGTTAACTGATCACAACCAAAATAAGACGGTCTCATCTAGATATCATACCGAGTCATCCTACCTAACAATGAAATCCCTTCATAAATACGACCTGTGGACAGTGCTAACGGAATCTAGGTCACATACCCAAGCAGCAGTAATGGCTGACCGATCATGACCAAATTACGACAGTCTCATTTTGATATCATACTGAGTTATTCTACAAAGTTACAATGAAATTGCTTCATAAATATGAAGTGTGGATTGTGCTGAACAAATCTAGGTAATGTGCCTGTGCTGCCATCACGTTTGACCGATCATGACTAAAATAGAATGTTCTCATCTAGATCGACATTATATCAAATCATCCTACCAATTTACAATGAAATTCCTTCATAAATGCAACCTGTAGACTGTGCTAAATGAATCTAGGTAACATTCCCCTGTGGCATTCATGGTTGACCCAACCCAACCAAAATAGGATGTTCTCATCTAGACATTACACAAGTCATCCTACCATGTTACAATGAAATCCCTTTATAAATAGACCTGTAGACTGTGCTAAAGATGTTTGAGTTTTTGGACCTGCGCAGCCATCATGGTTGAGTGATCGCGACCAAAATGGCACGTTCTCATCAAGACATGTCCTCAAACCTGCACCTGAAATTTAGCTATGATTGGACAGGTGTAGGTGCAAAAGAAAATGTGAACAGACTCACATACTTCTGCCTGCGTGATGCCAATAGCTTATCTTGACTTTGGCAAGTTAAAAAAACATCAAACAATCACCATCAGTCAGAGCAAGTATTCAGCCCTTTAAACAGACAAATGGACAAAACAAATTGACTGACAATTGAATGTTTATGTTTGTTTATTGAGGTTTAACCCTTTACCTAACATAGCAGCTAAAAACGGCCAGAAAATTAACCAGAATAAGCCTACTACAGCCAAAGAGTTTCTCAATAAAACTATACAAAATATAGATATCAGAAGAACCAGCTCATGGAGCTGGTTCTAATGATATCCATATTTGTATGGTTGTATTGAAAAATTGTGAAATTTGTTATCGAAAAATGTGAAATTTAATTTAATTTTTAAAAATACTGTGTTAGGTAAAGGGGTAATGACACTTTCAACAGCTAGGGTTGAGAGAGGTGGATAACCTGGAGAAAACCACTGAGCAGGGGTAAGCAACTGTTAGCCTCCCCAATGTACTAACTGTGCATGAGCCGTAGACTGGTCACTTTCTACAGGTGGGCAATATTTCCCATGGACGCAATAATATTAGATTTCAAACACTAATCAGATCCCACTAAGCTAAACCAAATATCAAAAGATTCTGATTGGTGGTTCTGGAGAAGATGGAAAAATTTTTTTTTAATTTTTAAAAACATTTTATCACATAATCACCACCAAATAGCTCATTATGGAAAATATTGTTCATAACATCTCTAATACAGGAATGATGTCAGAAGTCAATGTTGACAGGGTATCATTGTGAGTTGGTTTTGGAAGTAGAAATGAATTAATCTTCTCTTATATACACCTGGAACTTAATTAAGCACCCCCTGAAATGTTTCATGATAGTGAAGTTGCTGTTATTGATTATTATGTTTTAATGATTGCTATGTCTTGCAGTACATTTCATCTAGTGAAACATGATGGTTCTGGTTGATAGCATATCCCAAACACATCCTCTCGTCCACATGAAGCATGCTTCCCACGAATGTCACAAAAAACACTGTCATCTCCATGCAATATCTGGGTAAAAAACAAGAAAATTTGTCACTTCTTTTATCAATAAATGTTGACAAGGAGGAGACTGTCAGAGGCACTAAGATGGCAAATCGTTGGCATGCATGCAACAATCATGTCATTCAAAGCTATTGGAAGGCAACATGGCTAGAGTCAATCTGTCATCAGCAGACTTGTACAAAAACATCAACAAACCAACAATGTTAAGGACTGACCAAGGCCTGGACAACCCCAAAAGACCTCTCCTAGGGAAGATCAGAGTCTAGCAATCCTTGATAGACATGAACCCTTTGCTTCAAGTAGGGTTTTGAAATGCCTTTGGCACCCCAACAGGCACTTGTGCAACAGAACTGTACAAAACCATCTAAAAGCACTGGGTATCAGGTCCAGAAGGGTCATCAAGCACCCAGCTCTGCCTGATCAGCATCAGAAGACGTTTAGAGTGGTGTATGGCACAACAACATTGGAATCCCAAGACGTGGAAGAGAGTCCATTGGTCAGACGAGAGTAGGTTCCTGCTTCATATCACAGATGGTCACACGAGAGTATAGAGGCATAGAAACACTGCTTACGTGCCCAGGAACATCAGACCTACTGTTACTTATGGTGGAAGATCAGTAATGATCTGGGGATGCCTCTCTCATGATTGTAAACTTGATATGATGACTGTACGTGGGAATCTCATTTGTCATCAGTACATCTGGGACTTTCTCAATCCAGTGGTCATGCCTCATTTTGACAACCACCCATTGGCTACTTGCCCTGCATTCATGGACGACAATGCAAGGCCACATCGTTCCCATGCGGTGAGAGCATTCCTTCAGAACAATGCTATTACAACACTACCTTAGCCTGCAATGAGCCCCGAATTTGAATCCCTTAGAACACATCGGGGACTTTCTTGGACGTTGTGTGCAACCAAGGGATCTGTCTGTACAGAATTTGACCAATTTCGAAGCTGCATTGCATGAGGAGTGGCAGCAATTGCCTCTGGAACATATCAGAAGACTCACTGGTAGCATTAGGAGGAGTGTTCAGGTTGTCATATGGGCACATGGTGGATATACTTGTTACTGACATCAGACACTGCTATTGTGTTCAAGAGATCACAAGTTACATTTTTTGTCAGTAATTACCGGCATTGTTTCATCATGAACCGTTCCATCACCATACTTGCCAGGAGAACAGTTTTCCATCAAAAACATTAGTGACAGATATGTGTAATTTGCACCATTAAAATACTGTATATTTTCATCATTATGTTGCCTTTCGTTTGTCAAGAGACCATTCTTTCCACAAACAATCACTTTAGGCCATCTGCAAGATAGCATGAAAGTTATTACAGTTTTTTTTAACACCACTGCGAAAAAAAAACAGAGGGTGCTTAATTAAGTTCCAGGTGTATATTTCATTAACTAGCACACAACAATTGCAAAAACACACCATTTCCTGAATAACTCAACATTTTCATTTTTTTAAGCATAGCTTATGACCCATCATTGGAATGCATTGACAAGCTCATTCCAATATATTTATTTACTTATTGGTGTTTAAGGTCACATACTTATGCACAATGGCTAATCATGACCATGACAGTTTTACGGGTGAAGGAAGCTGGAGTGCCCGGAGAGAACCACTGAGCATCAACAAGCAACTGTCAGTGCCTCAACATTCTAACTCTGTTCAAGCTCCACTCAAGCAGGGTTACAGTGGTTGAAGACATGTACACCATCGATGTGCAGTACGCCTTAGTACACGGCAGTACGTGCCCCCATGTAGGCAGCCAGGATAAAGTGCCTTGCCCATGGACACAATGCAGCTCGTTGACGAGGATTGAACTCGGGACCTCTGGCATAGAAGTCCAACAGCCTACCACTGAGCTACCACACTCTAAGCTCATTCAAATGAGGTGTTTTCAAGGCAAAAGTTGAAAAAATAATAAAATTTGTTTGGTGATTTTGTGAATAGGGTTGGGCACTTAAGTTGTTAACGTAACATAATAGGTTCAATTAACATTTTGTGATAAACTCCCTGAGGTGAGCAAAAAATAATAAAATTTGAAAGGCAATCTTTGGGGATAGCACTGGTTTGTTATCATCATTACTTCATCTAAAAGATTAAAACAACTACCCACAATCATCTGTGAATGCACGTAAGACTCGGATAAGTAGCCGCCTTGTGTATATATTACAGTTCTATACAATTTGTGCTGACTGTTTCTGCTACAGTACTTTCAGTTCATTTTTTTTAATTTTGGGCCCTCCTCTAAATAAATGTAGTTGATAAGGGTAATGTTCACAAATGTGAACAAATCTGGCTGAGTTGTGTTATTTATTTAGTACAATTATAAGTGGATTTTCAGGCCTGGAAATAACTTGTGAGTCACCATTTAGGCCTATGTGTGGGTTACGTCAATTGTAAAATACATGAACGAAATACAGGTTACGGAGGGGTTGCGACAGGTTACAAGAAAGTAATACAACATAAGTTTATTATGTTAACATCTTAAAAGAATTTATGCCAAAATAAATAGCAACACCTAATGTGTGATCTCGCTTCGGCGAGATTGCCTTTTAGTTGTTGATATTTATATAGGCAGGAATCCCATTAATACATTAAAAAAAGCATCAGACTGGCATAGTAAAAACAGAGAAGGCGGAGAAGCTCCACAACACCCTTTTCCTATGGATTACGAGCATGCTATATGGTGTAACCTGCCAACGCGTTATGACAGGCCCTTTATTTCCAGGTCTGGTTTTTGACTGATTTATTTATTATTTATGCATTGGTGTTTAAGGTCACATACTTATGCATAATAGCTAATCATGATCGTGACAGTTTTATGGGTAGAGGAAGACAGAGTACTCAGAGAGAACCACTGAGCAGAGTCAAGCAACTGTCAGCTCCTCAACATTCTAACTCTGCTCAAGTTCCGTTCAAGCAGGGTTACAGCAGTTGAAGACATGTGCACCATCGATGTGCAGTATGCCTTAGTACACAGCGTCATCGTGCCCCCATGTAGGCGGCCGGGATAAAGTGCCTTGCCCAAGGACACAGTGCAGGCCGTCCCAGATGGGGATCGAACTCAGGACCTCTAGCATAGAAGTCCAACAGTCTACCACTGAGCCACCGCACTCCCTTTTGACTGATTTGTGTAATTTTGGTTGCAGCTCTGGATAAATTTGGTTATTGTGTGATTTTTATGTACAGCTCTGGGAATATTTGGATAATTTTAGTGGCACCCTGGGTGGTTTGGTTGAGTCAGGTAATTTTATGGATAGCTCTGGGTGGATTTGGCTGGTGTGTGATTTTAAAGTGCAGCTCTTGGAATGGTTGGATAATTTTAGTGTACAACTCTTGGTGTTTGGCTTATTTGAATAATTATGTCATCATTCTGGATAAATTTGGCCAATGTGTGATTTTAATGTACAGCTCTGGGAATATCTGGATAATTTTAGAGTTCAGCTCTGGGTGGATTTGGCTGATCTGGGATTTTAATGTACTGCTCTGGAATATTTGGATAATTTTAGTGTACAACTCAAGATGGATTTAGCTAATGTGTGCTTTTAATGCACTGCTCTTGAAATATTTGAATTTTGAATAATTTTAGTGAACAGATCTGAAAGGATTTTGCTGATTTTGAAAAATTTAGTGGGCAACTCTGGGTACAATTGGTTGATGAGGGATTTTTATGTACTGCACTGGGAATATTTGGATAATTTTAGTGAACAACTCTGGATGGACTTAGTTGGTTTTGAATAGTTTTGTGAACACCTCTGGGTGGATTTGGCTAATGTGTGATTTATATGTACATTCTGGGAATATTTGTATAATTTTAATGCAGTGCTCTCGGTGAATTTGACGGACAATCCTGGGAACATATGGATAATTTTAGTATACATCTCTGGGTGGATTGCGACATGTTTTATATTATGTGTCAGACAAGATTCATCTGATCGAACCAGTGTAATTAAGTAATTCAACTAAGTTGAATTGACTCATAGAGATTGTTAGCCATTTTTTCTCTTTTCCTCAGACAGAGATTTTCATCACATCCACTTGGCTCACACCCATGAAATTTGGCACACTTATCGACAACTGAGTTTTCTTTAAGCAATTTTTTTCTTCATATTATGGCCACCATGCTGGTAATGTGACTTTCAAGGTTTTTCTTTCAACTTTTAATATCAACTCCTGTATCACGCCCCCACCCCCACCTTCAACCCCACTCCCACCTCTTTGAAACCAATTCTATCTTCAATAGAAGCTTAAAATTCATAAAAATTTATTAATTAGCCCATAACTCTGTAACTAAAAAATCAGGCCGGGCCAATTTTTTAATTATTATAATGAGATATTATTGCAAAAAACTTTAAGGCAAATATCCGTTAAATCAGAGAACGTTTGTTCAAGTTATTGTTCTAACAAGCTCAAAATTCATAAACATTCACTAATTAAGGTCTGGAACTCAGGAACGAAAATTTGGTCAGGGCCAGTTTTCGAACTCGGCTGAGATGTTATTGCAAAAGACCTGTATGGCAAATATTATTCAAATCGGAGAACATTTGTTCAAGTTATTGGGCTAACGAGCACAAAATTTGTAAAAATTGACTAATTAAGGCTCAACATTGTGTAAAGAAAAATCAAGCTGGGACAGTTTTCGACTTCGATTGAGATATTATTGCAAAAGACCTGTATGGCTAATATAAGTCAAATCAGAGAATTTTGTTCAAGTTATTACACTAACAGTGTGAGGATGCCCAGAAGCTTGCCCGCTCACCCACCTTGATGCTCGGATGCACAACCAACCGTTGTCAAACCACAGGGCTTGGTTGTTAACAAAACTTGACCAAAAATACATATCTAAACATGTGGTACCAATTAGGGAAATTCTCAACTGTAACCGGTATGGTCAAATGTTCAGCTGACGCTATTTATGTCAACATCACCAAAAACTATGATTTTCATGAAATTTAGTTTATTGCAGAGGTCTAAAAATTAGGAGATAGCTGTTTTTTAGGTTATTTTTATCATATTTCATTAAAAAAACAACTTTTGTAATACCAGTACCTCCGTATATACAAATTACACAGTGATAAAACTTCACACACCATTTTCTAGACATTTACCTCCATTTTTGGAATTGAAAAGTACACAATTTGGGTAAAATCTACAAATAATGAGATATTTTGTTTCTTTAACATCCCCGTAACATTTCTGCAATCTTATACAAAGTCTCTGATCACATTTCGTGTTATTCATGAAACTTTCACATATTACTTTGACTTTAACTTACTGCATCTGAGTCCACATAAACTCTTTTGGTTTAGAAACAACATATTATGTATTTGCTTGTGCTGAAAAAAAAAGAATAAAGTTCAAATTTACATCAAGGCTAGAAACCAAATTTCAAAACCACTGGGCAGCTGACCTATACAAAATAAAAAGCCCCAGGGGGCCTAAGACACACGCATTGAAAGACAATATCCTCGCATAATCACACAGATGTCCTATAGTGAATTCAGCAGAGACGAGTAGTATTGGAATTTTGATTTCTGTATCAGTATCAATTTTTTAGGGAAGTATATTGCAGTATCGGTTTGGTATTTGGTATCTGATTTGACTGAGATTTGCTGATAGTACCAAAGGGAAATACACATCATGAAAATATAGAATAAGTTGTTCCTGTATCATTCTATCACAGTGCCACAAATGCTACTACTAATGACCTCAATACTGGCGTTCTTTTGCCAACATAAATCATATCTACAGTAATTTTGTCACTTGTTCCAAACACACCTTAACCTTCAAAAGACTATTTCAGGCTTTTCCGACGATCTCAGAACATGTGCCGTTAACATGCCATCATTTGGAGGTCCTGCTGACAATATATTTATTTATTGGTGTTTAAGGTCACATATTTCTGCACAATGGCTAATCATGACCACGACAGTTTTACAGGTGGAGGAATCCGGACTACCCAGACAGAAACACCGAGCAATGGCGAGCAACTGTCAGCTCCCCTACATACTAACTCCACACAAGCAGGGTTAGCATTGGTTGAAGACAGGTGCACCATCGACGTGCAGTACGCCTTAGTACACAGCGTCACCGTACTCCCACATGGACAATGAGGGTGAAGTGTCTTGCCCAAGGACACAACGCGATTGCCGCAAGTGGGATTCGAACTGAGGACCTCTCGGCTTGCAGCCTGTACCTCTACCTACTGAGCCACCGTGCCCCCCTGCTGAACAGTGATTTCTAGTCAAGTCTTGGCTGCCTTAATAGGCAGCCAAGACTTGACTAGAAATCACAGTTAAGCAACCGGGCATGTACTAGAACAGGTTGAAGTTCAGTGGGAATTTAGGACTATTTCCCAGGTCCTTAAAGGTCAACAAAACTGAAAAGAAAATCAGTCACTTTTTTCATCAAACTGAATCCTTCAACTACTATCAAGGCACAACAAGGCCTTGTATATAGCAAATGCTGGAAAATATGAAAATTCAGGCAGATTTGGTTTAGTTTTTCTATATCTCGATATCAGTTTCAGTTCAATTTTTTTCAGTACATTGCCCACCTCTAGAATTCAGACTAACCTCTTGACCAAGCAAATCTCAGAAATGACAGATTGATGTGTGGGAGTTGTAAACATGATTTATCCAGACTGTGATACATCTGGCCTCTCACAAGAACAAATTCTCTGAATAAGAGATCAAAAGAAGTGTTTTGGAAACTGGGATTTTAATTTGTTGACTGTTTTGCCCCAGTTTCCATTCAATACATGCTTCTATTCAAGGCCAGCCTCAATTTTTATATTGCAATGATTGAATGTATTTTTGTTCTTACATGTTCACTTTCAGCTCACGATTTTCATTGTAAAAATTCATAGATTGTATCTGTTATTGCATTACTGTGTAAGAGTATAAAATATAGATATAACTAAAGTCTTTCTGGATGATTGAATTTTCAATTTAAACAAGAAAATTTTGTCATGCACTAAATTTGTTGTTTAACCTGAAACCTTTACACATTAGGGTCCTGTGAAGCTTCAAGATTCAATTTGATTTTAGTCAAGCCTGAATATTAGCAACCTGTCATTTGCAAAATGAGGTTCACAGAGGGTGAATTTGTTGTTGCTATCCGCTGCAGTGAGCCAATTTATCCTCTGGGTACATCTTTCTGTTTTAGCTTGAGACCTTGATTTAGACAGGTTCTCAGAGGGTCTGTGCAGGGAGCGTCACCAAATTCACCCTCTGGGGACCTCATTTTTCAGATGACAGTCTGCTTATATTCAGGCTTGATTTTAGTTTATATTCAAATCAATTTGAATTAGGCTGCCTAATTCATTTCCTCTCAAATCTTTTTCATAGGAATATAGCTTGGTATCAGTCAGCTCATCATCTCACAAAACATTTTGTCTGGAAGGAAATCATACATAAATAATATTGAAATAAAAAACTAAGTTTAATTTCAGCTACATTAACATAAATAACATCTTCACTCAATATAACTACAGTAGAACCTGTCTTGAGAGACCGCCCTTTGGGCCACACAAAAGTGATCTCTCAAGACAGGTGGTCTCTCAAAACAGGTTTCAGGTCTTCTCAAGTCAGTGAATAACCAACCACAAAATTTAGAAATGGAGAAGAATGGATTTTTGTAATTACTTTGTAGTTGTTCTTTTTCATGAAGTTTTTGTAACAAATTGAAATGGACTGTTATAAAAATTATAAAAATAAATTTGTGTTGAAAATCTTCATTGAAGATTTTCAACACAAATTTATTTTTATAATCCTATCTGTCACATTTCAGGTATGTATGAAATTGTTTATTCAGCAATAATCCTAGTCTTTTCACAGGGGTCTTATAAAAACATCTCAATCTTTAATGAGTTAGCAATTGAAACCCAATTAAGAGCTTTTAATACTTTTAATTTTGTTAGTATAACCACAATGGATTTTCCAATTCCAGGACAGGTAAAAAGTTTTTGTCATGGTTTCAGTCTTCAAAGAGGCGGTCTCTCAAGACAGGTCTATTATGGCATAAAAATACAAGTTGGTTCCAGGTCACAGTGGTCTCTCAAGACAGGCGGTCTCTCAAGACAGGTGATCTCCCATAGCAGGTCCATTATAGAATAAAACCAATCGGTGCTTGGCAGATGTGGTCTCTCAAGACAGGTGGTCTCTCAAGACAGTGGTCTCTCAAGACAGGTTTTACTGTAGTCCCTATCCCTGATAAAAGCAAATTTAAAGTTTCCAAGCAATGTCGACGATGAACTTAATCCTTACAAGGTAATATTCCAACTACATCATCAAGGCATGCCGTCTACGTTGGACATGCCTAATGATAATCTAGTGGATTATTTTATCAGTTGGGAACTGAGCCATCACAGCTGGAACAAATCAGGTTTATAGCACCCCAATCTTATCTTGTTTGGTCATCTTCAAGACACCACTCATTCAATTTGAGGTTCTATTTGATTTTGAATAATAAAAGTGATTCAATTTAAAATTCGACTCAAAACGAAAAATAAGCAATTCGTAGGGCCCAAGTACATGCAGACAGTTAACCCTCTGCAATACAGAAGTATCAAACCACCAGTTTTTCCAATAATGCAACAAGGAACTTAACCAATTCAATCTTGTGTGACAGAGCTCATTGAGCTCTGTCACACAAGACTGAATTGGGTAAATAGGAGTAGTAATGTGGGAAAAATTTGCTGCTTAAATTTTTTGTGTTTTGATATCAGTGTGCAGAGGGTTAAAATTGTTAATGATCCAAAAGTATGGCCAGGTATTTATATTAGGGGTGAACAGGGATCTTTTGGGCAAGTTCAAACACTTTTATGCCACAAGCATATCACAGGTATTTAAGACTTGAGTTGGGGAAAGGTATGGAGGTGGTGTCCCTCTCACATTGGTATATATTTTTGTAAAATTTCTCTGCAGCGAAAGTTTTTTAAAATATGCCTCAAATGGCACTATATGAAGAGATTTTGAGACTCGAAAGAATGTCAGTTTTAACAAAGCGTGGTATTTCATAATTCCACCAGTTGGCACTCCATGCAGATCAGAGAATTCAGGATTTTTATACTCCCACTTTTTTCAAAAAGTGGGGTATACTGGATTGTGCCTGTCCATGTGTCCTTGTGTCCATCTGTACATCTGTCCATGTCCATCTGCACTCAGATGTCTGTTTGCGTTATAACTTCAACATTACTGCTCAGATTTCTATGAAATTTCAAACATATGTTCACTATCACAAGGTGTTTAAGTAGCATCAGCCGTTTTGCTGTTAAAGTATTTTTTATGTGAGTTATGGCCCTTTGAATACACAAAAATAGGCTATTTTGTGTCTGTTCGCCTTGTATCTCGGGTTTGCCTTATTGGATCTCAATGAAATTTGAAATGAAGATTGTTTATGGGAAAGGCTTTCAAACGAGTCTCTAATAATATTTCTTACTTTTCACTTTTTAGACTTATCCACCTTTTTAACTTTGAAAATTTGCTGTTTGCCTTGTAAAATAGTTAATTTTTTGTCTGTTCACCTCATATTTCAGGTTTGGATTATCAGATTTCAATGAAATTTGGAATGAAGATTGTTTATGGGAAAGGCTTACAAATGAGTTATGTCCCTGCAGAAAAACAAAGAAAATACATGTAAATTACCTCCCACATGTGGCATTATGTCTTTGTTCTACAAGGTTTGGTTTATCAGATTTCAATGAAATTTGGAATGAAGATTGTTTATGGGAAAGTCTTTCAAATGAGTCATGTCCCTGCAGTACAACTAAGAAAATACATGCAAATCACCTCCCTACATATAGTCAGATCGTTACTAGACTTCAGTAACAGGTGTTTCTGGCCTTCACAATTACCTTGCTGTAAAACAAAGACAATAATTTTATTGTTTGCCTTGTAAAATAGCCAACTGTTTTTGTCTGTATGCCTCATATCTCTGGTTTGGGGTTAGTGGCTCTCAATGAAATTTGGAATAAAGATTGTTTATGGGAGTAGCTTTCACAGTATCATGGTTCATTTCTTCTCTTGTCATTGTTTGGCGCTATGCATGGTGGGGGGTATGCCTTTGGGCATGGCCCCCTCTTGTTAGGAGGGGGGTTGAGGGGATATTGGGGGAGTAAAGGATCCCTAAAAAATCATGAATTCTCTCCCCAGCTAAACTACTGCAAAGAAGTTATAAATTGAAAATAAAATATATTTTTTAGTTTTGAAATTCATTAAAAAAAATTTCCACAATCCAGTATAAGTATTTTCCATCAGTTCCTTGAATCCTGCACTCTTTGTAGCATGTAACTAACTAATCCTGTGCATTTTTACAGCCTCAGTCAGTGTCTATTTCTCATGTAGTGTGTGATATGGCAGCCTATCAACTTATGCTGAGCAATGCCTATGGTCAGTCAGTGTATGTAAGCTTACCTTCTAACTCTGTGCAATGCACAGGGTTAGTCACTCTCTTCTTCCTGGTAAAAATAAGATCATCTCTTTTTTGCGACTAAATCTGTGCATTATATTATGTTATGTTATTGGGGTTTAATGATATTTTCAACAGCCAGGGTCACCTTGTGCCAGACAGTTTTATGGGTGTAGAAAGCCAGAATACCTGGAGAGAACCACCCAGCAGCAGCAAGCAACTGTCAGAATCCCCATCATACTAACTCAGTGCAAGCAGGGTTAGCACTGGTTGAAGAAAAGTGCACCACTGACAGGTAGTACGCCTTAGTACACAGTGCCACCATGTCTCCATGTGGGCAATCAGAATTAAGGACACGGTCCAAGGACACAATGCAGTTACCCCTGGTGGGGATCGAGCCAGGAACCTTTCGGTTTGAAGTCAATTGCCTTTACCAGTGAGTCACCCAGCTCCCAACTGTGTCCATTGTACGGCCTAGTGTTTGATATGGCAGTTATCATTTTTCTATAACCAGAAAGTGTGACTAACCCTGTGTATTGCACAGGATTAGTCACACTTTCTGGTTATAAAACAAATTCATTTCAACTGAGTAATTAGCCCTGTGCACTCACAGTATGGCCTTGGTGTAAATCTCATCTATAGCAACTCTTTACCCTACATTAATGATCAAAACCAGCCAGTAATATTCTCAAGAAGCATTTAAACACATCTTAGGTTCTGCTCAATAGTTTTCCAGACATTTCCAAAACTGACATGCCATATACTCTCTTCAAATACAAATATTCTTTAACTTAGTTATCTAACCCATAACATGTAGTACATTTTGCAAATCCACTAAAAACATATAACATTATCTGACTAAGTAGAAATAAACAATCTGAATGTGGGTGTAATAATTTATTGCAAGGCTTCAACGTGCAAAACTGCATGAAAAAAGAGGCCCCAGGGGGCCTGAGGGCACTCACCTCACATGGTAGCCTAAATATCAAGCCAGGGAATTGATTTCAACAAGTTGCATCTGCCCCTCCTAAGAAAAACTCATACCAAATATCCAAAGATTCTGACCAGTGGATCTAAAAAAAAAACATCTCTAAAGAATATTCCTCATATTGAACTAAGTAATAATTCAGGCTCCCACAGGGAGCCCAAATATGAACCCAGTGACTTGGCTTGAACAAACTTGAATCTCACCTCCAGTGGGATGCTGAAGACCAAATATCACAAAAATACTGACTAGTGGATGGAAAAAAGAAGATTTTTGAAGAATATTCCTCATATTGAACTAAGTTATAATTTGGGCTCCCACAAGGAGCCCAAATATCAACCCAGGGACTTGGCTTGAACACACTTGAATCTTACACCTCTATGGATGCTGCATACCAAATCTCAAAGCATTTTGACTGCTGAAGAAGAAGATTTTTAAAGAAAATTCCTCATTTTGAACTAAGTTATCATTCGGGCTCCCACAGTGAGCCCAAATATGAACCCAGGGACTTGGCTTGAACAAACTTGAATCTCACTCCCCTAAGGATGCTGCATGCCAAATCTGAAAACATTCCGACTGCTGAATCTGAAGAAGAAGATTT
Organism: Pictodentalium vernedei; assembly: GCA_031216915.1. NCBI lineage: Eukaryota > Metazoa > Mollusca > Scaphopoda > Dentaliida > Dentaliidae > Pictodentalium > Pictodentalium vernedei. Next base: position 199,215,708 of record CM062296.1, on the reverse strand, counting down.
TTAAAGAAAAATTCCTCATATTGAACTAAGTTATCATTTGGGCTCCCACAGGGAGCTCAAATATGAAACTAGGGACTTGGCTTGAACAAACTTGAATCTCACCCCCCTAAGGATACTACATATCAAATATCAAAACATTCCAACTGCTGGATCTGAAGAAGAAGATGTTTTAAGAAAATTCCTCATCTTGAACTCAGTTACAATTCGAGCTCCCACAGTGAGCCCAAATATGGACCTAGGGACATGGCTTGAACAAACTTGAATCTCACCCCCCTAAGGATGCTGAATACCAAATATAAAACATTCCGACTGCTGGATCTGAAGAAGAAGATTTTTAAAGAAAATTCCTCATTTTGAACTAAGTTATAATTTGGGATCTCACAGTGAGCCCAAATATGAACCCAGGGACTTGGCTTGAACAAATTTGAATCTCACCCCCCTAAGCATGCTGCATACCAAATATCAAAAGATTGAGATTGGTAGATCTGAAGAAGAAGATTTTTAAAGAATATTCCTCATACTGCACTGATTTAAACATTTGGGCTCCCATAGAGAGCCCAAATATGGACCCAGGGATTTGATTTCAATAAACATGTGAAACAATCTTCCAAAGATGTTATATGTGAAATTTGAAAGCTTTTGGTGCAGAGGTTTGGGAGAAAGGTAGTCTTAAATGTTTTCCCATTACCCACAGTGTTAAAAAATGCTGACTCAGCACTTTTTCAAAAGTCCCAGAAAAGTACCCCATGATAAAACCGATAGCAATTTTGTTTGACCATTCCATTCTGTTGGTCCAAAGGAAGCTTCACACCAAATAAGAATTCTCAGTGCCATGTAGTTTTGGAGAAATTAAGTACTTATGACACAATAAGCCCTCATATCAAATTTGGTTCAAATCTGCCTCTCGGTTTGGAAAAAAGAAATTTTGGGCGGGGCAAAAATTCTTGCCCCTCCCATAATGAAGGCAAATATAGCTCCTCGAACTTCTCTTGAACAAATCTGAGTCAAGTCTACACCTCAACAGGAAGCTGCACACCAAATATCAAGTCTCTGCTGCTGCTGGTTCATGAGAAGAAGATTTTTTAAGATTTAAGCACACTTTTTGGGAGTGGCCCTACCGAGGGGCGAGGCAACTTGATTTGAACAAAATCAAATTGCGATGTCATAGCAAACTAGTATCTCAAATATCAATTAACTTGGTTCAGCGGTTTGGGAGGAGAAAATGCAAACACCATGTTCACGGACGACGGACGGTGAGTGATCACTATTGCTCTCCTGACTGAAAGTCAGGTGAGCTAAAAATGGTGATGCCAGTCATTTTCAGCCACCCAGCAGCCTCAAAAGCAGAATTTTCCCACTACCCCTACTTACCTATCCCTGGCACAAAAACTCCATTTCTAAAATGGGAATTTTTTTTTATATGTTTCAGTTGCATTTTTAAGTTACATACCTGGTAACAACTCCATGTAAAAATGACAATTTTTCAAGGCCACTGTTTTCCATAATTCCTCATGTAATTTACCCCTATGCATCAGACTCCAACTCTATGACAAAAACTTCCAATTCTCTTGTCCAACAATTAGTCAAATGTAATCATATATCTGATACTAAAAATATATCTCCAATTTACATGGCATTAGTTTCAACACATGCCCTATGTTCAGAATTTTACCCCTGTGCATTAGTGTGAAACTGTAGAGTGGAACCGTTATAATAACACCTCAATGGAATGATTTGTGGGAAGGTTTTTTTCAGTGAATTCCAAAAAATGAAAATTTATTCTATTTTCAATTAATAGCTTGTTTGCAATAATTCCAACGGAACATGCACATAAAACATCATGGGTAAACAAACAGTAATTAAAATATTGTAATCTGCCAAAAAGTTATTCAATGGAACCCTGTTAATTGAATAGCCACTTTGCCAATGAAAATTATTCAATTAAGAGGGGGATTAAATTAACAGGGACTGTGTCACTTTACTGTATTCTAGAGATAAACTTAGCATTTATTCTATTATATCTTGTTTGACAGAGCTCTATGAGCTCTGTCAAACAAGATAAAATAGACTAAATGCCTGTATTGGATGTACTGAGGTCAAATAGGTCTATAAACAAAGGGAAACTGGGGAGAATAAGGGTAATTTCTGAAGATTTTTTATTCAATTAACAGGAGTTTACCTATAAAATATATTCATTTGACAGGTCAAATTTGTACTGGACGTATGGTAAATGGTTTTGTTTTGGAAAATTATATTCAAATAACAGGGTTATTCAATTAAAAGATATCCAATTACTGGTAAGTGGGCTCCGCTGTACTTACAACAACCCACTGCCACAGCTGTACAGACCTTTGACTTCCCATGTCAACATTCAATGTATTATTTATTTATTTAAGGTGTTTAAGGTCACATACATATACACAATGGCTAGTCATGACCATGACAGTTTTACTGGTGGAGAACCACCGAGCATCGACAAGCAACTGTCAGCTCCTCAACATTCTAACTCTGTTCAACTGAAGTAGGGTTACAGCGGTTGAAGACATGTGCACCATCGACGTGCAGTATGCCTTAGCGAACAGCAATATTGTGCCCCATGTAGGCAACTGGGATAAAGTGCCTTAATGCCTGAGGACACAATGCGGGTCGTCCCAGACGGGGATCGACCTCGGGACCTCTATCAAACAATTCCAACAGTCTACCACTGAGCCCCCATGCTCATTCAGTGTATTAAATCTTGGTTGATCAACAAGGATCCATGAGGTCACTGAAATAAAACATAATAGAAAGCATAATTCAACACCAAAAAGTTGAAAAATGATCAAATTCTAGTTAATTGAATATTTTTGTAAACTGAATATTTTCACTGTAAAAGTATCTATTCAATTGTCAGGATTACAGTCTGCTTTACATGGAGGATGGATTGCTACAAAATCATGGTGGGATAATGTGTCTCCTCCGTGAAAATATCTCCAGTTTCCTCGGGCTAAACACAAGAAGCACAAGTAAGTTTTCAGCTCATGTATCACAGGTCTAAATTTTTATCCATTTATTCATGAACTGAAAATTGCTGGTACTTCTTGTGGCTTTTTTTTTTTTAGAAATCATCAATTTTGATGTGTGGACAAACTAATTCACTTAATTGGATATAACTGAATAACCCTGCTAACTGAATAAAATTTTCAAACACCAAATCATTTACCACATCTTCAATACAAATTTGCTCTGTTGATTGCATAAAGGTCATTGAACAAAGTCCTATTAATTGAATAGAAAGTCTTATAATCTGTTGAAGAATTACTCAGACAATCACTGAATTTGGTATGTTTTTTTACCAATCTGGCTTCAGTTAATCAAATATAAGCATTTAATCTGTTTTATTATATGCTAATCAATAGATTATCGAAGAAATTGCAGAAAGACAGAAATCGTATCCCCCACTGTGAAGATATAGAAATTTTCACTTTCATGGTACAGTAGAATCCTCTTAACACTTTACCCAACGTAACGGCCAAAACCGGCCAGCGCTATTCTCAAAAATCGCCAATTAATTTTCAAAATATTTTCATTTTTTGTCTCAAAAACATAGGTTATGACCCCTCGTTGGAACGAGCATGTCAAGCTCGTTCCAACGAGGGGTCATAACCTATGTTTTCGAGACAAAAAATGAAAAAAATTAGTTATTCAAGAATTTTTTTTGCAAGTGTCGTCTGCTTTTCATGTTAGGTAAAGGGTTAATTGAATATCCATTTTGCCAGTGAAAATTATTCAGTTAACAGGAGTATACAATTAACAGGGATTTGGTCAGTTGACTGTGTTCTGGAGGTAAACTGAGCATTTATTCTATTATATCTTGTTTGACAGAGCTCATAGAGCTCTGTCAAACAAGATATAATAGAATAAATGTCTGTATTGAATGTAGTGAGGCCAAAAAGGTTGATAAATAAGGGGAATTTGGTGCGTGTCATAGTAATTTTTTCTACTTATTACAAAAATTTATATACAATTAACAGGAGGAGTTTACTTTACAACCCATATGCAATTAACAGATCAAATTTGTACTGAAGGTATGGTAAATGGTTTTGTGTTTGAAAATTATATTCAATTAACAGGGATATACAATTAAGAGATATCCAATTAAGTGGGCTCCACTGTATCAATCAAAATGGCAGCTTTCAAAGCATCACTTCAAGGTGAATACGAGCCAAATTATCACTGAAAATTATCAAAGTGTTTTAGAAACATATAATGAAAAGAAAATCTAGTGTTTTTGAGTGGATACTGATCATTTCCAGCAATAATTCAACATGTATTCACCTTGAATTGATGCATGAAGCCCGCTAGTCCAAACATGGCTTGAAAGTCCATAATATAAGTTTTTGGTTTGGTACTTCCTTTCAAGGGACATACCAAACCAAAAACTTATATTACAGACTTTCAGGCCATGTTTGGACTAGAAATCTGCCAGCTGAATCACATTGCAAAGCGCTGTCTGTTCCGCTTATCGATCAAATCACTTCCACGAATCAATGATTCAATGCGCTGTTTACTTTCATGCATCATTTCAAGGTTGAAATGAAGGAATTATCATATTTTTATAAAAAAAAAACGGATAATAAATCGAAAGTCTAGTGTTTTTGAGTGGATACCTAAAATTATCTCACTTGTGACTGAGACAAATGATTATTTTCGCTTGCGCAAGAGCTCACAAAAAATAAACATTTGTCTCGGTCACTCATGAGATAATTTTCGGTATCAAAAACACTAGATATCCTCCATTTAATCTGTTATATCCTGTTTGGCAGAGCTCCATGAGCTCTGTCAAACAAGATATAAAAGAATAATTGTTTGGATTATCGCCAGAATTCCAGAAAATAACCAAATTCCTCTTAATTGAATACTCCTGTTAATTGAATATTATTCACTGCCAAAATAGCTATTCAATTAATAGGGTCCCACTGCAATGTACTCAACTGTATTATTGATGAATTAGGTTAAACTCTTCTGCCTTCTGCAATGATCATATCCAACACTACAAAAGAAAATTGAATATATTTTTCAATTTTTCTTCCAAAACATATAGCTTGGGATCCCTCATTTTATATTACAATAAGTATGTAGTAAGTCTGCAATTACTGCAATACACTGTGAATTAGCACCCCCCCCCCCCCCCCCACCCCCACCCACCATACCCCCACTGATAGCAATTTTGTATCCTGCAGGCACAGTATACAAGCTTGTACTGAGTTATGATTTGTTTATGTTCATATTTATAGAACAAAGATTACAAGCTTTTGCAAATTATTAAATTATGAAACAAGTGACATTACCCTTATGTTTCTACATCTGAATCGATGGAAACATTCAAGCTGAAACAATACACAGTTTCAGCACCCAGTCATTTCAGAATGTTAAACAAATGCACTCATTAAGTTTATCCCTGGATGAGAACAGAAACTACAAGCATTTTTTATTGCGTCTGAAAATGAAATATGAAATTAAAATGTTAGCTGATCAAGTTATTGGCATAACAGTTGAGAACTGTAAGATAAATCTATCATCACCATTATGTTTATGTACAAAATGTTATATGAGTCAAAATATTGCCCTTGAAACAAGTGCGAGACTCTCACACAATGGTCATAATAAAATGTGTAAAAGCGTTAGTCTATACATCACAAGTGCCAGTGTGGAAGGATAGAACATAAGATGCAGCCTCAAGTTCTATCCTTCTGCGATGGCATGAGTGCTGTATTTACAAATGCATTCACACATCATGACATTCTGTGCTTCTTCCATGCCTCTTTTACATAGAATCCATTAATTTAAAAATTTGGGAGCATGGTGGCTGAGTGGTTACTGCATTGAACTTCAAACTGAAAGGTCCACGGTTTGATTCCCGCCAGGGATAACTGCATTGTGTCCTTGGGCAAAGCACTTAATCCTGATTACCCATTGGGGGCACAGTGGCACTGTGTGCTAAGGTGTACTGCACATTGATGGTGCACTTTTCTTCAACCAATGCTAACCCTGTTTGTGGGGAGTTAGGATGTTGGAGAGTCTGACAGTTGGTTGCCATTGCTTGGTGGTTCTCTCCAGGTACTCCAGCTTCCTCCACCCATAATTCTGTCCAACACGAGGTGAGCCTGGCTGTCCAAAGTGTTGTTAAACCCCAGTAAATAAATAAATATTTAAAAATTCAAACATCACACATAGAAACTTTGAACAAAAACATTTTCCAATTGACATTCAATTTATCATCTGCCACTAGAGCTTCTGAATTGATCTGGGTCAGAATGTTTTGATTGGCTGATTATGAAAACGTGCGGAGTTTAGATCTTTTGATGGAGCCATGACATCAGGTGGAAAAATAGTCCTTCAACAGAAATCTGTATGGAACATGTGTTCTGTACGGACTTGTAAATATGTAAGCAGAGTAAAAGTACAAGGCATGTAATAAACACATGTATGGAACCAGCTTATTGGACTCATTCCAGTAAAGGATAACAAGCTACTGTTTTAACTTAATAAAAACCAATAAATTCTCTATCATTCGCCTGACATCACTAATATCAATTCGACAAATGAAAGTACAGTGACAATATAATCGAGAATTGAACTTTTATGGCAGGCTGCCATAAAACTGAAATTCACAGCGTTCAGATTGTCACTTTCAAGATCATTTATTTATCTCCATTAATTCCCCAGAACACAATGGTACTTCAGCAAACAGAATTTATTAGTTTAATAAGCTGAATGACAAAAAATTCTGAAATTCAAGCTCCCTTTAAGGTGGTTATTTGTCTAAGAACAAATTGTTTTGATAAAACTAGTAAAACTTGCAAGTTCCAGTTGGTTAAGAATTTTTATATTCAACTAAAAGGTGCAGTTTAGCCCATTTAATTGGATATCTCTTAAATGAATAACCCTGTTAATTGAATATAATTTTCCCAACACAAAACCATTTACTCTACCTCCAGTACAAATTTGTCCTGTTAATCGAATATCGGTTATAGAATACAATCCTATTAATTGAATAAAAAATCTTGTAACCTGTCAAGAAATTACCCTGACTCTCCCCAGTTTTCCTTCCTTTATACACCTATTTGGCCTCAGTATATCCAATACAGACATTTAATCTATTATATCTTGTCTGGCAGAGCTCATGGAGTGCTGTCAAACAAGATATAATAGAATAAATGCAAAATTTATCTCTAGAATACAGGAAAGTGACACAATTCCTGTTAATTGAATACTCCTGTTAACTGAATAATTTTCATTGGCAAACTGGCTATTCAATTAATAGGGTTCCACTGTACTTCTTGTCAAATAAGGATGGAATGTATGAAGTACATTAATATAGAAACACTGTTCTGCCTTACCAATTAATCATGCACCTTATGTAACAGCCATACAATTTACTTTACCTCACTTAACACCACTCTACTCTTAACAATCGTTGAGTACATTCCAATGAGGAGTCACATGATATGTTTTTTTTAAATTTATTGAATTTTTTTTTTCTTCAACTGCACAGTTTGTATATCACACAGGTGGATGCTTCCAATTTGTTAGGTTTATTGAGGTTTAATCACATTTGACAGCCAGGATCACCTCAAGTCGGAGAGTTTTTTGGGTGGAGAAAGCTGGAGTACCTGGAAAGAACCATGGAGGAGTGGTGAGCAACTATCAGACTTTCCAACGAACTACTGAACCCAGTGCATGCAGAGTTAGAATTGGTTGAAGGCAAGTTCACCATCGACATGCAGTTTAGTCAAATGTGGGCAATCAGGATGTCTAGGGACACAATGCAGTTATACCCTGTCAGGAGCGAACTGCAGACCTCTTGGCTTGAAGTTCAATACTCTATTCATGAATTCACCACACACTTAATTCATCAGATAAATGGTTAGCCTTTCTGACTAAGGTTATCGTGATGTTTTAATATCACAGAGAATCAGGTTTTTGTTAATGTATGTGGCCCTCACAGTTGATGTATATCAACAAAAGTTACCAATTTACAGTGAAATTATTCAAAAATGAGTCATCCTATCAAGTTACAATGAAATCCCTTCATAAATACGGACTGTAGTAAAGGTTTTTGGGCTTTGGGCCTGTGTAGCCATCACGGTTGACCAATCGCAACCAAAAGGGGACGTCCTCATTTAGACATTATACTGAGTCATCCTACCGAGTTACAATGAAATCCCTCCATAAATATGACCTGTAGTCTGTGCTAAAGTTTTTCAGGTTTTGGGCTTGGGCAGCCGGCATGGTTGAATGATCACGACCAAAAGGGGACGTTCTCATCTAGGCATTATCTGGAGTTATCTGACCAAGTTACAATGAAATCCCTTTATAAATATGACCTGTAGACTGTGCTAAAGGTGTTCAGGCTTCAGGCCCCTGTAGCCATCACAGTTGACCAATCACGACCAAAAGAGGATGTTATCATCTAGACATTATATGGAATCAACCAAGTTACAATGAAATCCCTCCATAAATACAACCTGCAGACTGTGCTAAAGGTTTTCAGATTTTGGGCTAGGGCAGCTGTTGCGGCTGAATGATTGCAACCAAAAGGGGATGTTCTCATCTAGACATTATCTGGAGTCATCCTACCAAGTTACAACGAAATCTCTTCATAAATATGACCAATATACTGTGCTAAAGATTTTCAGGTTTCGGGCCCCTGTAGCCATCATGGTTGACCAATTGTGACCAAAAGGGGACATTCTCATCTAGACATTATATGGAGTCAACCTACCAAGTTACAATGAAATCCTCCATAAATATGACCTGTAGACTGTGCTAAAGGTTTTGGGGTTTTGGGCTTGGGCAGTCGTCACGGTTGACAGATCATGACCAAAAGGGGATGTTCTCATCTAGATATTATACAGAGGCATCCTACCAAGTTACAATGAAATCCCTTCATAAATACAACCTGTAGACTGTGCTAATATTTTCTGGGTTTTGGGCTCAGGCAGCCAACACGGTTCACCGATAGGGACCAAAAGGGGACGTTCTCATCTAGACATGACCTCAAACCTGCATATGAAATTTCGTGATGATTGGACAAAAACTATGAGGTGTAGCCTATGCTAAAGGAAAATGTGAACAGACTAACAGACTTCTGCATGTGTGATGGCAATAGTTTATCTTGACTTTGTCAAGTTAAGCCAAAAATGACTTTTTAGGTGGTGATGTGTAATTTTGAGAGTTACATGTAACTATTTTAATTTAATTTAATTACTGGTGTTTAAGGTCTCATATTTCTGACAGTTTCACGGGTGGAGGAAACCGGAGTACCTGGAAAGAACCACCAAGCAACTGTCAGCTCCCCAACATACTAACTCCACACAAGCAGGGTTAGCATTGGTTGAAGACAGGTGCACCATCGATGAGCAGTATGCCTTAGTACACAATGGAAACGTGCCCCCACGTGGACAATGGAGGTGAAGTGCTTTGCCCAAGGACACTATGTGGTTGCCACAGGTGGGATTCGAACCGAGGACCTCTCAGCTTGTCGTCTTCACCTCTACCTACAAATCCCCTCCCCCCCCCCCCCCCCCCCCCCCATTTCATTTCAGAAACAAACCGATTGCTTCCATTCACAAGACAGAAATTTTGAGATACAATATTTTAGAATCAGCATTCCCTGTTTTTTTAAAAATGCTTTGAAGATATGACGCTTAACAATTATATGAGAACAATTCAGACCAAAAAACACAATGTGGCCATATTATTTGCATCTGTTCTTGCACATCTTATGTTATCACACTCACAGATTCCAAATTTGTAAAAACAAAAGTGTTCCGTGCCAAAATGTGAAATACGACCTTTTGGAAACCCACCAACAAATTGTTTGTGAACAAATTCTTGCTACTGTAAGGCTCCCCTGGAAGGAAGTAAAGTACCTTTGAAAAAAATATGCATGTAGCAAATCGCCTTTGAAAATTAATTTAGCTCTCTACCAGTTAAAGGATGGCATGAGAGTTGTCGTCAAGTAAATAAGTGAGCTGGTCTCTCATATTCTAGCTAGATCTCAGGATCCCAGGATCGATTTATCTGTCAGGAAAGGTTTTTTTTGGATTTGAACACATTCCTGTCAGTGGGAGCATGGTGGCTCAGGGGTAAGAGTATTGGAATTTAGACCAAAAGGTTAAAGGTTTGATCCTTACCAGTGGTAACTGTAGTGTGTCCTTGTGTAATACCCTTATTCATGATTGCCCACGTGGAGACACGGCAGTTTTGTGTACTAAAGCAGGGACTGCCGGGAAAGGAAAGTGAACAATCTCACTCACCATCACTCTCCTAAATGTTTCACTAGGGGAGCAATTAATCACTCACCTTCATAATGTGTGTGGAAATTACATCTAAACATCATGTTGTATTTTGCATTTCAATCACCCATTACCTGACCCAATTAGGAGCTGATACTTGCAAAACATTATCTGGCATAAAAATCTTTCATTTTTTGCTTAAAACATAGCTTACAATACCTCATTGGAATGATCTCAAAGAGCTTGTTCCAATGAGGGATCATAAGCTATGTTTTTAGAGCAAAAATGAAAAAATAAAATTTGTATGGTCATTTTCGTATATAGTGATGATCAGTTCGGGCTGTCATGTAAGGTGTTAAAATCACTCACATGAATTTTTCACTTTTGCAAAATCAGAATGAGGAGAGTGATTATTCATTCGCCTGCATTCTCTTCCCAGCAGTCTCTGCAAAGGCATACACTTTCTTTCAACTGCTGCTAACTCTGCTTGTACAGAGTTAGTAAGTTGGAAAGACTGACAGTTGCTTGTCATTGCTCAGTGGTTTTCTCCAGCTACAACAGCTTCCGAGGATCACCTGTAGCACTCTGTGACATGATGTGACTCTGGCTGTTGAAAGTGTCATTAATCCCAAATAAACAAAACATCCCTGTCAACATTAAAGGTCAGGTTGCACTGTCACAACATACCATTCTATCATGAGTAAAGACATTAACTCATTGCATGCTGCTGGTGAATATTTCTGCCCAGGATAGGAAATCTCTTGCCATTAAAATAAATAAAATTCAAGGATATTTAACCACATTTTCCCCCTGTAAATTATGCAGACTTTTTGACCAATGATTTCACAAAACAAATTTTCATCAAATCTAGTCGTGGCTGCCTCCCAGCAGCCATGACTAGATTTGATGAAAAATATTTTAAAATTACTCAGCGGGTTACAAGTTAAACAAAATGAACATATAAACTGCAGTTGATGGGGGTTTTTGATGTGAGTCTCACACCTCGTTTCAGACTTTCAGTGATGCCCTCCCTTCTCTACTCAAGAGTTCTCAGAGAGACAATAATGAATTATTATCAGCATGAATCTTCATTGGACTAATATCTTCTATTGGTCAAACAAAATATAGGTTAAATTTTAATGCAATAAATCTCACCAAAAACAAATCCATGAATAAATTCCAATGAACACATGCACATTAATAATGTATTGAATAAGGTTCATCGATTACAAACTAAATTCATTCCTTGTACACACACCTGTTCCAGCACAGTGATTCTCTATTAATTTATTAAATACTCTGTAGCTATTGAAATTTTTAGTTTAATAACAGGTTATCATTGTTACTCTGTGTGTTCCTACCAACACCATGCAGTACAGCAAAACCCTATAAATCGAATAGTTAATTTGACAGTGTAAAATATTTAATTAACAGTAATATTTAGTTTAGAGGAATATGGTCATTTTCCGGTATTCTTGTGATAAACTGAGCATTTATTCTGTTATATCATGCTTGACGCGATATAATAGGTTAAATGCCTGTATATTATATTGAGGTCAAATAGGTCTATAAACATGGGCAATTCAGTGGGTGTCTGAGTAATTCTTCAATAGATTATAAGACTTTCTATTCAATTACAAAGAGTTTGTTCATGACCCTTATGCAATTAACAGGGCAAACTTGTATTGAAGATGTGATAAATGGTTTGGTCTTTCAAAAGTTTTTTCAGTTTGCAGAGTTATTCAGTTAAGAGATATCTCTTGAGTGCATTGGTTTGTCCAAACATCAAAATTGATGATTTCTAAAAAAAAGGCACAAGAAGTACTTGCAATTTTCAGCTCATGAACCATTTAATTTTGATAAAAATTTAGACCTGCGTTCCATGAGCTTAAAACTTACTTGTGCTTCTTGTGTTTAGCCTGCGGAAACTGGAGATATTTTCAAGGTGGAGACCCTTTATCCCACCATGATTTAGTAGCAATCCATCCTCCATGCACTGCAGACTGGAATCCTGACAATTGAATAGATACTTTTGCAGTGAAATATATTCAATTAATAAAAATATTCAATTAACTAGAATTTGATCATTTTTTACCCCATTAATCAAATAGTTAATTTAAGGCCTAAAAAAAATAAAACATCTGTTTCTCAGGCCCTCCCGCATGGTCCTTTTGGCTGCCGCATGCTCTCTTTTTATAACCAATTTAAACTTGAAAAAAATTAAAATTAAATGATTTATGTCTGATATTTTACCCAAGTTAAAAAAAATGATGAATTTGTCTCTTGAGTGCAAGAAGGCATTGCAATGCTTTAGCATTGCAAAGCCTTCTTGCACTCAAGGGATGAAATACACCACCACCCATGCTATTCTGTAGATTATGAGGCCTAAAATTTGAACCAAGAACATGAACTTTTGATGGCTAAGAAGTAATTACTGAAATAAAAAATAATAAAAAACCGCTCGCCCGCATGCAATTTCACAAATAATGGCCTGAGAAACAGAAGCTCTACTTTGTGTGGCCTAATTAGAAAATATTTAATTAACAGTAATATTTAGTTTAGAGGAATACTGTCATTTCCCTGTATTCTTGTAATAAACTGAGCATTTATTCTGTTTTATCATGCTTGACAGAGCTCACAAAGCTCTGTCAAGCATGATATAATAGATTAAATGCCTGAATTAAATATATTGAGGTCAAATAGGCCTATAAACGTGGGCAATTCAGTGGCTGTCAGGGTAATTCTCCAATAGATTACATGTTTTTTTATTTAATTAGCAAGTCACTCTTTAACCTATATTCAATAAACAGGTCAAATTTGTTCTGAAGGTACAGTAAATGGTTTGCTGTTCAGAAATAATATGCTGTTAACAGGGTTATTCAGTTAATAGATAACTAATTAAGTGGCCATCACTGAACTATGTATAGAAATCAACATTAAAACACCTCCAAAGTAGAATGTCTGGGTAAAAACTTGCAAACTTAGAAAACAAGCAGTATTTCAGCCAACAGACTTCCATTTTCAACCTGATGGTCAATATAGCCTAAAAATTGCTTGTGACTCTCATAAAAGAATTCTGAAGGATGGAAGAGCAAAAGAAAAAACTTGTTGTGGACAAAGCACAAAGATAACTACTCAGTGTGCCAAATGAGTAAAGCCATTCAGACCTGACATTCTTCAAAATGCAAAAAATTGCCCTCCTCAAATTGCCTAGGAGTGCAAAATATGTCCTCTAAATCTCTGTTTCTAATATGAACATGCCTTTTTCAGGATTTAAGAACATTTGAATATTTTGTTGCAAGAATTAAACAAGACAGGCAAGATGAATAAACTTCTCTAACAAGTATTTGGGAATTCCACATTACACAGCCTGACAGTTGTAAAATCCATGGAGAGTCCACTGAGAGACATATAACAACTGGAGGTCCTTTTATTTAGGACTAACTCTACAAATGACAGAGCTCAATGAGTTTGTTCTAATGAGGTGTCACATGACATTGTTTTGTTAAAAAAAATTTAAACATTTGAAAAAAGACGAAATTTGAAAAGTTGGCAGATGAGCTTATTTTCTATTATGGGCTTATTCCCAGGTTAGTATGGTATTACCTTTAGAATAGCCTAGGCTGTCTTCTGCAAATATGATTCAGTGAAGAGTATATCACATTTTGTTTGTAAATTATGTTCTACAGTCAAAAGTAGTGCACAATAAAAAATTTACCTATTGATCATTCAATTTTCAAGTTATTTCTTGGGCCAAGCAAAAATCCATGATGGCTGCCATGGCAGCCATATTAGATATGACAAAATGCCAGTTTTGAAAAGGAACCTTCCTCTTGTCACCAGTAATGCACCAGATAAAATGGGATCCATTGGTCTTTCATTTTTCAAGTAGACTCATTCCTCGGGCAAGTAAAAATCACAAACATTCCAAGATACAGTACAGCTGGTGTGGACGGATCACTTTCCACAGGTGGACAAAATTTCCATTGACATAATATTAGATTCCAAGCACTATCTATAGGAATAATCATTGGAAATTGAAAAATTTAATTAATGAAGCACCAGATACAACCTGGTGTTTGATTAATCAAAATTGTGCTGTTGATGATTTTTTTTACCTGGTAAATGCATACATGAATCATCATTGCCCACGCATAGATTACGACCAATCCATGGCAACTGTACTGTAACTGCCATGGTGGCCATGTTGGATATGCTGGAATGCTGGTTATCGAAAGAAGTTATGTAACAGAAGTTAATATTGTTAAATCAGTCTGAGGATTGTACGTCGCAGAATTGAGCTGTCTAAATCAGTCCCCTTCAGTCTATGACACTTTAGACTCTCTGATTGGAATGGTTTAAACCCCCCTCCGACAGTTTCTGCACACACACTCACTAAAAGGAGAGGCATCAAACAAATTGGTTACTCTCAGAATTAACTTACAATTGAATTGTGGTCAGATTCTGATTCAATATTCCTAAATAACCCAACTTATTTTTGGTGAGCCAAGCTGCTCAAAGTTTTTGGATGAAATGGCATTGGTCCTACTTTGACAATCATTTGGTATACACAGGAAGCAAAAATAATTTGCCTTGGTATCGAACAGCATGTAAAGTTCTTATATTTGCTTTGTAATCAGAGAAAAAAACATCAAGGCATTTAAAACATCTTTTAACCTTCTACCATGCCGGTGCACCCATGAAACATGTTCATCTGGACTTTCTAGTTCCCTTACCCCATACAGAACATGGAAAAGAGTGAATCCAAATGTTGGTGGATCAGTTCAGTTTTTTAAGCATTTTGGTTGACCAAGTCAGATTTTTACAGATAGAAGGACTACCTTTAAAAGTAAATTATTTGTTTTTTATTGATGAGGCCTTGCAGCACATATTCAAAACCAGAACAACAGCATATAGTTTGACCACAGAGAATGGTCAAGTCGAAAGAGATAATTAAAGCTTTGCTAGTTAAACACAGCCTCCTTGGGATTCACATTTGGTTCAGTGAGCTGGAGCTTTAGTTGATGCTCCTTAATTCAACAAACTGGTTATACTCTAGATAAAATAATGGTGGTTTGGGAAGTTTCCTACCCCACTGATCTTTGTTTTGAGGTACCTTTCAAAGCCAGATTGAAACACTATTCTTAAAAATGTGAATGAGTTACAATTAAGAATCCATTTGCATAGGCAATAACACTGCCCATTCAACCTTTAAAATCTCAGAAAAAAATAATGACAGTGCTATGATTATCGAATTAAGAAAAACCTTTCAAAATAATTGATAAAACAGTCTTGAACTATAAAGAGAAAACTGAAAAAAATAATTCCAGTTTGACAAGGCTCTGGCATCATCCTGCAGGAAATACAACTGTATCTTTACAAAATTCAGTTCCATAATAAAGTGCCACCATGCATCATGATAAATTAAAGCTCTGTAACAGATACAACTCTACCTCATTGGATACAAAGCCATTTGTCAAGAAAAATGGCCTCTGGATCTACTCATTGTACATGTATTGTCCATGTCCTCAGAGCATCCACTGTCCCACTGTATTGTTCAGCTCATCAGTCTGAAAATGGAAGTTTTGTAATAAAGCATGATTGTTGCTCAGAATGGTACCATGGGGCTTGTAAATGTGACTGAACATGAATCAGAGCCTATGTCTGATACTTGTCCATGGTGTGAACTAATTCAGAACTAATTTCTTCATTGTAGTTTATAAAAGATACTGATGACAGTCTGAAAAGGCCCTGGAGACCAAGCTCAAACATCAACATTATTGTAACAATCTGACAATGGAACACTGCCCAAGATACCACATTCCTGAGAGTGGTATTTAATGACGTTGAACCCTTTGAACCCCCACCGAATAAACAAGATACCCATGTGGGGAAACCCACCAAATCATAAGGTGTGGCTCCATCAATAGCCAATTCAACATACTCTAGAAATGGGGAAAAGGGAAATACAACACAGCCATCAAATAATCCGGCCACCTATTTGGTTGACTGCCCTGCTCACCCAGTGGTCATCGTCCTCTATGTTCTGACTCCAACATTCATCTGTTACCTATCAACCACATTGTGATGTCCAAACAGATGCTCAGCTAGAGTGTGGTTGAAGCACCCAACATTGCCTTGTCTGCAATGGGATATCTTTCTGTCTCAACAAACTGCAACATCATGCTTTGCAAGAATCATTGACACAGGACTCATGAAATCTCTACCAGGGTCCTCCTCGAGCATATTTCAGCCATGTAAGACCCGCCATATGGCCACATTATTTTGTAGATGTGGGAAGGCCACTGGAATTTTTGAGGTGAGAGGCTCAGACTCTTTGTTCTAGATGGCCACATCAATCAACCATGGTCAAGGTATATCTGCATACTGCAACTATTCTGTTTCATCCTATTGTACAGTAGAAATAGCAAAACCACTTGGTGGTCCTCATTTGGTACAGCTGTATCAATCTTTGGTCATGTATCGTAAAGTGGTACTGCAAGGAACATCTGCTAGGTTGCCCATTTTTTTTAACCAACTCCAGGCAACATTATGAGAGATGGTGTGGTGAGTTTTTGTAAAGCTTTTAGAGCCATAGTATATTGCTGTGACCTTGCTTTTGGACTTGTTTGCAATGGCATTTTGTGCGCTGCTAAGTGCTAAATTATTTTTCAAAGGTGATTTTTGCAATGGTACCATACTACAAGAAAAAGGATGCCCACTTTGGTAAGAATTTATTCTTAAACAAGTTGAGTGCAATTTATTGGAGAGTGCCTTTTGGCACTCTCCAATAAATTGCAATAAAATAATTTTGTTTAAATTAGTACATTGTAAAGCCACTAAACTGGCTTTCAGCACTCCACCAATTAACTCATCTATGCATGCTGCTGGCACTCTGACTGCAGCTGTATCCAAAGGACACCAGTTTAAATTGGACTGTAGTTTTTCAGCATATTGTTTCAATGGGCCTTAACCATGGCCATACCGATGACATGGGCTTTTTCAACCACCGTATCACCAACTTCTATTGCTCTGCATATGTACTTTGACCTAAAAAGGCATCTGGTTTCTATCTTTCAAAAGCACATCCACCTCTATCAGCTTAAACTAATCTGTGACCTTATCATCCACCAGTATCATCATCATGGTTCTGATGATCAAGTTTGGCTTGTAGTCTCAAGGACCAATATTTTGTTATGGTGTTTGAACTTCATGCAAATGCAGTGACTGACATTGTTCCGAGTGATTGATAGGAGGGTGCCCCCGATTGTGGCACCAAAATAAGA
The DNA here is from genome assembly GCA_031216915.1 of Pictodentalium vernedei. Classification (NCBI taxonomy): domain Eukaryota; kingdom Metazoa; phylum Mollusca; class Scaphopoda; order Dentaliida; family Dentaliidae; genus Pictodentalium; species Pictodentalium vernedei. Next base: position 199,198,139 of record CM062296.1, on the reverse strand, counting down.
GGCAGTAATTTTGTGGAAAGATGCAGCTCGGCTAAGTCTGTTGTGAAACTCAATCATGCTGGGCTGGTATCAACTGCATTGACAATATAAACCAGGCCTTGTTATTTCTTATAGAGCTTGACAATCTTCTCTTTCACACTCTAGCTGTTTCTGATGTATGCCAATCTTCAGCAGCCGTAATGGATGTGCAGTTGTCTGACCCCCACTGATCTCTGGTGCTGTCCCGATGAAAAGGAGCAATTATAGGATATATCTGGTCTGCTTGAAGAGGTTCCAGCTCATGTCATTACATCTTAAGAGCACTCAAGTCGATGGTTTCAACATACATGATTATGATGTGATTTCTCAACAACTGTGGTTCTTCAACTCCTTTACCATGCAGATCCTGAAAATGACACAGGCCATTTCTCTGCCCTTCCAAGCATTGTGCAGCTCATAGCAATCAGAAAGTGTTCCTCAGCAGAGATGGAAGTGCTGCACCCAAAACTCTTTTGTACTTACTGTTTGCTGCACCCACGTTGCTGAATGTCCACACTGGATGTTGCAGCTGATGTAGCTGTTTGTGGGGATAAAGTCAATGCATTCTTTTTTGTACCTGTTCTGCTTGGATGGCTAACTGGTCAATTAGCAAGATTGTTTACCACAGAAGCTTAGCATATTTTGCACGTTCTCCAGTAAACACAATGTGGAAAGCCCCAAAGTTGTCATGAAACCACTTGCCTGGATTGACTATGCAGACTTTGGGGCAGATCATTTTATGTTTTATTCCACTGAATGGTTGGGCATAGAATGATGATGCACTCAAACATTGGCTGGCTGTTCCAGCACACATTAGTTGCAGTGCAAATACCATCTTTCTAAACTCTGTTGTTCCTGTAATAATGGCTGAGTGTGGTTGTCGTTCTAACATGTGTAGCGTGAGCTGATTAAGAGATGATGTCAGCAAGGTGCTCCTGTTTGTACAGCACGGCTATTCCGATTTTCCTCCATCTGACTTGCCTCACCAATTCAGAGTAAGTTATCTTTTTTGAATTTCAAGTCTTAGTCAGCGAGCTTGTGAGAGGTCTGTCCTCGTATTATTTATTTATTTATTTATTTATTTATTTATTTATTTATTTATTGGGTTTTAACAAACTTTCAACAGCCAGGGTCAACTCATGTTGAACAGTTTTACGGGTGGGAGAAGCTGGAGTACCCGGAAAGAACCACCGAGCAACAGAAAGCAACAGGCAGGGTTTGCATTGGTTGAAGACAAGTGCACCATCAACGTCGTCCAGTACACCTTAGAGCACAAATGGCAATCAGGATAAAGTATCTTGCCTAAGGACACAATGCAGTAACCCCTGGCAGGGATCAAAACATGGTTCTTAAGATTTGAAGTCCAAGCCATAACCACGGAGCCACTGCGCACCCCTGTCCCCTTTTGAACAGTAAGGAGTAAATACCAGAAAACAACAAATACATTAATTGAGAGCTAAGGAGGCTTCATACCAAATACCAAGTTTTTTCTCATGTAGTTTTTGAATTTCCAACAGGATATGACCTTGGCTGTTGAATTTATTATTAATTATTTATTGGTGTCTAAGGTCTCAATTTTTAGCAATGGTTCATCATGACCACAATATGGATATGAAGTAAAGTCCAGCCAATTGTTTATACCCATGTTGCCCATTTTAGTAGACTTCCAGGCCAAGAAATGGTTACCAGGTCCTATTTTACCAGTAAAACCTAGCTTGTTTACCACAGTAAACAAGCACTACTTCACGTTCAAATATGGACCATGGCTGTCGAAAGCACTGTTAAACCGCAGTAAACAAACCAGAGGCTCAAGTGAGCCTAAAACGCTCACCTGGCTCAAATTGTCAAAAGAGATGAGTGTATCAGCAAGTGATCAGCAGCAAGAGCAATTTTTTGATTTGCTATGACTCAACCAAAGGCAACTTTTCTGGCCATTCATTTCTGCTTGTCATAGGAAAGCTTCCTAGCAAGCTCTGTTCTGTGAAGTATTAAACAACAACCGAACAAAATTTTTGTTTTGTTTTCAACTACAGTGGTTCTCTCTAGCCCCATCCCCAAAATGTTTTTAAAAAAAAACAAGAAACAAGAGGCCCCACGGGGCCTGAAGCGCTCATCTTGTACAGAACACAATTTAAACAGAGTCCAAGAATGAGTCTACATTAAGCAAGCCATCTCCATAGGCTACACTGTCAATCGTTGAGTCCCTCAGGAGTGACAAAAATAATCTTTGAATCATGCCTTTTCTTCAGTTGATCATAAGTAAAATGTAGAGCTCCCCTATGAAGCCCCTTGATACAACCTATGTGGATTAATCTTAGTACCTCTGGAGGGTACTGAATACAAAATTTTTAATTCTTCAGCAAAATGGCCAATTCCGGCTCCCAAAGAGAGCCCAAATATTAACCCAGGCTCTTGCTTTGAACACAGTTAAATCTGACTTCCCTAGAGATGTTGTGTACTGAATATGAAAGCATTCTGACTGTTGGATCTGAAGAAGAGAAATTGTAAAGAAATTTCTTCGAATTGCACTAAGTTCAAATTTGGGCTACCATAGCGAGCCCAAATATTAACCTATGGATCCGATTTGAACAAACTTGAATCTGACCCCCCTAGAGATGTTGTATACCAAATGTGAAAGCATTCTGACAAGTGAATCTGAAGAAGAAGATTTTTGAAGAAATTCCCTCATATTGTATTAAGTTAAATTTCATGTTCCCATATGGAGCCCAAATATTAACCTAGGCACTCGAATTGAACAACCTGGAATCTGACCCCCCCTAGGGATGTTGTATACCAAATATAAAAGCATTCCGACTGGTGGATCTGAAGAAGAAGATTTTTAAAGAAATTTCCTCATATTGCACTAAGTAAAAATTTGGGCTACCATAGTGAGCCCAAATATATACCTAGGGATATGATTTGAACAAACTTGAATCTGACCCCCATAGAGATGTTGCATATCAAATATCAAAGCATTCTGACTGATGGATCTGAAGAAGAAGATTTTTTTAAATTACCCTCCATATTGAACAAAGATAAAATTTGGGCTTCCACAGGAAGCCCAAATATTAACCTAGGGACTTGGTTTGAACAATCTAGAATCTGACCCTCATAACATTGATGTATACCAAATATTAAAAGATTCTGACTGGTGGTTCTGAAGAAGAAGATTTTTAAAGAATATTCCCCATATTACCCTATGTTAAAACTTTGGGCTCCTGTAGAGAGCCCAAATATGAACCAATGAGCTTTATTTCAAGAAACTTTTATCTGACCGCCCTATGAATGCTGTATACCAAATATCAAAAGATTCTGATGATTGGTTCTGGAGAAAAGATTTTTTAAAATTTTTGCAAATATGCTGACTCAGCATTTTTTTCGATGCCCATTACAGAACACCCTAACATAACCGATGGCATTTTTTTTTTACCATTCAATTCTACTGGTCATAAGGATACTTCATACCAAATAAAAGCTCTCTGTTCCGTGGGGTTTGGGAAATATGGGCGTTTGAAAATATTTCTATTTTTAGCTCCCAGGGTTCCCATGGGGATGCGGGAATTTTTTTTTTTGCATGGGTCAAGTACTTATGACCCAATACTACCACAAACCAAATTTGGTTCATACCGGACCATCGGTTCAGAAAATAGAAATTTTGGGCGGGGCCAAAAATCTTACCCCTCCTATTACAAAGCCAAATATTACTTCACGAACTTCGTTTGAACAAACTTGATTCTACACCTCATATGGAAGCTCCATAGCAAATATCAAGTCATTGTACACACTGGTTCTTGAGAAGAAGATTTTAAAAATATTTTGGAGCATTTTTCCCCCACTCCCTCCCTATGGGGCTGGGCATGCTGAGTTGAACAAAAATGAAATGCCCCTTTGGGACCATCACTCACACAAGCTTTCACTTGAATTGGTCCAGTGGCTTTGGAGGAGAAGACCAAAACATGGTGTTGATGGACGACAGACGACGGACGACAGACGACGGACAACAGACGACGGAGAGCGATGAGATTAGCTTAGCTTGACTTTGTCAAGATGAGCTAAAAACAAGTGACTCGATTTGAACAAACTTGAATTTGACACCTCTCAAGATGTCACATACCAAATATGAAAGGATTCTCACTGGTGGACCTGAAGAAGAAGAATTTTCACGAAATTTTCTCATATTGCATTAAGTTAAACTTTGGGCTTCAATAAAAAGCCAAAATATTACCCCTGCAGGGACCTAATTTGAACAACCTTCAATCTAACCCTCCCAGAGGTGTTGTACACCAAATATCAGAAGAATCTGACTGCTGGATCTAAAGGAGATGATTTTAAATGATACTTCCCCATATTGCACTAAATAAATATTTGGGCTGCCTTAGGGAACCCAAATATTAACCCAGGAACTCAATTTGAACAAATTTGAACCTTACACCTCTAGAGATGTCACATATCAAATATGAAAGGATTCTCACTAGAGGTCCTGAAAAAGAAAATTTTTTAAGAAATTTTCTCATACTGCACTAAGTTAAAATTTTGGCTCCAATAAAGAGCCCAAATATTCATCTAGGGATCCCATTTGAACAAACTTGAATCTAACCGCCCTAGAGATGCTGCACACCAAATATCAATGAAAGTGTCAATGACACTGTATCTCAACTTGTCAAGACAAAGACATGTACATGTATAGTATGTGACACAGCAATGACAAACATCTAGGTAATGACCTGATAACAAAGGTACATATAAAGTATTGTAACGGTCTGTACATTAATACTGACAGTTGCCTGTAACAAATGTATAGGTAAAGTATTGTAAAGGTGGGTGACAGTCAGATGCTAAACTAGAAAAGAAATCTTTGAGTCCCAGAGTGGGTCTGACTGAACCCCAAAATATTTGTTCTCATAGCACAGTGATAACAAAGGCACCCCAAAACACACTCATTCCTGTCCCAAGGTGAAAACAAAGGTACCCAAGAAGTTTTGTGAAGATCAGTTCATAAATACGAGCTGTATAGAACTTGTGACAAAAAACTGATTGGACCTAATTTCGGTAGAAAATGGCCACTGGCAGCCATCTTGAATTTTGGACCGTACCCAGAAACACTCATTCTCGTCCCAAGGTGATAACAAAGTTACCCAAGACATTTCCTGAAGATCAGTTCATAAATACAGACTCTAGTCTGAGCCGTATTGACATGTGTACTTACTGTGTGTAAGTTGCACTGAAAAAATCAAAGTTCATCTAATTTGCATAATTTCTGCACGAGAAAAAAAACCTGTATTATATGTGATGTATCCCATGGTACTAAACATTCACACAAAAAATTATTCAAATCAGCGCTTTCATATGGAAGTTCTGTGCAAAAATCTGATTGCACCTAATTTTGTACAAAATGGCTGCCATCGGCCATCTTGAATTTCGGACCGGACCCCAAAACACTCGTTCTCGTCCCACGGTGATACCAAAGGTACCCAAGAAGTTTCATAAAGATCGGTTCACAGGAAGCCAAAATATTAACCCAGGAAATCGATTTGAACAAATTCAAATCTTACACCTCTACAGATGTCATCTGCCAAATATGAAAGGATTTTCACTAGCAGGTATGAAAAAAAAAGATTTTTGAAGAAATTTTCTCATATTGCACTAATGTGGGCTACAATAAAGAGCCCAAATATTCATCCAGGGATCCCATTTGAACAAACTTGAATCTAACCCCCCTAAAGATGCTGCATACCAAATATCAAAAGAATCTGATGGGTGGATCTGAAGAAGATTTTTAAGCCCAAATTTTAACCCAGGGACTCAATTTGAACAAATTCACATCTTCCACCTCTTGAGATTTCACATACCGAATATGAAAGGATTCTCACTAGTGGGTCTGAAATAGAATTTTTAAGAAATTTTCTCATATTACACTAAGTTAAAATTTGGGCTCCAGTAAAGAGCCCAAATATTCATCCAGGAATCCAATTTGAACAAACTTGAATCTACCCCCTCCCCCCCACCCCCTAGAGATGCTGCATACCAAATATCAAAAGAATCTGACTGGTGGATCTGAAGAAGAGGATTTTTAAAGATTATTCCCCATATTGCACCTAGTTAATATTCGGGCTCCCATAGGAAGCCCATATATTAACTCAGGACTCAATTTGAACAAACTTCAATCTGACCCCTGTAGTGTTGTATACCAAGTATCAAAAGAATCTGACCGTTTGATCTGAAGAAGAAGATTTTTAAAGCTTATTCCCCATAGTGCCCTAAGTTAATTATTTGGGCTCCTGTGTTGAGCCCAAATATGAACCAAGGGGCTCGATTTGAAAACATTTGTATTTGACCGTCCTACTGATGCTGTATACCATATATCAAAAGATTCTAATCAGTGGTTCTGAAGAAAAATTTTTTTCTTCAATTTTTGCAAATATGATGACTTAGCATTTTTTCAACGCCCCCCCCCCCCCCCCCTACAGAACACCCTAACAAAACTGATGGACATTTTTTTAAAAATCCATTCTACTGGTCAAAAGGATGCTTCATACCAAATAACAGTTTTCTGTTCCATGTAGTTTAGGAAATATGGGCATTTGATTTTTTTTCTATTTTTAGCCCCTGGGGTACCCAACAGGTTATGAAAAAAAACATTTTGGGCATCAATCAAGTACTTTGGACCCACTTATACTACATGCCTAATTTGGTTGAAATCGGCCCATTGGTTCTTGAAATAGAAATTTTGAACGGAGCCCAAAATGGATATGTGCCCACAGAGAGCCCAAATATTGATCTACCAACTTCCCTTGAACAAACTTTAATCTTCAACACCAAAGAGTGTTCCATACCATATATCAATGCAATCTCTCCGGTGGTTCATGAGAAGAAGATTTTTAAAGATTTTTAGGCTTTAGCATCATTGACCAAAGCCCGAAGAAGGCAGCCGCTTCATTTGAACAAATAGAAAGGGTATACTCCAGGGATGGTTTGTGCAATATGTGTTTGAATTTGGCTGAATGGCTGTGAAGAAGAAGTCAAGTTTGCAAAAGTTAATTGACGGATGACAGATGCCAAGTGATGGCAATAGCTCACACTGACTTGCAGTCAGGTGAGCTAACAAACAAACAAACAGTTCTCAAAATATGAGGGTTTGAATTTTCTCTATATTTGGCCCCTGATGGTTCCTATGGGAACATAAAATGAAAATACTTGACATAACTCAGTATGTCACCAAATAATACTGCATACTAAAGCTGGTTCAAATTGAATAACCGGTTCCGAAAACAGAAATTTTGGGCGGGTGTCATAAATTTTGCCTTTCCATGATATGAGCCCTAAAAAACCCCAAGAAACTTTCTTTGAATAAACTTGAATCTTCATCACTAAAGGAAGGAGCATGCCAAATCCTAAAACATTGTGACTGGTGGTTATGAGAAGATTTTAAACGAGGTTTGGGCTTTTCATGTGCTGCCTCCAGCCATTCATGCTTAGCAACTTCTATTGAACCAACTTAGAAGGGACTTCGCCACAAATATTTTGTGGGAAGTTTGGATGGATATGGGCCAGTGGTTCTGAAGAAGAAGACTGATATGCAAATGATGTATCATGGATGGATGACAGATGCCAAGTGATGGCAATAGTTCATGCTGACTTTATGAATTGTGAAAGAATATTTGTCTTGCATTTTGGTATGGGCATTTGGTTCTGTATTTTGGTGATATTTATCTATTTATTTATTGGTGTTTAACCCTTTATCCAATGGCCAGAGCTATTCTAAAAAATCGTCAATTAATTTTCATTATTTTTTCATTTTTGGTCTCAAAAACATAGGTTATGACCCCTTGTTGGAACGAGCTCGTTGAGCTCGTTCCAATGAGGGGACATAACCTATGTTTTTGAGACAAAAAATGAAAAAAATTATTCAAGAATTTTTATTGCAAGTGTCATCTGCTTTTCATGTTAGGTAAAGGGTTAAGGTAGTTTTCAGCATCTAAGCAATGTCATGCTTGCAACACAATCATCTTCGAAGTCAAGTTTAGACAATCATTGTACCTATGTTGTCCAACTTAGAGAGGATATCTACCCCAAATGTTGGTTACCAGGTCTCATTTTATCGGTCAAGCGAAACTTGTTTACAACAGTAAACTAGCAATGCGCCACTTCCACGGTTACAACAGGGACTATTCTGGTTATAAATGGGCATTTATTCTATAAAACAGTAGAATCCTCTTAATTGAATATCCATTTTGCTTGTGAAAATTATTCAATTAACAGGAGTATACAATTAACAGGGATTTGGTCAGTTTCCTTTGTTCTGGGGGTAAACTGAGCATTTATTCTATTATTTCTTGTTTGACAGGGCTCATAGAGCTCTGTCAAACAAGATATAATAGAATAAATGCCTGTATTGGATGTAGTGAAGCCAAAAAGGTTGATAAATAAGGGAAATTTAGTGCATGTCACAGTAATTTTTTTGACATATTACAAAAATTTATATACAATTAACAGGAGTTCACTCTACAACCCATATGCAATTAACAGATCAAATTTGTACTGAAGGTATGGTGAATGGTTTTGTGTTTGAAAATTATATTCAATTAACAGGGATATACAATTAAGAGATATCCAATTAAGTGGGCTCCACTGTATGTTGTTTCCAAAACAATAAACATGTGTGGAGTGAAATAGGGAGCCATCGATGGTGGTTACCGTTAATCTCTTCATATGTCACTCATTTCCTTGCGTATTACTCAACTATGTACACATCTAAGGCACAGGTATTGACAATACTTTATTTATATCAATGCATTTTGAATGTTGATCTTTTGAAATGGTAGCTCAGTTTCACTTTGCAAAGCAACGGAGATATGCAACTCAATTCCAACTCTACGTAGTCACATTTCAATGTGTTCTTAACCTAAAGTTTTGGTTTCAACTCAGATTTACCATATTATTAATAATATTACAATTGATACTTACTGCAAATGATCAAGCGTGTAATATACCAATATATAAATTATTTGATGCCGAGATGAGTTCACGTCCGCCACAACAAGATTTTGTCTGTTTATTATTCCATGTGTGATTTGGTTTGGAAACAAAGGTGATACATGCCCCCTGCCCCCCTCTCCCCACCCCATGACCCAATATGGAGAATGCTTATCTCTTCCATGAACATGAAGTCCCCTTTTTCCGAAATACACAGAACGACATGTGCATGTGAATGGGTTAATTGATATGGCATGAGTGCCAGTGCGGAAGAATAGAAAGAGGCTGCAGGTCTCAAGTTTTATCCTTCCGCGATGACACAAGTGCCATATCGATTAACCAATTCATACGCGCATGTCATTCTGTGTTTATTACATGCCTTCACGTCTATAAAAACAATTATTAGAAGGACACTTAGTAATTCATTTGACAACTATCAAAAAAAAAAAAAAACACTTTATGTCCCAGTGTGTTCTACATGTCTACTGGCACACAGAACACATTGGAACTCAGGGGACGATTTTTAGCTATCAGTAGTGATTCAAATTGTAATTGCGGTGCATGATTTCTAGAAAATTCCAGTGAAATTTTGCACATAGTTTAGTGTTGCTATAGATTTCATAGAACAGGCGTGTAATAACGTTTTGTTCTGGACAGGTCGAAGATGTTAGAGAAGAATGTCATTTAATAATCAGATCCTATACTTTAAATGGAAGCTGGAATGCAAAATTAATATTTATCATAAGAAATCAAGTACTTTTTTAAATGTTTATTACGCTTTTCAGTTCCTTACCAGAAGGAACAGCAGTGTCCCAGAGTATCAATCAGAATAATTATATACTGCAAACAAAACAAATAGTTTCATAAAATAGATTTTAAAAACCTTTTTCATTATGCAACAACACACATACAGTGAAATTAAAACAAAAATGGATTATGATAACAAAAAGTTTATACACCAGAATAAAAACACAAAACTTCATGAATGCAATACACACAGAGCGGATCAGACACACAGACATGTCATGAACACTTTCTGGAATAATAGAAACCTGATGTCCAACAAGCCAGGCCTTTACATTGATTGATTTATTGATTTATTTATTTATTATTGTTTAAGGTCACATACTTCTGCACAATGGCTAATCATGACCACAACATAGGGATAAAGTCAAGGTCAGCCAATCGTTTATACCCCATGTTGCCTATTTTAGAGGACTCGCACCCCAAGCATTAATGACTGGGTCCTATTTTACCAGTGAAACAGAGCTTGTAAACAGTAAACAAGCACTACTTCACTTCCCGGGGTTCCCACGGGGGACATTGATTGATTTATTTATTGGAGTTTAATGATACTTTTGACAGCCAGGATCACCTCGTGCCCGACAGTTTATGGTTGGAGGAAGCCAGAGAAAACCACCACTGGTCACTTTCCACAGGGAGCGGGGGGATATTTCCACAGATGCAATAATATTAGATTATAAACACTAATTATAGGAATAATCTTCAAAATTTGACTTAATGAAGCACCGGGTATTCAAAACCTGGTGCTTCGTTAATTAAAATTTTGCTGATGATTTTTAGTACCTGGTAAACACATCACTGCCCATGTGTGGCCATTATGACCAGTCCATGGCAACTGTACTGTACCACAGGACATAGACTGCAATTCACTGGTTGAGGGCTAGATTATTTTTGGTGGTCTGAATTTGTTATTCAAAATTTATTTGATTACAAATTATTGGAGAGTGCCCAGAGGCACTCTAAAATAATTTGTAATAGAACAAATTTGTATAAACAAAATATTATTTGTGTTTGACAGAATATGAAACATGAGCAAGGAAAACATAGGTTTTTGCTCAGATACCCTCATTTTTTTAAAGCCCTGATAGTGGCTTCTAGCACTCTACTAGCTAAGTAGCAAGAATGCATAAAAATGTTCAGGCCTTTCATGGTTAAATCACTTATTATAAAATTATTCAAAAAAGCACAAATAACAAAGCCATACTACATGTATGTGTTATCCCCTCTATTTGGGGGACATTCCTGTGATTTTGGGATACCGGTCACTAGAGTGAGTTTGGAGAAATTTAAATACCTGAACAAGCAAAACTAACAGATAGACTATCCAGTGGTCCTTGAAATTCTGATTTGCTTTGTTGGTCCCCAGTCTGCTATACGTGCAGAACTGTGATCGTCACAACAGTGGTATTCTTCTCGATAGACTGCAATTGGGTCCCGACACATTTATATACCAGTGCCCCCCCCCCCCCCTTGGGAACCCCAGGAAGTGAAGGAGTGCTTGTTTACTGTGGTAAACAACCTCTGTTTTACTGGTAAAATAGCACCCCATCACCAAAAGTCATCTAAACTGGGCAACATGGGTATAAACGATTGACTTTATCCTTTATCTCCATGTTGTGGTCTTGATTAGACATTGCGGAGATTTATGTGACCTCAAACATAAATAAGTAAATACATAAATAAGAGCAATGCGAAGTGTGGCATGTGCCCCCGATGGTGTCATAACACCATGGTGGCCATATTGAATTGGCTAGCTGGACCAAAATTGAAAGGAAGCATTGTCTTGTCATCCACAAGTAAGCCCTAAAATTATTTGAGCAAATAAGGGGTTTTCAAATCCAACATGCAGTGAATGCAATGCAGTGAAACAGTGCCATAACTCTGGGAAAAATTACTGGACAGAACCCGTTCATTGTGCATATCTGTTCCTCCATGTGGGTCTATCAGCATACCAAAGGAGATCCAAATCCGACCGATGACTTTGAAATTACAATCCAAAATGTTTGTACAGACAGATGGAGGTCTCCACTATTCCCCCCCTAACCCCGAATCCTCCTTCGAAGGTCAAGGGCATTATAAACCAGTGAGTCCTGATTTTTCATGAACAAAATAATGCAAAGTCAGGACTGAAACACAAAGAAGAAATGACAATAGCGCCTCACATGCAATGTTTTCGCATTTCTTTTCTGAAGGGTGAGATTCTCTAGTGCTGTGAAGAGAAGCTAAAAAAATAATTTCAACCAGACTGTGACCCAGTCACGATCCAATCAAAATTTTCTGTCTGCTTTTGTCATCATAGTAACTTGTTCAGCAAACACAATACTGATTACCGGGATGAGAATGATATGCAACAGAATTCGCTGCAATGAGTAAAAAATTCTCACATTTTTAGGACAAATTGGCAAAAATTAGGTTTCTTCAAAAAACAAAGGAATGCAGAGTGAACCTATTGGTTGAGAGATATTTTATTTCTTTTAATTTGCATGAAAATGGCGGTCTTTTAACTGGTAGAGTACTAAAATATCTTTTCATCCTCAAAGTGTTTTCATGTTTTTGCATTGTTAAAATTTATGGGAGAGTGCCGGCACTCTCCCATAAACTGTAGCAAGACAAATCCCTCCAGACAAAAATATTTTCATTCCTGAGATAAAATTAAGCACATCAACAAAATATGAAACCTTTAAATAGCAGTACCAGCACCTCAGAACAAAGCCCAAATATCGGCTTCCAGCACTTTACAAGTTAAGACCACTGTCATGCAAATTTATAGAAATAAAAATTCTGCATTTCGGGCAGTAATTTGCTGACCTCAGCATATCTGCTGAAATTTCTCATCCCTGTGATTACAGCAGAAAATTTGGACTGGGTTGAGACCTGATCAAAATTCTCTACAAAGTTTCATGTGAATAAGACCATAAAATCTCAACTCTCAAAGTCAAAATACAAAAAACATTGCATCTCATGATCAGATGATTTTTCCTTTGTTTTTCATGATTTGGTCTTCATTTTCTAATATTTTATTTTTGAATTCTCATCTACCAGAGTAAATGCTTCATGACTAGATTGTAATCTGATTAAAACACTTTTGTGATCACAGTTCTTTAAGGCTAAGAACTGATGTCTTCTTATCAAGTCCCCCTGTATGTCCAGTAGGTTTCTATAGAACTATAGTGTTGTTATGTGCTTGCTCAGAGGGCTTGAAAGTCAACTTTGAATCATCAGTTAGGTTGAGAAAGAACAATGCCATAATAGCAGTGGCTTTTTCTCATAGTAACATAATCAACTGCCATCTTGGAAAGATATGCTGCTTGAACATCAATGTTTTGTAATTAAATAAAAACAAGAGGCCCCACGTGGCCTTAATCGCTCACCTGACAAAGTGACTCTAAGAAGTATTTTAGGTCACCTTCACCATGTCATGCCTCATCAACATTAACTGGTTGAGTGATAGATTTTGTTTGAAGTTCAACATTTGTTACCTAAAATTAGTTTTATTTAAAATCATTGGTGTGTGGCCAATCTCCAATGATTTTTAATAAAGCAAATTTATCTTTATCTTTAGCATGAAGCACAAACAAGGAATGTGAAGAGATAGCCTTGGACATCTCTCCCCAACTGTGGATATCTTCCATGTGCTACATGTACATATTTGCATGCAAGAAAACAAAAATTTTCACAAATTTTCCAAAATATTAGTTTTTTTTATCATCATTGGAACAAGCTCAAACAGCTTATTCCAATAGGGGTATGGGAAGATCAGGTATATTTTTGAGACAGAAATGTGAATATATAAATAATGGTGTTTTTTTGTGAATGATGCTGGAGAATTTTGCGTAAAGATATGGTAAATGGTTTGTTCTAGATACAGAATGATGCAAAAGTATTTAAATTTGATTAGGCAAGTTGTTCCTATAATGCATTTAAAAATTGAAGTAACTGTTTTTTTGCTGCCGAACTTTTAGATGTGTGTGTCTCTGTGTGTGTGTGTGTGTGTGTGTGTGTGTGTGTGTGTGTGTGTGTGTGTGGGGGGGGGGGAGGGGGAGGGGGGGGGGGGGTAAGAGTGTTCTTGCAAACAAAATTCCGGAATAAATGGAAAATTTTATTTTTTGTGTGAAAGACATAGTGCGTGAATGTTGATTGGAACAAGCTTAGAGAGCTCATTTTAATGTGAAGTCATAAGGCTGTGTTTTACGTACGAAATTCTGGAATAACTAAAAAATTGCTTTTTTGACTCAAAAAGCATGGTGTGCGACCTCTCATTGGAATGAGCTCAAAAAGCTCATTCCAATGGGGTATTTACAAGCGATAAGTACATGTATGTTTAAGAGACAAAAATTAAAATTTGAATAGCGATTTTTGCGAAGAATGCTGACAAGTTTTGGCAGTTATGCTGGTAAAAAGGTAAGATATGCAAAGTGGTTGTTTTTTAGAGGCGACATTTAATTAAGGGGAATTAACCCTTGATTACTGAGGTAACTTCCAAAAGTACTGAAATTTCATGAAGCAATGTGAATAACAGACAACAGTTGCCTAAAAATTTCATGAATAACTAAAATTTTTATTCTTTTGTCTCGAAAACATGGCATATGACCTTTGTTGGAATGAGCTGAATGCGTGTGTTCCAATGAGGGGTCATAAAATTTGAACGGAGATTTGTGTGAATAATGCATTAGTACTGCTAGATTTGGGTAAACGGTTCACCCTGGATACCACCCCTTCTATAGTAGATCTTTTCTGCAAATTTTGTCTAAGATTCTATCAACTTTACAAATAAATACGTTCATGAATCACAATCAGATCCACCTCACAATGTTGCATACCAAATATCAAAAGATTCTGCCTGCTGGATCTGGAGAAGAAGATTTTTTAAGAAATATGCCTGAAATGCACTAAGTTAAAATTTGGGCTCCTATACGGAGCCCAAATATAAACCCAGGGGGCCAATTTGAACAAACTTGAATCAGATCCACCCCACAATGTTGCTTACCAAATATGAAAAGATTCTGAAGCTGGATCTGGAGAAGAAGATTTTTTAAGAAATTTGCCTGAAATGCACTAAGTTCGAATTCAAGCTTCTATAGTGAGCCCAAATATGAAACTAGGAAGCCGATTTGAACAATCTTGAATCAGATCCACCCCACAATGTTGCATACCAAATATCAAAAGATTCTGCCTGCTGGATCTGGAGAAGAAGATTTTTTAATAAATTTGCCCGAAATGCACTAAGTGCGAATTCAGGCTTCTATATTAAGCCCAAATATGAATCCAGGGGGCCGATTTGAACAAACTTGAATCAGATCCACCCTACAATGTTGCATACCAAATATCAAAAGATTCTGCCTGCTGGATCTGGAGAAGAAAATTTTTTAAGAAATTTGCCTGAAATGCACTAAGTTCGAATTCGAGCTTCTATAGTGAGCCCAAATATGAATCTAGGAAGCCGATTTGAACAAAGTTGAATCAGATCCATCCCACAATGTTGCATGCCAAATATCAAAAGATTCTGCCTGCTGGATCTGGAGAAGAAGATTTTTTAATAAATTTGCTTGAAATGCACTAAGTTCAAATTTGGGCTCCTATACTGAGCCCAAATATAAACCCAGGGGGCCGATTTGAACAAACTTGAATCAGATCCACCCCGCAATGTTGCTTACCAAATATGAAAAGATTCTGCCTGCTGGATCTGGAGAAGAAGATTTTTTAAGAAATTTGCATGAAATGCACTAAGTTCAAATTCGAGCTTCTATAGTGAGCCCAAATATGAATCTAGGAAGCCGATTTGAACAAACTTGAATCAGATCCAACCCACAATGTTGCATACCAAATATCAAAAGATTCTGCCTGCTGGATCTGGACAAGAAGATTTTTTAAGAAATTTGCCTAAATGCACTAAGTTCAAAATCGGGCTTCTATACTGAGCCCAAATATGAACCCAGGGGGCCGATTTGAACAAACTTGAATCAGATCCACCCTACAATGTTGCATACCAAATATCAAAAGATTCTGCCTGCTGGATCTGGAGAAGAAGATTTTTTAAGAAATTTGCCTGAAATGCACTAAGTTCGAAATTGGGCTCCTATACTGAGCCCAAATATTAACCCAGGGATCCGATTTGAACAAACTTGAATCAGATCCACCCCACAATGTTGCTTACAAAATATGAAAAGATTCTTCCTGCTGGATCTGGAGAAGAAGATTTTTTAAGAAATTTGCCTGAAATGCACTAAGTTCGAATTCGGGCTTCTATAGTAAGCCCAAATATGAATCCAGGGGGACCGATTTGAACAAACTTGAATCAGATCTACCCCGCAACAATGCACAGCAAATATCAAAAGATTCTGCCTGCTGGATCTGGAGAAGAAGATTTTTGAAGAAATGTGCCTGAAATGCACTAAGTTTGAATTCAAGCTCCTATACTGAGCCCAAATATGAATCTAGGGAGCCGATTTGAACAAACTTGAATCAGATCCACCCTACAATGTTGCATGCCAAATATCAAAAGATTCTGCCTGCTGGATCTGGAGAAGAAGCTTTTCAAAGAAATTTGCCTGAAATGCAGTAAGTTCAAATTTGGGCTCCTATACTGAGCCCAAATATAAACCCAGAGGGCCGATTTGAACAAACTTGAATCAGATCCACCCCACAATGTTGCATACCAAATATCAAAAGATTCTGCCTGCTGGATCTGGAGAAGAAGATTTTTTAAGAAATTTGCCTGAAATGCACTAAGTTCGAAATCGGGCTCCTATACTGAGCCCAAATATGAACCCAGGGGGCCGATTTGAACAAACTTGAATCAGATCCACCCTACAATGTTGCATACCAAATATCAAAAGATTCTGCCTGCTGGATCTGGAGAAGAAGATTTTTTAATGTTTTTCCCATTGCCTACAGTGTTAAAAAGTGCTGACTCAGCACTTTTTCAAAGTCCCGAAACTGTACCCTATGATAAAACCGATGGCAATTTTTTTTTACCAATCCTTTCTGTTGGTCCTAAGGAAGCTGCACACCAAATAAAAATTCTCAGTGCCGTGCAGTTTTGGAGATATGGGCATTTTAAATTTTTTCTATTTTTAGCTCCTGCGGTTCCCACGGGGCTGCGGGAAAATTTTTTTTTGCATAAATCAAGTACTCATGACCCAATAAGCCCTCACATAAAATTTGGTTCAAATCAGCCTCTCGGTTTGGAAAATAGAAATTTTGGGCGGGGCAAAAAATTTTGCCCCTCCCATAACGACGCCAAGTATAGCCCCACAAACTTCTCTTGAACAAATCTGAGTCTACACCTCAAAAGGAAGCTGCACACCAAATATCAAGTCTCTGCTACTGCTGGTTCATGAGAAGAAGATTTACAAAGATTTTGGTGCCCCTTGGGGGCGTGGCACCACTCAGGAGGAGGGGCAACTTCATTTGAACAAATCTGAATTGGCATTAGGTAATAAACATTTAGCCAACATTTGAATAAAATTGGGCTAGTGGTTTAGGAGGAGAAGTCGATAATGTAAAGTTAACGCCGGACGGACGACGACGGACGACGGACGACGGACAGAAAGTGATTAGTAAAGCTCCCCTTGAGCTTCGCTCAGGTGAGCTAAAAATATATATTTATATATACTATTCCAAACAAGAGCTATTGCTGAAGGCAATTTATACCCCCACTGCAATGCTGGACTGATGAAGCATTATTTATTTATTGGTGTTTAAGGTCACATATTTATGCACAATGGCTAATCATGACCTTGACAGTTTTACAGGTGGAGGAAGCCGGAGTACCCAGAGAGAACCACCGAGCAACTGTCAGCTCCCCAACATTCTAACTCCACACAAGCAGGGTTAGCATTGGTTGAAGACAAGTGCGCAATCGACGTGCAGTACGCCTTAGTACACAATGCCACCATGCCCCCACACGGGCAATGGAGATGAAGTGTCTTGCTCAAGGACACAACGTGGTTGCCACAGGTGGGATTCGAACTGAGGACCTCTCAGCTTGTAGCCTGCACCTCTACCTAGTGAGCCACGGCGCTCTCCTGATGAAGCATAAATGAATTAAAAACAAAATAAGGACCATAACTCTAGTGAAAACAAGTTCCATAATAATAATTTACTTGTTTGTTTGTTGGAGGTTAACGTCACATATTTATGCACCATGGCTAATCGTGACAGAACATGGAGATGAAGTCAAGTTTAGTCAATAATTGATCTACATGTTGCCCATTTTAGAGGACTTTCACCCCAAGCATTGGTGACTGGGTCCTATTTTACTAGTAAAGCGGAACTGATTTACCACAGTAAACAAGTGCTGCTTACTTCCCGGGGTTCCCACGGGGAAATAATTTACTTAAGTCATGAAAGTTATGAATATTCTCGGATGGACTCACACATGGATGGACGCACGCACGCACAGACGGACGCATGTAATCCAGTATACCCCCCATTTTCTTCAAAAGTGGGGGTATAATAAGTAGGGGACATCCAAACTGATGTTGATATTTTCGGAAAATGGTATTGGATACGCTTAGTTGTACACATCAACATGTTACCAAGTTTAGTGTGGATCATGAATGTCACTGGCCAACAAAAACTTTGTGCAGGTTTTTCGCACGAGAGCCACGATAATGTCTGTGGGGTATGTTTTGATATTTTCATTTGTACTGGACAGGCTTTTTTGGAGGTCTCATCGTTCCTTTCTTGGTATAAGCTATAAACTTGTTCATCAATAGTTTCTGGTCGAAACGTATCTCTTGAGGTATGCGAAGACTGACACATGACGAATGTTTACATGCTGTTGGCATATTGGAAGCTAGTAACAGACAGACTGCAGTGGCTCAAATTCATAACATTACTCAATTGGTGATTTGCAGGTTGTGGTCACGCTACGGTCAGAAGGCAATGTTGATGACAGACGTTGGTCAGGTCGTCCAAAGGCAACAACTGCTAACCAGGATTGTTTCATCCCAACCACAGCATAATGTAACCGCCATCCAAGTGCCTCAGAAATTGGACAGCACCTGCACATAGTGACAGATGTGCGAGTCAGTGGTCAGACTATCCGAAATCGCCTACACAGCTGGAATTTGTATGCTCGATGACCTCGAATAATTCCATGTTTGACTGAACATCACATCGCAGCAAGGCGTGATTGGTGCGGAGCACGACAACACTGGGACAATCGACGGTGGAACAACATCATGTTTTCCGATGAATCGAGGTTCACTTTCGACAACCATGACAGGCGAAACAGAGTGTGGTGGTGGTGGAACAAACAATACCATTATGTAACCGTTGGGCAACACGATGGTTTTGGTGGTGGATCAGTTATGGTGTGGGGAGGCATAACCTTGACAAGCAGAACAGCATTACATGTCATCCAAGGGCATGTCACAGAGCAAGACTACCATAACAAAATGTTAGCAGCTCATGTGGTGCCATTTTTATGACGTCACAGACATCGATTCATTTTCCAAGATGACAATGCAAGAGCACGCAGGGCCTGCGTCACTACACTGCCTTAGCCAACACTAAGTTCAGACCTTTCAGCAATTGAGCGCCTCTGGGATATGCTTGGCAGGCACTTACGACACCGTCAACAGCCCCCTACCAGTGTCCAGGAACTCGCCGCTGCACTGCAGGAAGAATGGAATAACATCAGTCAAGCTGATATTGGACATTTGGTGAAGAGTATGCCATGTCGGATCCGCGCTTGTCTCGCGAACCGAAGAGGATTTACATGGTATTAGTCTTGGACTGAATGTGGTAAATTTTCTGACTGACCGTCCATGTCTTTTACAGCTCAGTGCATGGAATGTGTGCTTGTCAGACACCCAACTATCACTGAAATCATTCACCAGATGTCACAGTGCAATGCCTCAACTGTCTTGTTGATGAAAATATAAATATATTTCTTCATATATCTCATTTTTATCAAATATCCCCTACTTTTTTGGAATAGTATATATATCCCTCTGATTTAAGCACTATTAAAGCACTTTTCAAGGACTCTGACCATGATTTTCAAGGACTGTTATAATTTTGATATGAACTTACAACACCATAGCAACACAAAGAATTTCAGTCCCGAGGACCTGATCTCTGAAAAAATCCAACTAGCTAGATATATATCGCTCCATGAGTTCAACAAGCAACCATCTGCATTGCAGACAATGCCTTGTTGCACTCAAGGAACAATATAGAGATCAAATAAATGTGATTCCTGACCGATTTTGTGTCATCGCATGTATTGGGGACTGGTTATCCTAATACCTATATTCTCTGAGGTAAAAGGTAAACTGAATGAAAGTACTTTTCGGGGAAGTGATGGAAAATCAAGTACTTTTTCAAGGCTGGAAACAATTTCAAGCACTTTAAAGAAGGCGCCAAAATTTAAGGACTTTTCATTTGAGTGGGAACCCTGTAACCTCCCTATTCCACACGCATATGGTGATAATATACCATGCTAAATTTGAATGTAAATATATGATCACTTCTCGAGAACATCGCAGACACATATCCACAACTTTGCTTTCAAGATATACATGACACATCACTTGGGTGGAAATCCACTCCCCGAAGAAGCCTAGTGACAATCATTTCTCAACAAATCTTAATGTACACATCCATATAATAATAATAATAATAATAATAATAATAATAAGGAAATTTTATAAAGCCTAAAATCACAAAGTGCTCTAAAACGCTGTACAGTTAAACTTAGATGTGAGTCTTCCATGGAAGACGTGTGTCGTCTGCACTATATTTTAATATTTCAGACAGGATTCTAAGTGGAAAAGGGGAATAACTCTGGAAAAAATACAGCGGTTCAAAAAATAAAATAGGAGGTGCACAATGCCATTATGTGATAAAGAATCACTGAAAGTTTCATCAAAATCCATTCACAGGTTAAAGAGGAGTGGCGGATAAGAGAAAGTGTGATGCGGACGACGCAGACGACAAATGTAATCCCTATATGTCGCTCCCCACTTCATGGGGCAGGCGACACAATAAACAATGAGCTTGTGATTATCAATGCAATATACAGAATGAGAAAGGTGTGAAGGCCTGCAGGTTACATACTGTCAAAAGCCTCTCTGAAAAAAAGTGATTTTAAATTTTTTTTAATTGGTTGAGATCTTTCGATCCCTGAACCTGAACTGGTAAATTATTCCAAAGTGCCGGTCCGGCGAAAGAGAAATCTCTGTTATTCACAAAAGTGGACCTAGAGCAGGGCATCTGAAGTTTGATTTGTGAGGAGGAACGCAAGTTCCTTTCAGGTTTTTTAATTGCCAGAAGGTCTTGTAAGTACTTAGGTGCTGAGCCATGAATGCATTTAAATACCAAAACCAAAATTTTGAAAATAATCTGCTGTCGTACAGGGAGCCACTGCAATTTTTTTAGTAGTGGTGTTATATGATCATAGCGTTTAGAGCCTGTGATGATACGTGCAGCTGTATTTTCAATATTCTGTAGTTTTGAAATATATGACTGTGGCAACCCAATAAGAAGTGAGTTGGATAAATCCAAGTGGGATGAAATGAAAGCATGAACTACAGTTTCCAATGACTTAGTGGAGAGGTAACGACGAAGGTAGCTCAGGTTCCTAATTTGCATGAAACAGCGCTTGCAAATAGTATTGACATTTTCCTCCATTGATAGATGAGAGTCAAATATCACACCAATGTTACGAGCACTGTTTGATACATTTTGTGTAGAAATTCCGATAATAAGTGACTTGATTTGCAAATTTGATAAACTCTTTGAATGCGATATGACTAGTACCTCAATCTTATCGTCATTCATTTTAAGTCTATGACAGGCCATCCAGTCCCTAATCTTGTGTAAACAGTCTAGTTTTGATTAAAAATCTCTATATACTTTCAGATAAAAAAAAATGAACAAAATAATTGATGTGAAATGGATGTGGGGGGAGGGGGGGGAGGGGGAGGGCACGGTGGCTGAGTAGGTAGAGGTGCAGACTGCAAGCTGAGAAGTCCTCGGTTTGTAACCCACCTGTGGCAACCACGTTGTGTTCTTGGGCAAGACACTTCACCTCCATTGCCCATGTGGGAGCACAGTGGCATTGTGTACTAAGGCGTACTGCACATCGATGGTGCACTTGTCTTCAACCAATGCTAATCCTGCTTGTGTGGACTTAGTATGTTGGGAAGCTGACAGTTGCTTGCCATGGCTCAGTGGTTCTCTCTGGGTACTCCGGCTTCCTCCACTCATAAAGCTGTCATGGTCATGATTAGCCATTGTGCAGAAATATGGGACCTTAAAAAAAACACCAATAAATGGATTATGAAATGAATAGAAAACAGCACACAAAATCCTCTGTGGTCAACAAAAAGTACACATAAGAGGCAAAGAGTTATATCCCTTCACACTCCGGAGATGAATTTGCTAAATTAGAAAGCCTTGTGCAACTTCAGTAATGTTTTTCATCCTTTACCCAAAACACTGGGTATAAAAATTTATTATTTTAAAAATTATTTTATAAATTTATTTAAAAAATATAACAAAACCATATAATGTGACCCTCTTTGGATTGGAATGAGCTTGATGAGCTCATTCCATTGAGGGGGAACGTGATATGGTTTTGTTGAAACTGTTTCAAAAATACACTTTTCTCAACTGCTTTATTTGAAAGTTATGCGGGCAAATGTAGCTGATTTGTTAGGTAACCCCTTGTATGCTGCTGGTTGATATTCCTGCCCAGGACACAAACTCTCTTGCCACTGAAATAAATATAATTTGGACACATTTGATCAAATTTCACCTTGGTAAATTGCATGAACTTTTTAACCAATGATTTCTTGAGATTAAATCAAAACTAGTTATGGGTGCTTTACAGCAGCCATGACTAGATTTGCCTAAATTTTTTTTGGAAAATACTCAGTGGGTTAAGAGTTAGACTACTGTCATTAGAGATGCAGACAGAAAATTTTGAATGGATTGCAAGGGAGCCCAGTGGCTCAGTGGTTACAGCACTGAACTTCAAACTGAGAGATCCACGTTTCAATCCCCACCAGGGGTAACTGCCTAGTGTCGTTAGGCAAGGCACTTAATCCCAATTGCTCACTTGAGGGCACATTGGCACTTTGTACTAAGCTGGACTGCATGTCGATAGTGCACCTGTCTTCAACCAATGTTAACCCTACTTGTTTGGGAGTCTGACAGTTGATTGCCATTGCTTGATGGTTCTCTCTGGATACTCTGGTTTCTTCCGCCCTTAAAACTGTTGGACATGAGGTGACCCTGGCTGTCGAAAGTGTCAAACTTCAATAAATAAATAAATAAAAAAAAGAATGGATTGCAAGTGGGCTGCGATCTGGTCAAAATTTTGTCTGCCTTTGTTCACACAACACCGTAAAATCCCACCTAGTAAAAAATAAAATATATCAGCATGAAATTTTTATGTTTGTTTTCCTTACAAAGTCTTGAGTTTAAAGCTGATGCATTTTACTTATGAAATTTTCGTCCACTGGTGTACATGAGTTGTAAATGTTCCCAGTGGAAAATATTAAAATTTTCTTCCAAGATTATAAGTACATCATGAATAAAGCAATAGAAAATTTAAATGTAAATACATAAAATTTGTTATACCCAATAAAAAACAAATTTTTAAAAAACTCCTAATGTGTTTTTCTTCAAAAACGATCCAGAAATAATTATGCTATAATACAATTCAACATTCCATTTTATACATTAGCATATGGGTAAGGCAAGTCTGCAAACAAACAAGCAAAGCGAATATACATGTAGCTTTATGTAAGAAATGAAAGAAGCCAAATATCAAGAGGCAAAATAATATTGTAAATAACAAGGTGACATAACCTTAATTACTTAAGTCAAATTGAGACCTGAAGAGAAAAAATATATTATATTTTCCAGTTCATCCTTTATCAAACATAAAAGTGCAAAGTAGGTAATAACAATTCAATTGGTGACGATGGAACCATCCATGTGGGAGATACAGAGAAAACACTTAATCTCACATTCTGGGAGGGGGATGTCCATGTATTTTCTTTGTTTTACTCAAGGAGTTGAAAACCAACCCCTCGGTCACAATTAATGCATTCCACATACAACCATGTGCCAATTTTGATGACGATGATGAGATCATTTGTCAACACATTTTACATGCTGTTCTCCAAAAAAAAAAGATGGCTGGCAAATTTGAACAAATTACACACAAGAGAAAAACATGTAGAGTATGTTATGCACATTGTGCTAGATGTTTTCGCCTACCAAAATTAATCAAAACCCGAATCATTATTTGGAAGTCGTTGCTTGAAAAGTGAAATTGCCATTTTCAGAAAATGAGCAGCCATTTTTGATGGCTGTAAAAATCCCAAATGTGACATTCTGTTCATACCATCTGTACCAGTGTGTCATATCTACCAGTGTTTGTATCATATCGTTTGTCTGTGCAGATTTGTATGGGTGGAAGAATGGACGTGTGAACTCACAGACAGACATCTGGATGGCCCAATCAATGGATGGATGGAGAGATGGATGGATGGACATACCCACATATGGACCCTTAAGTTGTTTTTCTTTTGTTGCAAAACAAACCTCTTAACCACTTAAGGAATTACCACTTAACAAGCAATACCCACTATTAACCCTTTACCCAACGTAATAGCCAAAACCGGCCAGCGCTCTTCTAAAAAATCGCCAATTAATTTTCATTATTTTTTCATTTTTTGTTTCACAAACATAGGTTATGATCCCTTGTTAGAACGAGCTCAACGAGCTCGTTCCAACAAGGGTCATAACCTATGTTTTTGAGACAAAAAATGAAAAAAATTAGTTATTCAAGAACTTTTTTTGCAAGTGTCTTCTGCTTTTCATGTTAGGTAAAGGGTTAAACAATGGTATTCTTTTGTGTTGGGTCTAACTAAAGGTAGTGAATGTGAACCCAGACAGATGGATGAATACAAGGCATGGCAGATAAATGGATGAACTCTCTTTGAGAATGAGGGTATAATGAAATTCAGTTCTCCATCTGACAAATGTTACAAGTCAGAATCTTTTATTATTAATTCACAGGACATTACTTACACATCAGAAGAAACTTGTACAGATATAATGCAAGCATAAAAGCTTACAAAAAGAGGGTGAAAATATCAACAGGTCACTGATGGCCACTATAGCCCTGCAGTATCCCTCCGCACACTGATGTTGAAAAATCCAAATTTCAACCTGCAATTTTTTTCCGTAATGAAACTCGGAATTTAATCAATACTGCCTTGTCAAAGAAGGGTGAACTAGTTAACCCCGGACTGGTTGAGTGCTGGAAGCACTATCAGGGCTTTCAAAAAAATGAGGTTACACGATCAAAAGCCAACATTTTCCTTGCTCATGTTTCATATTCAGTCAAATGCAAATAATATTCCCAAATATGAACCCTTATAATTCGGGCTCCCACAGGGAGCCCAAATATGAACCAAAGGACTTGGCTGTAACAAATTTGAAACTCATCTCCCTAACAATACAGTATACTAAATATCAAAAGATTCTTACTGGTGGATGTGAAGAAGAAGATTTTTAAAGAATGTTCCTCATATTGAACTAAGGTACAATTCATTCTCCCACAGGGAACCCAAATATGGACTCAGAGACTTGGCTTGAACAAACTTGAATCACACCTCCCTAAGGATGCTGTATACCAAATATCAAAACATTCCGACTGCTGGATCTGAACAAGAAGATTTTTAAAGAAAATTTCTCATATTGAACTAAGTTATAAGAGCCCAAATATGAACCCAGAGACTTGGCTTGAACAAACTTGAATCTCACCCCCTAAGGATGCTGCATACCAAATATCAAGAGATTCTGATTGGTGGATCCAAAGAAGAAGAATATTCCTCATACTGCACTAGTTTAAACATTTGAGCTCCCATAGTGAGCCCATATATGGACCCAGGGATTTGATTTCAACAAATATGTGAAACAATCTTCCAAAAATGTTATATGTGAAAGTTGAAAGCTTTTGGAACAGTGGTTTGGGAGAAGAAGAGGCTTAAATGTTTTTCCCCTTACCCACAGTGTTAAAAAATGTTTACTCACCATTTTTTCAAAGTCCCGAAAAAGTACCCTATGATAAAACCGATAGCAATTTATTTAGACCATTCCATTCTGTTGGTCCTAAGGAAGCTTCGCATCAAATAAGAATTCTCAGTGCATGTAATTTTGGAGATATGAGCGTGGTTCCGACGGGGTATTTTGAAAAAAATTTTGGCATAAATCAAGTACTTGTGACACATTAATACTTCATATCAAATTTGGTTCAATTTGGCCTCTCGGTGTGGAAAATAGAAATTTTTGGCAGGGCAAAAATGTTTGCCCCTCCTGTAACGACAAATATTGCCCCTCGAATGTCTCTTGAACAAACTTGAGTCTACACCTCAAAAAGGAATCTGTATACCACATATCGAGTCTCTGCTACAGCTGGTTCATGAGAAAAAGATTTTTTAATATTTAGAGGCACTTTCGCGGCCTCACCCCACCCAGGGGGCAGGGCAACTTGATTTGAACAAAATCAAAATGCAATGTCATAACAAACAAGCATCTCAAATTTCACTTAAATCGGTTCAGTGGTTTTGGAGAAGTCACAAATACCATGTGCAGACGGATGACGGACAAAGAGTGATCACTAAAGTTCACACTGACTTTCAATCAGGTGAGCTAAAAACACTGCCAAGATAAATGCATCCTACAAGTTTAGTTCTGAAAGATGAATACACTTGAGGGCAACTTTTTCAAAACAGTATGACAGCGGCTGTATGAGGACTTAAGGCTTAACTCCTTGCATGCTGCTGGTGGATATTTCTGCCCAGGACAGGAAATCTTTTTCCATTTATTTATTTATTGGGGTTTAATGACACTTTTTGACAGCCAGGTTCACCTCGTGTCAGACAGTTTTACGGGCAGAGGAAGCTGGAGTACCTGGAGAGAACCACCAAGCAACTATTGAACTCACCTAACATACTAACTCCACACAAGCAGGGTTAGTATTGGTTGAAGATAAGTGCACCACCGACATGCAGTATGCCTTAGTGCACAATGCCACTGTGCCCCCACATGGGCAATTGGGATTAAGTGTCTTGCCCAAGGATACAATGCAGTTGCCGCATGTGGGATTCAAACCAAGGGCATCTCGGCTTGCAGCCTGCATCTCTGCCTACTGAGCCACCATGCTCCCTCTCTTGCCATTAAAATAAATCATATTTGAGGATATTTAACCAAATTTTCCCCTGTAAACTGTATAGACTTTTTGACCAATAATTTCTCAAGTCAAATGTTCATATGAATTTTTCATTGAATCTAGTTGTGGCTGCTGTGAAGCAGCCATGACTAGATTTGATGAAAAATATTTTAAAATTACTGAGTGGGTTAAAAGTTAAATTCTTAGTTGCATTACATGGGAAAAATTTGCTGCTTAAAATTTTTGTATGTTACAATAAGACTAAAATCCTCGCCCTCTGATAAGATCGCTTGGTTTTTTCAATTTTTTAGGCTCAGTGGCATATGTTAGCATTTGATGTCACCATGCGAAAAATATTTGAAATGAGGTCACCAGTATTGAGATTAATTCATCAACGGAATGACTTCCAAAAGACTTCCTTTTTTCAGATTTTTAAATGTGCAGCAGACAATGTTCCAAATGAAGTGTAATAATTACAAATCAGTTTAAGATTTGAAACAAGATGGAGTGACCTCGACCTTTATCTCTTTTATTGATTATTTGTCCAGTGACAGTACGGTGTACACTGTGGTGTTCATTTACTTAACTTGTTATCGCTAAAGGTTGCCTTGTTCATTTCACTGTGGGTTTAGGGTGATGGGTAATGTCTCATTGGAACGTATACTCTCAAGCCAGAAAATAAGCAGACAGTCATCTGCAAAAAAGAGGTCCCCAGAGGGTGAATTTAGTGATGCTACCCTGCACAGCAGGGTAGCATCACTACATTTACCCTCTGTGAACCTCAATCTGAACCAGGGTCTCAAAACTAAACAGAATGAGGTACTCAGAGGATAAATTGGCCTGCTGTATGGGATAGCATCATCAAATTCACCCTCTGGGGACCTCATTCTGCAAATGTCAGACTGCTTATTTTCAGGCCTGTATACGCTATTGTGATGAATTGACAGTAACATGGTCTGAGAATTGCAGCTCAGACTGTATGTTCAGCCTTGATGCTCCGAGTCTCGGTTGAACATAAACTCCAAGCCGCAAACCTCAGACCATGTAACTATCAGTTCATTACAATAGCTTATAATGCTGACGTAAGTGTGCAGCATTATAAGGCACAAACAGGGATGAAAGTGAAAAACACAAAAAATTCACAATTAGACACATCCTTTCATATTCACTCCCTTCAATATCTTAAGTTTTTTATATTTCTACACGAGGAATTTTTTAATGACTTCTCATTAAGTATACTTTATTTCTTTTTTGTCACAAAATTAACTTTAGACAAGACTTATAAAGTCATGAAATTAATTTTATACACCACAAATAAACACTAAAAATCAAGAGCAAAAGCAAACCTTCTGTGTCTGTAGTCTCTATACGACCTCTATGCTGGTCTGAGGTTGTCCCTGGGCTCAGCAACTGGACAGTAGCTTATGGGTCTTACAGAGACCACTGTGTTTGTAACTTGTACAAACAGAAGTTTACACAACGGAAGAGACCAATATAGATGTAAACTACTAAATAACCCCAGATAGAGTGAAAAAATCACAACTGAAAATGTTAGGTGTCTCACTGTTTGGGCTAGGTAAAAGTTTGGAATGCTGGTAAGTTAGGGTTGTGTTAAAATTTGGAATGCGGGCATATTTTATTTATTGGTGTTCAACTGGTGGAGTGCTGGAAGCCCATATTTGGGCTCTATTCTGAAGTACAGATGCCGCAACTTAATGGCTTCATATTCTGTTTTGTGCTTCATATTATTTTTAAACTGAAATTATTTAGTCTGTAAGGATTTGCCTTGTTATAATTTATGGAAGAGTGCCAGTAGGCACTCTTCCTTAAATTGTAACAAGGCAAAGAGATGTGAACAAATTTGGATGACCAAAAATAATTTAGCACTCTACCATTTAGAATAAGATATTTCTTGACCACAACATGGATATACAGTCAAGTTCAACCAATCATTTATACCCACATTGCCCATTTTAGAGGACGTCCACCCGAGGCATTTGCTACCTATTTTACATTACCAGAAAAACACTGCTTTACTTCCTGGGGGTTCCCATGGAATGCTGGACCAGAATTACAAACCCAAATTGCAGAATTCATTATAGTAACAAATAGCTGACCATCCTTCCTGAATTTGTTTTGAAAGAAGATTGCTGCTTTCATTTTTGAAAAAAATTAAACTAACTTCCCTGTGAAATGGTTCAAACACACTATCTTGAAAAATTATCAAATTTGTTCAAAGCAAAAATGTTCAGTGTGAAATGAAAATTTATCGAATTCTCATATTTAATTCATTTAAACAAAATTGTGCAATTGGTCAGTGGAAAATTTATTTATTTATTGGTGTTTTCAGCCATTTAATGGAACCCTTTAATACCAATATTTACTGGGTCCTATTTTACCAGTAAAATAAAGCTTATTTACAACAGAAAACAAGCACTGCTTCATTTCCTATGGTTCGGGGGGGGGGGGGGGGATTAGACCATTTTTGCAATCATAGAACATTACCTCTGAAGTTGACCAGTGTTGCACTTGGCAACACTCATTGTTTAAGGCTACCACTAGTTCACAAAAAAAACTCTTTTTGTGCTCTCAAGAGGAAAAGTGGGTACAACAAAAGTAAGCAATAAAAAGTTGTAAAATTGATAAATTATATATGCTATATTTTCTGTACAACATATTTACAAATATAAAATTCCTTCAAAAATATAATTAAGATTCATTCAGTCAAATCCAGGCAATATATAGCAAACAAATAATGAAAAGCAATATTATCACAGGAAGCAGGCAAGGCTTTATCAAGACTTCTGATCATTTCCTCCAGTCCAATACTTATATGATTTGCATAAATTTTTACAATACTCTGTGATGAGCAAAACTTGTAGACAAGCAGAGGCTGAGGGTCAAATTTTATCATCCATCTATTTGTATTTATTTATTGGTGTTTAATTTTCAGCTGCTATGACTATATCATGACCACTCACGTAAGTATAAAGCCAAGTTAAGCTAATCGTTTAACCCCAGCAGTATATTCCATGTCGTTTCAATGACAGCAGTAGGAAGAGTTCATATTCATTATTTGGGGGTAGAAAAATTAATATTTTCAACATGCAGCCTTAGGGCTCCACACTGAAAATACTGATTGTCTACCCAACACATTCACTTAGTAGTCATCCTACTTAACCCTTTACCTAACATAACGGCCAAAAGCGGCCAGCGCTATTCTCAAAAATCGCCAATTAATTTTAATTAATTTTTTCATTTTTTGTCTCAAAAACATAGGTTATGACCCCTCGTTGGAACGAGCTCATTGCAACGAGGGGTCATAACCTATGTTTTTGAGACAAAAAATGAAAAAAAATAGTTATTCAAGAATTATTTTGGCAAGTGTCGTCTGCTTTTCAGGTTAGGTAAAGGGTTAATGAAATAAAAATATATCATGATCCTGGGGCTTGAAAAATGGCCTCTCGGGTTCAAAGTGTTATACCTATATTGCCCACTTCAGAGGACTTCTACCCCAGGCATTGGTTATCAGGTCTTAATTTACATGTAAAGAAGAACTTGTTTAACACAGTAAACAAGCACTGCACCACATTCCTGGAAATGCAATGCCAAGGGAGTTATAAAATAAGTTTCAACTAAAGCAGGTGAAACCTGGTCAGGCCTTTAAATTCCACCGAACTCACAATGGTAACCAGTGTCTCCAAATTAAAAGGAATATTCCCAAATTTAGGGCATAAGACGAAGGATGGTTTGTTTTTTATGCTTTCATTTTCATTTTTGTTGAAATGATTTAACCTGGAAAGACCTGGAGATTTGTATACATTTTTGCTACTCAATGGCAGTCTACATTCTGTGGCTTTGCAGCTGTTTCTAGACAAGTCTTGGCTATCTATATACTTTTGGAACTTAAGATGCTGCTAACCAAGAAATTTTTTTGACCAGGCCTGATTTGAAGAGTAAACAGGGTTCCTGCACCAAATTGAGAAGTGAATTCCAGGAGTTTCCAGGAGGTTCAGATAAATTTTTCAAGGAGTTTCCAGGAGTCAGCTGGGTGAAATTCAAGGGTTTTCAAGGAGTATAAAGCGACCATGTGTTGGGAAGAAGGAAAAATGTTAGGAGTTGAATTAATCCAGTGAGCAACTGACTCGATTTTTCCAAAATTCCAGGAGTTTCCAGGAGGTGCTTCAAAATTCAAGGAGTTTCCAGGTCCTTGGGAGGGTTTTTTGAAATTCAAGGACTTTCAAGGAATTCAAGGAGGCGCAGGAACCCTGGTAAAAGAGGACTGTTTACAACAGTACTATTTTGGTGGGGAGGGGTGGGGTGGGGGGGGGGGGGAGTGGAAGTTAAGTAATTACTCTGACAATCTCTTAACATTAGCTTTATGCTCATAACTAAACAATTCTGGTTCCTAATCATGGACTGCTCACTTGCCATGAGTAGACAATACAGTGGAGCCCACTTAATTGGAGATCTTTTAACTGAATAACCCTGTTAACTGAATATAATTTCCCAACACAAAACCATTTACTATACCTCCAGTACAAATTTTACCTGTTAATTGAATATAGGTTATTGAGTAAACTCCTGTTATTGAATAAAAAATCTTGTAACCTGTCGAGAAATTACACTGACTCTGCCCAGTTTTCCTTTGTTTATAGACCTATTTGGCCTCAGTACATCCAATACAGGCATTTAATCTATTATACCTTGTTTGACAGAACTCACTGAGCTCTGTCAAACAAGATATAATAGAATAAATACCAAGTTTACCTCTAGAATACAGGAAAGTGACACAATCCCTGTTAACTGAATACTCTTCTTAACTGAATAATTTTCCTTGGCAAAGTGGCTATTCAATTAACAGGGTTCCACTGTATTTCCATGGAGGTAATAATATTAGATTCCAAACACTAATTACAGGAATAATCATCAAAAAATTAATTAATGAAGCACCGACCTGGTGCTTCATTAACTAAAATTTTGCTGCTGATGATTTTTATTACCTGGTAAATGCATGCATGGACATCATTGCCCACGCGTTGATTACCATTCCACAGTGACTGTACTGTACCTCACTTTCCATAACTTCTTCACAAATTTAACAAAAATTCACCTTCAAATTTCTTTTTTCAATTTTTGCCACTAAAAGCATAGCTTATGGCACTTCACGGGAATGAATTTGTACTAAAAAGGGTCACAATCTACGTTTTTGAGGAAAATGGAAAGTGTCAATGACACTGTAGCTCAACTTTGAATATGACAGGAATTAGTATTTGCTGTGACCAGGTCAACAATAATGAATATGACAGGAATCAGTATTTGTTGTGACCATGTCAACAATAATGAATAAGAGAAAAAGGAGTTTTGTTGTGACCACGTCAACCATAGTAAATCAATTACAAGGTGACTGCAATGGTCCAAAGAATAGGACATAAGTATTATATGTGATGCATCCCATGTTAGTAAACATTCACACACAAAATTTATTCAGATCAGAGCTTTCATATAGAAGTTCTGATCAAAAAACTGATTGCACAAAATTTTGTACAAAATGGCTGCTGGTGGCCATCTTGAATTTCGGACCGGACCCCAAAACACTCGTTCTCATCCCACGGTGATAACAAAGATATCCAAGAAGTTTCGTAAAGATCGGTTCATAAATACGGCCTCTAGCTCGAGCCGTATTGGCATTTGCAGTTACAGTGCTGAAAGTAACACTAAATAGATCAAAGTTAGTCTAATTGGCATAATTTATACACAAGAAAAAAACCTGTATTATATGTGATGTATCCCATGGTACTAAACATTCACACACAAAATTATTCAAATCAGCGCTTTCATATAGAAGTTCTGCGCAAAAAACTGATTGCACAAAATTTTGTACAAAATGGCTGCTGGTGGCCATCTTGAATTTCAGACCGGACCCAAAACACTCGTTCTCGTCCCACGGTGATAACAAAGGTACCCAAGAAGTTTCGTAAAGATCGATTCATAAATACGGCCTCTAGCCCGAGCCAAAGTTGAGCTAAAAATGAAGATTTTTGGTTATTCAAGAAAATATTTTTCATTTGTCATCTATTGTTTGTATAAGACAAAGAGTAAATAAAGGTTATGATCCTCCTCTACTCATAGAATTTTTGCAAATTTGTGGTAATGCCAATGTATAAACAGTGGAATCCTGTGAATTGGAAAGCTAAATGGCCAGTAAGAAATATACAGTTAACAGAAACATTCAGTTAACCAGCATCTGATTGTCTTTCCTCCATTGTGGTGATAAATAATTGTGTACTTATTCCATTATATCTTGATCTCCGTACCCTCAGTGGAGCCCAGGCAGGATACAATAAAATAAAAAAATATTTTGGAAGATTTAACGTCAAAAAGGTCTGTAAAGTTGGAGAATTTGGGGGGATTGTCAGATTAATTCCTCGATAGCTAACATATGTTAATACTGTAGGTTCCTTTTAGCAGGTATGGCTATACAGTGGAACCCTGTTAATTGATTAGCTACTTTGTCAATGGAAATTATTCAATTTACAGGGGTATTCAATTAGAAGGGATTTAGTTTCCTTACTGTATTCTAGAGAAAAACTGAGCACTTTTTCTATTATATCTTATTCTATTATATCCTATTTAATGATTATCCGTAAAATTATTGTTTGGAATCTAATATTAATGTGTCCATGGAAATATTGCCCATGCCTGGAATGTGACCAGCTCATGACAGCCATACTGTAGATTAAATGTCTTTAATGGATGTACTCAGGCGAAATAGGTCTATAAAAGGCCCCACAAAGTAGATCTTCTGTTTCACAGGCCATTTTTTGTAAAATTGCATGCAGTCAAGCAGTTTCTTATTTTATTTTTTATTTTTGTAATTTTGTAAAATATCAAAAACAATTTAATTTTTATTTTTTGAAGTTTGCATTGGTTATAAAAAAAGAGCATGTGGAAGCCAAAAGGACAATGCTGTATGGCCTGTGAAAATGATTTTTTTTAACTTTTTAGGCCAAAAAGCCTTAGATTAATTTCTTTGATAATAACAGCCATATATGCATGCACACATCTGCAGACAATTAATGTTTCTATATCATTGTTGACTGCCTATAAAATGTAAAAACATTGCCAAGATAAATGAGCCTATGGGTTGAGAAGAGGCTTTGAGGCAACTTTTTCGAAATAATATGAAATCGATGGTTTGTGGCTGTGTGGGTTTAGGGTTAACAAGAGTTTGCTCTATAACTTTTATGCAATTTTCAGGTCAAATTTGTTCTGAAGGTGTGGTGTGGTTTGAAAATTACATTCAATTCATTAACAAGTTATTCAATTCAGAGATATCCAATTAAGTGGGATACACTGTATTTTCATTTATAACAGCAACAGAAGTATAGCGTCAAATTATTCCAATTGTTTATGTCAATGCTACCACCTACTTTAAATGATTGACAGCTCAGCATTGGTTATTACAAGCTGTGTCTATTCATAAAGTAAAACAACTTGTTCACCACAGTACTCAGGTACCAGTTCACTTATCAGGATTCCCAAAGGGAGACAAGCATGAGTTCACTTCCCAGGAATCCCACAGGGAGACAGATCAAAATAGTTTTTTTACTCAAGTAACAGCGATTTATTCTATAAACATTTTTCAATTCAAGGACTTTCATTGTTTCTAAGGACTTCAATGAACACTGTTTAGAAAACACAATGGCATTTGTCTATTTAGAGTTTGAATTCTAAACCCTCAGCCCAATGCTCAGGATGTCAAATGTATTATTTTAACCCTTAAAAGGCCTGGAGATTTGTATACTTTTGGTTAACTTTAACATTCTATATCTGTGTCAATGCAGTTTTTCTTGCAAAGTGTTGACTGCCTGTATAGGCAGCCAAACCTTGCATGAAAATAAATGCTAAGGCACTTAAAATACAACTTGCAAATATACCAGACACTGCATGTTGGGGAACCTGTTCTTCTGTATTACCAAGTGAGCAAAATCGGATATAGGACTTTAACCCTTTATCGAACGTAATGGCCAAAACCGGCCAACGTTATTCACAAAAATCGCCATTTAATTTTCATTATTTTTTCATTTTTTGTCTCAACAACAAAGCTTATATGACCCCTCTTTGGAATGAGCTCATTGAGCTCATTCCAATGAGGAGTCATAACCTATATTTTTGAGACAAAAAATGAAAAAAATTAGTTATTCAAGAATTTTGTTTGCAAGTGTTGTCTGCTTTTCGTGTTAGGTAAAGGGTTAAATTAAAGGTTAAATATTATTTCTTCACATTTTTTAATTCAATTCAACAAAACCATACCATGTGACCCCTCATTAGAACAAACTCAATGAGCTCATTCCAATGAGGAGTAACATGATATGGCTTTATTGAAAAATATTCTCTTTACGGCTCAGTTTGTAAATTATGCGATCAAATGCAGTCGATTTGTTAGGTAAGAGTTAACCAATATCAAAACCTGAGTGTTAACGCAACTTACACACTCATTTACCTTCAAAATGTCTGTATCAATACGGTTACTTCAGAAAATCAAGACATGGAAAAAAATGGAAGAGCAAAAAATTCTGAAAGGCAACGCAATGGAAAAGTGTTCTTAAACAAATGCTTATTAATAGCAAGTGTAGCACAAAATAAATGTACAATCATGAAAAAACACAGCTTTCTATTCACAGCCTTCATTATCATCTCATTCAATACATTTTGTAATACAGCCAGATGGACATATATGGAAATAAGGAATCACATTTACATCACCATCACCAAATCTTTAAAAATTAACTGTTAGAGTGTGGGAAGATCATACATATATGGGCTTTACTGAGAAGTACAAGTACAGTACGGTCACCATGAACTGGTCACTTTCCATGGGTGGGCAATATTTCTCCGGATGCAATTATATTAGATTCCAAATACCAATCATAGGAATATTCATCAAAAATTTTATTAATGAAGTGCCGGGTACAACCCGGTGCTTCATTAATTAGAATTTTCCTGATTATGATTTTTATTACCTGGTCAACGCACCCATGCATGGATTACGACCAGTCCTCTGCAACTATACTGTACTGCAGCGTAAAGGCTTCATATTCTTTGGATGTTTTTCATATTATCTTTGAACTGGAATTATTTAGTCTCTTAGGATTTGCCTTGTTACAATTTAGGCACTCTCCCATAAACTGTAACAAAGCAAATATTTGAGAACACATTTTGACGACCACAAATAATTTAGCACTCTTACCAGTTAAGTCTCTCTTAATTAATCAGAAAACTTCACCTCTTTTAACTCTTTACCCAACAAATCGCTGCATCTGCATGCGTAATATGCAAATTCAGCAATTGAAAATAATTTTTTTTCAAAACATTTCAACAGAACAATATCATGTGACCTCCGCATTCCAATGAGGGGGTCACATATGGTTTTGTTGAATTTTTTTGAAAAATTTGAAAAAATAATATTTATTTTGATATCATCTGCATTGGGTAAAGGATTAAATGAATCAGTGCTAAATGCATTTACATAGATCTATGCCAGTCAGTTTGAGACAAGCAAACACCCTTGCTCTCTATACTCTGATCTAAGTATTCTTTAATTATTTATTGGTGTTTGTGGTCACTTTAAGCATCTATCACTGTATTATGATCACAATATACAGTTAAAACTAGAAGTCTGTCATGAAATGAGCACAAATAGCACGTCGACCTGTGCGTTAATCTACGCGTTATGACCATAGTAAGGCTATCAAATTTTGTACATATAGCCTGTGCACAAGCAATGTTTCAGCCAATGGACCTCCGGGTAACCCGGAGGTCCATTGGCAGAAACATTGCCCATGTTTGCTATGAGTAACCAGGAGAACCTGCCATACTTTGGATGCCATTCGATATGGCAATTGCACGCAATTCCTACGCGCAATTAAGCCTAGATAAGCGCACAGTTCGTGTCAGGACTTCTAGTTTTAACTGTAGGTATGACGTCAACTTTAGACTATTAAAAAAAATTCTTGTTTCTCAGGCACCTCCATTGTCATAGAAAATCAGCCTCATCACCATTTTTTAATCTGGAAATCTCTTCTATGACACTATTTTTTTATGTATGCATGAAGATATAAAGTCTTGGAATATAAATTCTCCACTTTTTTTTACCAAGTCTAGACTTTATGCTTCCAGCACTGATTCAGTTATAGAAGCTCACAGAGCTCAGTTGTGAAAAATACTAATATAGTTGAATTCCTAATACTGCTTTGACAAAATGGTGTGTTGAATGCAATAATATTTGAAACAGATAGCCAAAAGAAACACTCTCTCTTATTTTTTCTCTCTGATAAAACCAATCAACAGTAAATGATTTGATAAAAGCTCCAGAAGAGTTTTTTTTTTTTTATAAAAAATGAATGTCTGGGCTGGTGTTATCGGTACAGTAGAATGCCCTTAACTGGATATTTTCACATTCAAAAACATTGTTAACTGGAAATAATTTCCAAAACACCAAACCATTTACCATGCCTTCAACACAAAATATGACCTCTTATTTGCAAACAGCTTATAGATTAACTCTTTACCCATCGAATTGGTAGCATCCACTGACATAATTTACAAATTAAACAGTTGAAAAAAAAATTGTTTTAACAAAATTTCAACAAAACCATATCAATGAGGGGTGACATGATACGGTTTTCTTGAAATTTTTCAAAAAATTTGAAAAAACAATAATCAAAATAAAAAATTTTGATATAGTGTATGTTGGGTAAAGGATTAAACTCCTGATACAGCAGAATCCTTTTAAATGAATTGCCACACTGTCAGTGACAACAACAGCTACTGCTGAAGGCAATTAATTATATCCCAACTGCAGTGATGGAATGATGAAGTATAAATGAATTAAAACAAAGCTAAGGACTGTAACTTCGTTGAAAAAATGCAGGCAACTTTTTTATACCATGTGCAGGAGCAGCTTGTCCTAAGGATCCCTTGTATCAAATTTCATTGAAATCCATCAACTCACTGGTAAGATATCACTGCGGATGGATGCACATAGAGACAGATGGCTGCACAGATGGATACATGCATGCATCGACACATGCACAGACAGATGGATGGACACATGTCATGTAATCCAGTTTAACCAACCCCACCCCCCTCCCCCCCACCTGAGCATCCTCTTAATTCTTGTGCAACCATAGAAACCATCTCCCTCACCCACTTTTATTCATGTTTTCATCAAATTTTCAGTCAGTTTGACACTAAATCTTACTCTTTCAAGATGATATTTTAGACATTTTGAAAAATATACTGAGCTTTTGCTACCCCCAAGTGACTAATCGGACACTATATTTAATTCTTCTTTTCTCAACCTTGCCCCAATAATCAATGATCTCAATTTAAACATCAGTGATCTGCAAAGTACAATCTAGGTCTTCCTCTTATTTCATTTTACTTTGTTACTTAACCTACTATGTACTGATGTTGCAATATCAATATCTGAAGCTGCAAATCTTTCCAACAAAGCAACCAGGAATTCAAATAATATAGTTTTGTTTGACAGCACTCAATGAGCTCTGTCAAAGAAGAATAAATTGGTTAAATTCCTTTTATCACACACCTATTAATGTAAAACACGCGATTTCCACTGTTCTGCCTGTACAGTAAAAATAAAATTGTATCGCACATGTGATGATACAAAAACACGATTTTGTTTCCAACGAAAGCAGAGAAGGAACCCGTCAAATAAATCACATCAATCATTGGTCGAATGCACAAGAGTCAAGATCGCTTGGAAATTCCAAGTTCCTCATTTAGATTTGTTTACTGGGATATTTAAACAATCAGATTCGGGTCAAAAATTTACAAAAACATTCTAACTGCTTGTTCCTTGACAAATACATTCCACAACTGCAGTGTGCTAAACTTATTTGCTATTTAAAAACTTTTGTTGTGTTATTCCCTGCAGTTCAGTCAATATTTGAAGTTAGATCATCTGATAGGTGTCAATTGGTTTTGACAAACTGAATGATGTAAAAATTAAAAAGCAAATTAGAGTTGGTACCCTGCCAACTAACAGTGATGTCTTGTTGTCAACAAAGGAAACTCGGCAATTATCCAATTAAAAAAAGTGCTTTTAGTTCAATTTTTGTGTAGACTGGTTGTTACATGGAAGGTGTGTGTTAAATACAGAACTGCACATACGTTTGAATGGGTTAAAAATTATCGCACACGACTGCTTTAGGCCCAGAATATCACTCGAGCCTTCTGCTCTCATGATATCCTGACTGAAATTTCATCATTTTGATATTGTGTGCAGAGGGTTAACCCATAAGGGCCTAATTCTGACTGTTCTAAGTTTTTCCTGTAACAGAAAAGGTGCCCCAACATGATGTCTCTAGGGAAACTAGCAAGCAGTGAGCAAAATTTGACGAGAATGCTTGTTTCACATGGTGGTCACGCAAATTTAAATCTAAGTGAACGGATGATCAGTTAGCATCTTGAATGGTAAATAAAGTCTGAGTAACTTAACCAGACTTTCTTGTGCCTTGACAGATTTGTAGACTTTTGCCTTGAGAGGGTATATATATTTCAATTCCACTCAATATATGAATACAGTTTCCCAAGAATTTTAGCCGAACGTTTGGTTAGCCATCCCCAAACCACTTGAACGGTCAGTAGGTTAGAGTCATTTCTGAAATTTTGCACACTGAGCAAGTTACATTCTAAGTACTTTGGCAGTTGTTTTTAGGCAAGTCTTGGCTGCCTAAAACAACTGCAATGCTACCTGTAGTGTCAAAGTGTGGCAAACATTTATAAAACTCTCCAGACCCACTATTCAGAGCTTTTTGCCCAAATCCAGCAATCTTTTATTTCTATACACCATATTTCCTTCATATGAATCATTCTACACCTATAACTTCTGGAAAAACTCATGAAATGGTAAGAGAATGTTTCTTGTGGTTGCACAACATTTTTTATTTAACTGGCACTGAATATATTGAGCAAAAATAAATTGATAATGAAGATTTTCAACTGATTTACCATTTTGCATGATATGATGTATCCAAACATTTTCACATGTAGGCCTAAAAAAGTAAAAAATCTGTTTCTCAGGCCCTCCTGCATGGTCCTTTTGGTGGACGCATGATCTCTTTTGATTACCAATGCAAACTTAAAAAAATAAAAATTAAATGCTTTATGTCTGATATTTTACCCAAGTTAATAAAATTGATAAATTTGTCCCTTGAGAGCAACAATTGCATTCAAGGGACAAAATACACCACCACCCATGCTATTCAGTAGATTATGAGGCCTAAAACAAAAACCAAGAACATGAACTTTGATGGTGAAGAAATAATTACAAAAATAAAAAAATAAAAAAATGCTCACCCACAAAAAAAATGGCATGAGAAACAGATTGACTTTGTGGGGCCTAACAGAGAATGTTTCTTACAGTTGCACAACATTTTTTATTTTACTGAAACTAAGTACATTGAGTACAAAAAAAAATTGAAAATGAAGATTTTCAACTGATTTCCCCATTTTGCATGATATGATGTATCCAAGCATTTTCACATTTAACATAACACTCTGTTAAGTATTATATTTCAGCTGCATTTAAAAATGTAACAACACTGGTCTCTTAGTATATGTGAGCTAAACAAACTTCATGAAGAAATGAATTTTTTGATATGAACATAACCAGTCACTTGATTAAGTGGGAAGATAAGGAGATCAACCGAGAATAAGGTCATCACAGATAAATACATGTTATCCATGGAAGATTCATTAGGCAAGTCTAATCCAATTCCGAGTCATCATCTTCTAGAACTGACTCCTAGAAATAAACAAAACAAGAAATATATTAAACCTATTAACAAAATGAGTCACACACAAGACTTTTAACTGCTTCAATTCCAAAATACTTGGGGAAATAGTAAAAGATTCCCTTTTTTTTGCAGGAGTAGGTGGGCTAACTGGCATCTGGCTAAAGTACATGCTTAGTTCATAAACTTGCTTTAATAACATTTGAACTCCATATGAAAACTCAATGGATATTACACTGTACCAAACAAAAACCTGTTAGGTGGACTTACTACAGACAATATTTCAGGATTGTGAGAACAATTTCATCCATGCTTACCAATTTCAAGATTATTCATTTATTTATTTATTGGTGTTTAAGGTCACATATTTTTGCACAATGGCTAATCATGACCACAACATGAGTATTAACTCAAGACCAGGGGTGAGCGTTAATAAGCCATGTTGCCCATTTTAGAGAGGGTTTGCACCTCCCAAGCATGGGTGACTGGGTCCTATTTTACCAGTAAAACAGAGCCTGTTTACCAATTTCAAGACTTATAAGCATTAGCTATTAACAGGAAAATTTGGGGGGGGGGGGTGGCTAAAATTTCCACTGTGAGAAGAACTTCCACCATACTTTCCACTTTCAATGTTCAATTGCATAAGGTAGGGAGAAGAGGAAGATTTGAAGTCACAAAATTTGTTTTTGCTCAAATAATTGTTTGGAAAAGAATTTCATCTAAATTTTCCACTTACAAGACTTGCACAAGTTGTAAAAACAAATAAAATTTCAGGTGGGGTAAGATACTGTGACCATGCAGGATAACTTACCCACATGACTCTTCAAGTCCTGAAATTTTCTGTTTGCTCAAATCATTATTTTGAAGAATATGTCTACACTCTACTTCAAAATAGCATAACACTTAGATAGCAAAAAAGCCTGTCATACTGTATAAACAACTGATCATTATGCTTTTATTAATCTCTATTCATCATATAAACAGCTTCACAAGAGTTAAAATTTTACACCACTCAGTGTTTAAATGTTGCCTTCAAAAGCAAAGTTTTGTATCTGTTACCGCACTAAAACCAGAGATAACTAGAGATGGTCTGTCGTCTGCTATACCCCCACCATGGCATACTGCCTAGTGTGGGTGACTGAAAAGGGGCATTCAATTTTTCTAAGTAAAAAAAAATCCAATATGGCCACCAGTCAGCTATCTTGAAATCGAGCGGGAAAAAAATTATGTCACGCACTTCCCCTCATCATGTTGATCATTTTTGTGAAGTTTCATGAAAGTGTGGCTAAGACTGTGGAAGTAGTTCGCTCCACAAGTTTACATAAAAGGAAATCCAATATGGCCACCAGTCGGCCATCTTGAAACCGAGAGGGAAAAAAATTATGTCACGCAATTCCCCTCATCATGTTGATCATTTTTGTGAAGTTTCATAAAAATGCAGCTAAAACTGTGGAAGTAGTTCGCTCCACAAGTTTACATAAACCAAAAAATGCAATATGGCCACCAGTCGGCCATCCTGAATCCGATTGGGAAAAAAATTATGTCACGCACTGCTCCTCATCATGTTGATCATTTTTGTGAAGTTTCATCAAAATGCGGCTAAAACTGTGGAATTAGTTCACTCCACAACTTTGCATGTGCAAAAGACCAATGACAACGGCAGACCGACCGACAAGTTGTAAAAACTTTTTATTCAGAAAGAAAAACTCAGGAAAGCATAGAAAATCTGTTTTTCTCACTAATGAAACTCCCCTTTTTCTTCTAAATATTCCAGATAAACACATCTTTACCTCAGATAATACATGTTACATGTCTTGCATTCCCTTTATTATGAGTGATACAATAAAATGACTGGATGCATGAAAAGATGAAACCAAAAGTAATTTTTTGTTGTTGATGTTTTCAAGTAGACGATGAGAACCAGTATGAGTATATTTCCTTAACCCTTATCATAACACGCAAAGCAGATGACACTTGCGAACAAAATTCTTGTTCCATTGAGGGGTCATAAGCTATGTTTTTGATGTAAAAAAATGAAAAAGTTAAAAAATTTATAGTAATTTATATATTTTTTATACTTACCAATGACCCAGACTTAGCTGGTGCTAACTCTAAAAAATCCAGGGCCAAACACAAATTTTGCCCCCCAATCCCCAAAATTTGCATCCAAAACCAAAAGAAATCATGTCCTATAGGACCTCCATACTTCGCCCCTACTGCGCATGCGCAGTGTCAAGGACGTTCCGAAATTGGCGCCAATTATCATTCTTACTGGCAGTGCCTGGTCAGCGCTATGTACTCAGCGGGGAGGTAAGAGTTCCCAACTCCTGGGAGGGCCATCCCCGTCTGGGTCATTGGTAAGTATAAAAAATATATAAATTATTATAAATTTTTTAACATTTTTATACTGTACCAATGACCCAGACTTAGCTGAATAGTAAACAGGCTGGAGGGCCTAGGACATAGAGGAAAATCCAATAAGCTCAACTATATAATATAGAGGCAACCCCACAAGGAGAAAAGGAGTATTATGCTTTACATGTATCTTTCTTATTTTATGTTAAATTAGAAAGATACAATACCCTTCATAATTGAGCACAATAACATTAATGTTCTCTATTAACATCCAGTATAACCCTTATACTAATTATTTTTAAAGTAAGCCAATAAATAAAGTTAGTCCAGAGAATTGAGACTCTTTATATTCTTTAAAAGTGTCCGAGGATTGTATATTAACGCCCGTTTGACACTTGACATATACAAATGCTTCACACCGAGCTACACTTTAAAAATATGACATGAATGAATTTTTAACATTAATATTACACTTTAAAACCATCCCGGAAACGACTCAGAAATACTGACTTCAGAGGAGGCATTCCCTTGCTTTTCACTATAAAGCAGGTGACCTAAGGGAACACCCTCCCACCCCCACCCCCCCCCCCCCCCCCCCCTTCCCCTTGCCCTGGGTCAAATAGCCCAGAGCGAAGAGGGCAGCCGGACGGAGTCACTGCCGGAACAGAAAGCCTGCATAACTATAGTTGCAACTGT
This sequence comes from Pictodentalium vernedei, assembly GCA_031216915.1. Taxonomy (NCBI): domain Eukaryota; kingdom Metazoa; phylum Mollusca; class Scaphopoda; order Dentaliida; family Dentaliidae; genus Pictodentalium; species Pictodentalium vernedei. The sequence goes on along the minus strand of CM062296.1, from coordinate 199,154,264 downwards.
TTGGTGGACGACATTCTGAGCAACAGATAACGGACCTAAACAATGCAGGTCTCCAGAAATGGACTCAATATTTCTGAGATAAAAATTCGTGAATGTGGATGGCTGAGACCAATAAGCAGCCTTCATTAAATCTGTAATAGCAATACTATTAGCGTAAGCCCAAGAAGTAGCAAGAGCTCTTACTTCATGAGCCGAAATCTTAAGCACAGACTGCTGAGAAGAAGATAAACTCTCATAAGCAGTACGGATAGTTAATTGAATCCATCTAGCAATAGAATGGACCAAAATGTCCCTTCTATTAGGCATCAAAGACAGAAAGAAACGTTTTCGTCCCTTTCTGATAAACTGAGATCTCTGTTTATAGATACGTAATGCTCTAACAGGACAGAGTAAAGGCCTACGCCCGTCTGAAGACGGAAGAGCCTTAATAACAATAGGTTCCAGATATTTATTAGGAGCCTGATTCTTAGCTAAAAAACCCACATTAGTAGTGAAGGTGATAGTGTTCCCGACACTACGATAGTGAGAATCATCCACCGACAGTGCATGAAGCTCACTGACTCTTCTAGCAGAAGAAAAAGCTAAGAGAAAAGCTGTCTTATAAGATAAGAATTTGAAATCTACTGTCCCAAGAGGTTCAAATGGCTTTTCCTTCAGTTTAAGAAGAACCCAAGCTAAATTCCATTTAGGAATTAACCTAAGAGTTCTGGGTCTATTTATCGAGAAGTTTCTAACCAACTTAGATAAAGAGACATTAGATCCAATTTGTAAACTATCATGATCTGCATAGGTATCAGATAACATAGACCTATAACCCTTAATAGTAACAGGCTGCAGTTTGATTTCGTCAAACAAGTATACTAGAAAGTTTGCAATGTCTGGTATAGAGGGATCAAAAATATCCACAGAATGATCCCTACACCAACGACGAAAAACCTTCCACTTAGCCGCATAGTTTAGCGAAGAGGAGGTCCTCCTACAGTTAGAAATCGCGTCCACTGCTCGTCCTGTAAAGTGCTTGCCATGCAAGAAGGACCGCACAACGGAAAAACATGAAGGTTGAGACCTTGCGGGTTGTGATGGAGTTGACGCGATTTCCCCTGCGAAAGAAGATCCTCCCGTGGAGGAAGCTTTCGCGGTAGGTCCCACAACAGACACCTGAGTAGATTTATCCACGGTCTCTGTGGAGACAGAGATGTTACCAACAGAATCTTGCACTGAGATTGTTTTATCTTTAGCAATACTTGCTGAATTAACGGCGCTGGAGGATACGCATATCCTATCATTCCGTCCCAAGGGATCGACAGAGCGTCTACTGCAAATGCTCTTGGATCCGGACACGGAGACACATAAGTCTGCAACTGATTGTTGAGATGTGTCGCAAATAAATCTATCATTGGCCGTTCTCATTGGTAGCAAATCTGATTGAATACTTGTTTGTTGAGAGTCCACTCCGACGGCAACAAGCGACCCTTTCAGGAAAGGGAGTCTGCTAGTACATTCAGACGACCCGGTATGTGACGGACCGAAAGAAGAACCTGATGTTCTAGCGCAAACAGAAGGATTCTTTCCGTTAGATTGAACAACGGAACTGAATGAGTGCCTCCCTGATTCCGTATATACGCCACTACTGTCGTATTGTCGGATAGGATTTGGACATGAGCATTGTGAATAATGTCCATCCAATGACGTAACGCAAGCCAAATTAACATCATTTCCTTGATGTTTATGTGCTTGCCCAGGAATTGCGGATCCCAAAGACCCTGGCATCTCGAATCCGTTGGGATCAATGATGCACCCCAACCTGTTTGACTGGCATCCGTCATAATGGTAAAACTCGGATCCAGCAACTGCAGCGGAACTCCCTGAGTTAACCACTGAATGTTTGCCCAAGTCTGAATCTCTTGTTTCACTTGATCTGACAAGAGAACGTCTATGTCGAGCGAATGAACTTTCACACTCTAATTCTGAGTCAAGAAAATTTGGAGAGGACGCGTGCGTAACCGCCCCATCGGAATGATATCCGCAGCGGCTCCGCACAGACCTATCAGTCTCATAAATTCTCTCGCCATGACTTTGTCTGCGTGCAGACAATAGCGAGCGTAACAACTGACTAATTTTGCTCTGGTTAACGTCAGACGAACGAGATTGTTGTGCGTCTCGAAGCTCATTCCCAGATGTGTGAATGACTTGGACGGCACCAGATCCGACTTCTCCTCGTTTACTATAAAACCGAGATGTCGGAGCAATAAAAGTAGATTCTGAACATCGTTCTGAAGCGTTAACTCGTTGCCGTACCTCTGAAGAATGTCGTCCAGGTAGGCCGACGTTACCGCAGACGAATGAGCTCGGAAATAGATCATTACCGAGTTCATTACCCGAGTGAAAGCCCAGGGTGCTAGATTCAATCCGAAGCACATCGCCCGGAATTGATACACCACTCCTAGGACTGCGAAGCGTAGATACTTTCTGAATGTCGGATGTACCATGACGTGAAAGTACGCATCTTTGAGATCTATGCTCGTTGCATAATCGTTCACCCGAATACTCGCTCTGACCGATCGAATCGTCTCCATATAAAACTTCGGAGCGACGATCAGCTTGTTTATCCAGCTCAAATCTATGACTGGACGGAACGAGCCGTCTGGTTTCGGAACCAGAAACAGATGGCTGTAGAATCCCGGAGTCTCCTGGTTTTCTACAACCTCTACCGTGTTCTTCATTAAAAGAGACTGCACCTCTGATAATAGAGCGTCTCTTTTCTGCGGATTTGACGGAAGTTGAGTCCATTTTGGACTTCGAGTTAATGGAGGCTTTCGTTTGAAGGATATCTTTAGACCTTCCGAAGTCACTCCTCTCACCCAAAGGTCGTCCGTAATCGACGCCCACTCTTGTGAAAAGCTCGACAACCTTCCGCCAACCGGTACGCGATAGAGGTTTAAGCCATCACCTCCTGGACCTGCGAGGCCTGCGGTAGGAGAAACCACGTCCTCCACGACCCGCACCTCGTCCCGTCGACCTCGGGGCATCCGACCGGTTGTCCCGGCCCAAAGGACATCCCGAACGTGAGTCGCTACCTTGACGTTCTCTTGAATAAGACCAAGAGGACGCACCGGAACCTCTATAGGAACCTCTCTTGGGCGCATTAGACCCAGAAGTGCCTGTCTTACTCTTGTCTGCCGTGTCCGACTTCTTAGAAGCAGATTTGAACAGCAGAGAATCCGAAGCTTTCTTTGTAATTTTATCATAAATTGCAGAAAGCTTGCCGTCAAAGAGAAGTTCTCCGGAGACCGAAGCGACTCTGAGAGAGTTCTTCACCTTAGTATCCACGAGTGTGGATGTAGCTAGGGCTGCGTCACGTCTAACCAACTCCAGGTTTGCCACTGAAGGGGCGGAGTTACACGTGGAATAAGCTACTGCCCTTGAAAGAAGTCTTAAAGAGGATTGAATATCCTGAAATTCTTTCCCTTGAAGGCGCAGTGATAACGCCTTAGTAAGGTGATCTGCGTAAGATAAGGCATCTAAACTGGCTCTGTTAGACGAAATAGTTGTTTCCAACACCGCTGTTGGAATAGACGCCGACGACGGTAATGATAACTCTAAGTCTTCCGCCTCGTCGTCCATACGCAGAGGAACTCTCGGAATACCCTGTCCTGCCGTGTCGAATTTATTCCTTGCATTAATGAAAGGCAGGTTGAGAGTATTGGTGGACAAGAAACCTGCTTTCCCTGTTTTGGAAGCAAGTTTGAATATAGCGTCGTTCAATAATTCAAATGTTCTTGCAACATTATTGGACTGAGACGGAAACTCGGGAGCGATGTCCCTGAACCGCTCAAAGAAATCAGAGTCCAATGACGCTATAATTCTCTTGTCCAGAACCGCAGCAGTCTGGCCCGACGGAACAACTTGAGGGAGAAAGTGCCGGATGAAGTCCACGGCAGCTTTATGTTGTTCCGAAAGGGATAGCTCCAAGTCATCCGTATCCCTTTCACCATCCGGTCGGACCTCATGATGCTCCCGGTCGTCCGCCCCCGATGCTTCGGCGGAGCGTACCGACCCAGCGCCGTCGGATAATTCCCGATCCGACACCGTTTCTGTCGGCTGCTGGGATGCTGCGATAAGTTGTGCTATATGCACAAGTACGTCCGACACCGAGGTCTGCGGAGGTGCAGTCTTTCGCTGCTTCGCCGAGGGCAGCTCCGCATCTGATGACTCCCGCATACTTTTCCTCTGCGAACGTCCATAGTCCATCGGCCTCGTGTCCCTGGCTACCGGATGGTGTGACCTGGTCGCCGAAGAATCCCTGATCAACGAAGCTGGTAAAATATCGGCGGTCACATAGCCAAGGTGCGGTCGTGTGCACTGACGAGAGGAAGAAGCCTGAGCAGTCTCCGCGGACTGCCTATACAACGGAGCGTCCCGAGCAACGGACGTATGCTCCGCTTGCGACATATTTTGTACCACAACATCTGGTCCCAGATGTTGTTGTACGAGAGAGGGGCCTCTCTCGCTCGCGGCCCGGCTGGACCTGGACGAGCTAGGAACCGGACTCAAAGGCTTCCTCCGATCTCGCCTACTATCCGCCGTCACTGGGTGTGCACGTTGAATGTTTATAGTGCTCGCATCACCCAACATTTCCTCCTGGACCGCATCGGACGAACCCGGCTGCCGAACCATTCGGTGAATGGACGCTACACCGGGCGAGCTAGCGGACGACATTTGTTTAATCTCCATGAGCACTTTTGCCGCTAGCTCTGTATTCATTTGTGACGACGGAAGCGCACTTGCGGAAGATAACATGGAAACATCAACCTGTTCTTGTTCCTCTGAAATAGAAACTGAGAGAGTAGAGTGACCATGCGGAGAAAGAGCCGGCATAGCCCTTTCTCCACTAACAACATATCGTGACACACGTTTCCAGTGTTTGTCATCCCAATATTGACATATAGAACAGGGATTAGTGCGAGAACACTGACTACAATTAATACAATGATCATGAAAGTCAGAGGAAGATTTCTTCCTATTACAATTTGAACAATATCCTTTCATTGTGAAAAGTCAACAACAAGTCCTAGTTACTCGCACAAACCCCTGACACAAAGATACATAATAACATGATCCATTAATAATGAAAAAACAATTGCAAATCAAAATAATTTTTGAAAAATATTTTTTCAGCGAAGCCCAAGTTTCTGAAAAGTAACGTTGAGCCCCGATGGATCCGATGGCTAAGTGTGGTCAAAAATTTTAAATTTATATTAAATAATTAATGCAACACTTACGGATAATAAAAATGTATCTTATAGTGAGATAAACTACACCAAAGGCAAACAGCCCCCCTCAAAAGAGACTGTTGCCAATGTAAACAAACAGTGTAAAACACCAGAAAACATGACTCCAGGCACTGAAAAAACTGGCCCGAAATCAGTCATCAAAATTACACTCTATCTGATGCAAGACAGAGACTCCCAGGGGAGAATCTGTAGAACATCAGATGGAAGATGCAGAACACAACGTTTATACACCCATGGGTGAAAACGTAACTACGGGGAAAATAACAGAAAACATTCTGTAACCAAGCAACTCTCCCAAGAGAATTTAGAAATGATCTTTCTCAAAAATATGCCAAAAGCATGGGAGAATTGCAAGGGGGGACTTAGAAGACCAGGGGAGAGGAAACACTGAATAAGCAGTGCAACTTTTTAGCAAGAATGACAACAAGAGGCCCATGCCTCGAAAATAGGCAACTTAACATAATTTCATAAAAAATTTTAAGTACAGCCCTGATTATTTTTTGTCACTCCTTTTTCCTCTCCTCCTTCTATATCCTCCTTAGAATCACCATTTCTCCAATAATTACGTGTCTGGCATCCTTTAAACTGAGATTTACAAGCACAAAGATCAGTGAGATGTTGACTGATGAAGGGCCAAACAGAGAATGATAATTGGTGCCAATTTCGGAACGTCCTTGACACTGCGCATGCGCAGTAGGGGCGAAGTATGGAGGTCCTATAGGACATGATTTCTTTTGGTTTTGGATGCAAATTTTGGGGATTGGGGGGCAAAATTTGTGTTTGGCCCTGGATTTTTTAGAGTTAGCACCAGCTAAGTCTGGGTCATTGGTACAGTATAAAAATATATATGTATTCAAGAATTTTGTTTGCAAGTGTCATCTGCTTTGCATGCGTTGTATGAGCGCACAAATTCTTTAATATGTTTCTTCCAAAAAATAGCAGAATATTGCTCATTTGGAGCTTCACTCCCTTGATAGGTGGTTGTACAGTATGCGCTCTCAATTGTTCTCAGTACAATGAACACGCTTTTGATAATTCTGTCCTTTTCAACATGTGTACCCTCATCCAATTAATCCATCAAATGCACAGAATCAGAATATCAATTCAAATTGATTTTTACCTGATTTCTAGCATTAGACAGTAGAAAAGTTTTCAGTTGTCTTGGCTTTTTTAACACTCCATAAAATACTGGCAATTGTTGGAAAGTTGTCATGGAATTATTTCTAAAAGTAAATGTCAAAGGTTATTTAAGAGTCTATCAGAAAGAAATTTAAACCACTGTGGTGTGTATTTTGATCCAGGTTCTTATCAAGCTTATGCGGGACAGGGGTCATTGAGTAACTCAAGTCAAATGGTCATAATAACACAAGAAAGCAGGGGTGGGTGGATCTTGGTATTATAATAACTGACCACTTGTAAGAGTCATAGCGTAGTCCATTGAAAAGGTTGTTCATTGATCGTAGGTCATCAATCCTGGGTTGTTAACAATAGGCTAATGGAAATGTGTGTGGAGAAGGTGGAGGTTACAGTTTTTCAGTTATATATTTTGCCCTCCACCCTCACACTTACAAAGGAGCTTATGATGAATAAAACAATTTATAACTAACAATGTTATCTCTATGTTTAACACTGACAGAAGATGACACTTTTCACAACACTCAAGAATAATCATAATTCTTTATCTTTAGCCATCAGCTGTGGGAGGTGGTGTTGAAATTGAAGCTTTTGTTTATAAATAGCTGATCTTTCATAATTCTATTGCAACACTTTCGGTACGCTGATCAGTTTGTTGTTCTGAGAAGAGCATTCTTTCTTTCAGTGTCTGATTCTCCCATAGGTGCTCCATTAGAACAAATGTGATTGGCTGTAGGGCTTAGGCTACAATTTCTCAAAATAAAAACGTGATTTATTCTTCCTTCTTGATTTTTAGCAGTCTCCAATCACCAGGCAGGTTTTCTCCAAAGACTAAAATCATACAATATGCATACAAAAATACTTCACCTGCGTAGTCTGGAAATAAATTAATACAAGAAAAAAAATTATGAACAAAAATTGTGACATCCTCTGTGAATCTGAATTTCAATGTTTAACTGTATCCTTATTTCAGCAGACGGCACGACTCTTTTACTGATGATGGTCAATTATAAGTGGTGGATTTCAATCAGCCATCATGCAGAACAATTCTGCAGAAATCGAGATAGACTAACATACATCGGATCTGATTTTTTTCATGATTTGCTGCGGTGACCTAACACTCTAATAGCACAGTATGTGACAGGACTTCCAGTTTTATCTCTCAACAGGTTGAGTGCTAGAAGCCACTTTCAGGGCTTTCAGAAAAATGAGGGTACCAAAGCAAAAGCCAACAACTGCCTTGTTCATGTTTGATATTCAGCCAAATGCAAATAATATTTTGTTATACAAATTTATTCCATTACAAATCATTGGAGAGTGCCTGTGGGCACTATCAAATAATTTGTAATAAGACAAATTTTGAATAACAAATTCAGTCCACCAAAAATAATCTAGCCCTCAACCAGTTAACTTGCTGGGTATTTTCAAAATATTTTTCAATGAACCTAGGCATGGCTGCTATGAAGCAGCCATGGCTCAATTTGATGAATAATTCATCTAAATTTAACACAAGAAATCATTGGTAAAAAAAATCCATTCAATTTCCAGGAAGGAAATTGGTTAAATGTGCCAAAATTATAAATATTTCAGTCACAAGAAATTTTGTGTCTTCGGCAGGAATATCTGCCAGCAGCATGCAAGGAGTTAACTGTATTTTACAAGGACCCTCTAGGGAATGCACGGTCTTTTGGTTGAATAAGAGGTCACTAACAGTAGAAGCTATTAATGAAACTTTGGGTGTAAAAGTTAAAAAATTTATAGTAATTTATATATTTTTTATACTTACCAATGACCCAGACTTAGCTGGCTGGTGCTAACTCCAACAAAACCAGGGCCAAACACAAATTTTGCCCCCCAATCCCCAAAATTTGCATCCAAAACAAAAAGAAATCATGTCCTAAAGGACCTCCATAGTACGCCTCTACTGCGCATGCGCAGTGACGCAGTCGTCCCGAAATTGGCGCCAATTATCATTCTTACTGGCAGTGCCTGGTCAGCGCTATGTACTCAGCGGGGAGGCAAGAGTTCCCAACTCCAGGGAGGGCCATCCCCGTCTGGGTCATTGGTAAGTATAAAAAATATATAAATTACTATAAATTTTTTAACATTTTTATACTGTACCAATGACCCAGACTTAGCTGAATAGTAAACAGGCTGGAGGGCCTAGGACATAGAGGAAAATCCAATAAGCTCAACTATATAGCAAAGAGGTAACCCCTTAAGGAGAAAAGGAGTATTAGGCTTTACATGTATCTTTCTTATTTAATATTAAATTAGAAAGATACACTACCCTTAATAATTGAGCACAATAACATTCATGTTCTCTATTAACATCCAGTATAACCCTTATACTAATTATTTTTAAAGCAAGCCAATAAATAAAGTAGTCCAGAGAATTGAGACTCTTTATAATCATTTAAAAGTGTCCGAGTATTGTATATTAAAGCCCGTTTGACACTTGACATATACAAATGCTTCACACCGAGCTACACTTTAAAAATAAGACATGAATGAAATTAAACATTAATATTACACTTTAAAACCATCCCGGAAGCGACTCAGAAATACTGACTTGGAGGAGGCATTCCCTTGCTTTTCACTATAAAGCAGGTGACCTAAGGGAACACCCGCCCCCCCCCCCCCCACCCCTTCCCCTTGCCCTGGGTCAAATAGCCCAGAGCGAAGAGGGCAGCCGGACGGAGTCACTGCCGGAACAGAAAGCCTGCATAACTATAGTTGCAACTGTTTAGTGGACGACATTCTGAGCAACAGATAACGGACCTAAACAATGCAGGTCTCCAGAAATGGACTCAATATTTCTGAGATAAAAATTCGTAAATGTGGATGGCTGAGACCAATAAGCAGCCTTCATTAAATCTGTAATAGCAACACTATTAGCATAAGCCCAGGAAGTAGAAAGAGCTCTTACTTCATGAGCAGAAATCTTAAGCACAGACTGCTGAGAAGAAGATAAATCTTCATAAGCAGTACGGATAGTTAACTGAATCCATCTAGCAATAGAATGGACTGAAATGTCCTTTCTATTAGGCATCAAAGAGAGAAAGAAACGTTTCCGTCCCTTTCTGATAAACTGAGATCTCTGTTTATAGATACGTAGTGCTCTAACAGGACAGAGTAAAGGCCTACGCCCGTCTGAAGACGGAAGAGCCTTAATAACAATAGGTTCCGGATATTTATTAGGAGCCTGATTCTTAGCTAAAAAACCCACATTAGTAGTGAAGGTGATAGTGTTCCCAACACTACGATAATGAGAATCATCCACCGATAGTGCATGAAGCTCACTGACTCTTCTGGCAGAAGAGAAAGCTAAGAGAAAAGCTGTCTTATAAGATAAGAATTTGAAATCTACTGTCCCAAGAGGTTCAAATGGCTTTTCCTTCAATTTAAGGAGAACCCAAGCTAAATTCCACTTAGGAATTAATCTAAGAGTTCTGGGTCTATTTATCGAAAAGTTTCTAACCAATTTCGATAAAGAGACATTAGATCCAATTTGTAAACTATCATGATGTGCATAGGTATCAGATAACATAGATCTATAACCCTTTATAGTAACAGGCTGCAGTTTGATTTCGTCAAACAAGTATACTAGAAAGTTTGCAATGTCTGGTATAGAGGGATCAAATATATCTACAGAATGATCCCTACACCAACGACGAAAAACCTTCCACTTAGCCACATAGTTTAGCGAAGAGGAGGTCCTCCTACAGTTAGAAATCGCGTCCACTGCTCGTCCTGTAAAGTGCTTGCCATGCAAGAAGGACCGCACAACGGAAAAACGTGAAGGTTGAGACCTTGCGGGTTGTGATGGAGTTGGCGCGATTTCCCCTGCGAAAGAAGATCCTCTCGTGGAGGAAGCTTCCGCGGTAGGTCCCACAACAGACACCTGAGTAGATTTATCCACGGTCTCTGTGGCGACAGAGATGCTACCAACAGAATCTTGCATTGAGATTGTTTTATCTTTAGCAATACTTGTTGAATTAACGGCGCTGGAGGATACGCATATCCTATCATTCCGTCCCAAGGGATCGACAGAGCGTCTACTGCAAATGCTCTTGGATCCGGACACGGGGACACATACGTCTGCAACTGATTGTTGAGATGTGTCGCAAATAAGTCTATCATTGGCCGTTCCCATTGGTAGCAAATCTGATTGAATACTTGTTTGTTGAGAGTCCACTCCGACGGCAACAAGCGACCCTTTCGAGAAAGGGAGTCTGCTAGCACATTCAGACGACCCGGTATGTGACGGACCGAAAGAAGAACGTGATGTTCTAATGCAAACAGAAGGATTCTTTCCGTTAGATTGAACAACGGAACTGAATGAGTGCCTCCCTGATTCCGTATATACGCCACTACTGTCGTATTGTCGGATAGGATTTGGACATGAGCATCGTGAATAATGTCCATCCAGTGACGTAACGCAAGCCAAATTGACATCATTTCCTTGATGTTTATGTGCTTGCACAGGAATTGCGGATCCCAAAGACCCTGGCATCTCGAATCCGTTGGGATTAACGATGCACCCCAACCTGTTTGACTGGCATCCGTCATAACGGTAAAACTCGGATCCGGCAACTGCAGCGGAACTCCTTGAGTTAACCACTGAATGTTTGCCCAAGTCTGAATCTCTTGTTTCACTTGATCTGACAAGAGAACGTCTACATCGAGCGAATGAATTTTCACACTCCAATTCTGAGTCAGGAAAATTTGAAGAGGACGTGTGCGTAGCCGCCCCATCGGAATGAGATCCGCGGCGGCTCCGCACAGACCTATCAGTCTCATAAATTCTCTCGCCGTGACTTTGTCTGCGTGCAGACAATAGCGAGCGTAACAACTGACTAATTTCGCTCTGGTTAACGGCAGACGAACGAGATTGTTGTGCGTCTCGAAGCTCATTCCCAGATGAGTGAATGACTTGGACGGCACCAGATCCGACTTCTCCTCGTTTACTATGAAACCGAGACGTCGGAGCAATAGAAGAAGATTCTGAACATCGTTCTGAAGCGTTAACTCGTTGCCGTACCTCTGAAGAATGTCGTCCAGGTAGGCCGACGTTACCGCAGACGAATGAGCTCGGAAGTAGATCATTACCGAGTTCATTACCCGAGTGAAAGCCCAGGGTGCTAGATTCAATCCGAAGCACATGGCCCGGAACTGATACACCACTCCTAGGACTGCGAAGCGTAGATACTTTCGGAATGTCGGATGTACCATGACGTGAAAGTACGCATCTTTGAGATCTATGCTCGTTGCATAATCGTTCACCCGAATACTCGCTCTGACCGATCGAATCGTCTCCATATAAAACTTCGGAGCGACGATCAGCTTGTTTATCCAGCTCAAATCTATGACTGGACGGAACGAGCCGTCTGGTTTCGGAACCAGAAACAGATGGCTGTAGAATCCCAGAGATTCCTGGTTTTCTACGACCTCTACCGCATTCTTCATTAAAAGAGACTGCACCTCTGATAACAGAGCGTCTCTTTTCTGTGGATTTGACGGAAGATGAGTCCACTTTGGACTTCGAGTTAATGGAGGCTTTCGTTTGAAGGGTATCTTTAGACCTTCCGAAGTCACTCCTCTCACCCAAGGGTCGTCCGTAATCGACGCCCACTCTTGTGAAAAACTCGACAACCTTCCGCCAACCGGAACGCGATAGAGGTTTAAGCCATCACCTCCTGGACCTGCGAGGCCTGCGGTAGGAGAAACCACGTCTTCCATGACCCGCACCTCGCCTCGTCGACCTCGGGGCGTCCGACCGATTGTCCCGAACGAGAGTCGCTATCCTGACGGTCTCTCGAATAAGACCAAGAGGACGCACCGGAACCTCTATAGGAACCTCTCTTGGGCGCATTAGACCCAGAAGTGCCTGTCTTATTCGTGTCTGCTGTATCCGACTTTTTAGGAGCCGATCAGAACAACAGAGAATCATTAGCTTTCTTTTTAATTTTATCATAAATAGCGGAAAGCTTGCCGTCAAAGAGAAGTTCTCCTGAGACCGAAGCGACTCTAAGAGAGTTCTTCACCTTAGAATCCACTAGTGTGGATGTAGCTAGGGCTGCGTCACGTCTAACCAACTCCAGATTTGCCACTGAAAGGGCGGAGTTACACGTGGAATAAGCTACTGCCCTTGAAAGAAGTCTTAAAGAGGATTGTATATCCTGAAACTCTTCCCCTTGAAGGCGCAGTGATAACACCTTAGTAAGGTGATCTGCGTAAGATAAGGCATCTAAATTGGCTCTGTTAGACGCAATAGCTGTTTCCAACACCGCGGTTGGAATAGAAGCTGACGACGGTAATGATAGCTCTAAGTCTTCCGCCTCGTCGTCCATACGCAGAGGAACTCTCGGTATACCCTGTCCTGCCGTATCGAATTTATTCCTTGCATTAATGAAAGGCAGGTTAAGAGTATTAGCGGACAAGAAACCTGCTTTCCCCGTCCTGGAAGCAAGTTTAAATATAGCGTCGTTCAATAATTCAAATGTTCTTGCAACATTATTGGACTGCGACGGAAACTCGGGAGCGATGTCCCTGAACCGCTCAAAAAATTCAGAGTCCAATGACGCTATAATTCTCTTGTCCGGAAGCGCAGCAGTCTGGCCCGACGGAACAACTTGAGGGAGAAAGTGCCGGATGAAGTCCACGGCAGCTTTATGTTGTTCTGAAAGGGATAGCTCCAATTCATCCGTATCCCTTTCACCATCCGGTCGGACCTCCCGATGTTCCCGGTCGTCCGCCCCCGATGCTTCGGCGGAGCGTACCGACCCAGCGCCGTCGGATAATTCTCGATCCGACACCGTTTCTGTCGGCTGCTGGGATGCTGTGATAAGCTGTGCTATCTACACAAGAATGTCCGACGTCGAGACCTGCGGAGGCGCAGTCTTTCGCTGCTTCGCCGAGGGCAGCTCCGCATCAGATGGCTCCCACATACTTTTCCTATGCGAACGTCCGGAGTCCATCGGTCTCGAATCCCTGGCTGCCGGATGGTGTGACCTGGTCGCCGAAGAATCCTTCATCGGCGAAGCTGGTAAAATATCGGAGGTCACGCAGCCAAGGTGCGGTCGTGTGCGCTGACGAGAAGAGGAAGCCTTAACAGTCTCTGCGGACTGCTTATACAACGGAGCGTCCCGAGCGACGGACGTATGCTCCGCTAAAGACACATTTTGTACCACAACATCTGGTCCCAGATGTTGTTGTACGAGAGAGGGACCTCTCTCGCTCGCGGCCCGGCTGGACCTGGACGAGCTAGGAACCGGACTAAAAGGCTTCCTCCGTTCTCGTTTACTATCCGCCGTCACTGGGTGTGCATCTATTATGTTTATAGTGCTCGCATCACCCAAAATTTCCTCTTGGACCGCATCGGACGAACCCGGCTGCCGAACCATTCGGTGAATGGACGCTACACCGGGCGAGCTAGAGGACGACATTTGTCTAATCTCCATGAGCACTTTTGCCGCTAGCTCTGAATTCATTTGTGACGACGGACGCACACTTGAAGAAGATAACATGGAAACATCACCCTGTTCTGGTTCCTCTGAAATAGAAACTGAGAGAGTAGAGTGACCTTGTGGAGAAAGAGCCGGCATCGCTCTTTCTCCAGAAACAACATATCGTGACACACGTTTCCAATGTTTCTCATCCCAATGTTCACATATAGGACAGGGATTAATGCGAGAACACTGACTACAATTAATACAATGATCATGAAAGTCAGAGGAAGATTTCTTCTTATTACAATTTGAACAATGTCCCTTCATTGTGAAAGAACAATAAGTCCTAGTTACTCGCAAAAACCCCTGACACAAAGATACATAATAACATGATCCATTAATAAATGAAAAAACAATTGCAAAACAAAATAATTTTGAAAAAATATTTTTTCAGAGAAGCCCAAGTTGCTGAAAAGTAACGTTGAGCCCCGATGGATCCGATGGCAAAGTGTGGTCAAAAATTTTAAATTTATATAAAATAATTAATGAGACACTTTCGGATAATATAAATGTATCTTATAATGAGATAAACTACCACAAAGGCAAACAGCCCCCCTCAAAAAAGGCTGTTGCCAATGAAAACAAACAGTGTAAACACACTAGAAAACATGACTCCAGGCACTGAAAAAACTGGCCCGGAATCAGTCATCAATTACACTCTATCTGATGCAAAACAGAGACTCCCAGGGGAGAATCTGTAGAACATCAGATGGAAGATGCAGAACACAAACGTTATACACCCATGGGTGAAAACGTAACTATGGGGAAAATAACAGAAAACATTCTGTAACCAAGCAACTCTCCCAGGAAATTTTAGAAATGAAACTTCTCAAAAATATGCCAAAAGCATGGGAGAATTGCCAGGGGGGACTTTAGAAGGCTAGGGGAGAGGAAACACTGAATAAGCAGTGCAACAATTAGCAAGAATGACAACAAGAGGCCCATGCCTCGAAAGTTAAAAAATTTATAGTAATTTATATATTTTTTATACTTACCAATGACCCAGACATAGCTGGTGCTAACTCTTAAAATATAGGGCCAAACACAAATTTTGCCCCCCAATCCCCAAAATTTGCATCTAAAACTAAAGAAAACATGTCCTGAGAGGCCCTCCACACTTCGCCCCTACTGCGCATGCGCAGTGTCAAGGACGTTCCGAAATTGGCGCCATTTATCATTCTAATAACCAGTGCCTGGTAAGCGCTATGTACTCAGCGGGGAGGCAAGAGTTCCCAACTCCTGGGAGGGCCATCCCCGTCTGGGTCATTGGTAAGTATAAAAAATATATAAATTACTATAAATTTTTTAACATTTTTATACTGTACCAATGACCCAGACATAGCTGAATAGTAAAAAGGCTGGAGGGCCAAGGACATAGAGCAAAATGGAATACGCTCAATAAAATAAAATAGAGTCATCCCCTGTAGGGAAAAGAAGTAATAGGCCTTACATGTATCTTTCTTATTTATGATAAATTAGAAAGATACAACACCTTCCAAAAATTGAGCTTCATACATCCATGTACTCTATTAATATCCAATAATCCTTATACTAATAATTTTTAAAGTAAGCCAATAATAAAGTAAGTCTAGAGAATAGAGACTCTTATACTCCTAAAAGTGTGTGAGAATTGCATAATCATGTCTGTTGACATATGCAATATTCAAAAGCTATACTTTAAAAACTAAGACTTGAATGAATTTTATAAACTTAAACTTCTCACTAAACAACCATCCCAATAACAGCTCAGAATTACTAACTCCGGAGGAGGTATCCCCTTGTTTTCATAGTAAAAACAGGTGACCCAAGGGAACACCCTCCCCCCCCCCTTTTTCTTGCCCTGGGTCAAATAGCCCAGAGCGAAGAGGGCAGCCGAACGGAGACACTGCCGAAACAGACAGCCTACCTAGCTATAGTAGCAACTGTTAAGTGAATGACATTCTGAGCAGTAGATAATAGACCTAACAATAGAGGCCTCCAGAAATGGACTCGATATTTCTGAGATAAAATTCATGAATGGATGGCTGAGCGCAATGAGCAGCCTTCAAAAATCTATAATAGAACACTATTAATGTAAGCCCAAGAAGTAGAAGAACTCTTACTTCATGAGCCGAAATCTTAAGCACAACTGCTAAGCCAATGATATACCATAAGCAGTACGCTAGTTAATAGAATCCATTAACAATAAAATGGAGCGTAACGTCCTTCTACTAGACATCAAAGACAGAAGAAGCTTACGCCCTTGTAATAAACAGATATCTGTTTATAAATACATAAACTGTACCCGGAAAGAGTAAAGGCCTATGCCCATACGAAGACGGAAGGACCTTAAAATAATAGGTTCCGGATAATAGGAGCCTAACTCTTATGCAACAATCCAACCTAAATAGTAACGGAAGTATTGATTCCGAAACTATAAAAGTGAAAATCATCCATCGATAGTGCATGAAACTCACTGACTCTACAGTAAAAGAGAAACCAACAGAATTACTGTCTAAAAGGTCAGAATTTGAAAACTACTGTTTCCAGAGGCTCAAATGATTACTTAGCTAAATAAGAACCTGAAGTTAAAATCCGTATAGGAATTTAATCTAAAGATTCTAAGTCTATTTATCAAAAAGTTACTAACTGACTTAGATAAAGAGACAAAAGACTCAATTGTAAACTATCGTAGAGTGCATAGGTATGAGGTAATATAAACCTATAACCTAAATAACAACAGGCTGCAGTAGATCTTGTGAAACAAGTATACTAAAAAATAGCAATGAGTAGTATGGAGGGATCAACCATATGAACATAATGATCCCTACACCACGACGGAAGAGCCTCCACTTTAGTCGCATAGAATAGCGAAGAAGAGGATCTCCTATAGTAAGAAATCGCGTCCAAAGCTCGTCCAGTACAGTGCTTACAATGCAATACGGACCACACAACGGAATACATGAAGGTTGCGACCTTGCTGGTTGTGATAAAGATGACGCGATTTACCCAGTGAAAAAAGATCCTCACATAGAGGAAGATTTCACGTTAAGATCCACAGTAGACAAGAGAGTAAATTACTCATGATCTCTGTGAAGATAGAGATGCTATCAACAGAAATGTATTGTGGTTGTTTATCTTAGCAATACCTGCTAAAAACAACAGCGCCGGAGGATACGCGTATCCTATCATTCTGTCCTATAGATCAATAGAGCGTTAACAGTATTAGCTCAGAGATCTGGACAAGCCAACACATACGTCTGCAATTGATTAGCCAGCTGTGTCATAAATAAAACATCATTGGGCGCTCCCATAGATAGCAAATCTGATTGAATACTTGTTTGTTGAGAGTCCATTCTGACAGCAACAAGCGACCCGTAAGAGAACGGGAGTGCGATAAAACAATCAGACGACCCAGAATATGACGGACCAAAACTGAACTTGGTGTACTATAACCAACAGACGGATTCTTTCCATTAAATTGAATAACGGAAACGAAAGAGTGCCTCCCTGGTTCCGGAGATACGCCACTACTGTCGAATTAAAGGACAGGAATTTGGGCATGCGTTTCTGAATAATGTTCATGCAATGACATAAAGCAAGCCTAAAAAAACATTATTCCGCGGAAGTTAACTGATAGCTAAAAGACTGCGGAACCCAAAGACCCTGGCACTTCGAATCCGTAGGGATCAGTATATATCCCAATCTGTTTGACTGGCAACCGTCATAACAGCCACACTCGGGTCCGGCAACTGCGGCGGCACTCTCTGAGTCAACCACCGAATGTTTGCCCCAGTCTGAATCTCTTGTAACACTAGATAGACAAGAGAATGTATAAATCAAGCAATTCATGGATTGCCGGAAAGTTGCCGTCGAAGAGAAGCTCCTCCGAGAACGAAGCGACTCTGAGAGAGTTCTTAACCTACTATCCACGCGTGGATGTAGCTAGGGCTGCCTCACGTCTAACCAACTCCAATCAGCCACTGAAGGGCGGAGTTATACGTGAACAAACTACTGCCCTCAAAAGAAATTACATTGAGAATAATATCCCGTAAATCTTTTCTTGAAGACGTAATGATAACGCCTCAGTAAGGCGGATTACGTATAATAAAGCGTCTAAGTTAAGTCTAATATACATAATGTCGTTCCCAACATTGAAATTGGAAAAGACATAAACGGTGAAAAAGAATATATGCAGTCTTTAATCACACCGTCTAGACGCATATGAACTCTCGGTATGCCCTGCTCTGCCAAAATAAACTATATGTAAAAAAAGATAAAATGGCAGAAATGAGCCACGCGGACAAGAAACTAAACTATCATGCTTAGTAGCCGTCTTGTATATATATATAAATATATAGCGTCGAAAAATAAAACACATGTTGTAATGACAATATTGGACTGCGTCGGTAAGTCAGGGACAAAGTCCCTGTACCGATCGAAAAATCCGAGTCCAATGACGCTATAAGTCTCTTATCCAAGATCGCAGCAATGAAGTCCGAAAAATAATCACTGGAAGAAATGCCAGAAGATATGAAAGGCATCTTCCGATACTACTAAAGGGAAAACTCGAAATCTTTCGAATCCCTTTCGCCATCCTGTCGGACCCTATAAAGCGTTCGGTCGTCCGTAGCTTGATGCAACCGCGGACCGCACCGACCCAGCGCCGTCGGATAATTCCTGATTCGACCGAGAAATCGTCAATTGCTGGGTGCTGCGAAACAACTGTGCTAACTCGGATAGCACGTCCGTCACTGAGGCCTGAGGAGCAGCGGTCTTACGATGCATTGCCGCAGGAAGCTCCGAGATCGTTACCCCGTGCATACTTCCAATATGCGAGCGAACGGAGTGTATAGGCCTCGTGTCCCTTGGCTACCGGATGGCGCGACCTATTCGCTGTGGAATCACTGAATGCCGAAACTGATCGGATACTCGAGGTCACGTAGCCAATGTGCGGTCGTGTGCCCTGCTGTGAGGATGAGGAAGCATTAAAGACAGTCTCTCGGACTGTCAATATAACGGAGCGTCCCGAGCAACGGACATATGCTCCGAATGTAAAATATCTGAACCACAACATGCGGTCCCCTATGTTGTTGGCTTCCTCCGATCTGTCCTCAATCTGCCGTCACTGGGTGAGTACTAAAGTAATTAAAGTGCTCGCATCACCCAAATCTCCTTCCTAGACCGCAACGGACGAACCCGGCAGCCGAACCATTCGATGAATGTACGCTACACCGGGTGAGCTAGCGAATGTCACTCCGTAAGCGATAGACATATTCCATGAGCACTTATTGCCGCTAACTCTTCATTAACTATGACGACAGAGGCACACTTTTGAAAGACATCTCCATAACTCTTCGAACAAGAAACCAGAAATGCTTGAATAGCAAGCATAAAATAATAATATATATAGCGTCGTTCAATAATTCGAAAGTTTGTGTGACATTATTGGACTATGTCGGAACTGAGGGACGATGTCCCTGAACCGAACCAAAAATTTCTAAGTCCACCGACGCTATCAGTTTCTTATCCGGCATCGCAGCATATGTTGTTCCGAAAGGGAAAGCTTGAAATCCACCGAATCCCTTTCGGTATCCCGTCGGACCGGATGAAACTTTCGGACGTCCGTACCCGCTTCCGCGGAGCGTCCCGACCCAGCATCGTCGGATAAAATATATGCGACAGATTCAGTTGATGCTGGGATGCTGCGATAAACTGTGCTATTAAGGAAAGCACGTCCGTTCCCGAGGCCTGTGCAGTAGCGGACTTACGATGCATTGCCGCTGGAAGCTCCGTGTACGTTGACTCCCGCATACTTCCTATGCGAACGTCCGAAGTCTGCAGGCCTCGAGTCCCCGGCTACCGACCCAGCGCTGTCGGATAATTCTCGATCCGACACCGTTTCTGTCGGCTGCTGGGATGCTGCGATAAGCTGTGCTATGTGCACAAGAATGTCCGGCGTCGAGACCTGCGGAGGCGCAGTCTATCGCTGCTTCGCCGAGGGCAGCTCCGCATCAGATGGCTCCCGCATACTTTTCCTATGCGAACGTCCGGAGTCCATCGGTCTCGAATCCCTGGCTGCCGGATGGTGTGACCTGGTCGCCGAAGAATCCTTGATCGGCGAAGCTGGTAATATATCGGCGGTCACGCAGCCAAGGTGCGGTCGTGTGCGCTGACGAGAAGAGGAAGCCTTAGCAGTCTCAGCGGACTGCCTATACAACGGAGCGTCCCGAGCGACGGACGTATGCTCCGCTAACGACACATTTGTACCACAACATCTGGGGCCAGATGTTGTTGAACGAGAGAGGGGCCTCTCTCGCTTGCCGTCCGGATGGACCGGAACGAGCTATGAATCGGACTAAAAGGCTTCCTCCGTTCTCCCTCCGATCCGCCGTCACTGGGTGTGCATTAAGTTAATTTTATAGTGCTCGCATCACCCCAAAATTCCTTCTAGACCGCAACGGACGAACCCGGCTGCCGAACCATTCGGTGAATGGACGCTACACCGGGCGAGCTAGCGGACGTCAAAGGCCGTCGAACCTACTAGGGTCCTCTTAGGCAATTGGCGTATTACATGAGCACTTTTCCGCTAGCCCTTCATTAATTGTGACGACGGAGGCACACTGTTGGAAGACATCACAGATACATCACCCTAATCTTGATCGTCTGAAATAGAAATTGATAAAGTAGAGTGACCCTGCGGGGAAAGGACCGGAGTGTCCAAATCCCCAACAACATACCGTGACATACGCTTCCCATATTGTCATCGAAATCATACGATACAGAACCGGAGTTAATGCGAGTACACTGACCACATAAAGAATGATAATAAGGTCAGAGGAAGACTTCCTCTTAAAACAATTGATCAAAATCCTTTCAATGTGAAAAGAAAACAAGTCCTGGTACTCGCACTAACCCCTGGCAATCAAAATACATAATAATAATATGATCCATTAATATAGAAAAAATAATTGAAATCAAAATATTTTGAAAAAATATTTTTTCAGAACAGCCCAAGTTTCTGAAAAGTAACGTTGAGCCCCAATGGATCCCAAGCCTAAGTGTGGACAAAAATTTTAAAAATATTTTAAACAATTTATTCAACACTTACGAACAATAATAATGTATCTAGTTATGATTGAAATAACATAAAGATATTATTATTTAGAAATCCCCCCCTCACACAGAGGGCTGTTGTAAATGTAAACAATGAGTGTAAAAACACTAAAATAAGACTCCAGGCACCCAGGCCCGAAATCAGTTACCAAAAATACACCATCTGATGCAAAACAGAGACTTCCAGGGAAGAAACTGCAGAACATCAGATGGTAGATGCAGAACACAACGCCTAACCACCCGTAGGTGAAGACGTAAACATGGGGAAAGAACAGAATTCATTCTGTTATTCAGCTAAACTCCCAAGAAATTTAGTAATAATAATTACAGAAATTATGCCAAAAGCATGGGAGAATAGCAAGGGGGAACTTAAAGGACAGGGAGAGAGGAAAAACACTTGTAAAAACAGTGTAACTAAATAATCAGAATGACAACAAAATGGCTGCTGCCTTGAAAATAGGTAACTTAACATAATTTCATTAAAAAATTTTAAGTTACAGCCCTGATAATATTCTGTCACACATTCTTTTCCTCTCCTCCTTTTCTATCCTCCTTAGAATCACCATTTCACTAATATTTATGTGTCTGGCATCATTTAAACTGAGATTTAAAAGCACAAAGATCAGTCAGATGTTAACTGATGAAGGGCCAAACTTAGAATGATAAATGGCGCCAATTTCGGAACGTCCTTGACACTGCGCATGCGCAGTAGGGGCGAAGTGTGGAGGGCCTCTCAGGACATGTTTTCTTTAGTTTTAGATGCAAATTTTGGGGATTGGGGGGCAAAATTTGTGTTTGGCCCTATATTTTAAGAGTTAGCACCAGCTATGTCTGGGTCATTGGTACAGTATAAAAATATAGGCAACTTAACATAATTTCATCAAAAAATTTTAAGTGCAGCCCTGATTATTTTTTGCCACTTCTTTTTCCTCTCCTCCTTCTATCCTCCTTAGAATCACATTTTCTCCAAAAATTACGTGTCTGGCATCCTTTAAACTGAGATTTACAAGCACAAAGATCAGTGAGATGTTGACTGATGAAGGGCCAAACAGAGAAATGATAATTGGCGCCAATTTCGGGACGACTGCGTCACTGCGCATGCGCAGTAGAGGCGTACTATGGAGGTCCTTTAGGACATGATTTCTTTTTGTTTTGGATGCAAATTTTGGGGATTGGGGGGCAAAATTTGTGTTTGGCCCTGGTTTTGTTGGAGTTAGCACCAGCCAGCTAAGTCTGGGTCATTGGTACAGTATAAAAATATAAATGTCAATCTTATAATATGATTACTCAGTTTAATGAAAAAATAGCAAAATACTTTATTGTGTCCACATGTATTCAAAATTTGGAAAATATTTAGAGGGATCCTGTGCCAGGCCTGCCACTGCCTGATTCGGCCACTGTTATTAACTAGAGGTACTGTGAGCAAGCTCACAAAGTGATAGCTCCCATGCCTCAGTTGTTGCGCTTACGAGGACACAACCATATGATGTAGCAATTGAAATGTATAAGTTAGATTATCTCCCCTTGGAAATGTCAGAACGGAATTATATTGCTTCATGCACATCTTCATATGGAGTTCTTCCATTGTGTAAAGTTTCATGAAAATTCTTCAAACGGTTTAGGAGGAGTTGCGCTTATAAGGATGGACTGACGGACAGACAGACAGACAGATGCTAAGACGGATGGACAGGGTGATTCCTATATACACCCCCAAACTTTGTTTGTGGGGGGTATAAATATACCAGTAAAGCACAAATCATTTACCACAATCTGGGGAAACCCAGAGGAAAATATATATGAAAACTGGAGTCCAGTTCGTATAGGCTGTGTATCAGTCATGTGTTATGACAACTTGAAGCAAATTAAATACCTACCCATCCACCCTGATTAACAATCCATGATGCAAATTTGTCTTCAAAATATCGCAAACTATTTTCTTTAATCTGTGCTGCGACAGCCCCACCTGTTCCTGCAATTTGAACTGCAGTCTTTGTCAAATGTAGGAACATTGCTAACTGATACTGGCCAACACTTTCACCAACTGCATCCTTAACAGTACTTTTGAATTTGTTGTAAGTAACTTCTTTTACTATTTCTTTTGCGGCATCTTCTGGGAAAGACATCTGAAATAAATAAACATAACATTATTCTTTCTGAACTTAATTTTACAACATTTTGTCTTCCATGGCAGTCCAATGCAGAGGTGTAGCCAGGCAAAATGTACTGTTCTCTCAAGGCATAACCTGCAGGATTGTGGCTGCCAGTTGGAAATATTTGGTCCATCATATTCTAGCCTCAACTGATTGTCCTTCGACACCTTACATTCATAATGGCAATGAGTCATTTTGTACTAAGTTTGAAGCAAGAAAGAAGTAGGCCAATTATCATTATTACTGACTTTTTAAATTTTCAAAAAAGTCTCATAAGGCCAAGAAGAAAAAAAAGTTTTGATTTTCAGAGAATTTTGTATTCAAACCAATGAGGGAGAATTTTATTTTTTATTGCGGTCGAGACTATGAATAATAAGGAATATAGCCATGGTGATCTAGTCCCGAGCGTCATATGTTATATATATTTCAGCAATCTGAATGTAGTGTCTAGCTGGGGTAGCCGCTATGTTCAGAGTGCTGAACTAATGTTATATAGAGATGCATTTTTTTAATTTTTTTGATATTAAAATGCAAAGCAGGAGATGTATAATACCGTACACATGATGAACTAACCAACAAAATCTCTCAAATCAGGACGTCATCCAATGTACATAAACTCATAGTTATAAATATATCACAAATAGTGATATTTTCACAAGGAGGCTTTTGTATACAAACACACACAGTTGTTTCGTTCAATTGGAGGACTTCGTATTTTCGGAAATTGGAATTCTTTACACAAACTTTTCAACAAACGCTAATTCCACTGTGTCTGCGGTTTGTTCATGGTTATTTTACAACATAAACCATTATTGAAACATGCTCCCAAGTATATAGGTTCACGCTTCTTAGCTCTAGATCCATTTGAAATTGATCCAGGAATTTGTGACATTGTGCATTTATGTTTCCCATTATCATTGCACAACTAACGTTGTTATTTGAAAATTGCTAATAAAATGAACCAATGCAGACAAAAAATGAAAGTGTCAATGACACTGTAGCTCAACTTGTCAAGACAAAGACATGTACATGTATAGTATGTGACACAGCAATGACAAACATCTAGGTAATGACCTGATAACAAAGGTACATATAAAGTATTGTAACAGGCTGTACATAAATACTGACCGTTGCCTGTAACAAATGTATAGGTAAAGTATTGTAAAGGTGGGTGACAGTCAGATGCTAAACTAGAAAAGAAATCTTTGAGTCCCAGAGTGGGTCTGACTGAACCCCCAAATATTTGTTCTCATAGCACAGTGATAACAAAGGCACCCCAAAACACACTCATTCCTGCCCCAAGGTGAAAACAAAGTTACCCAAGAAGTTTCGTGAAGATCAGTTCACAAATATGAGCTGTGTAGAAGTTGTGACAAAAAACTGATTGGACCTAATTTCGGTACAAAATGGCCACTGGCAGCCATCTTGAATTTTGGACCGCACCCAGAAACACTCGTTCTCGTCCCAAGGTGATAACAAAGGTACCCAAGAAGTTTTGTGAAGATTGGTTCATAAATACAGACTCTAGCCAGAGCCGTATTGACATGTGTACTTACTGTGTGTAAGTAGCACTGAATAAATCAAAGTTCATCTAATTTGCATAATTTCTGCACGAGAAAAAAACCCGTATTATATGTGATGTATCCCATGGTACTAAACATTCACACAAAAAATTATTCAAATCAGCGCTTTCATTTGGAAGTTCTGTGCAAAAATCTGATTGCACCAAATTTTGTACAAAATGGCTGCCATTGGCCATCTTGAATTTCGGACAGGAATCAAAAACACTCGTTCTCGTCCCACGGTGATAACAAAGGTACCCAAGGAGTTTCGTAAAGATCGGTTCATAAATACGGCCTCTAGCCCGAGCCGTATTGGCATTTGCACTTACAGTGCTGAAAGTAACACCAAAAAACATCAAATTTAGTCTAATTTGCATAATTTCTGCACGAGAAAAAAACCTGTACTATATGTGATGTATTCCATGTTACTAAACATTCATACAAAAATTTATTCAAATCAGAACTTTCATACAGAAGTTCTGTACAAAAGACTGATTGCACTAATTTTGGTACAAAATGGCTGCTGGTGGCCATCTTGAATTTCGGACCACACCCAAAAACACTCGTTCTCATCCCACAGTGATAACAAAGATACCCAAGAAGTTTCGTAAAGAGCGATTCATAAATACAGCCTCTAGCCTGAGCCATATAGAAGTTGTGTACAAAAAACTGATCAGACCTAATTTCGGTACAAAATGGCCACTGGCAGCCATCTTGAATTTTGGACCGCACCCAGAAACACTCATTCTCATCCCAAGGTGATAACAAAGGTACCCAAGACGTTTCGTGAAGATCGGTTCATAAATACAGACTCTAGCCCGAGCCGTATTGACATGTGTACTTACTGTGTGTAAGTAGCACTGAAAAAATCAAAGTTCATCTAATTTGCATAATTTCTGCACGAGAAAAAAACCCGTATTATATATGATGTATCCCATGGTACTAAACATTCACACAAAAAATTATTCAAATCAGCGCTTTCATATGGAAGTTCTGTGCAAAAATCTGATTGCACCAAATTTTGTACAAAATGGCTGACATTGGCCATCTTGAATTTCGGACCGGACCCAAAAACACTCGTTCTCGTCCCACGGTGATAACAAAGGTACCCAAGGAGTTTCGTAAAGATCGGTTCATAAATACGGCCTCTAGCCCGAGCCGTATTGGCATTTGCACTTACAGTGCTGAAAGTAACACCCAAAAACATCAAAGTTAGTCTAATTTGCATAATTTACGCACGAGAAAAAAACCCGTAATATATGTGATATATCCCATGGTACTAAACATTCATACAAAAAATTATTCAAATCAGAGCTTTCGTATGGAAGTTCTGTACAAAAAAAAAATTTCTGCATCATCGGTACAAAATAGCTGCTGGCAGCCATCTTGAATTTCGGACTGCACCCAAAAACACTCGTTCTCATCCCACGGTCATAACAAAGGTACCCAAGAAGTTTCATACAGATTGGTTCATAAATACGGCCTCTAGCCCGAGCCATAGCAGCTTGGGACTTACAGCTCTGAAAGTAACACTAAATAAATCAAAGTCAGTCTAATTTGCATAATTTACGCACGAGAAAAAAACCCGTATTATATGTGATGTATCCCATGGTACTAAACATTTATACAAAACTTTATTCAAATCAGAAGGAAGTTCTGTACAAAAAACTGATTTTTGCATCATCGGTACAAAATGGCCGCTGGCAGCCATCTTGAATTTTGGACCACACCTAAAAACACTCGTTCCCGTCCCAGGGTCATAACAAAGGTACACAAGAAGTTTCGTAAAGATCGGTTCATAAATACGACCTCTAGCCCGAGCCATAGCCAATTGTTGACAGACGGACAGACGGACAGACGGACGGACGGACGACGGACCATGACAATAGCTCAAATTTGACTTCGTCAAAGTTGAGCTAAAAAATCAATGTGGCAGTCTCTGAGAATCAAAAGTAATTTTTTTTGCCTAACCATAGCTCATGAAAGTTAATTATACACAAAATAATTTTCACCTATTTTACTCTGCCTGATAACCGTTTTATCAACAATTTACCAAAAAAAGCAATCGCAAACAGCAATATCAGTAGTGATAAAAATTTGGAGATAAAAGACCTTGTATTGCTATTGCAGTAATAATAAAAGTCACAACATCGCAAGAAAAGAATGCAAGCCACGCACGCCTGGTGGACTATTTCAGTGGTACTAGCAATCACAAGTCATTTCCTTCAAAAATGTATAATGCTGCAATGAACGATGCATCAAGTTTACCTCAACATACATTCCATGTTGCAAGGAATTGCGAAAACACCGAAACCAAATAGATGGAGATGAATCACAATGAAAGTGTCAATGACACTGTAGCTCCACTTGTCAAGACAAAGACATGTACATGTATAGTATGTGACACAGCAATGACAAACATCTAGGTAATGACCTGATAACAAAGGTACATATAAAGTATTGTAACGGTCTGTACATAAATACTGACCGTTGCCTGTAACAAATGTATAGGTAAAGTATTGTAAAGGTGGGCTACAGTCAGATGCTAAACTGAAAAGAAATCCCAGAGTGGGTCTGACTCAACCCCAAAATATTTGTTCTCATAGCACAGTGATAACAAAGGCACCCCAAAACACACTCGTTCCTGTCCCAAGGTGAAAACAAAGGTACCCAAGAAGTTTTGTGAAGATCAGTTCATAAATACGAGCTGTATCGAACTTGTGACAAAAAACTGATTGGACCAAATTTTGGTACAAAATGGCCACTGGCAGCCATCTTGAATTTTGGACCGCACCCAGAAACACTCATTCTCGTCCCAAGGTGATAACAAAGGTACCCAAGAAGTTCTGTGAAGATCGGTTCATAAATACAGCCTCTACCCTGAGCCGTATTGACATGTGTGCTTACATTGTGTAAGTAGCACTGAATAAATCAAAGTTCATCTAATTTGCATAATTTCTGAACAAAAAAAAAAAACCCTTACAATATGTGATGTATTCCATGTTACTAAACATTCATACAAAAAATTATTCAAATCAAAACTTTCATACAGAAGCTCTGTACAAAAGACTGATTGCACTAATTTTGGTACAAAATGGCTGCTGGTGGCCATCTTGAATTTTGGACCACACCCAAAAACACTCGCTCTCATCCCACGGTGATAACAAAGGTACCCAAGAAGTTTCGTAAAGATTGGTTCATAAATATGGCCCATAGTCTGAGCCGTATAGAAGTTGTGTACAAAAAACTGATTAGACATAATTTCGGTACAAAATGGCCACTGGCAGCCATCTTGAATTTTAGACCGCAGCCAGAAACACTCGTTCTCGTCCCAAGGTGATAACAAAGGTACCCAAGACATTTCGTGAAGATCAGTTCATAAATACTGACTCTAGCCCGAGCCGTATTGACATGTGTACTTACTGTGTGTAAGTCGCAATGAAAAAATCAAAGTTTATCAAATTTGCATAATTTCTGCACGAGAAAAAACCCCGTATTATATGTGATGTATCCCATGGTACTAAACATTCACACAAAAAATTATTCAAATCAGTGCTTTCATATGGAAGTTCAGTGCAAAAATCTGATTGCACCTAATTTTGTACAAAATGGCTGCCATCGGCCATCTTGAATTTTGGACCGGACCCCAAAACACTCGTTCTCGTCCCACGGTGATACCAAAGGTACTCAAAAAGTTTCGTAAAGATCGGTTCATAAATACGGCCTCTAGCCCGAGCCGTATTGGCATTTGCACTTACAGTGCTGAAAGTAACACCAAAAAAACATCAAAATTAGTCTAATTTGCACAATTTACGCACGACTGTTACGACCCGTAATGTAATAAATGCCCATAATGTAATACCTACCCATAATGTAATACAAAAATGACCCATAATGTAATACCTACCCATAATGTAATACAAAAATGACCCATAAAGTAATACGAACCCATAATGTAATAAAAAACGACCCATAATGTAATAAGTGTAATAACATGTAATAAATGTTAGGTACCCATAATGTAATAAAATTTTTAAAAAATTAGATACAAATTACACTTTTCCAGGCCCGTAATGTAATAAAATTCTAAGTTTGATTTTTGTTTTTTCTCTTTACTCCAGCAGTGCATTCGGCTACTTATGACACATCCTACGCCTTCATCAATGCTGCCAATGGCCCCTATGCCGTACACAGCCAACATGTGTGGGTGTGTTGGGATTATGATGGAGAGTATTCCGGGACCTGGGGTGGGTATACTCTGCTCTGAGTGGCAGGCATTATCCCTCTTCTAATTTTACCACCCGCGCAAACGTCTTCCTCAATAGCCTCTACTGCCCTGCCACAACCATATAGGTCTATCTTACCAGACATTCAGTAATTTTGATTCCAGGATGGTCATTTATAACTGGAATATCCTGAAACTTGGTGTGTGTCTCTGATATATATATATATATATATATATATGGAGAGAGAGAGAGAGAGAGAAATCGGCCCAGCATGAACCGAGATACAGGTTCAAGGTCAACGGTTTGAATATCAAGGTCACACATGACGGGCATCGGGTGTGGCGAAATTGTTGGGCGCCCAAACCACACACCAAGTTTCAGGACAAATTTGACGAAGTTATATATATATTTAACAAATTGCAATTTGACGAAGTTATATATATATATATATATATATAGAGAGAGAGAGAGAGAGAGAGAGAGAGAGAGAGAGAGAGAGAGAGACCCGAACTACCCCCACATACCAAGTTTCACGCAAATCGGCCCAACATGAGCCGAGATATAGGTTCAAGGTCAACGGTGTGAATATCAATCAAGGTCACACATGATGGGCATCGGGTGTGGCAAAATTGTTGGGTGCCCGAACCACACACCAAGTTTCATAAAAATCAGCCCATACACAGGTTCAAGGTCACCGGATTGATGGTCAAGGTCACACCTCACGGTCAAACGGATATGCCCATGTTACACCTGGTGTTTAGCTACGTATGTTGTTTGAGTGTAGCCTAGGAGAAGATGGCACAATAGCGGGGATGAACACGCGGATAGTCGATGTGATAGAGTATGCGGTTGGCAGGAAGTTCCTGCCAACCGCCAGGAACTGTCAGGAAATGTAGGTGGTTTAAGTGGTAGTCCCCACAGCTCAGAAAATGCTGTGGAATGCTTTTCCAATCAACATAATCTCAAGAACCACCAAAACTACTCTCTATTATAGATCTGCATTCGTCCTGTGCATACTATGAGTGATGCCACACCACTGGTGAAATTTATTTGAGAATGCAATCCCCTGAGCTCAATACAAAGAGGCTGCTTTGTACAACCAAGTGATGTGCACATTAACTCGACTCAGTTGCTGGTCACAGCCACAGGTGAACATGACATACTCTTAACCAGTCTTCTCACAAAGGTGGCCTGCGTGGATGATAGCAGTCTACAAGGCGTTTAACTTGCTTCGGTTCATATCAATTGAGGGTGTTCAATCTGTGGTGTGTTGAGGTTTTAGATAAATAACACTGAGAGGAGTTGAAACCATTTCACTCAGGGCTGTCACTATTGAAACTGATACAATTTTTATTGAAAATGTAAGGTCTTTCTTGCATGTGCGAAGTGCAAACTATTTGACTGGAAAGCATTTGATAATATTACTTGACATATGTGATCACAGGACCGGGAATATGATGTGGTCGTTATTAAGTGTGGTCCTGGGCTCGGGCTCATTGGTTTCAAGGTGCAGAGGGTGCGACATGAACTTATAGTAGTACAGTACAGGGAAATTACTAATTTGTTTAGGTAGTGAAAATTGGAGAGACAGAGGATAGATTGTACGCTTAATTTGGAGCAAAGTAGCCTAATCCAAATCCCATCGAGCTATAGGATATCCCCCATTCCAATACCAGTACACTCACCATATCGCCTCCCGATATTCCTCTGCGCCGGTTGACTCAACCTCTTGCTTCTGTTCTATCTTTTCCTTGTATCCCACACTATATGCCCCCCCCCCCACTATCCGGTTATTGTGCACCCAAACCCCACTGCACCCCACTACACCCTCTGCCTCAGCAACTTTGGCCAGAATTGCTTGCACTTATTAACAGTATAGGAACCTGCTACCCGCATTGCTTTTATGCAAGTGAACAGCCGGTCGAATATGATGATTGCAGTTATAAATGACCATCCTGGAATCAAAATTATTGAATGTCTTGTAAGGTAGACCTATATGATTGTGACAGGGCAGTAGAGGCTATCGAGGAAGTCGTTTGCGTGGGTGGTACAAATTGAAGAGGGATAATGCCTGTCACTCATAGCAGAGTATACCCGCCCCAGGTCCCGGAATTCTCTCTATCGTAATCCCAACACACCCACACATGTTGGCTGTGTACGGCATAGGGGCCATTGGCAGCATTGATGAAGGTGCAGGATGTGTCATAAGTAGCCGAACGCACTGCTGGAGTAAAGAGAAAAAACAAAAATCAAGCTTAGAATTTTATTACATTACGGGCCTGGAAAAGTGTAATTTGTATCTAATTTTTTAAAATTTTTATTACATTATGGGTACCTAACATTTATTACACGTTATTACATTTATTACATTATGGGTCGTTTTTTATTACATTATGGGTTCGTATTACATTATGGGTCATTTTTGTATTACATTATGGGTAGGTATTACATTATGGGCATTTATTACATTACGGGTCGTAACACACGACAAAAAAACCCGTATTATATGTGATGTATCCCATGGTACTAAACATTCATACAAAAAATTATTCAAATCAGAGCTTTCATACGGAAGTTCTGTACAAAAAACAGACTTCTGCATCGTCGGTACAAAATGGCAGCTGGCGGCCATCTTGAATTTCGGACCGCATCCAAAAACACTCGTTCTCGTCCCACGGTCATAACAAAGGTACCCAAGAAGTTTCGTAAAGATCGGTTCATAAATACGGCCTCTAGCCCGAGCCGTATCCAATTGTTGACGTACGGACAGACGGACAGACGGCCAGATGGACGACGGGCCATGACAAAAGCTCAAATTTGGCTTCGTCAAAGTTGAGCTAAAAATTGAAAGTTATAGCGAGAAAATTCTGAAATGTAACGTCAATCTCGTTGTGATTTGCACGCTTCTAAAGATTATGAATAAAGTGAAGTCATATTATTCAAAGCAAACCTTCCGCACTACAAAAATATAAATCCCTAGTTCTTTTCTCAAACCAGCCATCTGTACCTTGGGTGACCTCATGAAATGAATTGAATTTGGTTCGAAATATCATTGCTCGATGGAAAAAGCATATTTGGGCTGATTTTTTTTTTTTCACAATGTACAATTTCATTCATGCTGAAGGAATTTCTTCATGTGCTGTTGGGCTGAGAGAGCTGAAAATGAAGATCTATTATTTTGATCTGTTGAGTGTGGCTTTTTGTTTGTTAACATTTAAATTCAAGAACTATCGTTTTTTTGGACTGAAGGGTAGATGAATGTGTTATGTGCTCATTGTGCTTGTATACAATCTTTTATCGTGACTTGACTAATTTTTGGGGGGGTATAGCTACTCATTGCGCAAGTGTGACTCATAGCTATACATCTCCAAAAACAAATCTCATTGTGGTCAAAGATTCTGTACAGTATAGAGTTAATGTATTTTTATTGGCCACAATCTTTTCATTAATTACTAGGAAAAATCAACAGAATAGGGACACATAATAGGCTATGATTTAAAAAAAAACCTCACCAGATGAATGCCGATGGTTTGAATACAAAATGGGCCATCTGTTGTTAATGATGTCAGCTGGTCAGAGTTAAAGTGTTTTGGTGTTTGTGCATTCAAACTTCATGATAATTCAGCCTCTAAACCTCTGAATCTCGACACCTTTTTAAATCATTTTTTGAACTCTAATTCATCAAAAAGAATATTCACAATGTCGCAAAGCAGTTTGTACAAGTTTGCCAATCACAGCCTAAAACATCCAAGTGTCAGAGTTTCTTTAATTAAATACAAACTTTCAAAGATTTATTTCATGAAAAATACAATTCTTTTCACAACCTGCACTAAAAGTTAAAAAATTTATAGTAATTTATATATTTTTTATACTTACCAATGACCCAGACTTAGCTGGTGCTAACTCTAACAAAACCAGGGCCAAACACAAATTTTGCCCCCCAATCCCCAAAATTTGCATCCAAAACAAAAAGAAATCATGTCCTAAAGGACCTCCATACTACGCCTCTACTGCGCATGCGCAGTGACGCAGTCGTCCCGAAATTGGCGCCAATTATCATTCTTACTGGCAGTGCCTGGTCAGCGCTATGTACTCAGCGGGGAGGCAAGAGTTCCCAACTCCAGGGAGGGCCATCCCCGTCTGGGTCATTGGTAAGTATAAAAAATATATAAATTACTATAAATTTTTTAACATTTTTATACTGTACCAATGACCCAGACTTAGCTGAATAGTAAACAGGCTGGAGGGCCTAGGACATAGAGGAAAATCCAATAAGCTCAACTATATAGTACAGAGGAAACCCCTTAAGGAGAAAAGGAGTATTAGGCTTTACATGTATCTTTCTTATTTAATATTAAATTAGAAAGATACACTACCCTTAATAATTGAGCACAATAACATATATGTTCTCTATTAACATCCAGTATAACCCTTATACTAATTATTTTTAAAGCAAGCCAATAAATAAAGTAGTCCAGAGAATTGAGACTCTTTATAATCATTTAAAAGTGTCCGAGTATTGTATATTAAAGCCCATTTGACACTTGACATATACAAATGCTTCACACCGAGCTACACTTTAAAAATAAGACATGAATGAATTTAAACATTAATATTACACTTTAAAACCATCCCGGAAGCGACTCAGAAATACTGACTTGGAGGAGGCATTCCCTTGCTTTTCACTATAAAGCAGGTGACCTAAGGGAACACCCGCCCCCCCCCCCCCCCTTCCCCTTGCCCTGGGTCAAATAGCCCAGAGCGAAGAGGGCAGCCGGACGGAGTCACTGCCGGAACAGAAAGCCTGCCTAACTATAGTTGCAACTGTTTAGTGGACGACATTCTGAGCAACAGATAACGGACCTAAACAATGCAGGTCTCCAGAAATGGACTCAATATTTCTGAGATAAAAATTCGTAAATGTGGATGGCTGAGACCAATAAGCAGCCTTCATTAAATCTGTAATAGCAACACTATTAGCATAAGCCCAGGAAGTAGAAAGAACTCTTACTTCATGAGCAGAAATCTTAAGCACAGACTGCTGAGAAGAAGATAAATCTTCATAAGCAGTACGGATAGTTAACTGAATCCATCTAGCAATAGAATGGACTGAAATGTCCTTTCTATTAGGCATCAAAGACAGAAAGAAACGTTTCCATCCCTTTCTGATAAACTGAGATCTCTGTTTATAGATACGTAGTGCTCTAACAGGACAGAGCAAAGGCCTACGCCCGTCTGAAGACGGAAGAGCCTTAATAACAATAGGTTCCGGATATTTATTAGGAGCCTGATTCTTAGCTAAAAAACCCACATTAGTAGTGAAGGTGATAGTGTTCCCAACACTACGATAATGAGAATCATCCACCGATAGTGCATGAAGCTCACTGACTCTTCTGGCAGAAGAGAAAGCTAAGAGAAAAGCTGAATTTGAAATCTACTGTCCCAAGAGGTTCAAATGGCTTTTCCTTCAATTTAAGGAGAACCCAAGCTAAATTCCACTTAGGAATTAATCTAAGAGTTCTGGGTCTATTTATCGAAAAGTTTCTAACCAACTTCGATAAAGAGACATTAGATCCAATTTGTAAACTATCATGATGTGCATAGGTATCAGATAACATAGATCTATAACCCTTTATAGTAACAGGCTGCAGTTTGATTTCGTCAAACAAGTATACTAGAAAGTTTGCAATGTCTGGTATAGAGGGATCAAATATATCTACAGAATGATCCCTACACCAACGACGAAAAACCTTCCACTTAGCCGCATAGTTTAGCGAAGAGGAGGTCCTCCTACAGTTAGAAATCGCGTCCACTGCTCGTCCTGTAAAGTGCTTGCCATGCAAGAAGGACCGCACAACGGAAAAACGTGAAGGTTGAGACCTTGCGGGTTGTGATGGAGTTGGCGCGATTTCCCCTGCGAAAGAAGATCCTCTCGTGGAGGAAGCTTCCGCGGTAGGTCCCACAACAGACACCTGAGTAGATTTATCCACGGTCTCTGTGGCGACAGAGATGCTACCAACAGAATCTTGCATTGAGATTGTTTTATCTTTAGCAATACTTGTTGAATTAACGGCGCTGGAGGATACGCATATCCTATCATTCCGTCCCAAGGGATCGACAGAGCGTCTACTGCAAATGCTCTTGGATCCGGACACGGAGACACATACGTCTGCAACTGATTGTTGAGATGTGTCGCAAATAAGTCTATCATTGGCCGTTCCCATTGGTAGCAAATCTGATTGAATACTTGTTTGTTGAGAGTCCACTCCGACGGCAACAAGCGACCCTTTCGTGAAAGGGAGTCTGCTAGCACATTCAGACGACCCGGTATGTGACGGACCGAAAGAAGAACGTGATGTTCTAACGCAAACAGAAGGATTTTTTCCGTTTGATTGAACAACGGAACTGAATGAGTGCCTCCCTGATTCCGTATATACGCCACTACTGTCGTATTGTCGGATAGGATTTGGACATGAGCATCGTGAATAATGTCCATCCAGTGACGTAACGCAAGCCAAATTGACATCATTTCCTTGATGTTTATGTGCTTGCACAGGAATTGCGGATCCCAAAGACCCTGGCATCTCGAATCCGTTGGGATTAATGATGCACCCCAACCTGTTTGACTGGCATCCGTCATAACGGTAAAACTCGGATCCGGCAACTGCAGCGGAACTCCTACATCGAGCGAATGAATTTTCACACTCCAATTCTGAGTCAGGAAAATTTGAAGAGGACGTGTGCGTAGCCGCCCCATCGGAATGAGATCCGCGGCGGCTCCGCACAGACCTATCAGTCTCATAAATTCTCTCGCCGTGACTTTGTCTGCGTGCAGACAATAGCGAGCGTAACAACTGACTAATTTCGCTCTGGTTAACGGCAGACGAACGAGATTGTTGTGCGTCTCGAAGCTCATTCCCAGATGAGTGAATGACTTGGACGGCACCAGATCCGACTTCTCCTCGTTTACTATAAAACCGAGACGTCGGAGCAATAGAAGAAGATTCTGAACATCGTTCTGAAGCGTTAACTCGTTGCCGTACCTCTGAAGAATGTCGTCCAGGTAGGCCGACGTTACCGCAGACGAATGAGCTCGGAAGTAGATCATTACCGAGTTCATTACCCGAGTGAAAGCCCAGGGTGCTAGATTCAATCCGAAGCACATCGCCCGGAATTGATACACCACTCCCAGGACTGCAAAGCGTAGATACTTTCGGAATGTCGGATGTACCATGACGTGAAAGTACGCATCTTTGAGATCTATGCTCGTTGCATAATCGTTCACCCGAATACTCGCTCTGACCGATCGAATCGTCTCCATATAAAACTTCGGAGCGACGATCAGCTTGTTTATCCAGCTCAAATCTATGACTGGACGGAACGAGCCATCTGGTTTCGGAACCAGAAACAGATGGCTGTAGAATCCCAGAGATTCCTGGTTTTCTACGACCTCTACCGCGTTCTTCATTAAAAGAGACTGCACCTCTGATAACAGAGCGTCTCTTTTCTGTGGATTTGACGGAAGATGAGTCCACTTTGGACTTCGAGTTAATGGAGGCTTTCGTTTGAAGGATATCTTTAGACCTTCCGAAGTCACTCCTCTCACCCAAGGGTCGTCCGTAATCGACGTCCACTCTTGTGAAAAACTCGACAACCTTCCGCCAACCGGAACGCGATAGAGGTTTAAGCCATCACCTCCTGGACCTGCGAGGCCTGCGGTAGGAGAAACCACGTCTTCCACGACCCGCACCTCGCCTCGTCGACCTCGGGGCGTCCGACCGATTGTCCCGGCCTGAAGGACGTCCCGAACGAGAGTCGCTATCCTGACGGTCTCTCGAATAAGACCAAGAGGACGCACCGGAACCTCTATAGGAACCTCTCTTGGGCGCATTAGACCCAGAAGTGCCTGTCTTATTCGTGTCTGCTGTATCCGACTTCTTAGGAGCCGATCTGAACAACAGAGAATCATTAGCTTTCTTTTTAATTTTATCATAAATAGCGGAAAGCTTGCCGTCAAAGAGAAGTTCTCCTGAGACCGAAGCGACTCTAAGAGAGTTCTTCACCTTAGAATCCACTAGTGTGGATGTAGCTAGGGCTGCGTCACGTCTAACCAACTCCAGATTTGCCACTGAAAGGGCGGAGTTACACGTGGAATAAGCTACTGCCCTTGAAAGAAGTCTTAAAGAGGATTGTATATCCTGAAACTCTTCCCCTTGAAGGCGCAGTGATAACGCCTTAGTAAGGTGATCTGCGTAAGATAAGGCATCTAAATTGGCTCTGTTAGACGCAATAGCTGTTTCCAACACCGCGGTTGGAATAGAAGCTGACGACGGTAATGATAGCTCTAAGTCTTCCGCCTCGTCGTCCATACGCAGAGGAACTCTCGGTATACCCTGTCCTGCCGTATCGAATTTATTCCTTGCATTAATGAAAGGCAGGTTGAGAGTATTAGCGGACAAGAAACCTGCTTTCCCCAGCCTGGAAGCAAGTTTAAATATAGCGTCGTTCAATAATTCAAATGTTCTAGCAACATTATTGGACTGCGATGGAAACTCGGGAGCGATGTCCCTGAACCGCTCAAAAAATTCAGAGTCCAATGACGCTATAATTCTCTTGTCCGGAAGCGCAGCAGTCTGGCCCCACGGAACAACTTGAGGGAGAAAGTGCCGGATGAAGTCCATGGCAGCTTTATGTTGTTCCGAAAGGGATAGCTCCAAGTCATCCGTATCCCTTTCACCATCCGGTCGGACCTCACGATGTTCCCGGTCGTCCGCCCCCGATGCTTCGGCGGAGCGTACCGACCCAGCGCCGTCGGATAATTCTCGATCCGACACCGTTTCTGTCGGCTGCTGGGATGCTGCGATAAGCTGTGCTATCTGCACAAGAATGTCCGGCGTCGAGACCTGCGGAGGCGCAGTCTTTCGCTGCTTTGCCGAGGGCAGCTCCGCATCAGATGGCTCCCGCATACTTTTCCTATGCGAACGTCCGGAGTCCATCGGTCTCGAATCCCTGGCTGCCGGATGGTGTGACCTGGTCGCCGAAGAATCCTTCATCGGCGAAGCTGGTAATATATCGGCGGTCACGCAGCCAAGGTGCGGTCGTGTGTGCTGACGAGAAGAGGAAGCCTTAACAGTCTCTGCGGACTGCTTATACAACGGAGCGTCCCGAGCGACGGACGTATGCTCCGCTAAAGACACATTTTGTACCACAACATCTGGTCCCAGATGTTGTTGTACGAGAGAGGGACCTCTCTCGCTCGCGGCCCGGCTGGACCTGGACGAGCTATGAACCGGACTAAAAGGCTTCCTCCGTTCTCGCTTACTATCCGCCGTCACTGGGTGTGCATCTATTATGTTTATAGTGCTCGCATCACCCAAAATTTCCTCTTGGACCGCATCGGACGAACCCGGCTGCCGAACCATTCGGTGAATGGACGCTACACCGGGCGAGCTAGCGGACGACATTTGTCTAATCTCCATGAGCACTTTTGCCGCTAGCTCTGAATTCATTTGTGATGACGGACGCACACTTGAAGAAGATAACATGGAAACATCACCCTGTTCTGGTTCCTCTGAAATAGAAACTGAGAGAGTAGAGTGACCTTGCGGAGAAAGAGCCGGCATCGCTCTTTCTCCAGAAACAACATATCGTGACACACGTTTCCAATGTTTCTCATCCCAATGTTCACATATAGGACAGGGATTAATGCGAGAACACTGACTACAATTAATACAATGATCATGAAAGTCAGAGGAAGATTTCTTCCTATTACAATTTGAACAACGTCCCTTCATTGTGAAAGAACAACAATAAGTCCTAGTTACTCGCAAAAACCCCTGACACAAAGATACATAATAACATGATCCATTAATAAATGAAAAAACAATTGCAAAACAAAATAATTTTGAAAAAATATTTTTTCAGAGAAGCCCAAGTTGCTGAAAAGTAACGTTGAGCCCCAATGGATCCGATGGCAAAGTGTGGTCAAAAATTTTAAATTTATATAAAATAATTAATGAGACACTTTCGGATAATATAAATGTATCTTATAATGAGATAAACTACCACAAAGGCAAACAGCCCCCCCTCAAAAAAGGCTGTTGCCAATGAAAACAAACAGTGTAAACACACTAGAAAACATGACTCCAGGCACTGAAAAAACTGGCCCGGAATCAGTCATCAATTACACTCTATCTGATGCAAAACAGAGACTCCCAGGGGAGAATCTGTAGAACATCAGATGGAAGATGCAGAACACAAACGTTATACACCCATGGGTGAAAACGTAACTATGGGGAAAATAACAGAAAACATTCTGTAACCAAGCAACTCTCCCAGAAAATTTTAGAAATGAAATTTCTCAAAAATATGCCAAAAGCATGGGAGAATTGCCAGGGGGGACTTTAGAAGGCTAGGGGAGAGGAAACACTGAATAAGCAGTGCAACAATTAGCAAGAATGACAACAAGAGGCCCATGCCTCGAAAATAGGCAACTTAACATAATTTCATCAAAAAAATTTTAAGTACAGCCCTGATTATTTTTTGCCACTTCTTTTTCCTCTCCTCCTTCTATCCTCCTTAGAATCACATTTTCTCCAAAAATTACGTGTCTGGCATCCTTTAAACTGAGATTTACAAGCACAAAGATCAGTGAGATGTTGACTGATGAAGGGCCAAACAGAGAATGATAATTGGCGCCAATTTCGGGACGACTGCGTCACTGCGCATGCGCAGTAGAGGCATAGTATGGAGGTCCTTTAGGACATGATTTCTTTTTGTTTTGGATGCAAATTTTGGGGATTGGGGGGCAAAATTTGTGTTTGGCCCTGGTTTTGTTAGAGTTAGCACCAGCTAAGTCTGGGACATTGGTACAGTATAAAAATATATGTAAATCTGATTTTGTTACCAATTTATTCCAAATTACTGCAACTAATTTGAATCAGTATTTCATCTATGAAAACAGACTGAAATGTTTGTGGTTTTTGCTTACACACTTCAACTGTACATAATTAGTAATGTGTAATTTATCATCAAATGTTAATTATATATAATGTAAAGGTTATTTCTTTTAATGTAAAGGTTATTTCTTTTATATATTATCAATTGTAACAATTATCTAGCATCAACAACCAAGGATTTTGATAACATTGGAAGCTTATGCAATTTAAAAATACAACAAACACAAGGGCAGCCATTTAAAGGCTGTTGAAAGTGGGCAATTCTGTGCAAGCCTGGCATTCCAACATGAAGAGTTATCGCGTAATCATACAACCCCGGAGTTCCAGGTGCAAGTTAATGAGTTCAAATGAACTGTAATTTAATTGCACTGTTGAGCCATTTTTCTAAAACAAAATGTCTTATCTGTTATTTCTATCCTAAAACAGCACGTGTAAGTTCAATAAAAGGCCACCCGGCCACATGTCCCCTGAAAAAGTGTGCAATTTGAGGTATTTGAAAAAAATTGAATTGAAAAAGGGACATAACTCTGGCAAACAATGTTGGACCAAACCCCAATTTGAACTTGACCTGTATTTTATGTTGATACACCAACACACCAAATTTTACTTAAATCGGTCAACAACAACTAAAGTTATCATTGGGAAACCAAAATAAAATGAATTTTCAAAGTAAAAAAATGGGCATAACTCTGGCAGATGTTGGACCACACCCCCATTTGAACTGGACCTGTATTTTATGTTGATAGACCTGCAAACCAAATTTCATTTGATTTGGCCAACTATAACTAAAATTATCATCGGGAAATCAAAGTGGGGCAGACAGACTCATGCACAGAAGGACACCGACTATTTTAATAGTCCATTGAACATTTTTTTCAGGGGACAAAAATTGAAGCATACCAGCATGAAAATGTTAATAAACATTTTTTTGGACAATCTGTGTCTGCCGATGTTTACCACTACTTCTGATGAGTAAGAAATGTCTGAGAGTGAAATGTCTGAATACTAAAAGTATCCATAATAAATTTATTGAGCTCTGAAATGACAAGAGGTCTCTCAGTCTAGACAGCTCCGCCCATGGCCACTGCTTCAAGGTGAAACTAAATACATGACAACAATGCAAACGTTTCTGCATATGACCTTAACCTTCATGATATGACAATGGGTCAAGGTCACGACACAACGTTAGACTATGGGTAACAATTGTGTGAAGTACGAACAAGATCTGTCAAATAGATTCAATTATACAGACCTGGCAAGGGCTGGCTGTTTAATAATATAAAAGTTTTGCTGTCTGAGACCTTGACTTTGATGATATGATCTTGGATCAAAGTTGCGACACACCTGTGATTCATCAGCAATAATTGTACCAAGTATGAAAAGATCTGTCCATCATACCATGATATATGGACCAGACAAGGGCTGAATAACAATATCAAAGTTTTGCTGTCTGTGACCTTGTCCTTGATGATATGACTTTGGATCAAAGTCGCGATACACCTTTGAGTCATGAGCAATAATTATACCAAGTATGAATAAGATCTGCCAATCATACCAAGTGATACGCACTAGACAAGGGCTATTTAACAATATTCAAGTTTTACTGTCTGTGACCTTGAATTTGATGATATGACCTTGGATCTAAGTCATGACACACCTTTGAGTCATGAGCAATAATTGTACTAATTATGAATAAGATCTGTCAATCATTCCAAGTTATATGGACCGAACAAAAATGATAGTAAAATATCAGAAAAAAATCAAAGTTTTCTTGACTGTTATCTGATCTATGGGGCCAGTGACCTTCACCTTGAAGGGACACACCTCATTATGACTGATGACACACTGTCTAGTGGCAATACATACAGTAACAATGTTTTGTTAAAAAATATTTAGTGGTTAAGAAATTACGGTCAGGACTAACAAAATGTTGATGATGGCAGACAGATGGATGGACGGATGACAGATAACGGAAAACTTAGCATTAAAAAAGCTCTGCTGACAAGGCCCTTTGCAACACCTATTGGTAGTCTTCATTTGTTTGGAATGAGAGTTATGTGGGGGTGGGGGGGGGCGGATACAAAGTACCCCCTACCACTCCCCCCTTCCCTAAAATCATTGAAAGATGGTAACTAACCATCAGACGATAACCAATACTGATATTCGGTTCACCAATACTGTGGAGTACACTTAATTGGATATCTCTTAACTGAATATATCTGTTAATTGCATACAACTCCCAAACACAAAACTGTACTTCAGTACAAATTCAAGGTATCAAGTAAAGTCCTGCTAAATGTATAAATGAAAGTGTCAATGACACTGTAGCTCAACTTGTCAAGACAAAGACATGTACATGTATAGTATGTGACACAGCAATGACAAACATCTAGGTAATGACCTGATAACAAAGGTACATATAAAGTATTGTAATGGTCTGTACATAAATACTGACAGTTGCCTGTAACAAATGTATAGATAAAGTATTGTAAAGGTGGGTGACAGTCAGATGCTAAACTAGAAAAAAATCTTTGAGTCCCAGAGTGGGTCTGACTGAACCCCAAAATATTTGTTCTCATAGCACAGTGATAACAAAGGCACCCCAAAACACACTCGTTCCTGTCCCAAGGTGAAAACAAAGGTACCCAAGAAGTTTTGCGAAGATCAGTTCATAAATACGAGCTGTATAGAACTTGTGACAAAAAACTGATTGGACCTAATTTCGATACAAAATGGCCTCTGGCAGCCATCTTGAAATTTGGACCGTACCCAGAAACAATCATTCTCGTCCCAAGGTGGTAACAAAGGTACCCAAGAAGTTTTGTGAAGATCGGTTCATAAATACAGCCTCTACCCGGAGCCGTATTGACATGTGTGCTTACATTGTGTAAATAGCACTGAATAAATCAAAGTTCATCTAATTTGCATAATTTCTGCACGAAAAAAAAAACCCTTACAATATGTGATGTATTCCATGTTACTAAACGTTCATAAAAAAATTTATTCAAATCAGAACTTTCATACAGAAGTTCTGTACAAAAGACTGATTGCACTAATTTTGGTACAAAATGGCTGCTGGTGGCCATCTTGAATTTCGGACCACACCCCAAAACACTCGCTCTCATCCCACGGTGATAACAAAGGTACCCAAGAAGTTTCGTAAAGATTGGTTCATAAATATGGCCTCTAGTCTGAGCTGTATAGAAGTTGTGTACAAAAAAACTGATTAGACCTAATTTCGGTACAAAATGGCCACTGGCAGCCATCTTGAATTTTAGACCGCACCCAGAAACACTCGTTCTCGTCCCAAGGTGATAACAAAGGTACCCAAGACATTTTGTGAAGATCAGTTCATAAATACAGACTCTAGTCTGAGCTGTATTGACATGTGTACTCACTGTGTGTAAGTTGCACTGAAAAAATCAAAGTTCATCTAATTTGCATAATTTCTGCACAAGAAAAAAACCTGTGTTATATGTGATGTATCCCATGGTACTAAACATTCACACAAAAAATTATTCAAATCAGCGCTTTCATATGGAAGTTCTGTGCAAAAATCTGATTGCACCTAATTTTGTACAAATGTTGAATTTCGGACCGGACCCAAAAACACTTGTTCCCGTCCCACGGTGATACCAAAGGTACCCAAGAAGTTTCGTAAAGATCGGTTCATAAATACGGCCTCTAGCTCGAGCCGTATTGGCATTTGCACTTACAGTGCTGAAAGTAACACCAAAAAACATCAAAATTAGTCTAATTTACACAATTTACGCACGACAAAAAAACCCGTATTATATGTGATGTATCCCATGGTACTAAACATTCATACAAAAAATTATTCAAATTCCGAGCTTTCATATGGAAGTTCTGTCCAAAATACAGATTTCTGCATTGTCGGTACTAAATGGCGGCTGGCAGCCATCTTGAATTTTGGACCGCACCCAAAAACACTCGTTCTCGTCCCACGGTCATA
Organism: Pictodentalium vernedei; assembly: GCA_031216915.1. NCBI lineage: Eukaryota > Metazoa > Mollusca > Scaphopoda > Dentaliida > Dentaliidae > Pictodentalium > Pictodentalium vernedei. Next base: position 199,110,361 of record CM062296.1, on the reverse strand, counting down.
ACAGAGGTACCCAAGAAGTTTCGTAAAGATTGGTTCATAAATATGACCTCTAGCCCGAGCCGTATCCAATTGTTGACGTACGGACAGACGGGCCATGACAAAAGCTCAAATTCGGCTTCGCCATAAATTTGATAAATTGATAAATTTGTTCCTTGAGTGAACCAAAGCTTTGCAATGCTTTAGCATTGTGAAGGCTTCTTGCACCCAAGAGACAAAATAAACAACAACCCATGCTATTCTGTAGATTATGAGGCCAAAAACATAAAACAAACCAAGAATAAGAACATTTGGTGGTTAAGAAATAATAACAAAAATAAATGAAAGTGTCAATGACAATATAGCTCAACTTGTGTGAGACATGTACATGTATAGTATGTGACACAGCAATGACAAACATCTAGGTAATGACCTGATAACAAAGGTACATATAAAGTATTGTAACGGCCTGTAAATAAATGCTGACCGTAGCCTGTAACAAATTTATAGGTAAAGTTTTGTAAAGGTGGGTGACAGTTAGATGCTAAACTAGAAAAGAAATCTTTGAGTCCCAGAGTGGGTCTGACTAACCCCAAAATATTTGTTCTCATAGCGCAGTGATAACAAAGGCACCCAAAAAACACTCGTTCCTGTCCCAAGGTGATAACAAAGGTACCCAAGAGGTTTCGTGAAGATCGGTTCATAAATACAGACTCTAGCCCAAGCCGTATTGACATGTGCACTTACTGTGTATAAGTAGCACTGAATAAATCAAAGTTCATCTAATTTGCAGAATTTCTGCATGAGAAAAAAACCTGTGTTATATGTGATGTATTCCATGTTACTAAACATTCAGACAAAAATTTATTCAAATCAGAACTTTCATACAGAAGTTCTGTACAAAAAACTGATTTCACTAATTTTAGTACAAAATGGCTGTTGGTGGCCATCTTGAATTTCGGACCGCACCCCGGTTCATAAATATGGCCTCTAGCCTGAGCCGTATAGAACTTGTGTACAAAAAACTGATTGGACATAATTTTGGTACACAATGGCCCCTGGCAGCCATCTGGAATTTTGGACCACACACAGAAACACTCGTTCTCATCCCAAGGTGATAGTAAAGGTACCCAAGAAGTTTCGCGAAGACCGGTTCATAAATACAGCCTCTAGCCCGAGCCGTATTGACAAGTGCACTTACTGTGTATAAGTTGCACTGAATAAATCAAAGTTCATCTAATTTGCATAATTTCTGCATGAGAAAAAAACCTGTATTATATCTGATGTATCCCATGGTACTTAACATCCACACAAAAAATTATTCAAATCAGCGCTTTCATGTGGAAGTTCTGCACAAAAATCTGATTGCACCTAATTTTGTACAAAATGGTCCCTGGCAGCCATCTTGAATTTTGGACCGCACCCAGAAACACTCCTTCTCGTTCCAAGGTGATAACAAAGGTGCCCAAGAAGTTCTGTGAAGATCGGTTCATAAATACAGCCTCTAGCCCGAGCCGTATTGACATGTGCACTTACTGTGTATAAGTAGCACTGAATAAATCAAAGTTCATCTAATTTGCATAATTTCTGCACAAGAAAAAACACCATATTATATGTGATGTATTCCATGTTACTAAATATTCATTCAAAAATTTATTCAAATCAGAACCTTCATATAGAAGTTCTGTACCAAAAACTGATTGTATCTAATTTTGGTACAAAATGGCAGCCGGCAGCCATCTTGAATTTTGGACCGCATCCAAAAACACTCGTTCTCATCCCAAGGTGATAACAAAGGTACTCAAGACGTTTTGTGAAGATCGGTTCATAAATACAGCCTCCAGCCCTAGCCGTATTGATATGTGTACTTACAGTGTATAAGTAGCACTGAATAAATCAAAGTAGTTCATCTAATTTGCATAATTGCTGCACGAGAAAAAAACCCGTGTTATATGTGATGTATTCCATGTTACTAAACATTCAGACAAAAATTTATTCAAATCAGAACTTTCATACAGAAGTTCTGTACAAAAAACTGATTGCACTACTTTTGGTACAAAATTGCTGCTGGCGGCCATCTTAAATTTTGGACCACACCCCAAAACACTCGTTCTCGTCCTACAGTGATAACAAAGGTACCCAAGAAGTTTTGTAAAGATCGGTACATAAATACAGCCTCTAGTCTGTGCCGTATAGAAGTTGTGTACAAAAAACTGATTGGACCTAATTTCGGTACAAAATGGCCACTGGCGGCCACCTTGAGTTTTGGATCACACCCAGAAACACTCGTTCTCGTCCAGTTCATCTAATTTGCAGAATTTCTGCACGAGAAAAAAACCTGTATTATATGTGATGTATTCCATGTTACTATACATTCAGACAAAAATTTATTCGAAAAAACCTGTATTATATGTGATGTATTCCATGTTACAATACATTCAGACAAAAATTTATTCGAATCAGAACTTTCATACAGAAGTTCTGTACAAAAAACTGATTGCACAAACTAAAGAACAAAATGGCTGCTGGTGGCCATCTTGAATTTTGAACCACACCCAAAAACACTCGTTCTCGTCCCACGGTGATAACAAAGGTACTCAAGAAGTTTCGTAAAGATCAGTTCAGAAATACGGCCTCTAGCCCGAGCCATATTGAATTGTTGACGGACAGATGGCCAGACGTACGACGGGCCATGGCATAACCTCAAATTTGACTTAAGTCAAAGTTGAGTAAAAAATTTGACTTACATCAAAGTTGTGCTAACAAATTTGACTTACAGTTAAAACTAGAAGTCTTGTCATGAAATGCGCACAAATAGCATGTCGACCTGGGCATTAATCTACGCATTATGACCATAGTAGGGATATCAAATTCTGTACATATGGCCTATGCACAAGCAATGTTTTAGCCAATGGACCTCCGGGTAACCCGGAGGTCCATTGGCTAAAACATTGCCTGCGTCTGCTCTGAGTAACCAGGAGAACCTGCCCTGCTTTGGGTGCCATTCGATATGGCAGATGCGCACAGTTCCTAAGCGCAATTAAGCCTAGATAAGTGCACAGTTCGTGACAGGACTTCTAGCTTTAACTGTATGTCAAAGTTGAGCTGAAAACGGCCTGAGAAACAGAAGATCTAATTTGCGGGGTGTAATCTATTATATCTTGTTTGACAGAACTCAGTTACATAGCGGTCAAAATGGCCATTAAATTGAGCAAAATAAGCCTACCACAGCCTAAAATATCTTACAAATGTCTTGATAAAAGCATACAAATATGGATATCATTTGAACCGGCTTAATGTGCCATTTCTAATGATATCCATATTTGTATGGTTTTATTGATAAATTGAGAGAATTTTTTTTTTAAAAATGTGAAATTTAATTTATTTTTTATAAAAGCTGTTAGGTGAAGGGTTAACTTGAAAAAAATCTGCAATAGTTTGTATGACTATTTATTTATTTATTGATGTTTAAGGTCACATATTTATGCACAATGGCTAATCATGACCGTGGCAGTTTTACGGGTGGAGGAAGCCAGAGTACCAGGAGAGAACCACCGAGCAACGACAAGCAGCTGCCAGCTCCCCAACATCGTAACTCCACACTGCAGCACAGGCAGGGTTAGATTGGTTGAAGACATGCATACCATCGACGTGCAGTACGCCTTAGTACATGGCGTCATTGTGCCCCCACGCGGGCAATGGAGATGAAGTGTCTTGCCCAAGGACACAATGCGTTTGCCGCAGGTGGGATTCGAACTGAGGACCTCTCGGCTTGCAGCCTGCACCTCTGCCTACTGAGTTTGTATGACACCACAAAAAGCCCTGTCTGTAAATATCTTTATTGGATTCAGTATTACTTCCCTTTGATCATTCTTAGGAGTTCTAGGTGATCAGTTATTACCCTTTGAACCCTAGCAGCCGTTTTAATGGCCAGCCACGATATGCCATAACATCATTAAATAGGATGACTGTTCAGTAAATGTGTGGGGTAGACCCATCAATATCCTCAATCGGGGCTGCACGTTGAAAATATTGATTGGTCTACCCCAAATAATGAATATGGACTCTTCTTATTGCTGCCATTGAACTGGCATTGAAGATACCACTATAGTTCAAAGGGTTAAGCTTATTGAGTTGGCAAAAAAACATAACTTTGAGAAACAGATGAATGAACTTCTTCTAATCTATGCTGTGTTCTCATTGTCACATTTTCTCCCTTAATGACTTGTCTGGTAGATGAGTCAATAAAGGAGAATTTTGATAATGAGAACACGATGTGTTCACACCTTTGCTAGATTGGCTAAGTGATGAGAGTCCATAAGAAGGCCTGAAAATAAGCAGTCTGACATTTGCAGAATGAGGTTCCCAGAGGGTGAATTTGATGATGCTATCCCAAACAGTGGGCCAGTTTATCATCTGGGGTAATTCTTTCTGTTTAGTTTTGAGACCCTGATTCAGACTGAGGTCCACAGAGGGTAAATTTAGTGATGCTACCCTGCTGTTCAGGGTGACATCACTAAATTCACCATCTGGAGACCTCATTTTGCAGATGACAGTCTGCTTATTTTCGGTCTAGTCCATAAGGGAAAAATAGTCCAGTCCCCTCACAGTAAATTAGTATGATCAGTCATCCACAAACACAGTAAAACTATTCAGCCATTTTTTCTGGTTCATGCAGTTCAGTTTTTTGGTTTGCTGCAAAAACCCAAATCAAACTGGAAAATAAAAAACACCCAGCTCCTGTTTATCGTATATTCCCGTTAGGCTCCACAAAGTAGATTCTCTGTTTCTCAGGCCATATTTTGTAAAACTTCATGAGGGTAGGGGAATTTTTATTTTATTTTTTATTTTTGTAATTATTTATTTGCCATCTAAAGTTCATGTTATTGGTTTGTTTTATTTTTAAGCCTCATAGTCTACAAATTAGCATGGGTGGTGGTGTATTTAGTCCCTTAAGTGCATTTATCCCTTGAGTGCACTCAAGGGACAAATTTATAAATTTTATTTACATGAGTAAAATATCAGACATAAACCTTTTAATTTTTATTTTTTAAGTTTGCATTGGTTATAAAAAGAGAGCATGTGGCAGCCATATGGACCATGAAGGATGGCCTGAGAAACAGATTTTTAAATTTGTTAGGCCTTAAGTGAATATTTTTCACTGACAAATTAACTATTCAATTACCAGTGTTCCACTGTACTTAGAATTAAAACTACATTTAATATACATTATTCTCTCACCTCTCCTGCAATTTTATCTCCTGTACCTCTCAGGTGATACACTAACTTCTGTTCTAGTGAGTTGAGTCTTTCATCAGCTGTTAAAAAAAAATGTAACTGATATTATACAAATTGATCAAACTTTTATCGTGTGTCAATATTAATACAATATTAATACATTAATAACATTGATTAGTCATCAAAACATGACAGATCCCTGCTGCTTCCTCTAAATCATAAAAAAGCTGAATTCAACAATTAACAAGAGGCCCCCATGTAGCATGAGGCAGTCACCTGACAAAATTGTTTAAAGAAGGATTTAATTACCATCTACGCCTAGTAAACACTACAAAGGAATAAGTCATGTAACTATTCAAAACTCTGTAGGCCAGTAAGATGATTTTTTCTGGTTTTTAGATGCTACCACACAAATAATGCCCAGATTTCCAATAATGGGAAATAGTGATCTCAAAATTCAATCTAGGGACTTAACTTGAACTGACTAAACTGAGAAAATTTTAAACAGTATTCATCATATTGAACCAAGGTAAAATTCAGGCTCCAATAGGGAGCCCAAATACTAATTGAGGGACTTGATTTGAACAAACTTTCATCCAACCCCTGTAAGGATGCTCTATCCCAAACAGCAAAAGATTCTGACTGGAGGATCTGAAGAAGATTTTTAAAGATTATTGCCCATATTGCACTAACTTGAAATTCAGGCTCCCACAGAGAGCCCAGTTATTAACTGATGGACTTGATATAAATCAACTTGAATCCAATCTCTGTAAGGATTCTGTATTCCATTTTTCAAAAGTTTCTGACAAGTGGTTCTGGAGAAAAAGAGTTTTAAAGATTATTCCTCATATTGGACCGAGTAAAAATTTGAGCCACAATAGGGAGCCCAAATATTAACACAGTGACTTGGTCTGAAAAACTTGGATCCGACCTCCCCAAGGATGCTTCACACTAAAATTCAAAAGATTTGGATTGGAGGATCTGGAGAAGAAGAAGAATTTTTAAAGATTATTCTCCATACTGCACTAAGCTGAAATGCGGGCTCACATAGAGAGCCTAATTATTAACCAATGAGCTTGTTATAAACAAATTTAAATCCGATCCCTATAAGGAATCTGAATACCATATATCAAAAGATTCTGACCGGTGGTTCTAGAAAAAAAGAGTTTCAAAGATTATTCTTCAAATTGGAATAGGGAGCCCAAATATTAACTCAGTTACTTGGTTTGAACAATTTTAGATCTGACCTCCCGGAGGATGCTGTATACCAAACACCAAAAGATTCTGACTGGTTGATCTGAAGAAGAAGATTTTTAAAGATTATGCCTCATATTGCACTAAGTTAGCAGCCATGACTAGACTTGATGAAAAATATCTTGAAAATACTCAGCGGGTTAAGAGTTAATCAAATGAAGCCTGTTCAGTCACAATATGGATATCCTGTGGTTACCTGTGTACTCTTGGCTTGATAACTGCATGGGTTCACTTGAGCTGACTGGAGAATCTACAGCATCAATCTCACTCTCCAATTTCTCTCTCTGCACATAACTATCGCCAATCTCTGTTAACTTCTCTGCAATCTTTTCATATATTTTCTCTTTCTCTTCTTCAGTAAGTGCCTTTTTAGAACTCTCTATAGCTTCTATTGAAAATAAAAAAACAAACATTGCATCCAATGAAAGTATATGAGTGACAAAATTAAAATTAGAGGCAGATGCTGTGGGTGGCCGATACCCCCAGTAATTAACTATTTACCTGCTGCTGGTGGATATTCCTGCCCTGGACAGCAAATCTCTTGCTACTAAAATAAGTAAAACTTGGGCATTTTTAATTTTTTTTTTTTTTTTAATAAGGCTTAACGACACTTTAACAGCCAAAGTCATATCATGTCGGTGACAGTTTTATGGGTGGAGGAAGCCAGAGTACCCAGAGAGAACCACCAGGCAATGACAAGCAATTGCCAGCTCCCCAACATTGTAACTCCGCATTGCAGCACAGGCAGGTTTAGACTGGTTGAAGACATGCCCACTATCGAAGTGCAGTACGCCTTAGTAGTACACAGCGCCATCGTGCCCTCATGTGGACAATCGGGATTAAGTGCCTTGCCCAAGGACACAATGTGGGAGTCCAAATTGATTGCTCAGGCGGTCACCCATCCCAGGACTAACTGGGCTCGACATTGCTTAACTTCGGTGATCTGATAAGAACTAGTTACCACAACGTCACCGCGCCTCCTAGGCATTTTTAATTAAATTTAGCCCCTGTAAATTAAACCAAGGTTTTGACCAATGATTTCTTGAGTTAATTTATCAAAACATTTTCATCAAATCTAATCATGGCTGCTTCACAGCAGCCATGACTATATTTGATAAAAATATTTTAAAAAATACTCAGCAGGTTAGGTACCACAAAGTAGATATTCTGTTTCTCAGGCCATTTTTTGCAAAATTGCATCCGGGAGGGTGGGTTTTTATTTTATTTTTTATTTTTGTAATTATTTCTTTGTCATCAGAAGTTCCTATTTTCCCAGTAAAATCTATATATATATGTATAAAGATGATGGAATTTATTAATCTGATAATCCTACCAGATTAAAAACAAGAGGACCCAAGGAGCCTTAATTGCTCACCGGCCAAAGTGGTTCAAAGGAGTATTTGGGGTCACATTCAGTTAGACATGGTTCATCAACACTACAAAAGAATGAAGTCATGAGAGACAAATTTTATGGAACTAGGGACATGGCTCGAACAAACTTGAATCTTACCCCCCTAAGGATGCTGCATACCAAATATCAAAAGCATTCATCTGCTGGATCAGAAGAAGAAGATTTTTAAAGAAAATTCCTCATTTTGAACTAAGTTATCATTTGGGCTCCCAGAGTGAGCCCAAATATGGACCCAGGGACTTGGCTTTAACAAACTTGAATCTCACCCTAAGGATGTTACACACCACATATCAAAACATTCGGACTGCTGGATCTGAAGAAGAAGATTTTTTAAGAAAATTCCTCATTTCGTACTAAGTTACAATTCAAGCTCCCACAGTGAGCCCAAATATGGACCTAGGGACATGGCTTGAACAAACTTGAATCTCACCCCCCTAAGGATGCTGTATACCAAATATTAAAACATTCTGACTGCTAGATCTGAAGAAGAAGATTTTTTTTAAAAATTCCTCATTTTGAACTAAGTTATCATTCAGGCTCCCACAGTGAGCCCAAATATGGACCTATGGACATGGCTTGAACAAACTTGAATCTCATCCCCCTAAGGATGCTGCATACCAAATATCAAAACATTATGACTGCTAGATCTGAAGAAGAAGATTTTTAAAGAAAATTCCTCATTTTGAACTAAGTTATCATTCGGGCTCCCATAGTGAGCCCAAATATGGATCTAGGGACATGGCTTGAACAAATTTGATACACACCCCCCTAAGCATTCTGCATACCAAATATCAAAACATTCCGACTGCTGGATCTGAAGAAGAAGATTTTTAAAGAAAATTCCTCATTTTGAACTAAGTTATAATTCAGGCTACCAGAGTGATCCCAAATATGAACCCAGGGACTTGGCTTGAACAAACTTGAATCTCACTCCCCTAAGCATGCTGCATACCCAATATCAAAAGATGCTGCCTGCTGGATCTTGAGAAGAAGATTTTTAAAGAAATTTACCTGAAATGCACTAAGTTCAAATTTGGGCCCCTATACTGAGCCCAAATATGAACTCAGGGGCCGATTTGAACAAACTTGAATCAGCTCCACCCCACAATGTTGCATACCAAATATCAAAAGATTCTGCCTGCTGGATCTTGAGAAGTAGATTTTTAAAGAAATTTGCCTGAAATGCATGAAGTTTGAATTCAGGCTCCTATACTGAGCCCAAATATGAACCCAGGGGGCCGATTTGTACAAACTTGAATCAGAACCACCCTACAATGTTGCATACCAAATATCAAAAGATTCTGCCTGCTGGATCTGGAGAAGAAGATTTTTTAAGAAATTTGCCTGAAATGCACTAAGTTCAAATTCAGGCTTCTATGGTGAGCCCAAATATGAATCCAGGGGGCCGATTTGAACAAACTTGAATCTGCCCCCCCCCCCCCCCCCCCCCCAACCACCCACCCACCCTCTCCTAGAGATGATGTATACTAAATAGGAAAGAATTCTGCCTGGTGGATCTGAAGAAGATTTTTTTTAGTTTTGGAAAGAAATTCATGGGTCCTATCAGAGTTATGCCCCTTGTGGTGCCCCCCTGTGGGCGTGGCAAGTTTATTTGTACAAGTTTGAATTGACATATGATGGGGTACATGCACACCAAATTTGTGAGGAGTAGTCGATAATAAAAAGTTCACGACGGACGGCGGCGGATGGCAAGTAATAGCTAGTATGAGCTAAAAATCGATTAGTCCCCACAAAGTAGACCTTTTGTTTCTCAGGCCATTTTTTGTGAAATTGCGTGTTGGTGGGTGTTTTTTAAATTTTACATCTTAATTATTACCATCAAAAGTTCATGTTCTAGGTTTGTTTTATGTTTTTTGGCCTCATAATCTACAAAATAGCATGGGTAGTGGTGCATTTCATCCCTTGAGTGCGAAAAGGCTTTCCAATGCTAAAGCACTGAAAAGCCTTGTTACACTAAAGGGACAAATTTATCAATTTTATTACCTTAGGTAAAATATCAGACATAAACCATTTATTTTTTATTTTTTTAAGTTTGCACTGGTTATAAAAAGAGAATATGTGGTAGCCAAAATGACCAAGAGGGAGAGCCTGAGAAACATATTCTTAACTTTCTTAGGCCTTTGTGTTAATGTCTTGATAAAATAACCACACCTATGAATTGCAAAAAGGAGTACAATGAAGAACTAAAATGGATGTGCATTACAGCACACTCGCCGTGGATGGGTCGTAATGCACGCATGGGTAGTGTCCATGCCTGTGTTGACCTGGCAATAAAAATCATCATCGGCAAAATTTTAATTAATGAAGCACTTGGTTGTAACTAGTGCTTCATTAATTAAAATTTTTGATGATTATTCCTATAATTAGTGTTTGGAATCTAAAATTATTGCGCCCGTGGAAATATTGTCCACCCATGGAAAGTGACCAGTCCATGGCGACCGTACTGTAGTCAATATAGTAGTAGAAATAGTATTATTTAACTGGTTGAATGCTAGAAGCCACTATCATGGCTCTAATGAAAAGTGCTGGAAGCCATTTTAGTGGCTTTACACAGAAAGCACCATCTTGCTGTTTTTGCACCAGAAGAGAAATATTTGTATAAAATTGTTTTGTCACAATTTATTGGAGAGTGCAAATTGGCACTCTCCAATAAATTGTAACAAAACAATTATTTATGATTAAAGTCACATTATACAAAGGCACCCCTTGCTGGTAGCTCTGTCTTTTAAAAACAAGAGGCCCCAGGGGGCCTTAGGCGCTCACCGAATGTTCCATACTGTTAAGACACAAATTTTATCAAAAGCTATTCTTAAGGTTCTACAGAGTAAATCTATACTCTCTGTGGAGCTAAAACATCAACAGGACTGAATGGGACAATGCTGCCGATTAAATATCAAAAGATTCTGCATGATGGTTCTGAAGAAGATTTTTAAAGAATTTTCCTTGAATTGCACAAAGTAAACATTCACGCCCCAATAGTGAGGCCCAATATTGATCGAGGGACTCAATTTGAACAAACTTGAATCAGAGCCTTACTGAGATGCTACATACCAAATATCAAAAGATTTTGCCCACTGGTTCGGGAGAAGAAGATTTTTCCTTAAATTGCACTAAGGAAAAATTCATGCCCCTCTTGGGAGCCCCAATATTGATCAAGGGACTCCATTTGAACAAACTTGAATCAGACCCACTCCAAGATGCTGCATACGAATTATCAAAAGATTCTGCATATTGGTTCTGGAGAAGAAGATTTTTAAAGAATTTTTCTTAAATTGCACTAAGTAGAAATTCACGCCCCCATAGTGAGCCCCAATATTGGTTGAGGGACTCGATTTGAACAAACTTGAATCAGACTCATACCAAGACGCTGCATACCAAGTACCAAAAATATTCTGCCCACTGGTTCTGGAGAAGAAGATTTTTTAATAATTTTTCTATAATTCATACGGTGCTATCAGAGTTATGCCCCATACAGAGCCCCCAAGGGACGTGGCCATTTCATTTGAACAAACATGAATTGCCATATTGTCGCCAGAGTGCTATAGTGTTCTATGTCCCATAAGGGACATAGAATACTATAGCACTCAGGCAACGATATAGTAATGAACATCCACATGAAGTTTCATGAAAATCAGACCAGTGGTTTCAGAGGAGAAGTCATTTGAAAAATTGTAAATTGCACCAAGTTGAAATTCAAATTCACATAATGAGCCTTAATATGAACAAAGGGACTCAATTTGTACAAACTTGAATCAAGCTCATACTAGAATGCCGTATACCAAATATCAAAAGACTCTGCATGCTGGTCCTGGAGAAGAAGATTTTTATAAAGAATTAGACTTGAATTGCACAAAATAAAAATTCATGCCTCCATATTGAGCCCAAATATTGATCGGAAGGGGAGGGGGGGGGGGGGGGGGGGGACTTAATTTAAACAAACTTGAATCAGACCCATACTAGCATCCTGCATACCAAATATCAAAAGATTCTGCCCACTGGTTCTGGAGAAGATTTTTAAAGAATTTTTCTTCAACTGTACTAAGTAAAAATTCACGTCCCCATAGTGAGCCCCAATATTGATCAAAAGACTCAATTTGAACAAACGTGAATCCAACCCATACCAAGATGCAGCATACCAAATGTCAAAAGATTCTGCATATTGGTTCTGGAGAAGAAGATTTTTAAAGATTTTTTCTTAAATTGCACAAGTAAAAATTCAAACCCCCATAGTGATCCCCAAAATTGAATTGGGGATTCAATTTGAACAAACTTGAATCAGACCCATACCAAGATGCTGTATACCAAATATCAAAATAATCTGCCCATCGGTTCCGGAAAAGAAGATCTTTAAAGAAATTTTTCTTAAATTGCACTAAGTAAAAATTTACACCCCTTTAGTGAGCCCCAATATTGATCGAGGGACTAAATTTGAACAAACTTGAATCAGACCCATACCAAGATGCTGTATACCAAATATCAAAAGATCCTGCCCATTGGTTCTGGAGAAGAAGATTTTATAATTTTTTTTCTTAAATTGCACTAAGTAAAAATTCAGGTCCCCATAGTGAGCCCCAAAATTGATCAAGGGACTCCATTTGAACAAACTTGAATCAGACCCACTCCAAGATGCTGCATACGAATTATCAAAAGATTCTGCATATTGGTTCTGGAGAAGAAGATTTTTAAAGAATTTTTCTTAAATTGCACTAAGTAAAAATTCACGCCCCCATAGTGAGCCCCAATATTGGTTGAGGGACTCGATTTGAACAAACTTGAACCAGACTCATACCAAGACGCTGCATACCAAGTACCAAAAAGATTCTGCCCACTGGTTCTGGAGAAGAAGATTTTTTAATAATTTTTCTATAATTCATACGTTGCTATCAGAGTTATGCCCCATACAGAGCCCCCAAGGTAAGTGGCCATTTCATTTGAACAAACATGAATTGCCATATAGTAATGAACATTTCGTGAAAATCGGACCAGTGATTTCAGAAGAGAAGTCGTTTGAAAAATGTTCACGACGACGGACGACGACGGACGGCAAGTGATAAGTTGAGCTCCCTTCGGTGAGCTAAAAACTAGAGATGGTCTGTCACCAGGTATACTCCCGCCATGGCATATCGCCTGTTGAGGGTGACTGAAAAGGGGCATTCAATTTTTCTAAGTAAAAAAAAAATCCAATATGGCCACCAGTCGCCTATCTTGAAAATGAGCCAGAAAAAAATTATGTTACGCACTTCCCCCCATCATGTTGATCATTTTTGTGAAGTTTCATGAAAATGCAGTTAAAACTGTGGAAGTAGTTCGCTCCACAAGTTTACATAAAAAAAATCCAATACGGCCACCAGTCTGCCATCTTGAAACCGAGTGGGAAACAAAATTTGTCACACATTTCCCCTCATCATGTTGATCATTTTTGTGAAGTTTCATGAAAATGCGGCTAAAACTGTAGAAGTAGTTTGCTCCATAAGTTTACATGTGCAACGGACCGACGATGACAACGACAGACCGACGGACAAGTGGACTCATATATACCCCCTAAACTTCATTTTGTGGGAGTATAATTACACATGTTTCAAATCGCCTTTGAGAAAGAATTCGGCACTTTACCAGTTAATATATGAGAAAAATATTATTGTGATGTAATGAACATAATGTTCACGCCCTCATAACATTTGGAAATAGTATTAACGGGACAGGTAATATTCACAAATATTTTCATGGTCATGGGTCTCTTAGGTCCACCCCTGCAGTCCAAACAATGCTTGGACCCTCCCCATGATGAACTTTTATAAACAGGGCATGCTTAGAATAAACACACGTATGCTCTTGTTTGCATCTGAAAATGTCAAAATGTACTGGCCAACGATGTCGAACCTTTCATAGAAAACATAATGAACAACTGAAAATAAATGTGCCCATTCAGATGAGTGAAAACCAAATAATTCCAGAATGGGGCCCAAACATATAAGACATCTCTGAGATGTTGCTGCATGTTCAGAATCTCTGGTGCACTGTCATGATTTATCTTGAGTCTTGACTGCTTTATCAGTCACTTTTTTAATAGATTTCATTCTTTCACTTAGGTCACACCCAGTCTAAAAACAAAACAGATAATATCCTATCGTATCGGTCAGGACTTGAATCACCACAGCCAGGACAATTAAGGTTACTACAACCACCACCACACCTCCAAACTGCAACACACACACACACACATGTACACACACACACACACACATACACCATAACAATCACCACCACCAAACAGTCATCTTCTTGATGTCCCTCCATCTTGCATCTTGCTTTTAAGAATGATCAACATAATTTGGTGATATTTGTCTTAACTGATTATGTTGGAAACATTGTGCTTGAGTCTTCAGTTGTCTCCAGCAATCAGATACAGAAGTCAAACACATGGGCATTCCACTTTTGGAAACTTTGAAATCTATGCTCGCAAACAAGAAGTGGGACATGCATTTTGTATGTGCAAGTTATGCACATGAAAACTTCACTTTTTGCATGAAAATTGGGACAGGGCTTTTACTTTTAATTGTAGTGTCAAAATGATAACAATAAAGGGCAATTGGATGGGCCTGTACTCTTAACTGGTTGAGGGTTAAAAGCCACTATCAAGGCTCTATTGAAAAGTACTGAAAGTCACTTTAGTGGCTTTACACTGTATTCATGACTCATGAGCTTGGAGATTACTCAGCAGTGTGGAAAAATAGTTGTATAAAACAGGTGACTTGAATCGAATCGAATCATCGTGATGACTTTTTGAATCAAATCAAATTTCAGACCTTTGCAGGACCCAAAATTTTGGAGCCATTTTTTTTGAAAGAAAAGTAGCAGGGGTTCTTCTGTCCTCTTTGGAAAAGGGTCCAGGGTCCACGCAATTGGGACAAGACAGTCTAACGACATCCATATCCCTTGACGACTTTTATGTTATGACAGGAATAAGCATATGAGGTGATCAAGACAGAAAATAATTCTGGTAAAAAAAATGCGGACTAATCTCATTATCAACCTGGACATGTCTTCATACCCAATAATGTCACTCAATAAATATCATTTATTTCTTTTATTGCAAATGAATATATCCTCCAAAAACCTGAAATTTTACAGAAATTCAGAAGAATTCTAAATACAGAAAGGGCCATAAATCTGATAAAAAGATGTGGACCAATCTCATTATCAACCTGGACATGTATTCATACCCAATAATGTCACTCACCAAATATTTAATTTCTTTAATCGCAGCTAAAGATAGCTTCCAAAAACCTGCAATTTTGGTAAATTCAAAGTTGACAAGGGATATAACTCTGTAAAAATTATTTGAATCAAAACTTCTTTTCCATATGCACATGTACACATCATATTCATACTGCACACCAAGTTTCGTAAAAATCCAATGAAAAATGCAGCAGAAGTTAAGTAGACAAGCATTTGTGGTGGACATTTTGGTATTATCAAGGGCTGTAACCATGCAAAATATGTTGCATTGAAAATTCCTGACCACATGCACATTTACACTTGATACTGATACCTCAGACCAAGTATCGTAAAAATACAATAAAAAATGTTGGAGGAGTTAAGCGTCCAAACCTTTGTGGTGGAAATTTTGCTACTTCCAAGGGCCGTAACAATGCAAAATTTGTCACATCGAAAATTCCGGACTACATGCACATCTACACTTGATACTGATACCTCAGACCAAGTTTCATAGAAATCCAATGAAATCTGTAGGAGGAGTTAAGCGGACAAAGTTTGTGATGGACAGGCGAATGAACATTATTTCAATATCCCCCTCCCGACAGCAGAGGATAAAAATTCCTGCCATGAAGGCTCCAACTGGGAATTTGTTTGAAAGAAGAAACGCACAAAGAATAAGAAATGTTACCTTCATATTGAGGTGAGAACATTAATACAGAATCCACTACATGTGAATAGTACATGCAGCAAGTTTTTTAACAAATAGTCACATGACATAATGATCAGTCTTTGTAATCTCTATTATAAATTGTATTTGCTACAATTGGACAGTCTACATTTTGTGGATTTGTATCTATGCAAGATGTAGCTGCTTATATAGGCAGCCAAGACTTGCCTGGAAACAACAGACAAGAATCTTGGGATGCAACTTGCAAATGTATCTAAAAACTGCCTGTTGAGTCACCTGCTTTGTTGCACTAAGAAGTGATTAAAATCAAAATAAGACCTTCAAGAGTTAAAAGAATTAAATTTCAATTTGAGTGAGGACTGAAATTGGAAAAGAACTGGGAAAAATCATGCCAAAATGCCATTGGGAAAGGGTTCCATATTCAGACACTGTGGACACCCAAAACGATCACCCAGTAGATTTTGAAAAATATTTTCAGCCCAAGTGAGAAAAGAAGGAAAAATCCTAAAGAATAAGAATTATCAACAACTTACTTTTATCAGTAGGCTGATCAGGTAAATCATATCTCGGACTATTTGATTCATCACCAGAAAAAGTTTTCACAACTCGACCATCTTTCAAATATTTTTCTGTAACATCATAATCAATGTCCATTTCAAATGATCCACCTTTTGGAAGTACAGTTTGAACACCACTTACACCAGAATTTGCACTAAATTCATCAAATGTTTCCATGTTACAATCATTATCCACAGTTTCCTCGAACACATGGGTGGTGGTTTTATCAGTTGTTGAATCTGTGTTTTGTAATTTTACATGAATTTTATTCTTTCCTTCATCAGGTACAGATACAGAACGGTCATAGTCTTTTTTGTCTGTATTGGGTACAGGACGTAATTCGGCTGACTTGGATTCTGAAAGGAATCAAAGTTTAAACTGTTTTATGATCTTCATCCTGCATGGGGTCACATGATATTGTAATTTACATATTGGTGTCGGTATTTAAAACAAAATTGTGGTACAGTGGATCCCACTAAAATGGATATCTTGTAATCGAATATCCCTGTTAATTGAATATAATTTCCAAACACAAAACCATTTACCATACTATCAGTACAAATTTGCCCTTTTAAATGCATATAGGTTGTAGAGTAAAGCTGACAATTACTGAATCACTCTTACATATTGTCTAATTTGGCCTCAGATAGCTCCCATCTCGACAATACACCAAAGCTACATATAAAATTTGAAAAAGATTGGGTGAGAGGTGTCGCCTGAAGGGTGTGCCAATGGAAGTGTTGACAATTTATATGCCAAATCCATGATGGCCAATGGTGGCAATGTTTTTGAACTAAATTCAGAAAAATTCAATAGCTCCCATATAGACAAGACACCAAAGCTACATATGAAATTTGATAAAGTCCTGTTGAGAAATGAGGCCTGTAGGGTGTGCTAATGGAATTGTTAACAATTTATATGCCAAATCCAAGATGGCTGCTGGCGGCCATGTTTTTGAATGAAATTCAGAAAAATTTTAAGCTTCCATCTAGACAATACACCAAAGCTACATATTAAATTGGAAAAATTTTATAGCTTCCCTATAGACATTACCCGAAAGCCATGTATCAAATATAAAACTGATCGGATGAGAGATGCAGCCTGTGGAGTGTGCTAAAGGAATTGTGGATGGACATAGGCTCGTACGTATGGACGAAAATTTGAAACTGATCGGATGAGAGATGTGGACAGTAGAGTGTCCTAAAGGAACTGTAGATGGACATAGGGTTGTACGTATGGACGGATAGATAGACCGCAACCCATCCCAATAGCTCATACTTGATGTTATCAAGTTGGGCTAAAAATGATATATTGGAAAACAGATATTACTTGTACTAAATACTTTACTGTTCCATATGACATTCGTGATTTACACACTTTCAGTTAATAAACTACATATAATTCTTGAAAATCAGTACATAACAGAGTATAAAGTTTACTTTGAATGTCAGAGAATTGTTTTCAAGGTTAATTTCTTGATTGGAACTGCATTCAAATTTTTTTAGTAAAAAATTACTGAATATTTTCAAAATGTGTGGTTGCACTTGAACCCTGCAAAGAATTGATTCAATGTCGACATCAGTGGCCTGATTCGGGACTGACATCGAATTGTCTTCTCGATTCGTATATTTTTGTATCATGTAAAGGTTGTTTCATAAGACAGGCATTCAATATGTGGCCACAATGAGTGTGTAAACCATTTGTGGATGCCTCTGCCAGACAACTACTCCCTGACAAAGTCAATGTGCAACTGACACCAGACAAATAATGAAAGTGTCAATGACACTGTAGCTTAACTTGTGTGTTGTGTTTGATGAAAAGAATAATGTTCAATGTTTCTGAAAGGATTATGAAATAAGACAAGAATTGTGATAATTGGGAATATGTTCATTTCTGTTCCCTGTATGCTATGTTTTTGATAAAAATAATATGAGGTGTACACTGTACTAAAGAGCTAATATATGTTCACAGTTAATATATGTGGCCCTCACAGTTAACGTATATCAACGAAAGTTACCAAGTTACAGTGAAATTATTCCAAAATGAGTCATCCTATCAAGTTCCATTGAAATCCCTTCATAAATATGGCCTGTAGACTGTGCTAAAGGTTTTCGGGCTTCGGGCCCCTGTAGCCGTCAGTTTCCCAATTGTGTCCAAAGGGGACGTTCTCATCTAGACATTATATGAAGTCAATCTACCAAGTTACAATGAAATCCCTTCATACATATGACCTGTAGACTGCGCTAAAGTTTTTTGGGCTTTGGGCTCGGGCAGCCATCATGGTTGAATGATCGCAACCAAAAGGGGACATTCTCATCTGGGCATCATCTGGAGTGATCCTACGACGTTACAATGAAATCCCTTCATAAATATGACCTGTAGACTGTGCTCAAGGTTTTCAGGTTTTGGGCCCCTGGAGCCGTCACAGTTGACCAATCACAACCAAAAGGGGATGTCATCATCTAAGCATTATATGGAGTCAAACTAACAGGTTACAATGAAATCCTTTGATAAATATGACCTATGGACTATGCTAAAGGTTTTGGGCTCGGACAGCCATCAAGGCTGAATGATCGTGACCAAAAGGGGACGTTCTCATCTAGACTGTAGACTGTGCTAAAGGTTTTCGGGCTTCGGGTCCCTGTAGCCGTCACAGTTGTCCAATCACGTCCAAAAGGGGACTTTCTCATCTAGACATAAAATGAAGTCAACCCACCAAGTTACAATGAAATTCCTCAATAAATATGACCTGTAGACTGTGCTGAAGGTTTTCATGTTTTGGGCTCGAGCAGTCATCACAGTTGGCAGATCATGCCCAAATGGGGAAATTCTCATCTAGACATCATAAGGAGTCATCCTACCAAGTTAAAATGAAATCCCTCCAATTTAAACATGACCTGCAGACTGTGCTAAAAGTTTTTTGGGTTTCGGGCTTGGGCAGCCATCACGGTTGACAGATCATGCCCAAAAGGGGACGTTCTCATCTAGGCATTATACAGAGGCATCCTACCAAGTTACAATGAAATCCCTTCATAAATACGACCTGTAGACTGTGCTAATGGTTTTCGGGTTTTGGGCTCGGGCAGCCATACCGGTTGACCAATCGCGACCAGAAGGGGACGTTCTCATCTAGACATGACTCCAAACCTGCATATGAAATTTCAAGACGATCAGACAAGAACTGTGGGGTGTAGCCCGTGCTAAAGGAAAATGTGAACAGACTTCCGCACACGTGATGGCAATAGCTTATCTTGACTTTGTCAAGTTAAGCTAAAAATAGGCTGATGAAATCGTCAGATGTGTACCCATGCTTCAACTAGTAGAAAGCTGTATGACAGAGGGCCACCCCAGATGCCGACATTATGTACTCCATGCATGGTATGGGTACATATAGAAATGGATTGGAGGAGTTCCTAATTTGATGGATAAAGGGTTAATATCTCCGGATCAAAATATTAGATTTACATAAAAAACTACACAGCACAGCACATCAGTAACTTGAATACATATATAAAGTAACCTGATAATCGGATTAATATTTTTTGAGTTATAGCATGCCGAAGAAATGGATTGGACGAGTTCTCAATTTGAAGGATAAAGGGTTAATATCACAGGATCAAATTACCAGATTTACACCAAAAACTATACAGCTTGGCACATCAGTAACCTGAACACATATATGAAGTAACATGACAATCGGATTGATATTTTTTTGAGTTATCTCATGCCAAAGGGATTGGAGGAATTTTCAATTTGAAGGATAAAGGGTTAATATCTCAGGATCAAATTATCAGATTTACACCAAAAACTATACAGCTTGGCACATCAGTAACCTGAACACAAATATAAAGTAACTTGACAATCCAAGCAATATTTTTCAAGTTATCGAATGCCAAAGGGATTGGAGGAATTTTCAATTTGAAGGATAAGGGGTTAATATCTCAGGATCAAAATAACAGATTTACTCCAAAAACTATACAGCTCGGCACATCAGTAACCTGAACACAAATATAAAGTAACTTGACAATCCAAGCAATATTTTTCAAGTTATTGAATGCCAAAATGGAATTTGAAGGATAAAGGGTTAATATCTCAGGATCAAACTAGAGGTACTGTCAGCAAGCTCACAATGTGATACCCCCCAAATGTATAAGTTAGATTATCTCCCCTTGGAAATGTCAGAACGGAATTATATTGCTTCATGCACATCTTCATATGGAGTTCTTCCATTGTGTAAAGTTTCAAGAAAATTCTTCAAATGGTTTAGGAGGAGTTGCGCTTATAAGGATGGACAGATGGACAGACGGACGGACAGGGTGATTCCTATATACCCCCCAAACTTTGTTTGCGGGGGGTATAATTATCAGATTTACACAAAAACGATACAGCTCGGCACATCAGTAACCTGAACACAAATATAAAGTAACTTGACCATTCAAGCAATATTTTTCAAGTTATCGAATGCCCAAGGCATTGGAGGAATTTTCAATTTGAAGGATAAAGGGTTAATATCTCAGGATCAAATTATCAGATTTACACCAAAAACTATACAGCTCAGCTAATCAGTAACCTGAACACAAATATAAAGTAACCTGACAATCCAAGCAATATTTTTCAAGTTATCGAATGACAAAGAGATTAGAGGAATTTTCAATTTGAAGGATAAAGGGTTAATATCTCAGCATCAAAATAACAGATTTACACCAAAAACTATACAGCTCGCAACACCAGTAACATGAAGATATACATAAAGTAAAATAACAATAGGATTGATATTTTTTGAGTTATCTCATGCCAAAGGCATTGGAAGAATTCTCAATTTGAAGGATAAAGAGTTAATATCTCAGGATCAAATTATCAGATATACACCAAAAACTACACAGCTCAGCACATCAGTAACCTGAACACAAATATAAAGTAACTGGACAATCCAAGCAATATTTTTCAAGTTATCGAATGCCAAAGAAATGGGAACGGACGCTGGACAGATGGATGGACGGACAGATGGATGGATGGACAGACAGACAGATGGACAGACAAAGGATGGACAAATGACGGGTGGCCACCCCGGGTGCCAGCATTATGTGTACCATACATAGTATGGGTACACATAAAAATGAATGGCGAACATGTTTTGAAAACAGGGTTATTTATTTATTTACTGGTGTTTAAGGTCACATATTTCTGCACAATGGCTAATCATGGCAACAACAGTTTTACAGGTGGAGGAAGCCGAAGTACCCGGAGAGAACAACCAAGCAATGGTGAGCAACTGGTCAGCTCCCCAACATACTAACTCCACACAAGCAGGGTTAGCATTGGTTGAAGACAAGTGCACCATCGACGTGCAGTACACCTTAGTACACAGCGCCACCGTGCACCCACGTGGGCAATGTGATGAAGTGTCTTGCCCAAGGACGCAATGCGGTTGCCACAGGTGGGACTCAAACTGAGGACCTCTCAGCTTGCAGCCTGAACCTCTACCTATTGAGCCACGAACACAGGGTTAGAATTGATAAATTGGATATGCACCCCCTGATATTTGTCAGTAAAATTCAATGTGACGAGGTTTTTTTTTTGTCTTTCTTTGTATTGAAAATGTGTGCTTCTTATACCTTTACAGAGGTGAGCAACAACTCAGGCTCACCTCATTCTTGCCAAATTCATTTTTATGGAAAGTTCCTAATTGCTCGCCTTCAGCAACTTCAGTAATGCTAAAACGGTAAACATGAAGACAAGTAACCAAGGCTATATGGTGATCGCACAAATACAATAAAAAGCTGAAAGAAAGTCAAGAAAAATTCCGATTATATTTAATGGTGCCAGTGAAAGAACTGTTCATTCGGAAACTCACCCTGCAGACTAACCACTATTAAGAATTTGTTTAATTTTCATTCAGTTTGGAAATATTTTATAAAAGGCTATTAATTGAAAATAGAATATATTTTCATTTTTGGAATCCACTAAAATAAACCTTTCCACAATCCTTTCCAATGAGGGACCACAAGCAGAGTTTAAATGCCTCTTGAGAATATTACTGACTGGTTTTAGCCATTACAGTGAGTAAAAAGTTGCTATGGATGAGATTTACACCAAGACTGTATAGTGTGCAGGGTTAGTTACATTTTCTCAGTTAATGATGAAACTTTTAATAACCAGAAAGTAGGGCTGCACGGTATTTGAAACTGAATACTGGTACTGGTATTCAAAAAAATTAAAATTTTTTAGTAAATTTTGTTTCTTAACATACCTACCATAATTGTTTACAATTGGCTGTAACATAAGTGCAAGCCCTACTTCGGAACTAACTCAAGCTTTTAGAAACTTTTCCAAATGAACTGGAAAAGTACTAGAGTGCAAAAGCACGAAAAAGATCGAAAAAAGGGTTGAGTGAGACCAGCGCTCGAAATTACAGGTACTCTCTCTGTACACTTCTTGCGTTTACAGAGTGCATGCGCAACAACCGTGACGTCAATTCCGTATTTCTGCCAACGAGAAGTTTGTGATTTAGCGGGGAGGCATCGATATCAAAGATATCCCCAAGGAGGGTGGGCCTCCGGTAAACAATTGTGGTAGGTATGTTAAGAAACAAAATTTACTAAAAAATTTAATTTCTTTTCAACCTACTCACAATTGTTTACAATTGGCTGAATAAACAATAGGAGGAGGTGAATCATATAACCAATACCAACAAGAGTAGCAGAAAGAAAAGCAAGGAGGGCAGAGAACAATAGTGAAACCTGTAATGAAGATAGAGAGAAGGCACCTGAAAAGAACAAGGCTGAGCGAAGCACAACCTCCATAAAAACAATTTTAACGAGGGTGCACAACACCCTGAGCAGCAACGTGAGGGCCTAAAGAATAAAGATTGCTGCTGAAGGTGGCGGAGATAAAAGGAGGAGAAGGTAGATGCATTCCTCCAGTAAGCCGCATTCATAACAACCCGGAGAGAAACAGAATTGGAGAACGCACAGGATGTGGAAATGGCACAAACCTCATGAGCATTAAACCGGTTCGAAACAAGATCCGATGCAGACAAGCGGGAATAAGCCAGCTTGATTGCAAGACAGATCCACCTGGAAATAGAATGGGAAGAGATAGACTGCCTCTTAGGAATGAGAGACAGAAAGAATCTCTTCCGACCCCTCCTAATGAACTGAGTGCGAGTAATGTAAGTCTTGATCGCACAAACAGGACAAAGAAGAGGCCTCCGGCCATCGACAGCATGGAGAGCCCGAATGCAGATGGGAGGAGGTACTGAATCAGGAAGTTGATTCTTAGCCAGAAAAGAGCAATCAGTTGTGAAGGTGACACTGTTAGCCTCATTTCTGAAGAAGGCAGAATCAACAGATAGCGCATGAAGCTCACTGAGTCGAGCAGAAGAAAACGCTAGAAGAAAAGCCGTCTTATAGGTGAGAAAATGCATATCGGTCTCAGATAAAGGCTCAAATGGCGCCCCCTCCAAACAGTGCAACACCCATGCCAAGTTCCACTTGGGTGTAAGACGCAAAACTCGAGGCCTCTTCAAAGAAAAGTGCCGAATGAGTTTGGAGAGAAAAAGATTATGACCGATGCACCGCTTTCCCACATAAGAGAAAGTATCAGACAGCATAGACCAATAGCCCTTAATCATAATAGGCTGGAGGCCCTTGGAGTCAAAAAGATATACCAGAAAATCTGCAATTTGAGCGATTGATGGATCACGGTAATCCACATTGTGATCTGCACACCAGCAGCAGAAAACCTTCCACTTTGCAGCATAAGTCATGCCAGTGGAATGTCGCCGCGATGCAGAAATGCACTCCTCTGTTCGTCTCGAAAAACCTCTACGTCGGAGACTGGACCTGATAAAAGACAGGCGTGATGGGACAGGTTCGCCAGGTTGTTGTGATACTTCCTGGGAAGACCCTGGGAAAGAAGATCGCGACGAGGAGGTAGAGGTATCGGCCGATTTGCCAACAGAGGCTGCAGCAGATTGATCCACACCCTCTGTGGAGACAGAGGTGCGATCAGAATGATCCTGCAACTGCAAGCACGAATCTTCGCTAATACTTGAGGAAGAATCGGTGCAGGAGGAAAGGCATAGCCGATCCAACCTGTCCAGTCCAGAGACAGAGCATCTACTGCAAATGCCAGAGGATCTGGACAAGGGGAGACAAATGTCTCTACCTGATGATTCCAGCGAGTAGCGAAAAGGTCGACCTGAGGACGGCCCCACTGCTCGCAAATCGCCTGAAACACTGACCAATGTAGCATCCATTCGGTTGGAAGGACACTGTCGCGTCGGGACAGGGAGTCTGCTAGGACGCTGAGATGCCCAGGAATGTGTCGAATGGACACCCGAGCGTTCACATCCCGTGCCAACAGAAGAAGATCCCGAGACAGCCGATACATGGGAATCGAATGTGTGCCTCCTTGATTCCGTATGTAGGCCACTACTGTCGAATTGTCCGAAAGAAGTAGGACAATATGGTCCGACAGATGAGGGATCCAAAGCCAAAAACTGGTTGATATAAAGGCCCATCTGCTCGCTGTCCCAGTCGCCGCGACTAAACAGACCAAGAGGATCCAATGCCGCACCCCAGCCCCGATCGCTGGCATCTGCAGTAAGGATGCGATCGGCTAAACGAAGATCCAACGGAACACCCTGTGTCAGCCAGGGAATATCGGCCCAAGGATGGAGGTGACAAAGCAGAGACCAAGGAATAGTGAGTTCCAGATCTACATTCGGACGCCAATGATCCAACAGGAAGTGTTGGAGAGGTCAGACAAACAAGCGACTGAGCGGAATGAGATCAGTCACTGAACCGCAAAGGCCCAGCATCCGAAGGAAAGTCCTGGCTGAGACAGAGGAAGATTGAAGCAGGTTCCGAGTCAAGGCAGAAAGAATCGTCGCCCGAGCATGGGGGACCGACACTACATTGTGAAGAGTGTCGAAATCCATCCCCAAATGCCGGAATCGCTGAGAAGGAAGAAGATCCGACTTCTCGTGATTGACTCTGAAACCCAGCGACGCTAGCAGGCAAAGAAACTGCCGGACATCTAACTCCAGAACAACAGCATTGTGGTGCCGTTGGAGGATGTCGTCCAGGTAGGCTGACGAAGTCACAGCCGACTGAGTACGGTGGAAAGCAAGCACATGTGACATCAGTCGGGTGAAGGCCCAAGGAACCAGGTTCAAACCAAACGGGAGAGCTCTGAATTGATCGACTCGATCCCAAAACAAGAACCGAAAGGTATTTCCGTGACAACAGATGAATGGGTACATGGAAGTAGGCATCCTTCAGGTCGATACTGGCAGCAAAGTCGCCCTGATGAACTGAACGTCGAACCGACCGGAGAGTCTCCATACTGAAACGAGGAGCTATAATGTACTAGTTCAGGATACTCAGATCGATGACAGGACGAAATAATTGGCCGTTTTGCTTCGGCAACAAGAAAAGTCTCGAGTAAAACCCCGGTGAAAGGGTGTTCCTGACCATCTCGATCGCCCCTTTGGAGAGGAGATTGTTGATCTCCTGCACCAGAAGGTCCTGACATTGAGAATCGGAAGGGACCTGAGTCGGGAGGGGCACCCAAGATAAACTGGGAAGCCGATGGAAGGACAGTCACAGACCCAAATGTATAAAGTCGAGGACCCAAGTGTCCGACGTTATCTCTGTCCAACGGTCGTAAAACTGCGACAGCCTTCCCCCGACTGGAGGCGAATCGAGGTGAGAACCTTCACTTGCGGCCTCGATGAGGCCCCCAAGAGGAGAAACCACCACCTCGGGAAGTGACAGAGTCCTGAGACTTTCCTGTCTGAGACTGCCAGCGAGCCTGGCCGCGTCAACGCTTCTTCTGAGCAGAAGGAGCAGACAGAGCCAAAGTGTAGCCGACGTCGTCGATGAGGCAGATGCAGCAGGACGCTTGGCGGGCCTGGAACGACCACCACCCGCAGCAGCAGGTTGGTCCAGCTGTCGCAGCAAAAGCTGGTCCTTCGAATGATGAAGAACCTCGCTACGGACAGCTTCCACGGAACCATGGATCAACTGAGGTCCAACCAGAGAGGCAGACCTCAGAACACCATGCTGCTCAGCCGGAAGGGATGGAGAAGAATCCAACACCACATCCTGGCGTGCCAGCTCCAAATTAGCCATGTTACTGGCATGAGCATGTGTCAAGTTCATGAGAGCCTGTGACAAAGCGCAAAAAGGCACCTGAGCATCATCAAACTCCTCTGGTGGAAAATACTCTACCAGGGCAGCGACGACATGGTTTGCGAGAGATAACATGCTCAGCATCTCTCGGGACAGGCCCACCATAGATTCAACTACCAACATCAGGAGAACTGCCGACTTAAGCTTAGTTAACCCGAGGGTAGAAGAATCCTCATCCACAGTAGTCATCCCTTGGAAGACTGGTGGAGAGATGGAATCATAAACACGAAACCGCGATGGAGGCAGAAAAGCATCAGCTCTAGAAAAGAAAGAACCCTTGAGGGCCTTAGAACGCATTTTGGCGTATAAGCCCTGGAAGGACTCAACAACCTGAGCCGATTGCAGAGGACACAAAGCCCTGACAGTTCTAGAGGCGGTGGAATGACTGCCGTCAGCAGTTTTGGCACGGAAAAAATCACTCAAACTTTTCTTTTTTTTCTTGGGTGGCACTCCAGAATTCGTAGGCTAACTAGGGGGTTTCAAACTTGCCTTGATTGCGGCACTCTCTTCTCCCACTTCAGCTTCAAAGCTTAAATCAAGGGCTTCCTGAATGAGTTTATCTTCCAGAGCTTTTTTTTTCTCGCTATTGGAAATGTACTCAAACTTGAACCTAGGGTCTAACACCGACGAAATTTCAATAATTTCCCTCACATCCCCTTCAGCATACTTTGACTGCATGTATTGGAGAGCTTTAGACTTTATGTCCTTGGTGAGCTCAGAGTCATCATCTTTGGGCTTTAGCATATCATTTTCAAACAAGTGGAGAACAGATAACACATAGGAAATAGTTATATTTTTCTCCCCTGAAAGAATATTTGTGAACTCAGCAAGGGGACTAAGTGCGGCATTGATGGATTCTAAAACTACAATGTCCTGCCACTTTGGTATCAGATGTGTTGCTTTCCTGTCAGTACTTAGAACTTTGACAATAGCCTTTTCCTGTTCCAAAATCCAGTATATCTGTTTATGACTGCTGCCCCAGCGTGTGTCGCATGCCGTGAAAAGTGAATGGGCAGCAATATTCATTTCTTGCTGAACCCTGTTTAGCTCACGCTTCTTTTTCCAGCTATGGCTGAAGTGTGCCACTATTTAGCCAGCTACACCTAAAGCTCTGCTTATTCTAGGGTCCTTGTCATCCACCCCTTTGTGAACTGCCAAGTTGATACGCTGTCCAAAGCATGACATTCTTCGCCATTTTTTCAGGTCTATTGCCTTTATTGCATTTGATGCATTGTCTGAGGTTATAGCAACCAGACTGGCCTCTTTCAGTTCCCACTGCTCCAGAATGTCAGCCAGAGCATCCCCAATTACTTCACCCATGTGGTCCTCTGGCATGAAAACAGTTTCAAGACACTTTGAGTTCATTTGCCATGAATTGTCAATATAATGTATGGTGAAACTCATGTACGGAAATGTTGTAATTCCACTCGACCACAAATCGGTGGTTGCAGCGAAATATTGGCAGTCTGATAGAAGGGAACTTGCAATTTCATCCCTTAGACTATTGTACAATTGGGGATAGCCTTTTGCGAAAAATACTTCCTACTGGGGAGTTCATATCTTGGGTCGAATTCACCAAGTAACTTTTTAAAACCACTTTTCTCAACACTGTACATGGGCATCATGTCTTTTGCGAGACAAAATGTCACTGCGTCAGTTAGTTTGGCCCATCTTCTGCCATTTCTGTCATATTGCTCAGACTTAATAAAACTTTCTTTAATTGAGGTTTGTTCCACATCACCCCCGCCAGCTTTCATCCCTTTCATGCCCAGTGTGAATTTTGTGGCTGGTTTTGCAGGTTGCTTGCTCCTGGCCATACTGAATTCAATGGGGTGGTGAGTTTTAAATGGTTACACAAATTCGTCGTATTTCCACCTTTAGCGCCCACAGTCTTTGCACATAACTTACATGATGGCATATCATAATTAATTGATTTTGAAGTTGACGGTCCCTCTTCTTCCAGGAAACCAAAGTAATCCCAAACTGGAGATTTAATTTTCTTTTTCTCAACGAAACTCATTTTGAATTTTGCGTTTTTCAAACTTGAAGGGTCAGATTTATTTCAAGAGAGTAAGTTCTTGTGTGCCTGGTAACAAGAATATAGAATCGATTTGAGACCATGCAAGCAAAACAAGTTCCACCGTATGTTCGGCCCAGTGGATTCTCACACGTCAGTTGAACGAAAAACGGCACAAGAAACAGACACCTGTGTTACAGTACAGTTACACAGAATGCCAGCGGGGTTGAATGTCGAATAATCTCGACCTACCGTGAAAACCTCTTTAAAAAACATTTCAACCCAAAGTCCAAAAGTCACTTTATGTCAGACCGGTTTTTCATTCTTCAGTGATTCAAGCTCACGGATCCGGGGGCAAAAACTTGTAGGTCGAAATATGTGAAGACGAAGGGAGGAAACCCGTATCGTCCTGATATTTAAAGACACTAACATGTGTACCGATCATGCAATGGAAGAGGACCCAGTAAATGGATTTACCAATTTTTTCAACGGTGAACTACAGTTCCCTTCAGTGTAAAATGGTTCATAACACCAGCTTAATTATTTATTAGCTATGAATTCAGCTTCGGCATTTTAAAAAATAGTTTCTGAGCAAATGAATGAAATAATATATCAAATTTTCAGTTGAGTACACTTGGTTACTCTCGTATCTGAAACTACAGACGATATTTTGTTTTTTTGTTTTTTCCGCGATATTACTAACGATATTCATTTCATAACCGGCTATACTCAATTAATCGGGAAACCGCCCAGCACTAGTGTCAGACAGTTTTATGGGTGAAAGAAGCTAGAGTACCCCCAGAGAACCTTGACCATTGACCTAGTGAGGAGACCAAAATAAATAAGGGTCTTCCACTTACCTATGAAGTTTCATGAATGTGGGTCAAACCATTATCAAGCTATCATCCGGAAACAAATTGTTTACGATTTACCATGCTGAAGGTCACTGTGACCTTGCCTTTGACTTAGCGCGCCCAAAATAAATAGGCTTCTTCCTCTCATGGAAGCCAACCTGCCTATGAAGTTTCATGAACGTGGGTTGACCATTATCAAGTTATCATCTGGAAACCAAT
Organism: Pictodentalium vernedei; assembly: GCA_031216915.1. Classification (NCBI taxonomy): domain Eukaryota; kingdom Metazoa; phylum Mollusca; class Scaphopoda; order Dentaliida; family Dentaliidae; genus Pictodentalium; species Pictodentalium vernedei. The sequence continues at coordinate 199,080,708 of CM062296.1, read as the reverse complement.
TGTTTTGATTTACTTTGTTCTGGGTCACCATGACTCAGAACTTTGACTCAGTGAGACAAAAATACATAGGGTTCTTCCTCTCACGAAGGCCAACCTACATATGAAGTTTCATGAATGTGGGTTGAACCATAGTCAAGTTATCATCCGGAAACCAATTGTTTATGATTTACTATGTTCAAGGTCACTGTGACCTTGACTTTTGACCTAGCGAGTCCAAAATAAATAGGTTTCTTCCTCTCACCGATGCCAATCTTCCTATGAAGTTTCATGAATGTGGGTTGAACCATTATCAAGTTATCATCCGGAAACCAATTGTTTACACCCGCCTGTCCATCCACCCGCCATTCATCAAACTATAAGTCGAGTTTGACTTCGTCACAACTCGACTAAAAATTGAATTAATGAAGCACCGGGTACAACCCGGTGCTTCATTAATTAAAATTTTGCAGCTGATGATTTTTATTACCTCGTAAATGCATGCGTGGACATCACTGCTCACGCGTGGTTTACAACCAATCCAGGGTAACTGTACTGTATGTTCAACCTCGATGCTTTGCGTCACGGTTGAACATAAGCTCCGAACCGCAAACCTCAGACCATGTTACCATCAATTCATCACAATAACTTATAATGTTACATTTTCTGTTTGTGCATCCCTGCCAAACAATAGTACTTTGATAACCAAGCAGAGTATTTGACTGGGTCTTATTAAACTACATCCATACAAATATAGCACAGTGATATCCAAAGTTTTCTCTTTCTCAATCAGATCATTATCCTGTTGCCGCATATTATCATCAGTGGGCAGAGATTGTCAGTTATCCTTGTGTTTTCGAGGGTGTATGGGAATTTTCACCTGTTTGGAAACTCATACAATCTGAGGCAAAGCCAAAGGGTGTATGAGTTCCCAGACTGGTGTAAACTCCCACACACCCTGGAAAACACAAGGATAACGGAATTGTTTCCATGAATTTTGGTGTACTTAATACTTTAACTTACACTGTGGGCAAGAACTGACAGAAAATTTGTACTTTGTACATTTCTTAATAAAACCAGACAAATATGGATATCATTGGAACTGGCTCAAAGAGCCAGTTCCAATGACATCCATATCTGTAATATTTTATTGCACATAAATATTAAATTTCCTGTATTTTTATTTTTGTTCTAACATAACCGAGCAGAAGGTATGAATTAATAATTAAAAATGACGATACAATCATCGATCCTATGACGAGTTGTGACAGCACAAAAGTGGGTTTAATCATTATCAGCTTATCATCTAGAAACCAGTTGTTTACAATTTACTGTATGAAGGGTCACTGTGACCTTGACCTTTGACCTAGTGACTCCAAAATATATAGGGCACTTTCTTGCGCCAATGCCAACCTACCTATGAAGTTTCATGAACGTGGGTGGAACCATTGTTAAATTATCATTTGGAAACCAATTGTTTATAATTTATTATGTTCAAGGTCACTGTGACCTTGACCTTTGACCTAACGAGTCCAAAATAAACAGGCTTCTTCCTTTCACGGATGCTAACCTACCTATGAAGTTTCATGAACGTGGGTCGAACCATTATCAAGTTATCATCCAGAAACCAATTGTTTACGGATTTACTATGTTGAAGGCCACTGTGATCTTGACCTTTCACCTAGCGAGTCCAAAATAAATAGGGTTCTTCCTCTCACTGATGCCAACATACCTATGAAGTTTCATGACCGAGGGGCGACCCATTATCAAGTTATCGTCCGGAAACCAATTGTTTACGGATTTACTATGAAGACCACTGTGACCTTGACCTTTCACCTAGCGAGTCCAAAATAAATAGGGCTCTTCCTCTCACTGATGCCAACCTACCTCTGAAGTTACATGAAAGTAGGTCGAACCATTATCAAGTTATCATCTGGAAACCAATTGTTTTGATTTACTATGTTCAGGGTCATTGTGACCTTGACCTTTGACCTAGCGAGTCCAAAATACATAGGGTTCTTCCTCTCACGAAGGCCAACCTACATATGAAGTTTCATGAATGTGGGTTCAACCATAGTCAAGTTGTCATCCGGAAACCAATTATGACTTAGTATGTTCAAGGTCAGTGTGACCTTCACTGTTGACCTAGTGAGTCCAAAATAAATAGGGTCCTTCCTCTCACCGAGGTCAACCTACCTATGAAGTTTCATGAACATGGGTCGAACCATTATCAGGTTATCATCCGGAAATCAATAGTTTATGCCTGCGAGCGCCTGCCCGCCCAACCGACCACCATTCATCAAACTATAAGTTGAATTTGACTTCATCACAACTCGACTAAAAATGGGTAGTATTGTGTATTCTTGTTTTTACTCCATGGTTAACTACAGTGTAAAAAAAGCTACTGTGGATTACAAGTTACACCGTACCTCTCAGCCAATCAAAACGCAGTATTTTGTTTCATTTGGAAATAATTCCTAATATTGCGAAGTTACCATACTGGCCAGGGAATAAGCCCAGGGGGAGGGGGGGTGCATGAAGAAAAAGAAGGCAAAATTATATGGGTGGGCTTATTTTTGAGACGTCAAGCCTATATCACATGATCTCCCACTGGAACCAGCTTGTCAAGATCTTTCCAATAAGGGGGTCACATGATATCGTTTTGTTGAATTTTTTTTGAGCATTTAAAAAGGAAATAATTAAAATACCGAATTTTGACATCATATGCACTGGGTAAGGGGTTCTTTTTTGTTGTAACTACTTACATGTACCAGCAAGGTCGTCATCGATGTTGTCATTACAAAGTGAGGGGACTCTGATATTGAAATCTGAAAAGTTGGTAGATGGGGTTATGTTTTATTATGGCTTATGCCAGGGTAAGTACGGTATGCCTGAGGGAAGGAAAACAAACATAAATGGAATCTGATATTCAATGTAGGTACATTTCTTTTTTGACAAGTGAGATTCTAAAGTTATAGAGAAAATGAAAGTGTCAATGACACTGTAGCTCAACTTGTCAAGACAAAGACATGCACATGTATAGTACGTGACACAGCAATGACAAACATCTAGGTAATGACCTGATAACAAAGGTACATATAAAGTATTGTAATGGTCTGTACATAAATACTGACCGTTGCCTGTAACAAATGTATAGGTAAAGTATTGTAAAGGTGGGTGACAGTCAGATGCTAAACTAGAAAAGAAAACTTTGAGTCCCAGAGTGGGTCTGAATGAACCCCAAAATATTTGTTCTCATAGCACAGTGATAACAAAGGCACCCCAAAACACACTCGTTCCTGTCCCAAGGTGAAAACAAAGGTACCCAAGAAGTTTTGTGAAGATCAATTCATAAATACGAGCTGTATAGAACTTGTGACAAAAAACTGATTGGACCTAATTTTGGTACAAAATGGCCACTGGCAGCCATCTTGAATTTTGGACCGTACCCAGAAACACTCATTCTCGTCCCAAGGTGATAACAAAGGTACCCAAGAAGTTTTGTGAAGATCGGTTCATAAATACAGCCTCTACCCTGAGCCGTATTGACTTGTGTGCTCACATTGTGCAAGTAGCACTGAATAAGTCAAAGTTCATCTAATTTGCATAATTTCTGCACGAAAAAAACCCCTTAGAATATGTGATGTATTCCATGTTACTAAACATCCATACAAAAATTTATTCAAATCAGAACTTTCATACAGAAGTTCTGTACAAAAGACTGATTGCACTAATTTTGGTACAAAATGGCTGCTGGTGGCCATCTTGAATTTCGGACCACACCCAAAAACACTCGCTCTCATCCCACGGTGATAACAAAGGTACCCAACAAGGTTCGTAAAGATTGGTTCATAAATATGGCCTCTAGTCTGAGCTGTATAGAAGTTGTGTACAAAAAACTGATTAGACCTAATTTCGGTACAAAATGGCCACTGGCAGCCATCTTGAATTTTAGACCGCACCCAGAAACACTCATTCTCGTCCCAAGGTGATAACAAAGGTACCCAAGACATTTCGTGAAGATCAGTTCATAAATACAGACTCAAGTCTGAGCCGTATTGACATGTGTACTTAATGTGTGTAAGTCGCACTGAAATATCAAAGTTCATCTAATTTGCATAATTTCTGCACGAGAAAAAAACCAGTATTATATGTGATGTATCCCATGGTACTAAATACTCACACAAAAAATTATTCAAATCAGCGCTTCCATATGGAAGTTCTGTGCAAAAATCTGATTGCACCTAATTTTGTACAAAATGGCTGCCATCGGCCATCTTGAATTTCGGACCGGACCCAAAAACACTCGTTCTCGTCCCACGGTGATACCAAAGGTACCCAAGAAGTTTCATAAAGATCGGTTCATAAATACGGCCTCTAGCCCGAGCCGTATTGGCATTTGCACTTACAGTGCTGAAATTAACACCAAAAAACATCAAAATTAGTCTTAATTTGCACAATTTACGCACGAGAAAAAACCCGTATTATATGTGATGTACCCCATGGTACTAAACATTCATACAAAAAATTATTCAAATCAGAGCTTTCATATGGAAGTTCTGTACAAAAAACAGATTTCTGCATCATCGGTACAAAATGGTGGCTGGCAGCCATCTTGAATTTCGGACCGCACCCAAAAACACTCGTTCTCGTCCCACGGTCATAACAAAGGTACCCAAGAAGTTTCGTAAAGATCGGTTCATAAATACGACCTCTAGCCCGAGCCATAGCCAATTGTTGACGTACGGACAGATGGACAGACAGACAGACAGACGGACAGACGGACGACGGACAACGGGCCATGACAATAGCTCAAATTTGACTTCGTCAAAGTTGAGCTAAAAATGGTTGGACAGTTTTAACTGGATTGTGACTAGCTCACAATCCAGTCAAAATTCTCAATCCACTTTTTTTTTATTACATGCCTATTCTATGAAATACCCATCTATAGTAACACTAAACCATGCGGAAAATAAAAATCTGTTCCGCACATAAGAGCTGAATGGAAATCATTGACAGATTATTTTTAAATAGAAGCGAAATTTTAGTGAAAGTTTCTACAAATCATGCACCGAAATTACAATTTTGAATGGCTAGCGATAGCTAAATATAGTAACACAGGTTCCCCTCGCAAATTTAGTTGGTGATAAAATGTGTTCTTTTTGTTGACAGTTCGTCCCCTGAATTCAAATGTTTTCTTTGTGCTTTCTAGCACACAGAACACATTGGAACTTAGGGGACAAGTTGTCAAATGAATTACCAAGTGTCCTTCTAATAATTGCTTTCATAGATGTAAAGACATGTAATAAACAAAGAATGACACACATGTATAAATGGTTTATCGATATGGCACTTGTACCATTGCACTTGTGCCTTGTCAATTTGCCCATTTACATGAGTGTGTCATTCTGTGTATGTATGGTTGGAGTAACACCCTTGACATGAAGATGTCTAATAAACACAGAATGACACACGCATGTAAATGGGATATGGCACTTGTACCATCGCACTCATTCCTTATTGATTAGCCAAGTTACATGCATGTGTCATTCTGTGTATGTATGGTTGGAGTAACACCATTTACAAAAGTTTTCTTGATGCAATACTTTAATAATCTATCATCAAATCAGGTTACAGCTGTTTTGAAGCAGCCATGATGTTATAAGAGCCAAAATTTACGAAAATACTCACAACGTTAAGTAACAAATACTGGCTTTCAGCACATTTCAATGGTTTGATTTCAAAACAGATTCACTTAGTGCAGTGGAACCCTGTTAATTGAATTGCTACTTTGCCATTAAAATTATTCAATTAACAGGAGTATTTAATTAACATGGATTGTGTCATTTTCGGGTATTCTAGAGATAAACTTAGCATTTATTCTATTATATCCTGTTTTACAGAGCTCCATAAGCTCTGTCAAACAAGATATAATGGATTAAATGCCTATATTGGATGTAAAGGGCCAAATAGGTCTATAAACAGGGGAGAGTCAGGGTAATTTTGTGACAGGCTGCAAGATTTTTTATTTAATTAACAGGAGTTAACTCTATAACCTATATTCAATTATGACCTATATTCGATTAACAGGCCAAATTTGTACTGGAGGTATGGCAAATGGTTTTGTGTTAGGAAATAATATTCAATTAACAGGGTTATTCAGTTAAGAGACGTCCAATTAAGTGGGCACCACTGTATCTCTGAAATTGACTTACCAGTTATAGATCTCTTGGAATGTCTTCGACTAAAAGGCCTCATACGCTTTATGCTGTCCAGAAAATTTTTTGAATCTTTCCCATCATCAGTGCTCTCCTTGACTTTAATATGTTGTTCTATGTGTTTCTTCTTCCCATTCACTTCTATATCGATCTCCTCCCACCTCTCTCCAGTTCGTAGTATAACATGGTTAGTGTCATCAGTACTTTGTTTTATATGAGCTTTGCCATGTTTATGAACCTCTCCTACAACCTCAACACTGTTCTGTTTTGATTTTCCTTTTTTCTTTGGCTTATGTTTTTTATCTTTCTCTTTGTCATACATGTAATAATCATCATCATCTTGATCATACTCTTCTTCAGTATACTTCTCTTTCTTCTCCTTGTCTTTTTTCAGCAGCAGAGATAATCTTTCTTTTGTTCTCTTCATAAAACTTTTCTTTTTTCTTCCCACTGATACTAAAGAGTCTGTATCTGTATTTTCTGATGATTCAGAGCCTGGTTTCTGTGAAAATGAACCAGCTCTTGTTGGCTGAGAGCCTTTAAGGGAGTCCAGATCACATTGTGAGGAAGAATGGAAATTTTTATCACGTTTTTCATCCACCGATGTCTTTCTCTTTGACCTTTTTGATTCTTTGTCTTTTCTATCTTTTGATTTTGTTCTCTCTTTCTGTTGTTTTCCATCCAACAACTCTCCTGTGACTGAATCATATTTGCCTTTTGTCCTACCTGATTTTGAAATCAGTTCTGACCTGTGGCCAGATGGCATAGTCCTTGATCGCCTACCCAATCCATTATCTCTCTCCTCTTCTTCATCTAATATTGACTCCAAGGAAGCTTTTTGATAACTATCACTACGTTGATATGAATTTATATTCTCAGTGACATCAACCTGCACTATTTTCTGATGCCGCAGCAGTGAGGATCTAGGTGGAAGCTCAGATCTGGTTCGACTTGCAGTATAATTTCTTCGACTTAAATATTCTTCTAAAATTTTCTTAAATTCTTCATTCACAAATGGAATGTCTCTATGACGGCGCTTGTTTGGTGATGCCATTTTACCATTCTGCAAGAAAGAAAAACCATCAAAATTACCCTGTTGGGCAGAGCAAGTGAATGAATGAATGAATGAATGAATGAATGAATGAATGAATGAATGAATGAATGAATGAATGAATGAATGAATGAATGATACCTATCTAAGAAATTATATGCGTACAAAATGGGTAAATGATACTTGCATTTGCGATTCATAAATCTGAATTGACACCCATAAGGAAGTTGTATATCGAAGGTAAAAAGATTCTGGCTGGTGGTTCTAGAGAAGAAAATGCTAAAAGAAAATTTCCCATGTTGCACTGCATTAAAATTCAGGCGCCCATACTAAGACCAAACATGACCAATCTGACCTCCTTTAGGATGTTCTATATCAAAAATTCAAAAGAAGGTTTTGAAAGATTCTTCCTTACACAGTACTAAATTAGCTAACACATAATGCAAGATTATAAATCTCTCATTTCAAACTGGAACAGTCCCACAAAAAATGAAAACTGCAAAAATCATCCCAATTTTTAAATTTAGCAATTAACACACATTTAATAATTATAGGCCTATAAGTATATTACCCACTTTTTTGAAGGTTTGAGAAAAAATCATGTTAAAAAGACTGTTATATTTCTTGGAAAGCAATAAAATTCTATACCCTCAACCATTTGGAATTTAGAAAGGTTAGATGACAGTTCATCCCATTTGTAAAATGCTTAAGACAAAAATAACAAGACAACTAAAAACAGTACTCTAGCCATTTTCCTTGACCTGTCAAAAGCGTTTGACATCATTCATCATGAGACCCTTTGGGCAAAATTAGAATATTATGGCATCAGAGGCATTGCCAGTACTTGGTTTAAGAACACCCAATTTGTAGAATATTCCGGATGTAGATCACACCCCACCCCAATAACGTGTGGGGTCCCACAGGGTTCAATCCTAGGCCATATTTTATTCTTATTATATGTTAATGATATATCAAACTCAACATCCCTTAACTTATTGTCTTTCGTGGATGACACTATACAGTATATTCATCCGGACATGATATAGATCACTTATTTGAAGCGGTCAATGCTGAATTAAACTGTATTTTCGATTCGTGTTCAACAAACAAATTAAAACTAAATGCAAATAAAAACAAATTTATATTAATTAACCCTCCCCATTCCAGTATAACCGATACATCAAGACAAATCAATGGTACATAAGTTGGTAGGGTAGGAGCATCAAAATTGACAAAACCATTCAATTTCTTGGTATACATATTGACGATAGACTATCATATAAGATGCATATATCCACTGCATGTTCAAAGGTGTCCAGGTCACTTATTGTAATCAGTCAAGTAAAGAATATTTTAACCCATGTGCCCTTCTTTCCTTTTATTATGTTTTAGTTCACACTTCACAGTCATCTCTTATATAGAATACAAATTTAGGGACACTCTAAATCGGTCAATAAATTATTTCTATTATAAAAATGTGCAGTTCGTATCATAAACAATAAACATTATAGATCCCATACCAATCATTTATTCCACAAAGACAAAATTTTCAAACTCCAAGATCTCCATACTTTACATGTTTTACTACTTAAACATGACTGGAAGCACAAAAAACTCCTACGAATCTTGACAATTATTTCTGCATTAAGAACCCATTGGGAACAATAACCAGACAGTCTGGAAACCTTGAAGTAAGAAAAACAAGAAACAAAGTCCTAGACCAACTCTCGGTTACTCTGTACCCTAAAATGTGGAATAACATGGACAGTCCCATTGCCGAAATACCTAGCAGAAAGGACTTTAAATGAAAGTGTCAATGACACTGTAGCTCAACTTGTCAAGACAAAGACATGTACATGTATAGTATGTGACACAGCAATGACAAACATCTAGGTAATGACCTGATAACAAAGGTACATATAAAGTATTGTAATGGTCTGTACATAAATACTGACCGTTGCCTGTAACAAATGTATAGGTAAAGTATTGTAAAGGTGGGTGACAGTCAAATGCTAAACTAGAAAAAAATCTTTGAGTCCCAGAGTGGGTCTGACTGAACCCCAAAATATTTGTTCTCATAGCACAGTGACAACAAAGGCACCCCAAAACACACTCATTCCTGTCCCAAGGTGAAAACAAAGGTACCCAAGAAGTTTCGTGAAGATCAGTTCACAAATATGAGCTGCGTAGAAGTTGTGACAAAAAACTGATTGGACCTAATTTCGGTACAAAATGGCCACTGGCAGCCATCTTGAATTTTGGACCGCACCCAGAAACACTCGTTCTCGTCCCAAGGTGATAACAAAGGTACCCAAGAAGTTTTGTGAAGATCGGTTCATAAATACAGACTCTAGCCTGAGCCGTATTGACATGTGTACTTACTGTGTGTAAGTAGCACTGAAAAAATCAAAGTTCATCTAATTTGCATAATTTCCGCACGAGAAAAAAACCCGTATTATATGTGATGTATCCCATGGTACTAAACATTCACACAAAAAATTATTCAAATCAGCGCTTTCATTTGGAAGTTCTGTGCAAAAATCTGATTGCACCAAATTTTGACAAAATGGCTGCCATCAGCCATCTTGAATTTCGGACTGGACCCAAAAACACTCGTTCTTGTCCCACGGTGATAACAAAGGTACCCAAGGAGTTTCGTAAAGATCGGTTCATAAATACGGCCTCTAGCCTGAGCCGTATTGGCATTTGCACTTACAGTGCTGAAAGTAACACCAAAAAACATCAAAGTTAGTCTAATTTGCATAATTTCTGCGCGAGAAAAAAACCCGTACTATATGTGATGTATTCCATGTTACTAAACATTCATACAAAAATTTATTCAAATCAGAACTTTCATACAGAAGTTCTGTACAAAAGACTGATTGCACTAATTTTGGTACAAAATGGCTGCTGGTGGCCATCTTGAATTTTGGACCACACCCAAAAACACTCGTTCTCATCCCACAGTGATAACAAAGGTACCCAAGAAGTTTCGTAAAGATTGATTCATAAATACGGCCTCTAGCCTGATCCGCATAGAAGTTGTGTACAAAAAACTGATTAGACCTAATTTCGGTACAAAATGGCCACTGGCGGCCATCTTGAATTTTGGACCGCACCCAGAAACACTCGTTCTCGTCCCAAGGTGATAACAAAGGTACCCAAGACGTTTCGTGAAGATCGGCTCATAAATACAGACTCTAGCCCGAGCCGTATTGACATGTGTACTTCTGTGTGTAAGTAGCACTGAAAAAATCAAAGTTCATCTAATTTGCATAATTTCAGCACGAGAAAAAAAAACGTATTATATATGATGTATCCCATGCTACTAAACAATCACACACAAAATTATTCAAATCAGCGCTTTCATATGGAAGTTCTGTGCAAAAATCTGATTGCACCAAATTTTGTACAAAATGGCTGACATCAGCCATCTTGAATTTCGGACCGGACCCCAAAACACTCGTTCTCGTCCCACGGTGATAACAAAGGTACCCAAGGAGTTTCGTAAAGATCGGTTCATAAATACGGCCTCTAGCCTGAGCCGTATTGGCATTTACACTTACAGTGCTGAAAGTAACACCAAAAAACATCAAAGTTAGTCTAATTTGCATAATTTACGCACGAGAAAAAAACCCGTATTATATGTGATGTATCCCATGGTACTAAACATTCATACAAAAAATTATTCAAATCAGAGCTTTCATATGGAAGTTCTGTACAAAAAACAGATTTCTGCATCGTCGGTACAAAATGGCGGCTGGCAGCCATCTTAAATTTCGGACCGCACCCAAAAACACTCGTTCTCGTCCCACGGTCATAACAAAGGCACCCAAGAAGTTTCGTAAAGATCGGTTCATAAATACGGCTTCTAGCCTGAGCCATAGCAGCTTGGCACTTACAGCTCTGAAAGTAATACTAACTAAATCAAAGTCAGTCTAATTTGCATAATTTACGCACGAGAAAAAAACCCGTATTATATGTGATGTATCCCATGGTACTAAACATTTATACAAAACTTTATTCAAATCAGAACTTTCATACAGAAGTTCTGTACAAAAAACTGATTTTTGCATCATCGGTACAAAATGGCCACTGGCAGCCATCTTGAATTTCGGACCACACCTAAAAACACTCGTTCCCATCCCAGGGTCATAACAAAGGTACACAAGAAGTTTCGTAAAGATCGGTTCATAAATACGACCTCTAGCCCGAGCCATAGCCAATTGTTGACGTACGGACAGACGGACAGATGGATGGATGGACAGACAGATGGACGGACGGACAGACGGACGACGGGCCATGACAATAGCTCAAATTTGACTTCGTCAAAGTTGAGCTAAAAACCTCTTAAGAACAGAAAATTGAGACAATACCCTACTGCGATAAACTGCACCAATACACACTATAGAGACTGCAACATTCCCCTCAACCCAATTTAAATATATATATTAGATAATAAATATTCCTTTACAGTTTTCAATGGCGCGATGCTAAAACTATGCCTGGTAGAATTCCTGCTTGACATCGGCGATATAAATTATATTCAAGCAGTTGCATCTTCACGGATCTTCCATTAATTGAGATTCCTGTGTTTAAAAGCTGGGACAAAACAGTTAAAACTAGAAGTCATAAAAATGGCACGTCGATCTGAGCGTTACTCTACGCATTATGACCATAGTAAGGCTATCAAATTCTGTATATATGGCCTGTGCACAAGCAATGTTTCAGCCAATGGACCTCCGTGCAACCCAGAGGTCCATTGGCAGCAACCTTGCCTGAGATTACTATGAGTAAGCAGGAGAACTTGCCATGCTTTGGATGCCATTCGATATGGCAATTGCCATTAACTGAGATTCCTGTGTTTAAAAGCTGGACAATACAGTTAAAACTAGAAGTCCTGTCATGAAACGGCACGTCGATCTGTGCATTACTCTACACGTTATGACCATATCAAATTCTGTACATATGGCCTGTGTAGTTTTTTGGGTTTCGGGCTTGGGCAGCTGTCACAGTGGAGAGATCAGGACCAAAAGGGGACGTTCTCATCTAAACATTATACCGAGTCATCCTTCCAAGTTACAATGAAATCCCTTGATAAATACGAACTGCAGACTGTGCTAAAGGTTTTTGGGCTCGGGCAGCCATCATGGTTGACCGATAGCGACCAAAAGGGGACATTCTCATCTAGAAATGACCTCAAACCTGCATATGAAATTTTGTGATGATCGGACAAGAACTACAGGGGTGTAGGTTGTGCTAAAGGAAAATGTGAACAGACTTACAGACTAAGACTTCAGCAAGCGTGATGGCAATAGCTAATCTTCGTTTTGTCAAGTTAAGCTAAAAATTAATCAGGGAACTTGATTTTAATTAACCTGGATCTGCCCCCCGTAAGGATGCAGCCTACCAAAAACCAAAAGATTTGGACCGGCGGATCTGAAGAAAAAGATTTTTAAAAATCATTCCTTATGTTGCACTAGGTTAAAATTCAGGCTCCCAAGAGGGTGGGGGAGTGGGGGTAGGGTGGGGTGGAGGTGAGAGGCTAATATCAACACAGGGACTTTATCTGAACAAACTTGAATCTGACTTCCCTAAGTATGCTGTATACCAAATATCAAAAGATTCCAACTGGTGGATCTGAAGAAGAAGATTTTTAAAGATAATTTCCCATATAGCACTAAGTTAAAAGTCAGGGTCCCATAGGGAACCAAAATATTATGGTAAATGTTTTGAACAAACTTCAATCTGACCTCTGTAATGATTTTGTACCCTACATTCTAAGGAAGCATTATACCAAATATCAAAAGATTCTGATTAACAGTTCTTGAGAAAAGATTTTTAAAAATTTTACAAATATACTGATTTCAAGCCCCCACCCCCCCCCCCCACCCCCCACCCCCTATAGAAGACCATGACACAACCAATGACAATAGTCCATTCTACAGGTCCTAAGGTCCTAAGGATGCTTCATACCAAATAACAGTTCTCTGTTCCATGTGGTTTGGGAAATATGGGCGTTTGAAAACAGTTTTTTAGCCCCTGAGCTACCTATGAGGATGCGTGAAATTTTTTTTTTAAATGAATGAATCAAGCACTTATGACTCAATAAGACCACATAACAAATTTGGTTCAATTAACAGGTAGAGTGCTGGAAGCCCATATTTGGGTTTTACTGTGAAGTGACGGTACCACAACTTGCAGACTTCATATTTTGTGGATGTTGTTCATATCACCTTTGAAGTGAAATTATTTAGTCTTTTAGGATTTGCCAAGTTACAATTCATGGGTGAGTGCCTTTTGGCACTCTCCCATAAATTGTAACAAGGCAAAGACCTGAGAATAAATTTGATAACCAAAAAAAGTTTAGCCTTCTACCAGCTTCTACCAGTTAATTGGCTCACCAGTTTACAAAATTTAAATTTCGGGCAGGGCTAAAAGTCTTGCCCCTCCCTCCATTTACAAAGTCTCCCAAAATATTGCTCTATGAACTTTGTTTGAATAAATTTGATTCTACATCTCAAAGGAAAGTTCATTACCAAATACTAAGTCAATGTATCCACTGGTTCATGAGAAGATAAATTTTTTTTAAATTTGGGAGCATTTTCCCTTACTCTCACCTTATGGAGCTGGGAAAGTTGATTTGAACAAAATCAAAAAGCAATGTCAAAACAAAGTACCACCACAAATTTAACTGAAATCGGTCCAGTACAGTACTGGGGAGGGGAAAAAGTCAGGAACACCATGTTCATGGACGACAGAAGACGAACGGTGAGTGATCAAAACAGCTCACCCTGACTTTCAGTCAAGTGAGCTAAAAAGAAGATGGGTACCTTTGCACAAATTGTCTCTATTCTTTGGTTTTACTCTCCACCTTTATGGCATTGACAAAATGGCCAGTTCTGTAAGGTATGTTAATTTAATGTTTACAATATGAAATCAGTGGATTAACAGCTCTTATTACATCTCATATGATTCCATTCCTCCATCAGTTCAAACAAACGAAAGGATTCTGAATACGTCAGAGACTTTGAGGCAAGTTTGAGATTCTCTGAGAAAATCAGGACTCTACTGAAAAGTGCTGAAAGCCACTTCATACAGTGGCTTTACACAGTATTCATTAACTTGTTTGCTCAGCAGTTGAAACACAAAAAAAGTTTGAACAAAAATTATTTTTTTGGTGTGTGTATTACCCAACTAGTAATTATTTCATTACTGGCACTCTCCAATAAATTGTAACAAAACAATTACGAACAACTTTTACTAAACTGGGTCTTCTTTTGCTTGCAGCCTAGTACTCTTGAAAATCAATACTCACCTTACAGATTCACTTTGACAAATTACTTAGCACTCTACCAGTTAATGCCGTTTGGCCTGAGTAGTCATGTTTGATAAGGCCTAAAAAAAAGTTAAATATCTGTTTCTCAGGCCCTCCTACATGGTCCTTTTGGCTACCGCATGCTCTCTTTTTATAACCAATGCAAACTTCAAAAAATAAATATGAAATTGTTTATGTCTGATATTTTACCCAAGTTAATAAAATTGATAAATTTGTCCCTAGAGTGCAAGAAGGCTTGAAATGCTTTTGCATTGCAAAGCCTTCTTGCACTCAAGGGACGAAATACACCACAACCCATGCTGTTCTGGATTGTAGATTATGAGGTCAAAAACATAAAACAACCAAGAACATGAACTGTTGATGGCAAAGAAATAATTACAAAAAATAGGCCGATGAAATCGTCAGATGTGTACCCATACGCGTAACTAGTAGAACGCTGTATAACGGAGGGCCACCACGGATGCCGACATTATGTACACCATACATGATATGGGTACATATAGAAATGGATTGGAGGAGTGTCTAATTTGATGGATAAAGGGTTAATATCTCCGGATCAAATTATCAGATTTACATAAAACAAGAGGCCCCAAGGGGCCTGAGGGCGCTCACCTGACATGGTAGCCTAAATATCAACCCAGAGAATTGATTTCAACAAGTTGCATCTGCTCCTCCTAAGAAAAGCTTATACCAAATATCCAAAGATTCTGACCGGTGGATCTAAAAAATGAAAGTGTCAATGACACTGTAGCTCAACTTGACAAACTTGAACTTGGTAAGTTATAAATGAAATGTCAAAATTGAAGATCATTGGTACCAATGTCATTTTTTTTGCCAGTGGCAACATTTTTTGACAGAAACCAAAGAAAATCGATAGCTCCCATCTAGAGGCCTCCCCAAACAAGCATGCCAGGTTTCAAAGCAATCCGATCATAAATGTGCCCTGTAGGGTGTATAAAAGGGAAATATTGTGGTCTGACTAGACTAAATTCTAAGAACGTTGGCCGTGGCAACATTTTTTGACGGAAATGGAAGAAAATTGATAGCTCCCATCTAGAGGTCACTGTAAATAAGCATACCAGGTTTCAAAGCAATCTAATCATAAATGTGCTCTGTAGGGTGAGCTAAAGGGAAATATTGTGGTCTGACTAAACTAAGTTCTAAGAATGTTGGCTACGGCAACATTTTTTGATGGAAATTGAAGAAAATTGATAGCTCCCATCTAGAGGTCACCCCAAACAAGCATGAAAGGTTTCAAAGCAATCCGATCATAAATGTACCCTGTAGGGTGTGCCAAAGGGAAATATTGAGTCTTCTGACTAAACTAAGTTCTAAGAACGTTGGCCGCGGCAACATTTTTTGACAGAAATTGCAGAAAATCGATAGCTCCCATCTAGAGGTCTCCCCAAACAAGCATACCAGGTTTCAAAGTAATCTGATCATAAATGGGCCCTGTAGGGTGTGCCAAAGGAAAATATTGAGGTCTGACTAAACTAAGTTCTACGAACGTTGGCCATGGCAACATTTTTTGCCGGAAATTGAAGAAAATTGATAGCTCCCATCTAGAGGTCACCCTAAATAAGCATACCAGGTTTCAAAGCAATCAAATCATAAATGTGCCCTGTAGGGTGTGCCAAAGGGAAATATTGTGGTTTGACTAAACTAAGTTCTAAGAACGTTGGCCGCGGCAACATTTCTTGACGGAAATTGAAGAAAATCGATAGCTCCCATCTAGAGGTCACCCCAAACAAGCATGCCCAGTTTCAAAGTAATCTGATCATAAATGCGACCTGTGAGGTGTGCCAAAGGAAATTGTGGACGTACGTACTAACGTACTAACGTACTAACATACTAACGTACGTACGTACATACGTACGTACGTACGCCGACGGACGAGAAGTGATGGCAATAGCTCAGCTTGACTTTGTCAAGTTGAGCTAAAAAAGATTTTTAAAGAATATTCCTCATATTGAACTAAGTTATAATTCAGGCTCCCACAGGGAGCCCATATATGAACCCAGGGACTTGGCTTTAACAAACTTGAATCTCACCCCCCTAAGGATGCTGCACACCAAATATCAAAACATTCCGACTGCTGGATCTGAAGAAGAAGATTTTTAAAGAAAAGTCCTCATTTTGAACTAAGTTACAATTCGAGCTCCCACAGTGAGTCCAAATATGGACCTAGGGACATGGCTGAAGAAGATGATTTTTAAAGAAAAGTCCTCATATTGAACTAAGTTACAATTCGAGCTCCCACAGTGAGTCCAAATATGGACCTAGGGACATGGCTTGAACAAACTTGAATCTCACCCCCTAAGGATGCTGCATACCAAATATCAAAACATTCCAACTGCTGGATCTGAAGAAGATTTTTAAAGAAAATTCCTCATTTTGAACTAAGTTATAATTCGGGCTACCACAGTGAGCCCAAATATGAACCCAGGGACTTGGCTTGAACAAACTTGAATCTCACCCCACTAAGCATGGTGCATACCCAATATCAGAAGATTCTGCCTGCTGGATCTTGAGAAGAAGATTTTCAAAGAAATTTACCTGAAATGCACTAAGTTCAAATTTGGGCTCCTATACTGAGCCCAAATATAAACCCAGGGGGCCGATTTGAACAAACTTGAATCAGATCCACCCCACAACGTTGCATACCAAATATCAAAAGATTCTGCCTGCTGGATCTGGAGAAGAAGATTTTTTAAGAAATATGCCTGAAATGCACTAAGTTAAAATTTGGGCTCCTATACAGAGCCCAAATATAAACCCAGGGGGCCGATTTGAACAAACTTGAATCAGATCCACCCCACAATGTTGCTTACCAAATATGAAAAGATTCTGAAGCTGGATCTGGAGAAGAAGATTTTTTAAGAAATTTGCCTGAAATGCACTAAGTTCGAATTCGAGCTTCTATAGTGAGCCCAAATATGAAACTAGGAAGCTGATTTGAACAAACTTGAATCAGATCCACCCCACAATGTTGCATACCAAATATCAAAAGATTCTGCCTGCTGGATCTGGAGAAGAAGATTTTTTAATAAATTTGCCCGAAATGCACTAAGTGCGAATTCGGGCTTCTATATTAAGCCCAAATATGAATCCAGGGGGCCGATTTGAACAAACTTGAATCACATCCACCCCGCAATGTTGCATACCAAATATCAAAAGATTCTGCCTGCTGGATCTGGAGAAGAAGATTTTTGAAGAAATTTGCCCGAAATGCACTAAGTTTGAATTCGAGCTTCTATAGTGAGCCCAAATATAAATCCAGGGGGCCGATTTGAACAAACTTGAATCAGACCCACCCCGCAATGTTGCATACCAAATATCAAAAGATTCTGCCTGCTGGATCTGGAGAAGATGATTTTTTTAAGAAATTTGCCTGAAATGCACTAAGTTCGAATTCGAGCTTCTATAGTAAGCCCAAATATGAATCTAGGAAGCCGATTTGAACAAATTTGCATCAGATCCATCCCACAATGTTGCATACCAAATATCAAAAGATTCTGCCTGCTGGATCTGGAGAAGAAAATTTTTTAAGAAATTTGCCTGAAATGCACTAAGTTCGAATTCGAGCTTCTATAGTGAGCCCAAATATGAATCTAGGAAGCCGATTTGAACAAACTTGAATCAGATCCATCCCACAATGTTGCATACCAAATATCAAAAGATTCTGCCTGCTGGATCTGGAGAAGAAGATTTTTTAATAAATTTGCTTGAAATGCACTAAGTTCAAATTTGGGCTCCTATACTGAGCCCAAATATAAACCCAGGGGGCCGATTTGAACAAACTTGAATCAGATCCACCCCACAATGTTGCTTACCAAATATGAAAAGATTCTGCCGGAGAAGAAGATTTTTTAAGAAATTTGCATGAAATGCACTAAGTTCAAATTCGAGCTTCTATAGTGAGCCCAAATATGAATCTAGGAAGCCGATTTGAACAAACTTGAATCAGATCCACCTCACAATGTTGCATACCAAATATCAAAAGATTCTGCCTGCTGGATCTGGAGAAGAAGATTTTTTAAGAAATTTGCCTAAATGCACTAAGTTCGAAATCGGGCTCCTATACTGAGCCCAAATATGAACCCAGGGGGCCGATTTGAACAAACTTGAATCAGATCCACCCTACAATGTTGCATGTCAAATATCAAAAGATTCTGCCTGCTGGATCTGGAGAAGAGGATTTTTTAAGAAATTTGCCTGAAATGCACTAAGTTCGAATTCGGGCTCCTATACTAAGCCCAAATATTAACCCAGGGAGCCAATTTGAACAAACTTGAATCAGATCCACTCCAGAATGTTGCTTACCAAATATGAAAAGATTCTGCCTGCTGGATCTGGAGAAGAAGATTTTTTAAGAAATTTGCCTGAAATGCACTAAGTTCGAATTCGGGCTTCTATAGTTAGCCCAAATATGAATCCAGGGGGCCGATTTGAACAAACTTGAATCAGATCTACCCCGCAACGTTGCATACCAAATATCAAAAGATTCTGCCTGCTGGATCTGGAGAAGAAGATTTTTGAAGAAATTTGCCTGAAATGCTCTAAGTTCGAATTCGAGCTCCTATAGTGAGCCCAAATATGAATCTAGGGAGCCGATTTGAACAAACTTGAATCAGATCCACCCTACAATGTTGCATGCCAAATATCAAAAGATTCTGCCTGCTGGATCTGGAGAAGAAGATTTTCAAAGAAATTTGCCTGAAATGCAGTAAGTTCAAATTTGGGCTCCTATACTGAGCCCAAATATAAACCCAGGGGGCCGATATGAACAAACTTGAATCAGATCCACCCCACAATGTTGGATACCAAATATCAAAAGATTCTGCCTGATGGATCTGGAGAAGAAGATTTTTTAAGAAATTTGCCTGAAATGCACTAAGTTCGAAATCGGGCTCCTATACCGAGCCCAAATATGAACCCAGGGGGCCGATTTGAACAAACTTGAATCAGATCCACCCTACAATGTTGCATACCAAATATCATAAGATTCTGCCTGCTGGATCTGGAGAAGAAGATTTTTTAATCTTTTTCCCATTGCCTACAGTGTTAAAAAGTGCTGACACTTTTTTTCAAAGTCCTGAAAAAAGTACCTTGTGATCAAACCAATAGGGATTTTTTTAACCATTCTATTCTACTGGATAAAAGTAAGCTTTATACAAAATAAGAATTCTCTGTGCCGTGTAGTTTTGGAGATATGCCAGTTTTAAGGTTTTTCCTATTTTTAGCTCCCGAGGTTCCCACGGGGCAATGAGAAAAAAAATTTTTTGCATCAATCAACTACTTATGACCCATTATCATCTCATATCAAATTTGGTTCAAATCGACCTCACGGTTCAGAAAATAGAAATTTTAGGTGTGGCCAAGATTTTTGCCCCTCCCATAACGAAGGCAAATAATGCCCGACAAACTTCTCTTGAACAAACTTGATTCTAAACCTCAAAAGGACTCTGTATACCACATATCAAGTCTCTGCTACTGGTGGTTCATTAGAAGAAGATTTTCAAAAAATTTGGCCATTTTTTCACCACACCTCTGCTCAATATGAGCCGAAACCTAATTTGGATAAAAATCAAAATGCCCCTATATAAACACTACTTACATGAAATTTAATTAAAATGTGGCCAGTGGTTTAGGAGAAAGAGGCTCAAACACCAACTTCACGCAGGACGACGGACGACAGATGACGGACGAAGAGTGATAAGAAAAGCTCACCCTGACTTTCAGTCAGGTGAGCTAAAAATAAAAAATAAAATAAACAAGAGACCACAAGGGGCCTTAATCGCTCACCGGTCAAAGTGGTTCAAAGAAGTGTTTGGGGTCACATTCAGTTAGACATGGTTCATCAACACTACAAAGGAATGAAGCCATGCAAAGGCAAATTTTATGGAAATGGATCTAAACAAACCTGAACCTAACATATTCCCCCTGCCCCCCACCCCCCCAACCCTGCCCATAGAGAGCCCAAACAATAAGCCAGGGACTCAAACTTAACAAACCTGAATCTGATCCCTCTTGAGATGTTACAAATATATATACCAAATATGAAAGAATTCTGACTGGTGGATCTGAACAAGGAGGTTTTTAAAGAAATGTCCTCACATTGCATTAAGTTAAACTTTGGGCTCAAATAGGAAGCCAAAATATTAACCCAGGGACCTGATTTGAACATACTTGAATCTGACCCACCTAGAGATGTTGTATACCAAATAGGAAAGGATTTTGATTGGTGGATCTGAAGAAGAAGATGTTTAAAAGAAATTTCCTCATATTGCACTAAGTTAAAATTCTTGCTCCCACAGGAAGCCAAATATCAACCCATAGATCAGATTTGAACAAACTTGAATCGTACCCTCCTAGTGTTGTATACCAAATATGAATGCATTCTGACTACAGGGTCCAAAGAAGAGGATTTTTAAAAAAATTTCCTATATTGCACTAAGTTGATATTCCGGCTCCCATAGGGAGCCCCAAAATTTATCCAGGTAAGCAATTTGAACAAACCTGAAACAGACCCACCTCAAGATGTTGTATACCAAATATGAATGCATTCTGACTGGTGGATCTGAAGAAGAAGATTTTTAAAGAAATTTCCTCAAATTGCACCAAGTTAAAATTCAGGCTCTCATAGGAAGCCTAAATATAAACCCAGGGACTTGATTTGAACAAACTTGATTCTGACCCCCCTGTAGATGTTGTATTCCAAACATGGAAGGATTCTGACTGGTGGAGCTGAAGAAGAAGATTTTTAAATAAATTTTCTCAAATTGTACGAAGTTAAATTTTGGGCTTCAATAGAGAGCCCAAATACTAACTCAGGGACCCGATTTGTACAAACTTGAATCTGACCCCCCTATAGATGTTGTATACCAAATATGAAAGGATTCTGACTGGTGGATCTGAAAAAGATGTTTAAAGAAATTTCCTCAAATTGCACAAAGTTAAACTTTGGGCTCCAAAAGAGAGCCCAAATACTCACTCATGGACCCGATTTGTACAAACTTGAATCTTACCCCCATATAGATGTTGGATACCAAATATGAAAGCATTCTGACTGGTGGATCTGAAGAAGAAGATTTTAAAAGAAATTTCCTCATATTTCACTAAGTTAAAATGTGGGCTCCTACAAGGAGCACAATTATTAACACAGGGACTCGATTTGAACAAACTTGAATCTGACCCCAATAGAGATGTTATATACCAAATATCAAAAGATTCTAAATGCTGGTTCTGGAGAAGAAGATTTTTTTAATTTTAAAAAAAAATTTATGGGTGCTATCAGTGTAATGCCCCTTGTAGGACCCCCTGTGCGCGTTTATTTGTACAAGCTTGAATTGACATATGATAAGGAACATGCACACCAAATTTGGTTCAATTTGGTCCAGTAGTTTGGGAGGAGAAGTCGATAATGTAAAGTTCATGACGGAGGACGATGACGATAGACGACGACAAGTGATAAGTTAAGCTCCCTTCGGTGAGCTAAAAACTTCCCACCCGCATGCAACTTTACAAAAAATGGCCTGAGAAATAGAAAATCTACTTTATGAGGCCTAATGATGACTAACGTTTATAGGCTTCTTCAGGTATAATTTATAAACTCCCAGCACTCCCACCCCGTTCAAAAAGGTTTTTTTCCTTGTCGTACACCTAATACACCAATTTAACTCTTCAACTAACACAAAAACCAGACAACAGTTGCAAAAAAAATTTCTTCAACAATTACAAGGTTTTGGGGGGGCCTGGAAAACATATCTTTTGACCCCTCAATGGAACAAGGTCTATGAGCTTGTTCCATTGAGGCGTCACAAGGTATGTTCAAGGTATGTTTTTCTGATCAAAATCTAAAAAAAAAATTGAAAGGCAATTTTTGTGAATAGCACTGGTCATTTACATGTATGGCCATTATTTTAGCTGAAGGATTAACCCTTAGAAATGTGATGGTATATTCCAAGTCTCATAACAGAATATTAAGTTTTCATGTTAAAAAAACTTCTGTGGTTCTCTCTACCCCACCCCCCAAATATTTGTTCAGGCATAAATCGAATACTTATGGCCCAATTAGGGGACGTTCTCATCTAGACATTATTTGGAGTCATCCTACCAAGATACAATGAAATCTCTTCATAAATATCACCTGTAGACTGTGCTAAAGGTTTTCGGGCTTCAGGCCCCTGTAGCCGTCACAGTTGCCTAATGGTGTCCAAAGGGGGCTGTTCTCATCTAGACATTATATGAAGTCAACCTACCAAGTTACAATGAAATTCCTTCACAAATATGAACTGAAGACTGTGCTAAAGGTTTTTGGGCTTTGGGCTAGGGCAGCCATCATGGTTGAATGATCGCAACCAAAAAGGGACAATCTCATCTGGGCATCATTTGGAGTGATCCTACGAAGTTACAATGAAATCCCTTCATAAATATGACCTGTAGATTGTGCTAAAGATTTTCGGGCTTCGGGCACCTGTAGCCATCACCAATCACGACCAAAAGGGGACGTCATCATCTAGGGATTATATGGAGTCAAACTAACAAGTTACAATGAAATCCTTCCATAAATACAACCTATAGACTATGCTAAAGGTTTTTGGGCTCGGGCCGCCATCAAGGCTGAATGATCGTGACCAAAAGGGGACGTTCTCATCTAGACATTATTTGGAGTCATCCTACCAAGCTACAATAAAATCCCTTCATAATTATGACCTGTAGACTGTTCTAAAGGTTTTCGGGCTTCGGGCCCCTGTAGCTGTCACAGTTGCCTAATCATGTCCAAAATGGGACGTTCTAATCTAGACATTATTATATGAAGTCAAACCTACCAAGTTACAATGAAATCCCTTCATACATATGACCTGTAGACTGTGCTAAAAGTATTCAGGCTTCGGGCTCGGCAGCCATTATGGTTGAATGATCGCAACCAAAAGGAGACATTCTCATCTGGGCATCATCTGGAGTGATCCTACAAAGTTACAATGAAATCCCATCATAAATATGACCTGTAGACTGTGCTCAAGATTTTCAGGCTTCGGGCACCTGTAGCCATCACAGTTGACCAATCACGACCAAAAGGGGATGTCATCATGTAGGCATTATATGGAGTCAACCTAACAAGTTACAATGAAATCCTTCCATAAATATGACATATAGACTATGCTAAAGGTCTTTGGGCTTGGGCAGCCATAAAGGCTGAATGATCGCGACCAAAAGGGGACGTTCTCATCTAGACATTATTTGGAGTCATCCTACCAAGTTACAATGAAATCCCTTTATAAATATGACCTGTGGACCGTGCTAAATGGTTTTTGGGCTTTGGGCCACTGTAGCCTTCAAAGTTGCCCAATCACGTCCAAAAGGGGACTTGTATATGACATTATATGAAGTCAACCCACCAAGTTACAATGAAATTCCTCAATAAATATGACCTGTAGACTGTGCAAAAGGTTTTCGGATTTTGGGCTTGGGCAGTCGTAATGGTTGGCAGATCACTACCAAATGGGGAAATTCTCATCTAGACATCATAAGGAGTCATCCTACCAAGTTACAATGAAATCCCTCCATATTAAACATGACCTGCAGACTGTGCTAAAAGTTTTTGGGTTTCGGGGCTTGGGCAGCCATCGCGGTTGACAGATCATGCCCAAAAGGGGCATTCTCATCTAGGCATTATACAGAGGCATCCTACCAAGTTACAATGAAATCCCTTCATAAATACGACCTGTAGACTGTGCTAATGGTTTTCGGGTTTTGGGCTCGGGCAGCCATACCGGCTGACCGATCGCGACCAAAAGGGGACGTTCTCATCTAGACATGATCCCAAACCTGCATATGAAATTTTGTGACGATCAGACAAGGTGTAGCCCGTGCTAACGGAAAATGTGAACAGACTCACAGACTAACAGACTTCCGCTCGCATGATGGCAATAGCTTATCTTGACTTTGTCAAGTTAAACTAAAAAAGATATTCAGGTCCGTGGAGGTTTTGAAATACAAGCATTTGAATTTTTTTTATATTTAGCTCCTGGGGTTCCCACTGGACTGTAAAAAACATTTGGGGCTTCTATCAAGTACTTATGATCCAATTACTACATGACAAATTTGGTTCAAAATCAGCCCATCGGTTCTTGAAATACAAATTTCGGGTGGAGTCCAAAATGGACATGCTCCAACAGAGAGAGCCCATGTATTGACCTACCAACCTGCCTTGAACAAACTTTAATCTTCACCACCAAAGTAAGTTCCATATTAAATATCAGAGCATTCTCTGTGGTGATTCATGAGAAGATTTTTAAAGGTTTTTAGGCTTTTTGGGGCATTAACCCCAGCCCAAAGATGGCGGCAGCTTCATTTGAACAAAGTAGAAAAGGTATACTCCAAATATGGTATGTGCCATGTATGAAAGAATTTGGCCCAGTGGTTTTAAAGAAGAAGACAAGTTTCAAATTAGGAGTACAAGAAAGATGATGACTCAGCATTTTCCCCATTGCCAACAGTTTTAAAATGGGCATCCCCATACGGCACCCATGACAAAACCGATAGCAATTTTTTTGTTCCATCTGATTCTACTCGACCTAAGGAAGCTACGTCTCACAAAACAATATTCTGGTCTGTGCAGTTTTTTAAATATGGGTGTGTAGCTGACACTTCATTTATTAAAATTTTTGATGTTTATTCCTATAATTAGAGTTTGGAATGTAATATTATTGCATCCATGGAAATACTGCTCCCCATGGAAAGTGACCAGTCCACCATGGCCATATTGTACAGTGCTGGAAACCCTTACAATGAATTTGATCTTCATTCTGAGGTGCAGGTGTCTCACTTTAAAGGCTTCATATTCTGTGGATGTGCTTTACATGTATATTATCTTTGACGTGAAAATATTAAGTCTGTGTGGTTTTACCTTGTTACAATTTATGGGAGAGTGCCTCAAAGTCAAGTGAGAAAATTTTGATGACCAAAAGTAATTCAATAATTTTTCATTATATTTTTCATTTTTTGTCTCAAAAACATAGGTTATGACCCCTCTTTGGAACGAGCTCATCGAACTCGTTCCAATGAGTGGTCATAACCTATGTTTTTGAGACAAAAAAATGAAAAAAAAATTAATTATTCAAGAATTTTGTTTGAAAGTGTCGTCTTCTTTTCATGTTAGGTAAAGGGTTAAGCAGGTGAGAGTGTTGACCACATTCTGTCTTTTATTCATGAAAGCTTTAATGTGATATCATTATAACTTACTGTATCTGTTTCCATATCAACTTGAACTCTTAAGTATTAAAAGCCACATGTTATGTATTTGTTTATGCTGAAAATAAAAAACAAAATTCAGATTAACACCAAGACTAGAAAGAACATTTCAAATCTGCTGGGCAGTAGACCAGCATGTAAAGAACAAGAGCACCGCCAGGTATGGCTAAATATGCTTGTTGGCCATTTTAAATTGTACTACTACAAAATACAAAAAAATTTTAATAGACGGTTGAATTCTAAGACAAAAAAGGTCAGTAACTCATGTAAAGATAATTGGATGGAACCCATATTTGAACTTGGCCTGTATTACTAGCTGGGTAATACACACACCAACTTTGGTTGAGATCAAATAATTCAAACTGAAGTTATCGGTCAGAAACCAATTATATTAATGGATGAACAGAGGGACAGATAGATGGACACATGGATGGACAGACTAATTACATAATACGACCATTTTTCAAATGGGCTTATAAAAAGCCCCAGAGAGCAAGAGACTCAAACAATGTGGGGCAATATCTTCACATACAGTACAGCCTATATGTATTAGAAATTAAGTGTGCCATTATTATTGCCAGGTTGCAGTGTCAATCTGACAATAATTAGAGGTTATTGGTTAGTTTCATATCGGCTGAGATATTAGCCTGAGGTAACTTCATATCAGCCTGAGACCGATGTCAAGTTATAAGCCAAGTAACAACCTCCTTATTTATTAAACCAAAACAAATAATTACAAAATGTTCTCAGATCTGTTACAGTTTTCTGACAGCGTTATTGTTTCTCATTCTTTTCGCAATGTCCTAAGTTTTCTTTTTTCCTAGTTCAGCTATCTGAACATCTTTGCTTCCACCCTGGGAAAACCGCGACGTTTGGATAGCTGAACTATCTCTTCTCCCACTTCGATGAAATGTAGATGACTAGTTAGGTAAAGGCTGAATTTTTATCTGAGGGTAATAATCTACCACAAAACACTAATTACAGGCCAGTATGTTTTTTATGATACTGAATGTCCATCAGAACTTCAAAAAAAATTTCAATTTTTTATTGTG
Organism: Pictodentalium vernedei; assembly: GCA_031216915.1. Classification (NCBI taxonomy): domain Eukaryota; kingdom Metazoa; phylum Mollusca; class Scaphopoda; order Dentaliida; family Dentaliidae; genus Pictodentalium; species Pictodentalium vernedei. The sequence goes on along the minus strand of CM062296.1, from coordinate 199,053,816 downwards.
CCATCTGCATACGCCATCTTCCTGTTATTATCTGGCTTCAGGCAAGATTACACTTTGCTAACGTTCAATGGCAGTGTGTAGGAATTTTTAATTTTCAGTGGTTGATGAATACAAAATATTTCTGTCCGTTGTGATGCATTAACCCTTAAGTCCTCATATTAATTTTATGACAACAACTACTGAATCTACTTGTACAGATGCAGATTACTTAACACTTTACCCAATGCAGCTGATATCAAAATTTATTATTTTAAACTTTTTAGAAATCTTCTAAAAATTTCAACAAAACCATATCATATGACCCCTCATTGGAACGAGCTTGATGAACTCGTTCCAAAGAGGGGTCACATGACATGGTTTTGTTGAAATTTTTTGAAAAATAATATTTTTTCATCTGCTGAAATTGCATATTACGTGAACGGATGTTGCTGATTCATTGGGTAAAGGGTTAACAGAGTTTCTATATGAACATCATTTTGGCTGCCTGTACAGTACAGTCGCTGTGGACTGGTCATAATCCATGCCTTTACCAGGTAATAAAAATCACCATCAGCAAAATTTTAATTAATGAATAATCAGGTTTTAAATTTTTGATGATTATCGGTATTCTTATAATTAGTGTTTGAAATCTAATATTATTGTGTCTGGTGAAATATTGCCCACCCGTGGAAAGTGACCAGTCCACAGTGACCTGTATACTGTATAGGCAGCTAACAGTGATGTAAAAACAATGTCAAGATAAATGCAGCCTACCAGTAGTGTATTATCAACGACTGAAAATTGAATCTGCCCCCAACCCCACCCTTTAGAGATGTTGTATACCAAATATCAAAAGAATCTGACTGGTGGATCTGAAGAAGTTTCCTCATATTGCACTAAGTTAAAATTCCGGCTCCCATATGGAGCCCAAATATTATCCCAGGGACTCAATGTGAACAAATTTGAATCTGACCCCCCTAGAGATGTTGTATACCAAATATCAAAAGAATCTGACTGGTGGATCCGAAGAAGATTTTTTAAGAAATTTTCTCATATTGCACTAAGTTGAACTTTGGGCTCCAATAAAGAGCCCAAATATCAACCCAGGGACCCGAATTGAACAAATCAAGAGATTTTGTATACCAAAAATGAAAGGATTCTGACAGGTGGATCTGAAGAAGATTTTTAAAGATATTTCCCCATATTGCACAAAGTTAAAATCCCACAAATATCAAAGCATTCTCTCTGGCGGTTCATTAGAGGATTTTTAAGCTTTTGGGGCATGAACCACACCTGAAGAGGACAGCAGCTTCATTTGAACAAAATAGAAAGGGTATACTCCAAAGATGGTCTGTGCAATATATGTTTGAATTTGGTTTAGTGGTTTTGATGAAGACAAGTTTCAAAGTTAACAGACGACAGACTCCAAGTGATGGCAAAAGCTCCCAATGACTTGCAGCCAGGTGAGCTAAAAAAAACATATTATATCTCATACATGAAAATATTTTCTGTCAATATCCTTTCTTCTGAAATGAAAGTTGTACATATAACATACAAGTAGTACAACTGTTTCGCACTGTGAAATTTACTCCATTTTACACAGGACATGAAAAGATTTTTTGAATTTACCAGTTATCTCATGGTTTATTTTTGGATATTAGTCAGAAAGTATAAAGTTTTATTTCCCCTTGAATTCCTGGTTCTTAGTCAGAAAAGTCCAAAGTTTCATTTCCCCTTGAAAAATCATAATGTAATTGATAACCATACTGATAACCAATAACCCACTGGGAATCATTACAGCTAATCGTGATAAGATTTGGAGAATTTATAAATTTTCTATTATCGATGTTCTATTTGTGGCCACTGGTGATATTTAAATGTTTTATATTTTCCCAGTAACATTTTCCTGGGAGACAACCCATAACATCAAATAAATTATACCCGTAATATGTACACTAAAGCCGCCATGGACTCGTCATAATTCACATGTGGGCAGTAATGCCCATGAAAGAGTTTACCGCATAATAAAAATCATCATGAGCAAAATTTTAATTAATGAAGCACCAGGTTATACCCGGTGCTTCATTAATTAAGTTTTTGATTATTATTCCTATAATTAGTGTTTGGAATCTTATATTATTGCGTCCTTGGAAATATCACCAACCCGTGGAAAGTAATAAGTCCACATATTATTGCTTCCGTGGAAATATTGCCCACCCGTGAAAAGTGACCAGTCCACGTCAGCCGTACTATGGGCCCTTCCAATACAGTACCCTGACATTGGCTTACCATCAATACACTTATGAAGCTTCAGAGACACAGGAATCATTTTGATCACAGAAGGACACCAGGCCTCAACAATTCAGGCGAACAATCATTCCATTCCCCTAGAGGTTACACAAACAAAAATTAACACGAACGGACTATCGGATAACCAAAACGATCCATCGCGGTTAACCAACTTTTAATGATCGGCATATTAGATACCTCCACAGAAAGTAGTACACATACAAATATTAAATTTGTGCTTATTATTCAGCTGTAAGCATAGTCCAAACATGACCTGAAAGTCTGTAACATAATTTTTTGGTTTGGTACGTCCATGAAAGGATGTACCAAACCAAACTAGATGGTGTCACTTGTGTGCAAAGCACACTGTAGTGTATCCCCGCATTTGTATCCTTGACTTTGTATGAATGCTTGATACAAAGATGAAATGTATTATATGACACACTAAAATCATATCGAGTGGCACAGGTGACACAGCTTCGTGCACATCTACAGACTCCACTGCAACATTTGAGCATGGTTTTAGTGTTTCGAATTACATACATGTACCCTGGGAGCCTTTCGCCGGAAATGGTCTAAGAAAACATGAAAGTGGCAACAGTGGCACAGCCACGTGGCACCCCAAAAATCCGAAACCTTCGTGCACATCTACAGATCCTACTGCAACATTTGAGCATAGTTTTAGCATTTCAAATTACATACTCTAGGAGCGTTTAAGAAAACACGAACGCAAAACGGTGGCACCACCACATGGCACCTGAAAAATCTGAAACCTTTGTACGCATCTACAGACCTGACTGCAACATTTAAGCATGTGTTTAGCATTTCGAATTACATAGGAGCCTTTCGCCGGAGATGGTCCAAGAAAACACAGAAGTGGCAATGGTGACACAGCCACGTAGCACCCAAAAAATCCGAAACCTTCTTGCACATTTACAGACTCTACTGCAACATCTCAGCATGGTTTTAGCATTTCGAATTACATACCCTAGGAGCCTTTTGCCAGAACGGTCTAAGAAAACGCGAAAGTGGTAAGGGCACAGCCACTTGGCAGCTGAAAAATCCAAAACCTTCGTGCGCATCTACAGACCTCACTGCAACATTTGAGCATGGTTTTAGTGTTTCGAATTATATACCCTAGGAGCCTTTCATCTGAAACGGTCTAAGAAAACACGAAAGTGGCAACTGTGGCACAGCCACGTGGCACCCCAAAAATCCGAAACCTTTGTGCGCATCTACAGACCCTACAGCAACATTTGAGCATGATTTTAGGATTTCGAATTACATACCCTAGGAGTCTTTCGCCGGAAACGGTCTAAGAAAACGCGAAAGTGGCAACAGCACAGCCACTAGGCAGCTGAAAAATCTGAAACCTTTGTGCGGATCTACAGACCCCACTGAAACATTTGAGCATGGTTTTAGCGTTTTGAATTACATACCTTAGGAGCCTTTCACCGGAAAGGGTCTCAGAAAACATGAAAGTAGCAACAGTGGCACAGCCACGTGGCACCTGAAAAATCCGAACATTTGTGCACATCTACAGACCCCACTGCAACATTTGAGCATGGTTTTAGCGTTTCGAATTACATACCCTAGGAGCCTTTCGCTGGAAACGGTCTAAGAAAACCCAAAAGTGGCAATGGTGGCACAGCCACGTGGCACCCCAAAAATCAGAAAACCTTCGTGCGCATCTACATACCCTACTGCCACATTTGAGCATGGTTTTAGGATTTCAAATTACATACCCTAGGAGCCTTTTGCCAGAAACGGTTTAAGAAAACACAAAAGTGGCAATGGTGGCGCAGCCACGTGGCAGCTGAAAAATCCGAAACCTTCGTGCGCATCTACAGACCCCACTGCAACATTTGAACATGGTTTTAGCATTTCGAATTACATACCCTAGGAGCCTTTTGCTGGAAACGGTCTAAGAAAACACAAAAGTGGCACCCCAAAAATCCGATATCTTCATGCGCATCTACAGACCCCACTGCAACATTTGAGCATGGTTTTAGCGTTTCAAATTACATACCCTAGGAGCCTTTTGCTGGAAATGGTCTAAGAAAACACAAAAGTGGCAACGGTGGCACAGCCACGTGGCATCTGAAAAATCCAAAACCTTTGTGCACATCTACAGACCCTACTGCAACATTTGAGCATGGTTTTAGCATTTCAAATTACATACCCTAGGAGCCTTTCGCCGGAAACGGTCTAAGAAAACACGAAAATGGCAACGGTGGCACAGCCACGTGGCAGCTGAAAAATCCGAAACCTTCGTGCGCATCTACAGACCCCACTGCAACATTTGAGCATGGTTTTAGCGTTTCGAATTACATACCCTAGGAGCCTTTCGCCAGAAACAGTCTAAGAAAACACGAAAGTGGCAACGGTGGCACAGCCACGTGGCACCCAAAAAATCTGAAACCTTTGTGCGCATCTACAGACCCTACTGCAACATCTGAGCATGCTTTTAGCATTTCGAATTACATACTCTAGGAGCCTTTTCCCGGAAACTGTCTAAGAAAACACGAAAGTGGCAACGGTGGCGCAGCCACGTGGCAGCTGAAAAATTTGAAACCTTCGTGTGCATCTACAGACCCCACTGCAACATTTGAGCATGGTTTTAGCGTTTCGAATTGCATGCCCTAGGAGCCTTTGCCGGAAACGGTCTAAGAAAACACAAAAGTGGCAACGGTGGCACAGCCACGTGGCACCTGAAAAATCTGAAACCTTTGTGCACATCTACAGACCCTACTGCAACATTTGAGCATGGTTTTAGTGTTTCTAATTACATACCTCAGGAGCCTTTCGCCGGAAACGGTCTAAGAAAACACGAAAGTGGCAATGGTGGCGCAGCCACGTGGCAGCTGAAAAATCTGAAACCTTCATGCGCATCTACAGACCCCACTGCAACATTTGAGCATGGTTTTAGCCTTACGAATTACATACCCTAGGATCCTTTCGCAGGAAACGGTCTAAGAAAACACAAAAGTGGCAACGGTGGCACAGCCACGTGTCACCTGAAAAATCCGAAACCTTCGTGTGCATCTACAGACCCTACTGCAACATTTGAGCATGGTTTTAGCATTTCAAATTACATACCCTAGGAGCCTTTCGCCGGACACGGTCGAAGAAAACACAAAAGTGGCAACGGTGGCACAGCCACATGGCACCTGAAAAATCTGAAACCTTCGTGCACATCTACAGATCATTTAGCAACACCCTAGTGCAGTTATAGAACTCTGAATTACATAGGTTGGGATTATTCGAAAGAAAAGTGAAAAATTAGCGCATTTTTCAAGTGGCTCCACAGAAGCCACCTAGTGGCGCAAAACTTTAAAAGTGGTATTTTTGGATTGCACAGACCCTATTGAACAACTGTAGAAAGTTACAGCGTTTCGAATTACAAAACTGGACGTACGGATGGAGATCACGACAATATCTGGGGATAAAAATTATATTACGGACTTTCAGGCCATGTTTGGACTACTGTAAGAATAATTAGAAACATGGTGTTACAGTTTATGGAAATTGAAATGCACTACGGCCTGATGTCTGATGGGGACTCCAGCCGAATAAATCCTGGACCTATTCACCACTATATGCAATGCTGCCAATAGAAGATGCACAACTCTTATATGCAATGCTGCCAACAGAAGAGGCACAACTCTATATTTCTAGTGATTGTGTATTTCTGTTTCGTTGATATTTTTATCGTCGGAAGTCATCACATGTTGCCAACAGAAGGGGCATAACTCTACATTTCCCACCCAAACCATCCCACCAACGCAGGCCCACAGCTTTCGGGATATGCCTATGGCATATCTTGTTTGGATCTTGAGTCGTACATGTATATGACCTCAGAGGCAAGGTGTCGGAAACCCCCTTGGTGGTAATAACCAATCTAACTTACAATAAATCTGCCATCTCTCCTTTGGGATATATTACACCTCGAAGCCGTGTTGTCAATATTGACAAATAATTAACTTTGCCATTCAAGAGTTTGTTAATGACTGGCAATTTCTGTGAGTATTAAATAATCACAGAAACTATTATGTAGTATGTATAAAAATGGGCATTGTCGAGTACTGCTCCCTATAGTTTTGATCCTACATGTATATTTGGTGAAATAATGGCCATGGATAACCAGATATTACCCGATTATAGCTCTCATTTAGTTGGTTGTGGAAATGAGCCAACCATTTCAGCACAAGCCAACGTACCTTGAAGTGTCTTATGCAAGGGCACAACACAGTTACTTCCTGTCAGGAATGAACTGTGAACTTTTAAGTTGGATATCCAAAGCTCTAACCACTGAGACACCATACTCCTTGTGTCATAATCAGATCACAATCTGACCAAGAAAGAGACCATTTTTGACACAAGGCTCTACCATACCTGTGGAAAAAGCTGAATTCTAGAATATTTATTTATTTGTTGAGATTTAATGACACTTCCAACAGCCAGTGTCACCTCATGTCAGACAGTTTTACGGGTGGAAGAAGCCATAGTACCTGGAGAAAACCACCAAGCAATGGCGAGCAACTACCAGACTCCCCAAAGTACTAACTCCACACAAGCTGAGTTAGCATTGGTTGAAGACAAGTACACCACTGATGTGCAGTACACAGCACAACCGTGCCCCAACATGGGCAATCAGGATTAAGTGTCATGCCCAAGGACACAACTCAGTTATCCCTGGCAGGGATTGAACCGTGTACCTTTCAGTTAGGGCTGCACCGTATATCGATAAACCGATATATACCGGTATTCAAACCAATATCGATTGAATACCGGTGTAATTACAAAAATATTGGTTTATCGTCATTATTTATTTACCCTCAATTTAATTTTCAAGATGTCTTCAGTTTTTTAACTGTAGCTCCAAATAAATAATATTATCCCTTTATCTGAGGAATCATCTGCTTGAGCCCTCGTAATACACAAATTCAGCAGTTGAAAACATAATTTACAAAAGTTTCAACAAAACTATATCATGTGACCCCTCATTGGAACAAGCTCATTCCAATGAGGGATCACATGATATAGTTTTGTTGAAATCTTTGGTTAAAATCTGATAAAGTAATTTTGAAAATAATAAATTTTAATATCGTCTGCATTGGGTAAAGGTTTTTCGAACTGCATCATCAAGTCATGCTAATTCGTTCCGACTGTGATGCCTCAAGTCTCGATTGTGGTACTTGTGTTCATATTTCTGAACAGTTTTCAATATACCGCAGTATTTTTTTGAAAACAGATAGCGGTACAGTGGAGCCCACTTAATTGGATATCTCTTAATTGTATATCCCTGTTAATTGAATATAATTTTCAAACACAAAACCATTTACCATACCTTCTGTACAAATTTGATCTGTTAATTGCATATGGGTTGTATAGTAAACTCCTGTTAATTGTATATAAATTTTTGTAATATGTTGAAAAAATTACTGTGACACGCACCAAATTCCACTTATTTATCAACCTTTTTGGCCTCACTACATCCAATACAGGCATTTATTCAGGGACCGACCTGGGCATGCGCCAGTGTGTATTTGGTTCTGAAACATCAGGACCTGGCTCTTAAATCTCAGAAATAGGCTTCTCAGTTGGCGCGTAACTTCTCAGATCATATTTTGATATTCTTTCGATGGATAATCGAGAGAGACACTCTTACGTGTATTATATATATGATTATCATTTATCATTGTTGTAGAGTGCTTAAGTTAATACTTCAAGTCTTAATTACCAAGCATTAATCTTCACTGTGGTTTCTGATCAAGTCTTGGCTGCCTAAATAGGCAGCCAAGACTTGATCAGAAACCACAGTGAAGATTAATGTTTGCTACAGTGTACTAAATGAAAATGATGAGAGCTATTACAAACTTGCAGTGTGTGTTACAAACAGCAGTGTGACTCCGTAAATTGAAATCTGGCGCATGAATTGAAAAAATAGGCTCTGAGGCTAGAGCGTATTTTAAATAGTCCTGATCGGTCCCTGTTTATTCTATTATATCTTATTTGACAGAGCTCTATGAGCTCTGTCAAACAAGATATAATAGAATAAATGCTCAGTTTACCTCCAGAACACAGGAAACTGACCAAATCCCTGTTAATTGTATACTTCTGTTAATTGAATAATTTTCACTGGCAAAATGGATATTCAATTAAGAGGATTGTACTGTATTCAGTTTTGAATATCGTGCAGTCCTACTTTCAGTTTGAAGTCCAATTCCATAACCACTGGGCCATCATGCTCCTGACTTGTAGAATACATGCAGATCTAAGAATTCAGAGTCACTTATACTGCTGGGTAAGATTTTTAGATGTACAAATCAAGTTTAAGTTTTTTTAACAAACCAGAGTATCCATTAAAAACAGGAAGTTCATCACTGTCAGAATTAATTTTGTGAAGTTAACCCTTTACCCAGTGCAGACGATATCAAAATATATTATTTCAAATATAATTTTTTTTAATTTTTCAAACACTTTCAACAAAACCACATCATGTGCCCCCTCACTGGAATGAGCTCAGTGAGCCAATTCCAATGAGGGGTCACATGATATGGTTTTGTTGAAATATTTTGAAAAATTTAATTTTTTCAACTGCTCAATTTGCATATTATGCTGGCAGATCATTAGGTAAAGGGTTAATGTTATTCAACTAACTGCACACTGATGAAAGAATATGGAAATTTCAAGCAGTAAATTTGTCCGACAATGCAACTGGGAATTTAACCAAATTCAATTTGGTTTGACAGAGCTCAATGACCTCTGTCAATCAAGATTGAATTGTTTGAATTCCTACTTGCATTAGGCCTAAAAATGTTAAAAATCTGTTTCTCAGGACCGCATGGTCCTTTTGGCTGCTGCATGTTCTCTTTTTATAACTAATGCAAACTTTAAAAAAAGCATAAATGGGTTATGGCTGATATTTTACCCAAGTTAATAAAATTGATAAATTTGTCCCTTGAGTGCAACAAGGCTTTACAATGCTTTAGAACTGCAAAGCCTTCTCGCACTCAAGGGATGAAATACACCACCACCCATGCTATTCTGTAGATTATGAGGCCTAAAACATAAAACAAACCAAGAACATGAACTTTTGAAGGTAAAGAAAAAATTAAAAAAATATAAAAATGCGCCTGCCCGACAAACAGAAGATCTACTTTGTGGGGCCTTACAGGGAAGATTTACAGCTTGAATTTTTTATATTTCATCTTCAGTGTGCAGAGGGCTAACTTAAATATTTATTTATTTATTTATTTATTTATTTATTTATTTATTTATTTATTTATTTATTTATTTGTGTTTAGGATCACATATTTCTTCACAATTGTGTTTAAGGTCACAATTGTGTTTACGGTCACATATTTCTGCACAATGGATAATCTCGACAGCAACATGGAGATAACGTCAAGTTTAGTCAATCATCTATAGAGAACAGCTGCCGTGGACCGGTCACCTTATGGGGGGGGGGGGGGGGGGGGGGGGGGGGGCAATTTTTCCACGGACGCAATAATACTTGATTCCAAAAACTAATTATAGGAATAATCATCAAAAATTTAATTAATGAAGTACCGGGTTCAACCCAGTGCTTCATCAATTAATATTTCACTGCTGATGATTTTTATTACCCGGTAAACGCAAGTGCGGCCATCACTGCCTACACATGGATTACGACCAATCCACGGTGACTGTACTGTACCTTTATACCCATGTTGCCCATTTTAGAGGACATGCAACACATGCACTGATGACTTGTCCTATTTTACTAGTATTTATTTGTTGGTGTTTAAGGTCACATATTCTGCAGAATGGCTAATCAAGACCACAACATGGAGATAAAGTTCAGTCAATCTTTTATACCCAGGCTGCCTATTTTAGAGGAATTCCACACCAATCATCAGTGACTGTGGCCTATTTTACCAGTAAAACAGAGCTTGTTTACCACAGTAATCAAACACTGCTTCATTTCCCGGGGTTTCTGAAGGTGGGGGGGGGGGGGGGGGAGGGTTAACTTTGAAAATACAGAATATTTCAGCTTGAAAAAGATACATGAATATTCTATCATATTTTATCATCAAACCCTGTTTTACTGATGGTCGCTAATCTACAATTCATTTTATTACTCAGATAAGAAAAGTAATCTATACTGTAGTGTGCTGGAGAAATCTTCAGAAAATTCCAATCCTTTTTCCATCTCTCGTAATACAGGAATATTCTATTCATCAGGATTGATTTGTACAGCAAAAAACACTCAATAATGGTTAATTACGTTTGTTATGAGAGCATGAAATGATTATGGAAAGTGAACTCGTTATATCTTGTTCCACAGTCCTGTCTGAAATGAAATTCAGGGAGACCTATTTAATTGGATATTACTTAATGGAATAACCCTGTAAATTTCATGTAATGGACCATAATGTTTCTGATGCATTTAGAGCCCATTTACCCTGTCAACTGAGTTATAAGATATCTCGTAAACCTCAGTTTCTGAAAAAAAACAAAAAACTTTAACCCTTGCATCCCTATATAGCCACAAACTGTCAGTTTTATATGTCTGTAGTAAAGTTTGTCCAACTGTATTCTTCCTTGAGAACTTTACCAGTATTATGCATTTATCTTGACAACGACAGTGACTTTACATCTTTGTTGGCTGCCTGTACAGACAATAATACAGAAACACTGTTAATACAATAATACAGAAACACTGTTAAGTTATCTGCAGCTATGTAAATGTATATATGGAGGTTTTAAACAAATAAAATTAATCAGAGGGCTTACAGTGCAGCCACTGTGGACTGGTCGTAATCCACGTGTGGGCAGAGATGAGCATGATTTTTTTCGAAGTTGCAAACATGTCAAAACATGTCGGACCAAACCCTGATTTGAACTTGACCTGTATTTTATGTTGATATACCTACACAACTAATTTTATTTGATTCGCAGACGATATCAAAATTTATTATTTTAAATATCATTTTTTCACATTTTTCAAAACATTTCAACAAAACCATATCATGTGACCCCTCATTGGAATGAGCTCGATGAGCAGATGCGGCCGATTTGTTGGGTAAAGGGTTAAGTTACATGTATGGGTTGAAAACTAAAAAAAATAGAGTTTTCAAAGTCAAAAAAGGGGTATAACTCTGGAAAAATTGTTGGACTGCATCCTGATTCGAAACTGACCTGTATTTTATGTTGATACACCTAACTAAATACCAAATTTCATTTGATTTGGTCAACTGTAACTATAGTTATCATCGGGAAACTAAAGAGGTATAGATGCACAGATGAACAGACACCAGCTATTTTGACAGTCCTCCGAATTTTTTTTCTTTTTCGGGGGACAATGAAGCATCAGGTTGTACCCAGTGCTTCATTAATTAACTTCTTGATAATCATTCCTATAATTAGTGTTTAGAATCTAATATTATTGCGTCCATGGATATATCGCCAACACGTGGAAAGTAAAAAGTCCACAGCGGCCGTACTTTAAGGGTTAACTATTGTGATCTCCATCAAATAATATGTTGTCAACATCTCACAATCACAGCTTCAGAGACCTCTTTGATTTCCCAAGTAAAGTTTTAAACATTAAATCTATTGACTCTTGTTTGACAGGATATAATACAAGTACAGTAATGTGATCACATCAGTGGACAGAGAATTTCAACTCCATTGTGATTGGGTAAGGATCTAGTCAAAATGATCTTTATGCCTTTCTCCCTACAATTGAAACTAGAAGTTGTGTCACAATTAGCTCAGAAAATACTCGTTAGTTAATGCACATCTTACTGTAGAAGAATGAAGTTGTCTGAAATACACAAGAGCATTTGTGCTGTGCAATACAAAATATAAACATCCAATCATGTACATACAGTACAAGTCAAAACAAGTTATAGCATAACTACAATAAACTAAGTATGCTTCTGCACTGATAAGATCACATCTGACATCATTTTCTGGAAAGCTCTCAGTGAGAGCTTTCCAGAAAATGATGTCAGCTTCTGGTCTTATCAGTGTAGGAAGAGAAAGATTCATAGTTGATAGTGGTTATCCTAGAACTTATTTTGACTTGTACTGTACATAAAAAAGACATGAAGATAGAAACTGCAGTCGATGGGTGTTTTCACAGGAAATCTCAGTCCTTGTTTCAGACTTTCAGCAATGCTTTCCACTCACTACTCAAGAGTTATCCGAGAGCCAATAATGAACAACTATCACCATGAATCAGACTAATCTCTTCCATCGATAAAACAAAAAAAACGATTAAATGCATTAATATCTCAGCAAAAACAGATCAATAAATGAATTCCAATGAATACATGCATACTATATCTCTGCACACTGATATGGAAATGTCAGAATTCCAAGGTGCAAATATACATCGTCATTTGTCAAGAAGTCTCTCCTAAGTATAATATTAAAATTCTTAACTAACCAGAATTCCCATTATACAATTACAAATTTAAGTGATTTATTTATTGGGGTTTAACGACACTTTCAACAGCCAGGGTCACCTCATGACGGACAGTTTTACATGTGGAGGAAGCCGGAATACCCAGGGAAAGCCACCAAGCAATGGCAAACAACTGTCAGACTCCCCAACTTGCTAACTCCACACAAGCAGTGGCTCTGGTTGAAGACAAGTGCACCATCAACGTGCAATACGCCTTAGTACACAGTGCCACTGTGCCCCCATGAGGGCAACTGGGATTACGTGCCTTACCCAAGGACACAGCGCCGTTGCCCCTGGCAGGGATCAAACCGTGGATCTTTCGGTTTAAAGTCCAATATCGTAACCACTGAGCCAGCGCACTCCCATTTAACTGATTCAGTCCTGTGCAGGCCTCCCTTTATTGTGGGCTTGTCATGGAAAACTCTAGCCCTCACCCTCCTCTATTGAGGAACACCTTATGAATTGGCCGTCTCTGCCACAGAATTTACAAACTGAGCAGTTTATTTTTCTTAAATTTCGACAAAACCATATCATCTTGGCAAGCTTGTTCCAATGAGTGGTCACATGATGTGGTTTTGTTGCAATTTTTGGAAAATTAGGAAAAAAAGAAATTTAAATAACTAGTTTTAATAAAGAGTGCCTTGGGTAAGGGTTAATCAACTAATCATCTCAACACTAGCAACACAACTTTGAAATTTATTTATTTAGTGGAATTTAACAATGCTTTCGATAGCCAGGGTCACCTCACATTAGACAGTTTTACAGATGGAAGAAGCCAGAGAACACAGAGAAAACCACCAAGCAATGGCTAGCAACAACTGCCAGACTCCCCACCAATTTTTAAATGCAACAGTATGTTACAGTACAGCTGCCGTTCACTGGTCATAATCCACACATGGGCAGTGATGTTGTGACGCAGGTAATAAAAATCATCATCAGGAAAATTTAATTAATAAAGCACCGGGTTGTACCTGGTGCTTCATTACTTAACTTTTTTTATGATCATTCCTATAATTAGTGCTTGGAATCTAATATTATTGTGTGCATGAAAATATTGCCCACCCGTGAAAAGTGATCAGTCCACGGCGGCCATACTGTAAATGGTATGGGTTCAGCAGAAATTATTCCACTAGTTGTATATCTTCAAACCAGTTGAAGTTGAGATGTGTAACCTGATTCATTTATTTATTGGTGTTTAAGGAAACATATTTCTGCACAATGGCTAGCTAAGTGTGGCCGTAAGATGGCTTAAGTGGTGGTAGGTTAAAATAAAACATAACTGTTGCCTCGACAGATCAGTTAGTATTTATTGGTGTTTAAGGTCACATATGTCAGTACAATGGCTAATCGTGACTGCAACATGGATATAAAGTCAAGTTGAGCCAATCGTTTATACACATGTTGCCCATTTTAGGACTTCCACACCAGGCATTGATTACCAGGTCCCATTTTACCAGAAAAACATAGCTTGCTTGATTATTATAGTAAGCTAGCACTACTTCACTTTCCAGAGTTCCCACACTGAATTTTCTGACTCAATACTCACAATTCATGACATGTAATGCGATACACAAAAAGAAAATACTATTTTTGAGATATTTGTGGCTAATAGCTGAATGAAAAACTTACAAACTGCATGAACAATTCTGTGCATAATTTGTACTGTTATAATTTGGAAATAAAGAAATCAACACATTGCTGCAACATATATGTACAAAAAAACAAGTGATTCACACACCAGGTGAAAAGCAAACCTGTTGTTCACACAATAGCCAAAAATATTAATGAAGTAATCATTTGGAATAAATGCAAAAATAAACCAGGAAAAGTTTTCAAAAATCCATAATGACATCAACTATTTGTTTCCATATATGGAATAAAAGTCCTTTTCTTATCAAGGATAATTCCAAACATTTTCACACCACAAACAAAATCATACTAAATCTGCCTTGACACTCCTACTGGCTCCAAGACAGAATTCCAATTATGACATCAGCTGTAAGATATATCCTAAAATAAATTAACTATTCATCTAGACAAGGATATTACATTTTTGGAGCAGAGATTTCAATCACCAGTCAGGTCTGTGTAGAGTGCTTAATTTACCGATCAATGCTGTAATTTTGGTGATTACAGTAAGTATTGCCTGGAGAAATATAGTTGAAGAGGGCATTCACCATTCAGAAATACCAATTATCAGGTGAAAAAATGGACACCTGTTATGTCAGGATAAAAAGTTAGCATTACAGTTGGCCTCAAATGTGCCTACTGAATGAAATAGAAAATCAAATGTTTTGTAATCCTTATCATAATTACTCAAGTTAAATCCTGAACTGTGACCTCACAGCAGATGCTCTTATGCAGGGCTCATGAACTTTGCCTGAAAAAAAATTTTGTGTAAGGATACACTACACTTGGTTGTATTAAGCAGTAATATACTGAGCACACATACTTTGTGTCCATTTATTGGTGTTTAAGGTCATATACTTATGCACAATGGCTAATCATGACCGTGACAGTTTTATGGGTGGAGGAAGCTGGAGTACCTGGAGAGAACCACCGAGCAACAATGAGCAGCTGCCAGCTCCCCAACATCGTAACTCCACACTGCAGCACAGGCAGGGTTAGATTGGTTGAAGACATGCGTACCATCGACGTGCAGTATGCCTTAGTACACGACGCCATCGTGCCCCCATGTGGACAATCGGGGTTAAGTGTGCTTTGTGTCTTAATTGAATATTAACTTTGATGTTAATGTGTGTTGTGAAGCCGTATGACGCATGGTTTACACATATGTCAGAATGTATGGTTCTGTGTTCTTTTTTCAACTTGTTACCTCCCTTGATGTGTTTCTCCAATGTTTACATGTGCGCTGCAATCAACATTGGAGAGAAACATCAAAGGACGTAACTGAATTAAAAAACGAACTTGACAAACTGAAAACATGTTTGTGACAGCCATGCGACTTACATGTTGAATCACAATCATCTATCATTGAAAAAATGAGTGTTTTTTAGTTTTTTCTCTAATTTTCATCTCTTATTATATTGTGATGCTTGCATCAAGAAGTACTATAGATTACCTGAACACATTTTATTTACATGTACATGTACCCAATGCAAAATTGTACAGCACCATGACAAGGCCAGTGACTTCAATCAGCTGGGAAATGGTGGTGATCTCGTATCATTTGCATTTCGTAAATTCTGTAATATCTCTGCTCTGCAAATCTCTAAATTTTCTGCTATGAACTGCACATGTTTTTAATGGGGAAACTTTATTGAAATGGCGAGATATAAAAGGGATTTTAATAGTCAGTGTTAAAAATAGAGTAACTGGAAACTGCCGGTTTTTAACTACTGGTTGTCATAATCGTCTAAAGCCCCATAACTGGCCAGTTTCGATTGCCGATTCAGATTATCGGTTCATCACTACCTCAACCTTAAAACTGTTCAACACAAGGTGACCCTGGCCTACTCTATAACCTATAAGCAGTTAATAAGTGAAATTTGTTCTTAAGGTATGGTAAATGGTTTTATTCTTGGAAATTATATTGAAATAACAGGGTTATTGAATTCAGAGATTCCAATTAAGAGGGATCCACTGTACTGTAGTGTACCAAGGATTTGCATCATATATGTGGGCAAAACAATTATGTATTTACACTTGCAGATAATAGAAGATATTGTATTTTATACTTCAATTGCCAACTCAAAGGATAATCATACAACTTGGTATCAATTAAAAACAGTCTAAACCCTCTATATATTCAGAGTCAATGACTCTACAGTTAAAAACTACATGTACATGCATATTGTCATTTGATATTCCCAGGGTAGTTTTTGTTTTTAAAAATTCGATTAGCAGTTTCCATCTTGGTTTCAAAAAGTGATGGTAAATGGTGAATATAAGGGCAATATGAAAGAACAAGAGGGATGTTACATCCCAACGCTCACCTACATTCGCGCTTGATGTTGTTCCACTGTAACATGCCTAATATTTAGTTAATATAAATCATTAACTGGGCATCAAATGATTAATGTGGTTTATGTGATGGCTTTGGAAAGTCTATATTTCTGCATTTATTATATATCAATTCAACATAGAATCATTGGATATAAAAGCATTTTTTTCTTTTAGAAATGTTTATGATTAAGAATATGAATCGTGAGGCCAGATATTAAATCATAAATAAGAATTAGGAAAGGCTTTCATAAATCACTGAAATTGTAATTGAAGAACATTCATTGGTTAAAGAGGAGTTGCGGAAAAACATTCGTTCAAGAAAGTGACTATAAGTCCCAACAAAAATACATTACATCAACAACTAAAATAAGCCTTAATGTTACTAGTAACAAATATGATTAAGTATTAAATAAAAAAAAAAAAGTTGAAAAATTAGAAACAAAACTCACCTTAACACCTCACCTTAACACAAACTTTTAGAACTTAAAACTGAGTAAGTCAGAGAAAAACGTGAACATTGTGACTGAAAAAAAGAAAAGAAATCAGTTAAATTTCTGCATACAGTAGGGTTAATACCTACAGTTGTTATTGAAATGAGAAAATAAACAGTAATGAGAGGTGAAGGCACCACAATCTGCACAAAAGCTGACTTTAACGCAAATTCTTACAACACCTAAACGCTAATTCTTACAAGTTTTGGAAGAAAATCAGCCTCAAATTCCTCAAATATGCATGTAATGAGGGTTAAATATTACTGCAATGGAGTTCAGTAACCCAAGCGTAGAATATTAATCGCCTGGAAAGACACATAGAAACACAACTCACCTAAACACAAAGTTTACAAAGTTTTACAACTTAAAATTTACTAAGTCCGAGAAATACATGAAAATTTTGAGTGAAAAAAAAGAAAATTTCCGTTAAATTTCTGCATACAGTAGGGTTAATACCTACAGTTGTTATTGAAATATGAAAATCAACAGTAATGAGAAGTTAAAGCACCACAATCTGCACAAAAGCTGACTTTAACGCAAATTCTTACAACACCTAAACGCAAATTCTTACAACAACATTTGGCAGAAAATTTTAGGTGAAATTTGGAAAAAAAGTCGTAGTATCAGGGTTAAAACTGTTCTGATAGTCCCCTACAACCTACATATGCAATATCAAAGGCCTGAGCCCACTGATCTTTGAGAACTCACCTTAACACCTCACCTTAACACAAACTTTTAGAACTTAAAATTTACTAAGTCCGAGAAAAACATGAAAATTTTGACTGAAAAAAAAAGAAAATTTCCGTTAAATTTCTGCATACAGTCGGGTTAATACCTACAGTTGTTATTGAAAAATGAAAATCAACAGAAATGAGAAGTTAAAGCACCACAATCTGCACAAAAGCTGACTTTAACGCAAATTCTTACAACACCTAAACGCTAATTCTTACAACAAGTTTTGGCAGAAAATCAGCCTCAAATTCCTCAAATATGCATGTAATGAGGGTTAAGTATTACTGCAATGGAGTTCAGTAACCCAAGTGTAGAATATTAATCGCTTGGAAAGACACACAGAAACACAACTCACCTAAACACAAAGTTTACAAAGTTTTACAACTTAAAAATTTACTAAGTCCGAGAAAAACATGAAAATTTTGAGTGAAAAAAAAGAAAATTTTCGTTAAATTTCTGCATACAGTACGGTTAATACCTACAGTTGTTATTGAAATATGAAAATCAACAGTAATGAGAAGTTAAAGCAGCACAATCTGCACAAAAGCTGACTTTAACACAAATTCTTACAACACCTAAACGCAAATTCTTACAACTTTTGGCAGAAAATTTTAGGTGAAATTTGGAAAAAAGTCGTAGTATCAGGGTTAAATACTGTTCTAATAGTCCCCTACAACCTACATATGCAATATCAAAGGCCTGAGCCCACTGATGTTTGAGAAATTAACCTTAACATTAAATCTTACAATATTGGACACGCCGGACGCCGACGCCGACACCGATGCCGACGCCCAAGGTTATGACAATAGCTCACCACATCTTACAGATGTAGGTGAGCTAAAAATGATTAGCATTTGGGCATTTTTGTATAGCATTTTGCAATGCGAATCTAGTCATCAAATACCCTGTATTCCTGTCCTCATTTGCAGTACAGGTTTCCTGCAGGCATGGACTGATAAAATTTAAGCCTATTCAAGGTTGTTTCTCAATATAATTCTCCATTTTTCAAGGCCCTACTATTGCCAAATTCAAGAATTTTCAAGGTTCTGCCTTCACCAGTTTTAACTGGGACCTCTGGTTACTATTCCGTCCTCCCACTTTCCTTCAAGGGAAGTAGAAGGAGGGGGTAATAACCGGAGGGTTCTAGTTAGGGCTTAACTTCATGAACTCTGGTATATAAAACCACATGCAGTACAAGTCAAAATAAGTTGTAGGATAACCACTATCAACTATGTATCTTTCTCTTCCTGCACTGATAAGACCAGAAGCTGACATCATTTTCTGGAAAGCTCTCACAGAGAGCTTTCCAAAAAATGATGTCAGATTCTGATCTTATCAGTGCAGGAGCAGCAGTTTACTTAGTTCATTGTGGTTATGCTACAACTTATTTTGACTTGTACTATACATGTAGTTAAGATTACATGCCTCGTCAACATTTTTATTTCGTCAGTATTCAAGGCTTTTTAAGGCCTCTTGACACATTTTTCTGGATTTCAAGGCCTTGAATGACTACAGTTAAAACTAGAAGTCCTGTCATGAAATGTGTACAAATAGCACACTGATCTGCGTGTAAATCTATGCGTTATGGGCATAGTAAGGCCATAAAATTCTGTAGATATGGCCTATGCACAAGCAATGTTTCAGCCCATTTACCTTTGGGTAAAACTTACATGTACGAGGCCATTAATTAGCTAACACTGTTTGTGTTCCTCATGCTTTTCACAAACTTGAGAATTGCTGTCTGAGTGGATACATATATGCTGCATTTCAATAGTCATGTTGAAAAGGGCTCAGAGAGCCAGGGTGTCTAATGACTGGATTCATGTTGCAAAATGCTATTCAAAAATGTTGAATTGCCAACCATTTTCTACTGATTTAGCCTTGTGTTCCCTATTTCTCATCACTTTTTGAAAGCCAGGATGATAATTGCTAATCGAATTTTTGAAAACATCAGACAACATGGGTACTTTTCCAGCACTTTATTACAACACAGAATTTCAGCATCAACATTAAAATTTTAATGTCATTATAAGATATTGTTCTGAAAGACTTACCAAATCAATACTAAGAGCATATCCAGTAAACGATTTAACTCTGTGAAATTGAGTAATGTTCTTGAATGGAAAATATGTTGCCTACATTCCTTTGAGGTGAGAGAAGGATGGACAAAATGATAATTTATCCAATTTGTGAAGGCTTTAAAAAGTTTGTTTCCAATAAACTTTGCTCAGCTCAGAAAAAGGCATTACTTGGTAAAACAGAAGTAGAAGAAGCATTCCCAGAATTGAACTTCAATAAACATTTAGTTTTATCAAAAAGATAAATATTAGACAACACCTGATAGTGCATACACGTCAATACTCCCAATTAATCTTTTATCGAGAACAGTTTTGGGTAAAGCTGAAGAATAGGGGACTGCATTATTTATTTTTAAGATACATGTACCTGTTCTCCCGAACTTTTTTTCACCATTCCCCATCATATTTTTAATAAATTGGGTGAAACAATGTTGGAATTAACCCCTATTAGAAAATTGAAAATTAGAAATCATTAGGGTCAGTAATTTATTTATTTATTGGTGTTTAAGGTGACATACTTCTGCACAATGGCTAATCATGACCACGACATGGAGATAAAGTCAAGGTCACTCAATCATATATACTCCATGTTGCCTATTTTAGAGGACTCGCACCCCAAGCATTAGTGAATGGGTCCTATTTTACCAGTGAAACAGAGCCTGTTTACCACAGTAAACAAGCACTGCTTCACTTCCCGGTGTTCCTGAGGGGGATTAAGGTCAGTATAGTATGGGTAAGGGTTTGCAGGCCACTTCGAACCCTTACTCATACGAAACTGACCCTAAACCATTATACATGTATATGTAGATGTCTCCCATGATCCACTTCCAAGATGGAGATTTTGTTTATCAGTATATTACATTTACAGCCCGAAAAGGGTTAAAATAACTAATAAATATGATATTGTTGGACCTGAAGCAGTTATAATTTGTTGGGAATATAATGTGGACTGATAATTAACACAGAAAAGATACCATTTATTTTTAAAATGAATTCAGAGCCCCTATTCTTTAGTTTTAAATTTATCCAGTTTTTTCGCCAGTGGCAACTGTGTTGTGTCCTTAGGCCAGGCACTTTATCCTGACTGTCCAACACGAGGAGACCCTGGCTGTTGAAAGTGTCATTAAACCCCAATAAATAAATAAGTAAATAAATACCCAGTTTTTTACTAAAAAGTAGATGTATCATTGTTTATCTTACAAGAACTTATTTTCCCCGATGCAAGTAAATACATCCAGACAAAATACAAATCTGAATCGAGGGCAGCAACCACACGTGATCTTTCAATTTAGAAAGAGAATGTTTTTTACAGCAATGAACTGGCGTATTGAACTATAATATATATCGAGGTCCCACTTTTTGATAACAGTAAGTAAATGATCAATAACCAACAGCCCAATGAAATACATTAGACTTGATTATATTTTGCCATGATAATTTTAAAGTATGGCCGCTATGGATTGGTCACTAAATTTCCAAGGGTGGGCAATATTTCCACGGATGCAATATTATTAGATTCCAAACACTACATGTAATAATAGGAATAATCATCAAAAATTTAATTGATGAAGCACCGGGTAAAACCAGGTGCTTCGTTAATTGAAATTTTGATGATGACTTTTATTACCTAGTAAACGTATGTGTGGGCATCACTACACATACACATGCATGGATTACGACCAGTCCATGGCAGCTGTATTGTACATGTACATACCATACTCGGCGTTATGCATTAAAAATAAAAGAAAGAAACATAAAGCTGAAACACTACTTTAAACATGATCGCTTCTAGTACCAGCAGAACAATGAATTGGGATTATGTCATGCATAGCACAAGAATGTAATAATACCATGCATGATATCATGGTCTCCATTCATAAAAAATGAGTTCAAAGATGCACAATGATTGTCAAAACAGATGCCAATGGAAGCTGCACCCAATCCCTTCACAATGTGAACAAGTTAAGAAAATATGAAAACAACGTTGTGTACATGTATGTAACATTTATTTATTTATTGGTGTTTAAGGTCACATACTTATGCACAATGGATAATCATGACCGTGGCAGTTTTACGGGTGGAGGATGCCGGAGTACCTGGAGAGAACCACCGAGCAATGACAAGCAGCTGCCAGCTTTGCTTTGCTTATAGACCTATTTGGCCTCAGTACATCCAATACAAGCATTTAATCTTTTTCTTGTTTGACAGAGCTCATGGAGCTCTGTCAAACAAGATATAATAGAATAAATGTTAAGTTTATCTCTAGAATACAGGAAAGTGAAACAATCCCTATTAATTGAATACTCCTGTTAATTGGATAATTTTCATTGGCAAAGTGGCTATTCAATTAACAGGGTTCCACTGTATTACTGCGGCCGTGGAAATATTGTCCATCAGAGGCATGTGACCAGTCCATGGCAGCAATACCATAGAAATGTCCTGGAAGTGTGCCGTGTGCATAAAGTTAATAGAACGCCGATACTGACGGTTTGCAAGAAACTCGCATACATTGATGCAACTGATAGTTTTCTTCAGAACTTAAAATTACAAACCAATTCAGCGTTATTCATTTCTGAAGGTTTATCTGCATACTGTTCACTTTACTGGTGCGCAGTAAATGGAGCTTCCAAACATAATGCCTTTGGTTTTCAAATAAGCATTTCACCATGGTAACCTAATTTATTTGAGTTTACCACAATCCATGAAATGCAACTTCAATAGAGCATTTACCTTCAAGTCACTAGTCTATCAGATGATTTTGCATGGAATGCACAAGGGAGGCAACAGTGAGTAGCATTACTGGCCTTTGAAGTTTACTGAATTAAGTTGTTTATGTAAGAAATTCTCAGAAAATGAAATTTGTTTAGTCTGAAGTTTTGGAATGTCACAGTTTATGGCATATTGTTCACATTTCTGTGCACATATTGTATTATCTGACCGTTCTCTCATGAACAGATTTTAATCAGTTCCAAAGTTGAGCCATGGCATGCTGTGACAGTCAAATCGCAAAAAATAAAAATTGTGGGTACAATGCATGGTGTCCAAGTGCGACAGCATGCCTCAAAATCAAGACTGTGGTCATCGATGTTGAAAGCGTTGTTAAACCCAAAAGGGAGCTCTACTGATCTGGATGGCCTCAGCACACATGTACTTTAAATCCAAACTTTTTATTTACTTTACCGGTGTTTGACAGAAGTCCATGGGCTCTGTCAAACAAGGAACATATTTAATGGTATATATTTGAAATTTATCACCAAAATAAAGGAAAATTACCAAATTCTGACCAATTCAAATAGTCCAGTTAATTGGATATTCAGTTAACAGAGGTCGATCCACTGACATCCCCACAACAAACAGATCCTGTGATAAGCCTTAATGAAGCAAGTGTGATTGGATGTTAACCACTTGGCATATGGAGTCAGGACAAAGTGGGAAGGAACTTTTCACAGAAGAACAATAAACAGAACACACCAAAGCTCATATTCTGCAAAGAATTTGATGCTGTTACGGCCTGAAACCAGCCTAACCCTTGAAAGTCAATCACCTAGGGTGGTCTGTCAAGTCAGGTTCCACTCTATTATGAATGAAGACCACCCATTTTGAGAGACCACTTTTCCATGGCAAATAGGGTGATCTCTCAAGACAGGTTCTACTGTATTATGAATGAAGACCATTTGTTTTGCAAGACCACTTTTCCATGGCAAAAAGGGTGGTCTCTCTAGACAGGTTCCACTCTATTATGAATTTTGACTCACCACAGCTGTAATTTTATTATTATATGCTGCATAGTTCCACAAATTGTGCCAATATCTTGAGGTGCTAAAGGCAAATTAAATACTTATTGATTGGAATATTTATAACTGGAGCATGAAATAATATCTGTATAGCTTTGTTAGGAAAGGATGTCAGATTAAATAAGCTGTAGTCTGTGTGCAAACTCCATGAAAAGTGGGTGAAAAAGTAGCCTATAACACTAAAATTCCTTACAGAATTCGATTGGTGGCCATAGAGCTAAATTTGGAACTCATCAGATAGGAACTAGTTTGTTCTACTGTTGTTCTGTGCTAGATCTACATGTAAGTGTTTAGTCAGACAGTACATTGAAAACACTCCAGGTATTTTGTGAACTTCATAATTCATACTTGTTAAATGTAATTAGTAAGTGCTTCTAGGTACAACTACAATTGAACATTTCCCTGTGAAGGACTGGGTATATGTCATACCATAAGGCTATAGGGCTGCACGGTATATCGATAAACTGACACATACCAGTATTCACACCTGTGTCGAATGAATACCGGGGTAATTACAAAAATATTGGTTTACTGTTATTATTTATATACCCACAATTTAATTTTCAAATTGTCTTGAGTTTTAACTGTAGCCCCCTAATGAATAGTATGATCCCTTCACCTTTGAGCTCGTTCCAATGAGAGGTCGCATGATATTGTTTTGTACAAATTTTGGGAAAAATCAACTAACTTATATTTAAAAGAATAAATTTTGATATCTCTGCACTGGGTAAAGGTTTTTTGAACTGCATCATCAAGGCATGCTAATTCGTTCTGACTGTGATGCTTCAAGTCCTGATTGTGGTACTTATAATCTGACATCTGATCAGTCTTCGATTTTCCGATATGCCATGGTATTTTTTTGAATACCGACACCAGTATTTAGTTTAGAATATCGTGCAGCCTTACATAAGGCAACCAACTGTGACAGGCATATGAAAATTACAATTAAAAAAATACATGTATTTCTATTTGTCACTGTCCCTGTAATGTATCAGATTATCTCAATACTGTGATTACCTTTTTTTTATTGAAAAACAGTTGTAGAAAGAGTAAATATAGATGTTACAAAGTAAAGTGCAGAATTGCCTGAGGGCTACTTCAACAATATGAGTGACTTTATAGGCTTATGTTCTCTATTAACATTTATGGTTGTAGAATAATACAGTTCCAGGCAAAAAATTACAGGCATAAAGGTGTGGTGGCAATCAGAGAGTGTTGCATGTCCACAACCTGGTTATCTAACATACTAGAGCAGAAACGGTTAAGGGGTTTTCTTGATCATTTAATCACATGGATTAACCTTGGTTAGCCGATTAATCACTTGTCCAAGCAGATATCTGAATAATTGCCATACCGTTGATGATTTACAGCATGAACCCTTTACCCAATGTAACAAACAAAACCGACTAGGCCTATATACAAAAATCTCCATTCAAATTTATTATGTTTTCAATTTTTGTCTCAAAAACATAGCTTATGACCCTTGTTGAGCTCGTTCCAATGAGGGGTCATTAGCTATGTTTTTGAGACAAAAATTGAAATTTTTTAGTAATTCGTGAATTTATTTTGCAAGTATCGTCTGCTACCTGCAATGGGTAAAGGGCTAAGAATGATCAATTCCAGCTACTGATACAGTATGATGATCATACAAGTAAACAAGTATAGTATGTCAGCAAGTAACTTGCATGCTTTACTCTGTCTCATATAATTGATGTGAGTCAGTGTGACAATGTTTGCCTGTTTTGGGAAAAGTTTGTTCCTTTGTTGACCTATATGGGAGCGCGGTACCTCAGTGGTAGACTGTTGGACTTCTATGCTAGAGGTCCTGAGGTCGATCCCCGTCCAGGATGACCCACGTTGTTTCATTGGGCAAGGCACTTTATCCCGGTTGCCTACATGGGCACACAATGACGCCGTGTACTAAGGCGTACTGCACATGTCTTCAACCGCTGTAACCTTGCTTGAGCGGAGATTGAACAGAGTTAGAATGTTGAGGAGCTGACAGTTGCTTATCAATGCTCGGTGGTTCTCTCCAGGTACTCTGGCTTCCTCCACCCGTAAAACTGTCATGGTCACGATTAGCCATTGTGCATAAGTATGTGACCTTAAACACAAATAAATAAATGAATAATATTGTTGACCCATGTAATACACTAGTTCAAAAGTAACGGTTAATCAAACAATTACATTTTGGATCAATCAAGATGTTGATCATTGATTAATCAGCTAACCATTTCAGCTCTATAACACACCCTGGGTGTCAAAACTGGAACCATTGTTCAAGTTATAACAACAAGTTTATAATTCGTAAAAATTATTTAATTAAGGCACATAAATCTGCAATGAAAAATCGGACTGGGCCAATTTTCAAACTTGCTTGAGATATAATTGCAAAACACCTGTATGGCAAATATTAATCAAATCGGAGAACGTTTGTTCAAGTTATTGTGCTATGGGTCGGGTATCTCTGTCAAAGACGATTGAATTGGTTAAATTCCAAGTGGCATTGATTTAATATTGGAAAAAATGTCAGCTTGTATTTTTTTATCAGCAAGCAAATGGGATAGAAAACCAGAATTGAGCAAACATTTTTCTGCAGTGTTCAACTGATTACCAAAACTGGTCGCTGACCGATTACTGGTTATTTGAGCTCACAATCGACCGAATCTGATGCCGATTCCAATTGTAAAACCGTGCACTACCAGACAAGTCGGGGCTTGAAAGAAGAACTACATTAAACTGAACATTTTTCAATGTTAAACTTTGTTGACTGGGGTTGTAGTAAAATTACTCTCAGAGCCATGTTTACTGCCCAAGTGAGTGCCACTGGTAATTTTACTCCAACCTGAATCACTGGAATGCAACCTTCACTTTTCTGCTATGAACTGGTTATTGCCGCAAATAAGCTCAAGTGTAAGCTTTACATGGTGTTTAACTTGTATATCCCGTAAAGGGGCATCTAGAGAGTTTAAGAATACACACTGTGTTTGTTTCTCAACTTTATTGAATGGTATCATTGACATCATTTTACATTAACAATTGAACAATTGCAGAAGATAATAAAATGCGGTTAATAAATCATCACAAAATGCTTGGCAACAATCAGCTGAACCGATGTTCCAGGAGCCGTTGCTGTTGTCAGCCAATTGTCCGTAATCGGCCAATTGTGGTGGCCGGTTCCGATCAACGGTTGAACACTATTTTTCTGAGGTATTTTACAGCATGTTTTGACTGATACTGTATCCTAATATACCCACCAAGTAATGAGCAAAGAATTATAAATAAACCATAGAATATCTTGAGATTTATGTGAAATATATTCCTATCTGATGGTTCTGAAAGTCCAAAAGGTCAGTGACTTTTCGACTGAATATAACACTGTTACCATAATACACATCAAAGTATTTCCTCAGAACAGAACATACTTTGATAGTCCATTAATGATATAAATTGAACACATACCAAATTTACAGAACTGAAAAGATTGCCATTACTGAATATCCGAGATTCTGATCAACTCTTTATGTAACATGAAAAAGATCCATACCAATCAATCAATAATTGTAATTGGCCCATGCTATTGATTAGAAGTGAACGCTGATAGTCTGATACCTGAATTTGTTCAATTACATGAACTGCTGAGGACACATACATTTGAATGTATTAATTTTTCATATCAATAATCAAGTAGGAGATGAGTCAATATGTCCGATTACATAACTTGATAAAGGTTTTACAGTTAAAACTAGAAGTCCTGTCATGAAATATGCACAAATAGCATGTCGATCTGCGTGTTAATCTACGTGTTATGACCATAGTAAGGCTATCAAATTCTGTACATATAACCTGTGCACAAGCAATGTTTCTGCCAATGGACCTCCGGCTGACCCGGCGGTCCATTGGCAGAAACATTGCCTGTATTTGCTATGTATGTATGAAGGCAGTGATTGGCCTTCATCCCCGTCATGTTAGAAATCTACCAATCATAGAATTGGAAACCCATCTGCTTCCTATAATGGGCTTGTTCCCATATGCCGCAGGGTTAGGAGAAATTGGGCTTGACAGGACAGAACTAGTAGAAAGTTGTTTGATGGAGGGCCACCACGGATGCCAACATTATGTACACCATACATGGTATGGATACATTTAGAAATGGATTAGAGGAGTGCCTAATTTGATGGATAAAGAGTTAATATCTCCGGATCAAATTATTAGATTTACATAAAAAACTATACAGCACAGCACATCAGTAACCTGAATACATATATAAAGTAACCTGATAATCGGATTAATATTTTTTGAGTTATTGCATGCCGAAGAAATGGATTGGAGTAGTTCTCAATTTGAAGGATAAAGGGTTAATATCACAGGATCAAATTATCAGATTTACACCAAAAACTATACAGCTCAGCACATCAGTAACCTGAATATATATATGAAGTAACATGACAATCAGATTGATATTTTTTGAGTTATCTCATGCCAAAGAGATTGGAGGAAATTTCAATTTGAAGGGTAAAGGGTTAATATCTCAGTATTGAATAATCAGATTTATACCAAAAAGTATACAGCTTGGCACATCGGTATCCTGAACACATATATGAAGTAACATGACAATCGGATTGATATTTTTTGAGTTATCTCATGCCAAAGGGATTGGAGGAATTTTCAATTTGAAGGATAAAGGGTTAATATCTCAGGATCAAAATAACAGATTTATACCAAAAACTATACAGCTCAGTACATCAGTAACAAGAACACAAATATAAAGTAACTTGACAATCCAAGCAATATTTTTCAAGTTATCGAATGCCAAAGGGATTGGAGGAATTTTCAATTTGAAGGATAAAGGGTTAATATCTCAGGATTAAATTATCAGATTTGCACCAAAAACTATACAGCTCGGCACATCAGTAACTTGAACACAAATATAAAATAACTTGACAATCCAAGCAATATTTTTCAAGTTATCGAATGCCAAAGGGATTGGAGTAATTTTCAATTTGAAGGATAAAGGGTTAATATCTCAGGATCAAATCATCAGATTTACACCAAAAACTATACAGCTCGGCAACTCAGTACCCTGAACACAAATATAAAGTAACTAGACAATCCAAGCAATATTTTTCAAGTTATCAAATGCCAAAGGGATTGGAGGAGGAATTTTCAATTTGAAGGATAAAGGGTTAATATCTCAGGATCAAATTATTAGATTTACACCAAAAACTATACAGCTTGGCACATCAGTAACCTGAACACAAATATAAAGTAACTTGACAATCAAACAATATTTTTCAAGTTATCGAATGCCAAAGGGATTGGAGGAATTTTCAATATGAAGGATAAAGGGTTAATATCTTGGGATCAAAATAACAGATTTACACCAAAAACTATACAGCTCGGAACATAAGTAACCTGAAGATATATATAAAGAAACATGACAATTGGATTCATATTTTTTGAGTTATCTCATGCCAAAGGGATTGGAAGAATTCTCAATTTGAAGGATAAAGAGTTAATATCTCAGGATCAAATTACAAGATTTACACCAAAAACTATATAGCTCAGCACATCAGTAACCTGAACAGAAATATAAAGTAACTTGACAATCCAAGCAATATTTTTCAAGTTATCAAATGCCAAAGAAAAGGATACGGATGCCGGACTGACAGATGGACGGACGGACAGAGAGAGAGGCAGACAGATGGATGGACAAAGGATGGATGAACGACGGATGGCCACCCCGAATGTCGGCGTTATGTGTTTATGTGTACCATACATAGTATGGGTACACATAAAAAGTAGAGGATATCCAATATTAACTGATATTGATATTTTTGGAAAATGGTATTGGATATGCGTGATTGGACACATCAATATGTTACCAAGTTTAGTTTGGATCATGAATGTTACCAGCCCATGAAAACTTTGTGAAGGTTTTTTTTTTGCACGAGTGCCGCGTTAATTCTGTGGAGTACGTTGAAATTTTCATTTGTATTGAATGGGCTTTTTCGGAGGTCTCATCATTCTTTTCTTGGAAAAAGCTCATTCATTAATACTTTCTGTTCGAAACGTAACTTTTGAGGTATGCGAAGACTGACACGTGGCGAACACTTACGTGCCGTTGACAAGTTGGAAGTTGGCAACAGACAGACTGCAGTGGCTCAAATGCTCAACGTTACTCAATCGGTGATTAGCAGGTTGTGGTCACGCTTCCGTCAGACAGGCAATCTTGGTGACAGATGGTCAGATTGTCCAAGGGCGACAACTGCTAACCAGGATCGTTTCATCCGAACCACAGCATTACGTAACTGACATCAAAGTGCCTCAGAAATTGGACAGCAGCTGCACTGAGCGACAGTTTTGTGAGTCAGTGGTCAGACTATCTGAAAATGCCTACACAGCGGGAATTTGTACGCTTGACAACCTTGAATAATTCCACGTCTGACTGAACTTGGTGGTGGATTAGTTATGGTGTGGGGAGGCATAACCATGACAAGCAGAACAGCATTACATGTCAACCAAGGGTGCATCACAGGGCAGTATACTGCCGTGACAACATGTCAGCAGCTCATGAGTTGACATTTGCATGACATCATGGCCGTTGATTCATTTTCCGAGATGACAACGCAAGAGCGCTCAGAGTCTGTGTCGCTACAGAGTTCCTCCAGGAGCAGAATATCACTACACTGCCTTGGCCATGACTAAGTCCAGACCTTTCACCAATTGAGCACGTCTGGGATATGCTTGGCAGACGCCTACGACAATGCCAACAGCCCCCTACCAATGTCCAGGAACTCGCTGCTGCACTGCCAAAAGAATGGAATAACATCAGACAAGCTGATATTAGATCTTCAGTGAAGAGTATGCCATGTGCACGCTGGGTCCGTGCTTGTTTTGCAAACCAAGGAGGATTTACAAGGTATTGAGGTCTTGGACTGAATGTGGTAAATTCTCTGACTGACCGTCCATGTCTTCTACAGCTCAGTGTGTGGAACGTGTGCTTCTCAGACACCAAGCCTGGCATTCTTAAAAATGCAGGAGGGCTAAAAATCGCTCTCCTTACATGGCCTAGGGAAGCGATTAGCTCTCCTCAAGCTCACAAAAGCTAAAAGTGGCAAAATAAAGTTGTACTATTAATGAATTCTGCCTTGTGGGCTTTGTACATTTTATTTGGTGCTGCTAACCAGGTAGTCTATGTGAGACGGCTACGCAGCCCTTCCCACACCTCCAGGCCTTGGTAAG
This sequence comes from Pictodentalium vernedei, assembly GCA_031216915.1. NCBI lineage: Eukaryota > Metazoa > Mollusca > Scaphopoda > Dentaliida > Dentaliidae > Pictodentalium > Pictodentalium vernedei. The sequence goes on along the minus strand of CM062296.1, from coordinate 199,022,783 downwards.
GCCCGGAGGTGTAGGAGAGGCAGTGTGGCCTTATTGCAGAGACCACTAACATAGCTGAGATCTGAAAACCTGTGGGTTTTAGGAATAGACTGTTGTGGTAATAATTATTTTCTAAGGCTAGGAGGGCTATTTTTTGCCCTCCTCAATTGTTTTAAGGCAAGCAGTAGGCAAGCAAATAAATCTCTCTCCTGAAAATGCCAGGCCTGAGACACCCAACTATTACTGAAAAGCCTGAAATCATTCACCAGATGTCACAGTGCAATACTCCAACTGTCTTTTTGATGAAAATATAAATATATTTCTTCATATATCTCACTTTTATCAAATATCCCCTACTTTTTTTTAATAGCACAAATCTGGTATTATGTTATTTCAGTGTTATAAAGATGGGATTATTTTTTCCATTAACCTTGTTATTATCTAAGTACTACCAAGTAGTTGTGGGACACAGCAGTGCAGGTATGAAAAAATAAGCACGAAGAAATTCCTTTTGATAAGATTATACACCACAACAGAAGTATCAGTTATGTTCCTATTTTTGTACTCCACACAGTCCTAACTTCGAAATAGCACAAAAATCCACCATTAGTTAGGCTAACATGTAAGGTTTCAGGCAATTGCTACGGGGCTACGTGATTTGATCATCGAGTGGTTTGTCCAGTCTCTGAATAAGTTGTGTGCATAAATATAAAATTTTATTTCAATTAAACGTGTGGGTAGACCGTTGCTAAGGACAGAATTCTGTTGCAAAGGAACTTTATTGTTGCACTGATAAATTAATTTTGGGTCTAGCTATGTCCATAACTATGAAATAACCTCAAACTCTACCAATTAGTTAACCATTGCTAGGGAAGCACAGTGCTGACTATGGAGACAACATGACTTCCTTGCAGTTGTGCCCGCTGCTAGGGAGTCGCGTTAGTTGTTATTGAATTCACATGCCATAGTTGGTGATCTACTAGGTCGAATTCCAAATGTATTGTGAGTTCATATATCAAATTTGGCTAAATTCTACCTAGTACCTTCCCTGCTGCTAGGGACTTGGGTTGGTTGCTATGGATGTCACGTGATATGTTCGGTGGCCCAGTAGGTCGATTTTCTGGGTGTATGACAGGTTCACATACCAAATTTCATTAAAATCGGTTCAGTAGTTTGTTCTTTGCTAGGGAGTCACATTGGTTGCTCTGAGCATCACGTGGCCTTGTCAGTGCCCTAATATGTCGAATTCCAAATGTATCATGAGCCCATATACCGAATTCAGTCAAAATCGGTCCAGTACTTTCCCCGTTTCTAGGGAGTCGCTTTGGTTACTATGGATGTCACGTGATAAATGGCCAAATGGGTCGATCTCCCAATGCATTATGGACGCAGATACCAAGTTTGCTTAACATAGGCCGCCCAGTAGTTTGCCCGTTGCTAGGGAGTCACAGCGGTTGATATGGGTGTTACGTGACATGGTCAGTGGCCCAATAGATCAAATTCCCAAGGCATTATGGTTCCATACCCCAAGTTTGGTTGACATCAGTCAAGTAGTTTGCCCATTGCTATGGAGTCGTGTTGGTTGCTATGGGAGCTATGTGACATTGCCAATACTCTAAAAGGTAAAATTGTAAAGGATTGTGCATCCACACACTAAATGTGGTCAAAATCGGCCCAGTACTTTCCCCGTTGCTAGGGGGTCAATTTGGTTACTATGGATGTCACGTGAGATGATAAATTGCCCAAAGGGTCAATTTTCCAAAGCAGTATGGGCTCAGATACTAAATTTGGTTTGAACAGGTCCAGTAGTTTACCCATTGGTAGGGAGTTGTGCCGGTTGCTATGGGTGTTACGTGACACAGTCAATTGCCCAATAGATCGAAATTCCCGAGGCATTATGGTTTCATACACCATGTTTGGTTGAAATCGGCCTGGTAGTTTGCCTGTTGCTATGGAGTTGTGTTAGCAGCTATGGGAGTTATGTTACATGGTTAATAACCCAATAGGTCGACTTTCGTAATGCATTGTGGGTCCATGTACCAAATTCGGTTAAAATTGGCACAGCAGTCTGCCCATTGCTAGGGAGTCCCGTGTTGCTATGGAAGTTAAGTGGCATGGTCAGTGGTGCGATAGATCGGTTTCTTCCTATATCTTGGGTCAATCGGGTGAATAATTCCAACTTGTTGGTTGCATGATGTTAACCCTCATTTTATTTTTACCTGAACCACAATACATCCCATGCCGTTATTAACATTTCAAAATCATAGTTTCCAAGAAATCCTTTAAAGGTTACATTTTGGACCTGAGCTTCTTTGAATAATCCTTGCGTTACTATGAAGTCTTGGCCAATCACGTCTCACGAAAAACTTCCGATGATAAAAAAAATGTGAAAACAATATAAAGGACGATTTCGCTCGACGTCGGTTATCGCCGACATCTCGCTTGGAAGCCTTCGGCTCCATCGGCCTTAAAAAAAAACATTTTTAAAAATTAATATTATTTTATTAAAAAAAAAAAAATTTTCATGGAAAGATGATGTAAAACCAGTGGCTTGATTTTGAATGACACAGTTGATAAGTTGAAATTTTGTTGGTTTCCTTGTGCAGTTAAAATGTGGAAGAGGAGGGGTGTTGGCTTAAAAGCAATAGAGGGAGGGGATTGGTAAGAGAAGTTACAAAGTCCTTTGCTGATCCTTTTTTGATTAGTTAAATGCAGGGTGTTTTAGTCTCCCTCCAAGCTTTGGTCCTTATGGGGTAGGGACTTTACTATGATCCCTTGGGGTTTTATTCAGAAAACTGGGGGAAAGTAACATAATTAGCCCCTGAGTCTACTCCTTCAAAATAGAATCAGCAACTGGAATGGTAAACTGGTCAGAAGAGTAAGGAGAACCGGTGACATCACTAAGAGAAGTGGTATAAAACCGGGATCGAGAGAGGAACCCAGTTGTTGCTTGTATCTGCTTGCTGTTATATCATTAGGGGAGTTAAAAGTACCTGTCCAAAAGAGGAAATAACCCACTTGGTGAGCTTCATGACTAGTTTGTGAAAAATAGTAGAATAATATGTTATTATAAGGAGATAATACCCAAAATTACTACACTATCTTGAAATTTTGAATTATTAACTTAACATTTCGAGTCACTATCTCGAAATGTTGGGTTACTATCTTAAAATTTCAAGTTACTCTCTTGAAATTTCGAGTTAGTAACCCTTTACCCAATGAATCGGCCGCATTCACCCGCGTAATATGCAAATTCAGCAGTTGAAAAAATATTATTTTTCAAAAAATTTCAACAAAATCATATCATGTGACCCCTCGTTGGAACGAGCTCATCGAGCTCGTTCCAACGAGGGGTCACATGATATGGTTTTGTTGAAATCTTTTGAAAAATTTGAAACAATGATATTTAAAATAATAAATTTTGATATCGTCTGCATTGGGTAAAGGGTTAAGGTGCTATGTAAGTAATGGAACTTTGTCTATTTTTAAACTCTCACCTCTGATATTCCTTAAATTCAGATTAAATATACACAAATTACATGTATACATCAAAATGAAGGTTGGGATGTATAGAACATGAAACACATACGTAATCAACTCATAGAGTTGACAGCAGGCACCATTGGTTCCCAAAGACCACCTGTTAGGGCGACTAGGGCGATTAAGTCGCCTCATTAGACACAAAGTCGCTTTGAAAAAACATCAGGCCGACTCGAAGTCGCTCTCTAAAAATCAGCCGAAATGGGGAAAGGCATAACTGAGTGATCCGTGGTTTACATAAAAACAATTGTTTTCAAGAATTGAATGTGCTTTAGTGTGATAAATGAGCATTTCCATTCGTCAAATAAACAACCATTTATATGAAATCACATTAGAATCAATTGTCCATTGTCGCTTTGTTGTGAATTTTTTATTTCTATTTTATGTTTCAGTCGGACCGAATCGACGTGCAGTACGCCTTTGGCGAGGCACTTAACCCCAATTGTCCGCGTGCGGGCACGATGATGCCGTGTACTAATTAGGCTTACTACATGTCAATGGAGAGCATGTCTTCAACCAATCTAGCCCTGCCTGTGCTGCAGTGCGGAGTTACGATGTTGGGGAGCTGGCAGCTGCTCGCCTTTGCTTGGTGGTTCTCTCCGGGTACTCCGGCGTCCTCCACCCATAAAACTGTCACGGCCATGATTAGCCATTGTGCATAAGTATATAACCTTAAACACCAATAAAAAAAAAATAAAAAAATATTGAGGTTTTTTCCGTCTGATGATGTACATGTACACCGGAAATCAAAAGTAAATTTATATGTAAACAAAAGCGAAGGTTTTGGAATTTACCCCCATGCAGCTCTGTTGCTGTGTTTTGAAGAATTTTGATACCCCAGCTTTGTTCTTGGATATGTAAAGCACATTTGGCCACAAGTTGTTCTTGTGAAATGAGGTCTGGACAAAATGTCCGAGACAAAATGTCTGATTTTCTGGACGAAATGTCTGATTTTTTTGGACATAATGTCTGATTTTTTTTGGACATAATGTCCGATTTTTTTGGACAAAATGTCCCGATTTTTTTGACATAATGTCCGACTTTTTTGGACATTATGTTCAATCGCTGGGCGAAATGTCTGATTTTTTTTTTGACATAATGTCCGATGTTTTTAGACTTATGTAAGAATTTTCGTGCTGCATGGAAAATGGGTTGAGCAATATTATATAACAAAACGTTTGCTGACTTGATTTGATTTTATTGACAAAACAAAATAGATGTGATAAGCAAATACACAGAAAATAACCGTAAGAGGTTATTCAGAACAAAGAGTAAACAAAGGCTATTGCTGAAGGCAATTTATACCCCCACTGCAGTGCTGGACTGATGAAGCATAAATGAATTAAAAACAAAATAAGGACCGTAACTCTAGTGAAAACAAGTTCCATAATAATAATTTACTTAAGTTATGAATATTCTCAGACGGACTCACACATGGACGCATGGACACATGGACGGACGTTCTTACAAATGGCTACTTAATATGTGGCTATTTTATGGACAAGTTAGGTGGCTAACCTAAAACATGTTCAACATAAAATATAACAACTTTTTGGGGGGGGGGGGGAATTTGGGAGGGGGGGGTCAGCTAACCCTAACCCTACCCTTTACTGACCCTAACCCTACCCACCCCTAAGCTAACCCTAACCCTAAACTAACCCTAGCCACATAACTCTAACACCCCTTCACTGACCCCCCACCCCACCCCGGAATGCCCTAACCCTACTCTACATTTATCCAAACCTCCCCCCCCCGCCCCCCACAATAAGAGATTCTGTAACGTGGCTAGTCACATAACAGACTTTAACCACATAAGCATCCTGTTTTACTAACTCGTAGCCACAAAAGTAGTCATTTGTGTGTATGCACAGATGGACAGACGGACACATGTAATCCAGTATACCCCCCCATTTTCTTCGAAAGTGTAGGTATAAAAAACAATGCACAGACAGACAACAAGTTGTACCTGTACTATATTGATAAACAGTCTCTTAGAATATGTCTACTGACAATACAAATGAAGTCCCTGAAGAATTTGTATACCGGAAACTTGTTGAGGTCAATTTAATGACTACTCGACCAGGAAGTTGTCTGGGAAGTGTAATAAATTTAGCGTTTCCTGTGTTGCCATCTGTTACAAATATCACACAAAAAACCTTCCTGTAACCGTCTTACTTCTTTCCCTCAGCTAAGGCAATTGTCTTCATTGGTTTCCAATATTGGTACAGATGAGAATGATGTCTAGTTGCTATATGCCACCTCTTATATACCATTTCCAGATAAGGGTGTTATACATGCCTCTTTTGATTTTTCAAATAACATAAAAAACATATCACAGAAGGTTACTTTGATATTTTGTTTCAAAGATCTCTGTGTTTATTTGTTGGGAAGGTATTCATGGCCCAAACTGTTCTTACAAGTGAGAATCAATCAGTAACTTCAAAAGAACACTCATGGCTTCACTATCAAAACAACATGACGAATCATGTATGCAAAGTCAAAATTACTAAATAAACAAGTAAATTCAAATTCACTAATTTGTTTTTTTCATTGTTTCATTTAAGTTTTTGCCGTAGTGTTATGTGCACTGTGTTCTGCACTGAATTCTTCAATTTATTTTATTTCAAAAGTTACATGGAGGATTAAACTCAAATAAACAGGATATATTGGAATATACTTATACAATAAAGGTAAGTCAGTAACTGAATCTTGTTTTCGTACATTTTGTCCAATGATCATCGGACATTTTGTCTAAAAAGTTCGGACATTTTGGCGATCGGACATTTTGTCTAGTAATCTGTGAAATATTATTAAATTATCAGTTCTGGTACAAATACGGTAGCAGACTTCCAAGGAACCAGTGGTGCTGACGGTCGAATCTATGAGTTGATTACACATGTGTTTCGTGTTCTACACTACAGTCGACGTGGATTGGTCGTAATCCACATGTGGGCAGTTATGTCCACGCATCTGTTTACCAGGTAGTAAAAATCATCATTAGCAAAGTTTTAATTAATGAAGTACTGGGTTGTACCCGGTGCTTCATTAATTAAATTTTTGATGATTATTCCTGTAATTAGTGTTTGGAATCTAATATTATTGCGTCCGTGGATTTGGGTATATTCAATACATATCCGAACTTTCATATCACGATTTTAATCTTAACCCCTAAAATTTCACTTTTAATGTATAGTGTTCTGACTTGCAGTCTCACTTTTTCTTAACCCTTTACCTAAGATGAAAAGCAGATGACACTTGCAAAAAAAATTCTTGAATAACTAAATGTTTTCATTTTTTGTCTCAAAAACATGGTTATGACCCCTCGTTGGAACGAGCTCGACGAGCTCGTTCCAACGAGGGGTCATAACCTATGTTTTTGAGACAAAAAATGAAAATATTTTGAAAATTAATTGCCGATTTTTGAAAATAGCGCTGGCCGGTTTTGGCCGTTACGTTGGGTAAAGGGTTAACTAGGGACAAAAAGACCACAAGTAATCTACTAATCTTAAAAACACCAAATAAACGCTATCTGGTGGATTTAGGTATATTCAATACATATCCGAACTTTCATATCGAGATTTTAATCTTAACCCCTAACATTTCACTTTTAATGTATAGCTCGACTTCTGATTTGCGGTCTCAATTTTCACAACCAGGGACAAAGAGACCGCAAGTAAACTACTAATCGTAAAAACACCAAATAAACGCTATCTGGTGAATGTGGGTATATTCAATACATATTCGAACTTTCATATCGATACCCATATTATTTTATCTTTAATGCCTGATAGAAAATCACATGCGGTCTCACTGGGGAAATTGTCTCTGCAACTAACTACTGTTCACAATAGATATTCTCGTTATCGCATCTATCCATCTCTAATTCGAACATCAAATAGACGCCACTAAAGATGTGTCCAATCTTAGCAAGTGTGATAATTAACTGTACTGGTAGCCTATGTTTGATCAGTGATCAAAACTGCCATTACTTTTGTGATTTGTTGTTTGTGATTATTAGAATATGTTGGTATTTGCAGACACATTTAACTAACTTGTTTGTGAAAACATGTCAGTAAGCCAGGGACCAGCCATGAGGGCGACTAGAGCGATTATGCCACCCATCTAAGCCCAAAGTCACCTAGAAATATAGTCAGGCCAATTACAAGTCCCCCTCTAAAAATTGGCCAAAATGAGAAAAGGCTGAACTGAGTGATCCGAGGATTACATAAAAACGATTATTTTCAAGAATCGAATGTGCTTGAGTGTGATAAATGGGCATTTTCATTTGTCAAATAAGCGACCATTTATTTGAAATCACACGACAATCAATTGTCCATTGTCGCTTTTTGCAGATTTTTTTATTTCTATTTTGTTCCATTTCAGTTGGAGCTTCAAGTGTCGAAACGAAAATAGGTGACTTACGTATGGAAAGCGGGCTGGGACATGCTATTTGCTCTTTGCTAGTTGCTTTTTGCCATTTGCTTTTTGCTATATGCTTGTTTGCGATTTGCTATGTGCTCTTTGCTTTTTGCTCATTGCGATTTGCTCTTTGCTATTTATTTGCGAGTTACCAACATTACCATTTTATATATATAACTAGGGGGCCGACAAAAACACACCTTCTCCACACATTGTATTTAATTCCGAGTGACACAACGATTTTGTGTATCTTATAGCCTTTGCGAAATAAACCTTCAATAATGTTGTCAAAATTCATTTTATAAATAAAATAATTAACTTCTGTCGATAAAATACACATTCTGTTACCCTACAGTTACAAAATGCATTGGTTGTCCAATGAAATGTCCCCATAAGAAAGAAGCGCTCTCATTGGTCAACGTACATTATACGAAAAAGAAAACGGCAAAAAGCAAATAGCAAATCGCAAAAAGCAAATAGCAAATCGCAAAAAGCAAATAGCTAAAGGCAAATAGCAAAAAAGCGTTTTTTTCTTTGTATTACCATGTCTTATATACAATGAATAATTTGATTGGCTGTTCAATGTAGCCGAAGAAAGAACCAGTGCGATTGGTCCAATACAACTAGCAAACAGCAAATAGCAAACAGCAAATAGTTACTTACGCGACTCAACAAAATAACCCAGTTTGAAAGTAGGTTACATCGCTTAGGATGCCGAAAATTCTCTGCTGAAAATGTATACACAACAGACGTATTTTCTAACACTGTATTTTTATTTCATTTTGCTGACGACTGTTAACTGTTAGGCTGTCTATTCCCAGAAAAACACGAATGGAATTGAAACACATGAAAAAAAAGCTTTAGTGATGACATGAAAAGCATTGTACAGGGCACAAGTGTGCATATGAAGGATCCTGAAAAAGGGGGTCCTCCTAAACACCGGAATGCCATGAAAATGATGCGGAATGACATTTATTTTACAAAATACTCGACCGCAGAATGCATTTTGTTTACTAACTAACAAAGTACCTTCCAAGCAACCTTCTTACATCTGGTCCCTTTCACACTTTCAGACTTAGGAAATTATTAGCTTAGTAGACTTTGGTGAAAGGCAACCACAGGAGGGTGCTGGGGGGGGGGGGGGATTGGCATGAAGAGGGGAGGGGTCATGAAGGAGAGGGTAGCAGTGGGGGATTTTCAGTCAATAATTACTTTGTGATTTTTTAACCTGGCATAGATGCATCATACATGAAGACAACTGGACCTGGATTATTCGGACATTAAGGGGCTATATAAGTAATGGAATTTTGTTTATTTTGAAAATTCTCACCTCTGATATTCCTTCAATTAAAATTAAATATACACAAAATGTACATCAAAATGAAGATTGAGATGTATAGAACACGACACACATGTGTAATCAACTCATAGAGTTGACCATAGGCACCACTGGTTCCTGGAAGTCTGCTGCCGTATTCGTACCAGAACTGATAATTTAATAATATTTCACGAGAACAACTTGTGGACAAATGTGCTTTACATATCCAAGAATAAAGCTAGGGTATCAAAATTCTTCAAAACACAGCGACAGAGCTGCATGGGAGTAAAGTCCAAAACCTTTGCTTTTGTTTACATATGAATTTACTTTTGATTTCCGGTCGATGTCATCAGACGCAAAAAACATTATTATACAACGCCATCTAAAATCAAATAATGAGAAAGATCGCCTTAATACAGTATAATGTTATTAGCTAGAGACTGCACAGTTGCCATATTCAATGCAAGGTATCATGATACCTGTTGAAATTTCTTAGAAATACGATTTTGTTTTTCGATCGAAATTCGTGGTATCGAGTGATTTGCGCATGTCTGTCGAGCATGGAAACCACCTTCAATAAAAAATGCAGACAGTGTTGTCCTTTTCCAAAATGCAGTCCTATTGCTTGCTGCACTCGAAAGTGTTTTGAATGCCTAGCTTTCTTATTGAATATCTGAAACACATTCGGCCATGAGTTGTTCTTGCGAAATATTATTTTATTATCAGTTCTATTACGAATACGATAGCAGACTTCCAGGAACCAATGGTGCCTGCTGTCAACTCTATGAGTTGATTACATATGTGTTTCGTGTTCTATACATCCCAACCTTCATTTTGATGTATAATTTGTGTATATTTAATCTGAATTGAAGGAATATCAGAGGTGAGAATTTCAAAATAAAAAAAATTCCATTACTTATATAGCCCCTTAATGGAGGACCAGCGAGCTGAAAATATGAAGGGGCGGCAGGGGGTGGTACATAAATATTCCTAATTTCCCCCACTTGCCTACGAAGTCTCCCTACTTGACACTGCAGTCTCCCTATTTTTCTGGAGAGAGACATAAAGTCTCCCTAAAATTCCCCCCTAGGCTGGTCCCTGCTTCCAAAAGAATATTTTTTATACAAATATGCAAATAGAGTTAGCTCGTTACTTCAATTTGTTTCGGCAATTGAATCTCATTTACAAATGTTTCATGATGACATTATGCAGAACACACATTCCCTTTCCATTTGGTGAAAACTGTGAAGGAATAAGAGATGTTGCTTGTGATGAATGTGATAAATGGCATCACTTAAGTTGTGAAGAACTGAAGGTAGCTGATTTTAATTTTTTAAAGAAATCTTCAATATTTCACTGACAATCTTTTACCTTGTATTAGAACAAAAGTATTTGAGGCACGACGACGAACGACAATTATACCTAAACTTTGGACCAACAACAATTGCGAATCAATGAACAATACAATTCAATTGGATAATACGGTAACTGGAAGGTGATGAAAATTCCCGACTTAATTGACCAACTGCAAGCAATTGAAAGAGACAAAGTGGCGGACCAACTGATGGACATATAAGGAGCTTTACACGGTTTAGGTAATTTCTCTCTTTCAAAACAAGCTACTAAACTGCATGTTAGACATAACATATGGATTAACATGACGACAGGACAAAGGACTCGATGATTGAACAGACTCTTGACTTTTGTAGCAGAAGACCCAAACCAAATGACATCGACAGACGGATCACTGACAATTCCAAGGGTAGGACTGACAGCCAAAAAGCCAGGACAGACAAAAAGAATCAAGACTTGTAAAACAAAAACAGTTGGACATTCTGCTAAGGGACCAAAAAATGATGGCTGATGACTTTAGAAACTGGAAGTTGTGTAAATGTTAATAAAAAAAAATAAAAAATAAAAAACAGTAGCCAAAGAGGCTCAGCAAAAAAAAAAAAACAGTAGCGAAATGCGCTGTAAAAGCCCAAAAAGGGCTGAGAAAAAGTACAGTAGCGAAATGTGCTGTAAAGGCCCAAAGAGGCTGAGATACAAAAACTAGTAGCAAAATGCGTTGTAAAGGCCCAAAGAGGCTGAGAAATAAGACAGTAGCGAAATGCGCTGTGAAGGCCCAAAGAGGCCACGAAAAAAATACTGTAGCAAAATGTGCTGAAAAGGCCCATAGAGGCTGAAAAAAAACGCTTTAAATCTGCCAAGTTTTATACTTGCCGGTCCCAAGTCCGAGTAAAAGATGAGGGGAGTTGATAGATTTATGGAAAGAATAGTAGCAAAATTCTCTGCAGAAAGAACTTTAAATCTGGAATGAATGAATGAATGAATGAATGAATGAATGAATGAATGAATGAATGAATGAATGAATGAATGAACGAACGAACAAACGAATGAAAACTGTTGATAAATTATAAACTATTCATTTCAAATCAACCTGGAAATCTTCACAATTTCTTTCTTGAAGCCCCAATAAAGGATAAGTGGAGTTTTAATTGTTATTCACACCTAATAACAATAGGCAAATCCACTTAATTGGCTCAGTACAGCAGAGGGTTTCCCCATAATATCTGTGTCGTTCCCCGATAGAAAATGAGACAGCAAATGTGTCTTTCTATCAGACATAAAACATAAACTAATAGAGGGTAAAATCAAGATATTACAGTCATCTTTGGAATATGTTTTATAGGTGATATTGCATGCACATTCTCATTCATTTGGAGTTTCTGAGCTTAGTAGGTAACTTGCGGTCTCTTTGTCCCTGCCTCTGAGAATTGAGACCGCAAATAGGAAGTCGCGCTATACATTAAAAGTGAAATTTTAGGGGTTAAGATTAAAATATCGATATAAAAGTTTGGATATGTATTGATTATACCCAAATTAACCAGACAGCGTTTATTTGGTGTTTTTAGGACCAGTAGGTTACTTGCAGTCTCTTTGTCCCTAGTTGCAGAAAAGTGAGACTGAGACTGCAAGTCAGATAGAGCGCTATACATTAAAAGTGAAATTTTAGGGGTTAAAATTAAAATATCGATTTGAAAATTCGGATATGTATTGAATATACCCAAATCCACCAGATAGCCTTTATTTGGTGTTTTTAGGATTAGTAGTTTACTTGCTAGGGATCTCTTTGTCCCTAGTTGCGGAAAAGTGAGACTGCAAGTCAGACAGAGCGCTGTACATTAAAAGTGGAATTTTATAGGTTAACATTAAAAAATTGGTCCCAGATTTTATATATGATTGAATATACCACAACTTACCAGATAACGCTTATTTGGTGTTTTTACGATTAGTAGTTTACTTGCAGTCTCTTTGTCCCTGGTTGTGAAAATTGAGACTGCAAATCAGACGTCACGCTATACATTTAAAGTGAAATTTTAGGGGTTAGATTAAAATATCGATATAAAAGTTTGGACATGTAATGACTATGTAGTGGTCCATAAATTACCGTCCAGGGACGATTCATATGTTCGATACCCTTTCCGTATTGTCTTGAGGTTCCGGAATCCGTTTCTTCTGGGTTTTTTTACTAGTGCACGCGCGTAGCGTTGTTACGTCAGTCGGCATGAAGAGAACTGGAGAGACGTGTTGTGCTGCAGTTCAGTGGGATTCAATATAATTGTGTAAGAGACTAACAGAGACAGGTATTATGATGTGGACAATCATTTTATTATCTCGTGTGACTCTATTCTAAGAACATGATTCTTCCCCAAGTCCCTTTAATTCTTTGTATTTTAATTAAATAAATATTATCACTCTACCAAATTTCCTGTTATCGAGTGGCCTGTGTGGGGTCCCGAACCCAAGAAACCAGTGCACCCCTTCTATGAGCAGGGTAATTTAGGGCAAGTAGAAGGGGGAATGTTACAACTATACCCAAATTAACCAGACAGCGCTTATTTGGTGTTTTTACGGTTAGTAGTTTACTTGCGGTCTCTTTGTCCCTGGTTGTGAAAATTGAGACAGCAAATCAGAAGTCGAGCTATACATTAAAAGTGAAATTTTAGGGGGTAAAATTAAAATATCGATATGAATGTTCGGATATGTATTGAATACGTGTATACCCAAATCCACCAGATAGCGTTTATTTGGTGTTTTTAAGATTAGTAGTTTATTTGCAATCTCTTTATCCCTAGTTGTGGAAAAGTGAGACCGCAAGTCAGACAGAGCTCTGTACATTAAAATTTGAATTTTATGGGTTAACGTTAAAATATCGGTACCATACCAAACTTCGAAGATATATTGTGTACACTGTATATGATCAGATAGCATTTATTTTGAGGCTCTACCCTCTATACTTTGCCTGCAATCTCATTTTCTACCTGCGGCCTTATTTTAGTACTGCCATGGAAATATTGCCCACGAGTGGAAAGTGACCAGTCCACGCCGACTGTACTGTATACGTCTCAATCTTCATTTTGATGTACAATTTGTGGATATTTAATTTGAATTTAAGGAATATCAGAAGTCAGAATTTTCAAAATAAACAAAATTCCATTACTTATACAGCACCTTAACTTGAAATGTCGAGTTACTGTCTCGAAATTTCGAGTTACTATCTCGAAATTTCCGAATACGCCCAAACCGGGCTCCGACATTTTTACCCAAACCGGCCTCCACTTAACCCAAACCGGCCTCCACATTTTTACCCAAACCGGCCTCCAATATTTTCATCATCGGCGACGGTTAAGCATTGATCATCCAAACCGGCCCACACTTTTTCAGCCAAACCGGCCTCCATTATTTTAATTGGCTGCCTGCGTTAAACATTGATCACTCAACCCGTCCTCCGCAATTGCATTTTGTGGCGTCTCTGAAACATTGGGGGTAATCTATGGGATTTTAAAAGAAAAACAATACATTCCTATCTTACCAAGTTTTCGTTTAGGTTCTATAAAATATTGACATGTACATGTATGTATGTTCGTGAAATTTGTTTTGTGACAAATTAGTGGCGAAAGCCCTTAGCCTTTAATTTTACAGGTGATTTGATTTCAGTGATTTTTCAACAAACACTTTTGAAGTTCGGATAAGGGTAATCATGACACTACATTTAAAAGACTGTCAAGCTGACTATTGAATGCTGTAAAAACAACCGTTTGTACCAGTTTAGTATGAGATGAGTATGACATGTTGTTTTGATAATGATTCCGACCAAATTAGCATTTCTCAACTGGGGCCTAAAAGCCTTCTCGAACAGAGCCATCGAATCAGCATTCAATTTGGAATGCCTGTTTGAATAAGGACATCCAATGAGCATTCAGTTTGGATGGCAGCAGACTGCCTATCTGGAAACATCTTTCACAACTGTCAGGGATTTGGAACCAACAGGTTGTGTTAGATTTCGTATAGGATATAAAGTTGAAATGGATTTTTATCACTTTTTAATTGGAGGATATCACTTTCTGTAAAATGAGGTAGGCATTTTTTAGATTTAATTATTTATCCAACCTCCTGTCATTAATTTTTTTTCAAAGATTACAAAGAAATGGGTATGAATAAAATTGTAGAAAATTTTTTGGCTGGAGGCCAGTTTGGGTGTAATTCGTAATTTTGAGTTACTATCTTGAAATTTCGAGTTACTATCTTGAAATTTCGAATTACTAACGTTAAAGTTGCGTTGGCAGTACTACGCCGCCGTAGTTTTTTTTTATATAAAAAAACCTCTCCATTGCGATTGTGAACACAGCTGGGGACACACTAAAAGGTGTAGTCCATGTCCGTGTCCGTGTCGGAGAAAAAGTGTAGTCGGGAATTAAATTATCATTTTCTCCTGTATTTGTTGGTTGTTTTCTATGAAATTTGGAAAGAATACTCAGGGGACGATACCAAATATATATGCCAAAAGAGAAGTTTGTACAATGTTATTTTACGATGTTAGAAGACATTTTCTCTTTCAAACACACTAAAAAGTGTAGCTGACTCGGCGCCGTGTTAGCTAATTAATTGGTTTACGCTGTGTTGACACATGATTATGAGGAGATTAGTGGGGTGTTGATTGGATTGATAGATTTCTTTCATTACTTTCTTTTCCATTTACATGAAGTAAAGTACAAGAGTAAGAGTATAATAAGATTATTTCATATAAGATTATGTTAAATGTCTGTGGTGGGTCGTTACACGTTCACGTCCCACCCCCCACCCCCCTCTCTCTCGCTCATGCGCCCTCTCAGTCTCACTCT
This sequence comes from Pictodentalium vernedei, assembly GCA_031216915.1. Taxonomy (NCBI): domain Eukaryota; kingdom Metazoa; phylum Mollusca; class Scaphopoda; order Dentaliida; family Dentaliidae; genus Pictodentalium; species Pictodentalium vernedei. The sequence continues at coordinate 199,007,342 of CM062296.1, read as the reverse complement.
GTTTCACAAATCAGTTGCGATGAATGAATGAATGAAACTGGGACTGACAGAGGAGAAAAGAAAACCAAACAGCAACGCCGGTTTGGTAGCGGCCCCGGTATATTGACCAAAGCGGTTACAAAAAAGGAGTGGAGAAAGCTCCGCCAGTATAGTTTTGAATATCCGGGAGTCATCCATCAAGCCTTCTGGGAGATAGAATACAGGGGGGGGGGGGGATATATGTGATATCTGGTTATCCTTCTGGAATTTCAAATACCACCCCCCCCCCCCCCCCCACCTCCGGCAAAAAAAAATTAATTACCCCTTAAAGGGTTTTTTTTGTTAAATCAATAATTAAAATACTTTCCACCAAAATGGGGGCGGAGAAACAAACATTGAAATAAAGTCTAGGACGCTGCACGTTGAGTGAAGAATGAAGTGGGCGGAGACAAAAACAATAAACTAAATTAAAATAATAAGAATTTTACAATACCAGCTGGAGTTGTAGGACAGACGTTGGAAAACTGAATTCTCTTATATTTTCCAATTGTTGATAATTTCAACACTTGACATTATTTCTTTGGAAGCTCTCGTGGAAAGCTTCCAAAGATATTATTTATGTCAGGTGTTGGAATTTGTAAAATTGTGGAGTATTGGAGACCCTGGAACATTTTCTCATGGAATGCCCAAAATATATGCCTCACCCGACTCAAGGGGAGTTCAGCCCACCCAGCCCCCGTTGGCCCGTACGCCTATGCCTACACTGAAGTATAATCCCCATATAACCCCTAAAATCATCTGTTTAAATTTACGAAATTCATTTTTCATCTCTTCACAGATGAAAACCTACGTTGGCGACAACAAAGGGGACGACCTACTTCAAAGAATAGTATATTATTCAACATCAACAGAACTTGTCCTAGTTCACTATATAGGCAATGAAACACTTCATCTTGAGAGACCGCACGGTAATGCCAAAACTAAGCAGCAACTATGCAAGCGAACGTTACCACCGTACTCCACGTGCTTGTTGGTAATCGCGACACTTGACATGATTTGTAAGGTAGGTCTCCGTGCTTGAGACCTTCCCAAGAAATGTTGTCAAATTTTGGAATTATAAATAATTTGGTTTCTAGACAACTCGTACCCATGGCAACTCGTACCAGTCAAGTCGTACCCAAAACTCGTACCCATTTTTGGCTGGACAACTCGTACCCACAATTGGACAACTCGTACCCAAGGTTGGACAACTCGTACCCATGGCTGAATCCTGGTCGTTTCGGCACCGGGTCGTTTCGGCACCAAGTCGTTTCGGCACCAGGGCAAGTCGTTTCGGCACCTGGCCAGGTCGTTTCGGCATCGAGTCATTTCGGCACCAAGTCGTTTCGGCACCAGCGCAAGTCGTTTCGGCACCTAGGAATTTTATCATTTTGGGGTTAAAAAAAAACATAACAACAATTTAAAATTTGCCTCCAAATTCAAAGCTTTAAAAAATATATCTTAAAAATTGATGAAAACAACAACATTTTTACTTTTGTGGCCGCACATGAAAATAGCAACATTCAGTTTAACATAGCACAATATCAAATATCATTATAGCACAAAAAATCAATCATCATAAGCATCACGAGATAAATATGTACAACTGATTTCAAATTAGATATGAAAAATAGCACACATTATTTAACATTATTTAAGCATCATAAGCATCACGAGATAGATTTTGTTCCGGAGGTAGAAATAGAAGTGACATAAGTCTCCTTAAAAATATGTAAATGTCATCATAGCTATTATACTCATTTTGTAATCCTAGTTCTTGAATTTTCCTGTACACTGCCTGTGACCAGTGGAATGCACATTCTTGTATGGGTACTCCTGCAAATCACGCATTGCCTGCCACATTTCTATTTCAAAGTCAACAACAATTTTTTGCAGTTCAATCCTTTCTGGAAGTTGTCTATCAATGGCACGTAACACAGCATAATAGTCGTCTTCCTCCCTGACATGAAGCAGAACACTTGGGGTATTTGTTTTGTGTTGCCATCAATTTTTACAAAAGCGTGAATAGAAAATAACTACATCCATGGTTTGTCCACAACTAGGAACGTAACGTCCATGTAACAAGACTTGGCTTTTGCTGAAAGATCTAATTGTCTGTCTGTGTAAAATACTACGTGGCGCCTATCACCAGCCTCGATGTCATGCCGTAAAAAAATAGGCGCCTTCTGGTCGAGAAACATTGTATCCAGTTGAAAATCCAAGTCGACTGGGTCATGTGGTCGTAGGCTCTGTCTGACTCTGCTTACAGCCCTCACCAGACAGTTCGCTCCTCGTTCTCGTTTTGTGCAGCGCCATAATGTGTGGTCATTTTTTTTTTTTTTTTTAACAGTGAAGCCGCTGTCGTCTACTAGCATCCGCTTTTCACGTTTTTGTACCTCAGTCTATGATGTGATACGTACTCTCTGGGTTTGAAGTTGATGCCTGCACAACAGCAGTATCTTCTGTCTCTTCTGATACTGAATGTTCAGGTGCCGAAACGACCTACTCCAGGTGCCAAAACGACTTTTCCCAGATGCCGAAACGACCTGAACACTGGTGGCGAAACGACTCGGTGGCGAAACGACCTGCACCCCCCATGGCTGGTCAACTTGTACTTGGTGTTTAATTGTATGGGCGAAGGCCGTTAATGGCCTAAGAACTATAGAAGCAGGGTTTTTGCTTTTGTTTCATCCGTTTAAGGTGCTCTAATAGTAATGGAAATCAGTTTACTTTGAAATTCCTTCGTCAGATATTCCATGAATATGAATGAAATATACACAAAGTTTACGTCTAAATGACGGCTGTGATACACAGAACAGGAAACATATATTCATTGACCGTACTTTGCTGATAGCAGGCACCAGTGGTTCCTGAAAGCCTAACACGGCGCCGAGTCAGCTACACTTTTTAGTGTGTTTGAAAGAGAAAATGTCTTCTAACATCGTAAAATAACAATATTAACATCGTACAAACTTCTCGTTTGGCATATATATTTCGTATCGTCCCCTGAGTATACTTTCCAAATTTCATAGAAAACAACCGACAAATAAAGGAGAAAATGATAATTTAATTCCCGACTACACTTTTTCTCCGACACGGACACGGACTACATTTTTTAGTGTGTCCCCACAGCTGGGAAATGGCACACAAAAGTTAAACCTACAAAGAGGAAGAGGTGTTTTCCGAAGAGCAGTTGAGTATCTGTGCTTGCAATCTCGAATAAAATAAACCGTTAATGCGCAGTATACACACCTGTATTGAATACAACTAAAAAATCACACTATCGATAGATCCGGAAGCAACATCTTGATATTTCTGTTTCCGAGAAAAGTTTTAGTCTTCAAGATGACATCACCAAGCTAAACGTAGCGAAAACAGGTGATTCAAAACCAGAAGTTGAGTGCGGAAATGAGTTTGCAACCGGTCATACTACACAGGGTCCGACACAGAGTTTAGGTGTCCGTGTGTTTGTTGTTGGGTTTTGAATTGGGTCCTACTAAATACGAAAGGCCACCGATGGCTACCGAAGGCCACCGATGACCACCAAAGGCCACCCAATATAACTAAAACCGTTGCATTTTTGAAGTCAAACCATCTTTATTTATCATAGAGCGAACGTTTATAACACCGTCACCGAACTGGCGAAAACGGCACCAAGTCTAGCTGGCGAAAAAGGAACCAAACAGAAAAAAGAACAACACTACGTTACACGATCAAATATTTATTTTTTATCAGATCGTCGTTCGATTTTGCCTCTTTTTAACAAGTTATTTTACGTTTCTCTCATATATGCTTTAGTATACAATATACAACTACATCATTTACACATGTATACAGAGGCAGTGGAAGCCTGATGAAATACGCGTGTGTTTGTGTGTGTGTGTGTGTGTACCAAATTAAGGGTTGTGGTCTGAAGTGGATTTTAAAAGTGGGTCGACTTCAACTTTTTTCGGGTCGAGATCACTTCAAGGATTTTAAAAGTGGGTCGACTTAACTTTTTTTCGGGTCGAGATCACTTTGGGACGAGATCACCAAAAGTGGGTCGACTTCACTCGGGTCGACTTCAACGTGGGTTGTCTTCACCGATTGCCTGTGTGTGTGTGTGTGTGGGGGGGGGGGGGGGGGGGTGCTAATGGAAATGTCGCGGGAGACATTAATATATACAGAACCTGACCTGAAGATGAAGTACTACTCAATCCGGGTTGGATGACGAGCCAATGGTTTGTGCGTGCTGAAGAGGCGCAGGGACATTGTGGGGTAAGCCTCATTCGACCATCGATAACTGTGGATTTATTTCCTTCATGGACGAGTGTGGTAAAGGAGCAGGAACCGGAAGATTCGGCCCCGGTAAGATTCGGCCTCGGGCAGATTCGGCCTCGGGCAGATTCGACGTCGGAAAGATTGGGCCTGGAAGAGTCGTCCTCGGGAGAGATGGAATGATACCAAGTGTTAGGGAGCGAGTAGAAAGAGGATTAGTGAGTAGAAAAGGGATTATTTCATGAGTGCCAGCAGGGAAAATGTAGATTTTCTTTGTAGTGGCGAATGAGATTCACTTCAATCTATTGTTTGGTAATGTTTTAATTGCAATTAAAACATAAAGAAAAACATAACAATGGTCTTAAAACTCATCTATCATTTATTGTTTACCGATTACGAAAACATTGTCATTGCATTTGTGAATAGGTAATGATAATAATTTACAATATTCTTGACAAAAAAACATATCTTTGACATAATTCGATTAATTGCACGTGTGAATAAGTTTTGATAATAATTTACAATATTCTTGACAATAAAACATCTTTGACATAATTCGATTCATTCACAACATGTAGCACTGCATATACACACAGCAAAAATCACCCTACTTTATAAATGGTACCATAGATCTTCAAAAGTCTTGAATTTGTTATGTCATTGTCTCTATATTTCTGCCATAGTTCTTCTAATTTTTTTGCTATCTTTGTATACTTTTGATGTGTCTCTGTCTCCAAGTCTCCTGCTGTAACATTCACCCTGACAATGTGTGCTTCTATAATTAATATCGGCACCAGTTTATAAAAACTTATTTATATAAACCAGACAAGGGTTACTCTTATTTCTTACACCACACCACCAACGGGTTTTTGACTGTTTACTTGTCTGAAAAAAAATGAAAAAGCATATTAATCTATGGTCAAAAATGGTTGAAAAAAGGTAACATTTTATCTTCAGGCATGTATAGTCTACCACTTGATGGTTAAACGTTGTTCGTTGTCATCATAAGCAAGTGTAGTCTGCTTCAGGCTGTAGCTGGTAGATCTGATGCTTCAAGCTGAAGGTGATCCCTTTCGACTCTGGTCTCGCTGTCTAGTAGTTGAATTCTATCTTCGGGCAAGTATAGTCTGCCACTTGAGGGTCAAATGTTGTTCGTTGGCATCATAAGAACGTATAGTCTGCTTCAGGCTGTAGCTGGTAGATCTGATGTTTCAAGCTGAAGGTGATCCCTTTCGACTCTGGTTTCGCTGTCTAGTAGTTGAATTCTATCTTCGGGCAAGTATAGTCTGCCAATTGAGGGTTAAATGTTGTTCGTTGCCATTATTAGCAAGTAGAGTCTGCTTAAGGCTGTAGCTGGTAGATCTGATGTTTCAAGCTGAAGGTGACCTCTTTCGACTCTGGTGTCGCTGTCTTGTAGTTGAATTCTATCTTCAGGCAAGTATAGCCTGTCACTTGAGGGTTGTTCATTGCCATCACAAGCATGTATAGTCAGTCTGCTACATTTCTAAAGTTAACTTTAATCAGATTTGTGCAATACAGCAACAGAAGCCAAAAAAAGTAATTCAGTAGCTTTTTGTCCAGTGAACAATAAACAGTGTTTTGGGGGATTTATCGGATTTCTGTGGAAAGGTGAAGGATTTTTACGTAAAGGTTAGTAATTATTTTCAGTTCTATCCCAATTTAATTTTAGCGTAAAATAATTACAAGAAGAATTAAAAAAAATTTACAAAAAGTATAAAGGAACCAAATTAAAAAAGAAAATCGGGAAGATTCGGCCTCGAAAGTGGGAAGATTCGGCCTCCGTTGAGGCCGAATCTTCCCACTTATTTTGCTGGGGCCGAATCTTCCCGAGACCGAATCTTCATGGACCCAAAGGAGCGAAGTATCAAGGTACTTAGCGGCGCCTGTGTCTACGTCAGTTTTTCTTCAGAGGAGGTGGCTAGCTTGGAGAAACCGTATCAGTCATTGATGTGGTTGGACTACTGTTACTGTTAGACTGCTCTGGTTCGTAAGGACGAGTCCTAGGTGCGTCACATGTCTCTTTGGTGACTTCGGCTTTCCAGCTTTCAGCGATCTCAGCTCTTCTTGATTCTGGAAGTGCCTTTATCATTTCCGCGAGTCTTTCGCACTGTCGTTCCATTCTTTCCTGGCAGGCTTCAAAGGATACCTCGGACGGATGTTTCGTCTCCTGGAGATTCTCTGGATAGGAGAAGGCAGTTTAGTTAGAGTTGGAGATATCTGAGAGACAGCACCCAGAACCATTTCCCGTACCAAAGAAAGGTCGCCCTCTTCCATCTCACTTTCCGAAGGAAGATGAATTAGGCTGGAGATTGATCCTGCCCCTGGCGATCCAGCGTCCTCCAACTGCTTCCCTTGCGAGGAGTGCGTCGCGCTGGACATGGACTGCTCAGGGGTGCAAGGTATGGCCCTTACGGAGTCACTCCCTGCCTCATTCTCTTCCATTTCTGACTTCTTTCTTTCCGGAAACTCCGCCAGTCGAGGGCATCGCGGCGTCTGGAGGCTGATCCCTTCATCTCTTTCTCTTCTTTTTTCGTTCTCGGCTCTCGGCGGTTAGATCTTCACCCAGCAAATCCGAGCCACTTGGCGGGTGACCAGTGCAGGAGGGGATCCTCCCACGAAAGGCGCTACACCTTTCCAAGGACTACGGTTCTTGTATTCTGTCAAAATTCACTGATAGCTGAATTTTACATTTGTGCATTTGGTTGCCCCAAGTGGTTTTAAAGGCAGCCTTCAGAGATATCGGTGTCTTTTGTACTTCAGTTGCTAATTTCATCTGATCAGTAGATGTTCACACATCGGAGTCCAAGGTGTGAATGGGGTTGGATATATTTTGTGAATGAATGGTTTCGCGCTCCAAAGGCGCACAGGGACGGTTTGAGGCAAGCCCATTTCGATCCTGGTTCGACGTTTTGAAGTTTTCAGAAGATCACAATCATGAGACAGCAGAGGCGGAAAAGTCGAGAGAGTAGACAATGGTATTCTTGTTGTTTCCGATTAATTGTTAGCCTTCCTCGGGTGAGGACCAGTGCGAGAGAGGGTCCTCTCAACAAAGGTGTTACCTCTCCCCGTGGGTGATGAGATCTTCAGGCAAGTATAATCTGCCAATATTTGTCGCGTTGTTTATAGGGCTGTCATCGGCAAGTATATTGTGTCTCGGGCTGATCTTAGACAGGAAGAGAAGTTTTCGGCTTTGGCGGGAAGGCAACCCGTCAAGCAACTTTCACAACCAACGGCCCCTTTTGGGATTGCAACCAAAAGAAAGACCCGAACTTCCCTTGTTCAGGTGCAGGTCTGCTTGTTAATCAATTTGGCAGGGACCTGAGTGCGCACAAGTAGTGTTTACAAAAAGGGACAAGGGAGACGCAGGACCAAGGCTCGCCTCCCCGGAGGTGGTCGAGTGAAGGATTATCAGAATCCATTAGGGTTATTAAATATCTATAGCAGTTATAATAATTCCGTAAAGGTTATTGGGAAAAAGGGAAAAAACGGATAGAGAAGTGTGTTTGTTTTAGGTGACTGTCCTCGGAGTCTTGTCGTGTCTTCAGGCAAGTTTTGTCTGCCACTTTATCAATTGTATGTTGGAGGTGTCCTTGGCAAGTATTGTCTGCCTCTAGCTCTTCTGTTGGTGCATTCTGTTAGTGGGGCGTCTGTTATCGGCCTGGCTGCCTGTCTGAAGGTCGATCGGTCAGTTGGTCAGACCTGGTCTACTGCTCCTGTCACTGGTGTTATATCTTGGTGCTCCTGAAAGTGGAAAAGTGTGAGGGTGAGTTGCGCCCCCTACCCATCCACCATCACCCATCGGGCCTTTCCTGGGTAGTTTTTCCTTCCCAAACTCGATAGATAGATGCAGCCTCGGATTGTCACCGAGTCTCGCCGGAGCATATCCCTTCCTCGTTCCACCGTGGGTTTTATTGAAAGTCAGTTTTTACTCATGGGATATACCGAGGAATTTTGCCTCGGTGCATTCTGGGAGGACTTTATCCAGTAGTTTGAGAACAAAGTCGCGGGTTTTGAGCTTACGGGTGAATGTGATTATTTGGGTTTTGTTTGCATTCAGTTTAATTGGCCAATTGGCTCACAAGCGCTCGAGGTCGTCCAGTGCGCGTTGGGGGAATTTTGGGGCTTGGGGGATGTGCTGTTGGAATCCCATAACCCTTTGTCATCCGCGAAATGTGATATTTGTATGCGGTTTTTTTTTGTGAATTTATGGTCATTTACATAAACTATAAAGAGGTAACATAAAGTTAGCAGAAACAGTGAGCATTTCTCCTATGCATGAACTTTTGGTTCAAGGCATCACTCATGGAAAGATGGAACAGGGTCTGCTTGGTATTATTAATAATAATTTATTTTCTAGAGCGTAAAACCACAAATAGTGCTCTAAAACGCTTGACAGAAATAAATACACTTTTCTGAAATAAAGAGTCACATCTGTTTTGGTTGCCTCTTACAGAGGATCAGGAGAATGGTTCAGTGAGTAGGAAAGTTTTAAGATTTCTTTTGAAGACATAGAGAGTTTCTGAAATTCTGACACTAATTGGTAGGGAATTCCACAATCTGGGACCCACGATGGAGATGTAATACCGTATGGGGCAGACCAATATAATGTTGTCCCGTTTGGTCTTTGCAATGCGCCAGGAACATTTGAACGTCTAATGGAGACCGTTTCAGCTGGTCTTCAGTTCGAGAGCTGTCTCATCTATATTGATGATGTCCTGATCTTTGCAAAGAGTTTTACAGAAATGTCTACCCATCCTGAACAAGTCTTCCAGCATCTGCACAAAGCAAACCTCAAGCTGAAACCATCCAAGTGTGCCCTCTTTCGACGTGAGGTAGAGTTTTTAGGCCATATAGTGTCTGCAGATTGAGTTTCAACAGATCCGGCAAATATAGAAGCATTGAAATATTGTCCCCAACTATGTAATACCAGTGAAGTTCGCAGTTTCCTGGGGCTCTGCTCTTATTACCATAGATATGTTGAAGGATTTGCAAAAATTGTAGCACCCCTCCATACCCTGCCTCAGAAAAACGTCTGTTTTTAGTGGACACCTGAGTGCCAATTGGCTTTCGAGACTCTGAAGATTAGGCAACCAGAAGCGCCAATATTGGTCTATCCTGACCCCCAGAAAATGTTCATTCTCGACCCTGATGCCAGCTCAGAAGGAATCAGGGCAGTGGTGTCACAAGAACAGGATGGCAGGGAGCATGTTGTGGATTATGGTAGCAGGGCCTTGCCAAAGGCAGAGAAAATTATTGCACAACATGGAAAGAATTGCTGGCTGTTGTTGCCTTTGTGACACATTTCAGACCCTAACTTCTAGGCAAAAGATTTCTCATTAGGACAGATCATGGATCTTTGAGATGGCTCATGCAATTCAAGGATCCAGAGGGCCAGATTGCACGGTGGATTGAAATGTTGCGGATGAGCGATTTTGAAATAAAATACCAAGCTGGCCGTGTCCATAACAATGCCGACACACTGAGCAGAAAGCTTTGCATCCAGTGTGGTCGATCAAATGAGCCATCCAAGGCCACAGTGGCAGTCATTGGAGTAGACACTAGTCAGATAGCAGCCATGCAGAGAGAAGATGCTGAAATATCTAAAGTGATAGCCTGAATGGAAGATGGAATCAAACCAGAGTGGAGTACAGTTGCACCAGAAAGTGTTCTGGTCAAGACACTCTAGGCACAATGGAATGTCCTTGAGTTGGAGAATGCCATACTCTACCTGAAAGACAATAAGGGTGGACATGCCACAAAATGGGTAGTTGTACCAACAAAACACCGCCGAGTAATGATAGCAAAGTCACATGACCCTCAGATGACAGGTCACTTGGGAATAACCAAAACATGTGAGAGACTAAAGCTTACATATTTTTGGCCGGGCATGAAACAAGATGTGGTGGATTATGTCTCAACATGAGCAGTCTGCACCCCAGTGAAATTACAGAAGAGACGTAGCCAAATGGAAACATATGCTGCAGGAGCGCCTTTAGAGAAAGTCAGCATAGACATCATTGGACCAATCAGACCAGAAACTGCAAGAGGCAACCAGTACATACTAGTGCTGATAGACTATTTCACGAAATGCGCAAAAGCATATCCAATGAAGGATATGGAAACTAAAACTAAAGAGTTCCATGCAAATCCACTCTGACCAGGACTCCCAGTTTGAAAGTCAGATATTCAAGGAACTTTGCTCAATGATGGTCATCACTAAAACAAGATCAACTGCATACCACCCACAGTCCAATGGTCTTGTGGAATGCATGGATCAGACCATAAAAGGAATGCTCACATCATATGTCAAAGACAGTACCTGGGATGAAATGCTTCCCTGTGTGATGAGAGCTTATCTCTCAACCATACAGGAGTCAACAGGGTGTACACTCAATTACTTATTATTTGGGCGGGAGGGCACCACACCTGTAAATATACAGTTAGGAATGCCATGTGAGGAGCTTTATCAGGAGACTCAGCAATGGACAGCAGATCTTCGAACTAGACTGACTGAGGCTCATAAATTAGCTAGAACACCCAGTCAGCAATGAAGAGGCAGCGAAAGAATTATTAAGTTGCAAAGACAAAGCCTGGCTTCTGTGAAGTGGGTTGGGTGTGGCTCTTCAGCCCTGTGAAGGATCCAATCATACCAAAGAAATTCCAAGTTTACTGGACAGGTCCTCACAAGGTAAGAAAGCAAATTACCGATATCAATATTGAAATTGAAGATGTCGAGACTGCCAGAAAACAGATGGTCCACACAGACAGGCTTCGACCATATTACAATAGACCACCGGTATCCAGTCACAGTGATGCAGATGATGAATTCAGTATCAGTGATACTGGTGATGTATACAGCGACAATGAACAGTCAGGGAGATTGGATGACTCTGATGCAGATCCTCTAGCCCGGAGATATGGACGTCAAACAAAATTACCATCCTGCTTAACCCAGTTTGTCATGTAGAGCAGAAGTTCCATGCAGGGGTGACACTTTCTGAACATATTCCCGTTTCACAAAGCAGTGTAGAAATATTTCGAATTTGTATGTCGCAGGCCCTGATGTAACCACATTACTAAGTCAATACTGAATCTGTAAATACAAGAATAAATATTTTGGAATTCATCTGTGTTGCTGTTTATTGACCTTGTTCATATAGAGATTTTTTTTCTTCAACTTATGCAACTCAAACTGTAGTTAAGCGTCCATAAATGAACTACCATCCTTTCTAAAGCCTTAAATTGTTAGCTCCCAGTAAATACAGAAAATGTTTGCTCGATGGAATTGTCAAGACAAGATGCATTAACGCAGATATTTTTCGGGCAAGTGCTGATGTGGAGTTGTTTTCTTTTCACATAGATGGATCGCCAAAACAGACTGAGTGGTTAAACTATTTCAAAGCGACAAGGTGCATCTGGTGATTTGGTCTGCAGCATGTGCGTCTATACCACATCCAAGCTATCAAACTTCCTACGTTACTGTGAGACGAGAAGACATGAGCAAGCTGTTCAAGCTTTGGGAAGATGCTCACAAAATCTGCAAAGGAGTCCTCGACTTAGCCCTCATCGAGGTGTATGAAGGAGTTCCCAACGAAGCCCTCATCGCAGTCCATGGAGGAGCCCTAGAAGGAGCCATCATAAGAGCACACCAAGAAGCCACTCACAACGGTCGAACCGAGGTTGTTTGGAGAAACGACATTCACTCCCCACCAGGCATGAATCACCCAGAAAACGTCCTGAGGCGAGTTCAACACAGAGACGTCCAAGTGTTGGCTGTACAGCCATGAACGTAGCTGACCCAGCTTCTGTGTCTATTCTGGAACCACGGGTTCGGTCAATTTTCATCCATAAATCACAGAAAGGATCGCATTGACTTGCGAAAGCGACCGATTCTGATAGTGTAGGTTCAGAACCTGATGTTTCCCTGAGTGAGGAGACGAGTCGCGTGGACGTTGGTGTACAGTGTGAGTTGGGGGATGGGAAAATCGTCACAAAGCTGTTATCATGTGAGAAAGATAAAGAAGTGGAAACTTTGCTAACGGAGGTTGCTACCATGGATGTTCAGGACTTCCATGCCTCCTTGCATAGGTGCATGTTCTGATGAGATATTGTTGAAATGATCTGTTTTTTATCCTTGAACTGTAAATGCGGGACGCATTTGTTTCGTTGGAGGGAGTGATGTGACGAATGCTAGTGCTTTCCTCGTGTTTATATAGACACTTTAAATACCTACCTTCTTTTATACTTATCTCTGCGTGCAGATGATCACTTTTCCCTGTTTTCCACCCATTATTCATTCCATTTCATATTCCATGTTTTTGTGACGTTGTCCCATTGCGCATGTCTGTCGGTTAGGTCCGGTTTGGGGAGTTTACGTCTTGTCGTTGCCGAGAGAACAGGATTCAGTTCAGAGTATTAAAGCCTAAATGGTAGGTGAAATGGGGAATTTTCAATAAGATTTGCTTCGGACGTTGCTCTCAGACGTGCGCAACGGAACTCATATGAATTTTATTGATATTTAACTTGTAATTTCCAATAAAACCTTGAATTTATATAATGTCTCCTGTCTTCGAGGTACCCATTTAGGCACTTAATAGTGCCCCCACGCGTCCAGGGATGCCGGAGCACCCCATGATAAGGGTTGGAACGTTACACAAGTACCATATTATTTGCGAAAAGTTGCCTTGGGATATTCAGGTCCCAAACTGCTACCCCTTGTCGATATGCAGGAGTTCATCTCCTAAATTTTTGATGTACAATGCAAAAAGAAATGGCGGAAGAATACACCCCTGCTTTATAAAGGCCTATCTCCATATTCATCCATTTTGTTGTTATTTTACGCAGACAAAATTTCCTTTGCACATCTTTATATAATGCTTTCATTATCCCAACAAACTCACCTTCCAGGCCCAAATCCACAAGCGTTCACCACACCCCCACTCCACACTCTACCACATGCCTTTTAACATCCCAAACGCCATAAATATCTTTTTGTTTTTGGCTTTCACAGATGCTATCATTTGGAATAGTGTGAAAAAATGGTCAGTGATTCTCCTTTTCTTCCTGAAGCCATCGCGGATCTCCCGCCAAAAAAAACATTCTCTGTGAACTTATCCTCGGGGCGTTTGGTCTCCCCTATGTTGCTCCCCCGCCCGCCCCTTGTCTCACCTCAACAAACAGAAGCGAACTGTTCAGTGCTATCCCGTACTTCTCTCTTCACAATTTAACTTACCAGCATACTCTTCTTTGTATTGGCCACTAATCGCCTTTCCTCGGTTCCCGGCCCCAATTCCTCATCTGTAGAATAAACCTTGTGAAGGTGCGGAATCAAGGTGGGAGGGGGCAGTGATAATGAAGAAATAAATATATATTGTCATGTGCGACGTCCTGTTGTATTGTAGGAAAGAGAAAGAGAGATGACTCCAAAAATAGCGATGGATTGTTTTCATTCAAGCTACCGCTTACCCGTGCGACGCTTATCCGAGATTCCTAATGTATTCTGTTTTAAAAAGAAAACCCTTTAATCAGAGGTTAACTTTGAGACTGTGTCCAAGAAGTGAAGTCGTCTGATTGTAAATTATTAGAAAGTCTCATTTGTCTTTTTTATTTTACTCCTTTTGGACTTATTCAGTACCGTACACGGAAGAATTTTGAAGATGGAATTGTTGATGGCGCTGAGCTGCAGATTTATTTATTTATTTGTTGGGGTTTTGACGACGCTTTAGAAAGCCAGGGTCACTTTCTGACGGACAGTTTGACGGGTGGAGAAAGTGGGGGAACACGGAGAGAACCACCGAGCAGCAGCAAGAAATGTCAAACTCCCCAATGTACTAGCTCCACACAAACAGGGTTTGCATTGGTTGAAGACAAGTGCATCATCGACATGCAACACGCCTCAATACACAGCGACACCATGCCCCCACGTGGGAAATCGGGATTAAATGCCTTGCTCAAGGGTACAACGCAGTTTCCCATGGCGGGGATCGTACAGTGGACCTTTCGATTTGATGTCCAATTCCGTAACCACTGATCCAGCGTGCGCTCTCCGAGCTGCGGATGCGCTCTGAAAAAGTAACAATTTTGTACAGCGGCATACGTGTCCAAATAATGCGTAGGAATCCCCTCGATTTACTTCTGAGTCCCATTATGCCCGATTGTAACTCTCATTGACAGTCTCTCTCCGGTTTGGTCAGATCTACCAGTTTCAGTTTTCACATTCAGCAGGCAAATATTTCGAGTGAATCGGACACATGGATTACCTAAGGTTTGACACTCCCTACACCGGTTGAGTCTCCTATATGAGAGCTCCAGTTAGTGCAGGCCGATTTTGATTGCACCAGGACTGCACAACCGAAGTGGGAAGCTGGTGGGATGGTCGGGCCAGAGAGAAGAAGAAATTCTAGAAGCAACGCTGCCAGGAAGTATCCCCGGCATTAAAATCCACAGCAGATACATGAAAATGAAAGAAAATTCCTGTAGTGTTTTTGAAAGGAAAGGAGTCATCCACCAATCCGACAGGGAGGTTGAGGTTTAAGGCTATCCTCATCGAGAAAGAGACGTTGATGTGTTTATGGGTTAAGGGTACCACGATTTGTTGTTGTTTACATATATATATGAATGAAACAGCCAATTAAAGTAAACCGAAGGTTTTAGTGCGTCGAAGGCGCGCAAGGACAGTATGCGTGCGTGTTGTGATGGTGGTGGTGGTGGTGGTGGTGGTGGGGGGGGGGGGGGTTAAACTAAACTACCTGAACTAAACTGAAGGGATAAACCTTTACTACCCCTTTAGCGGTACAATCGTGTGTCCCTGATCGAGCCTTCCTAGAGAATAATGATTCGGTCGTCGAGAACCATACCTGTTTTCCTATCATTTAGAAGAAAGTTTGTGTTTATTCGCTTCTGTCGGTAACTTGTATCTTCGGATAACTTGTTTTTGCGCGCCAAAGGCGTGTTAGAGGAGGAGAAGAGAAGGGGTCCAGTTAGTGGCGCCTGTGCGTTCTCTTGTTATTTTTGCAGGGGAAGGCTTCGATGGTGATACTGTCTTTGTTGGTGTGGTTGGTGGAGAGCCTGATTGATGGCTGCCTTCGGTGGTAAGGTCTAGTCCTCGCGGTTGCCGTGGTTGTGGTGTTCTCTTCAGGTGATGTTTTTGCTAGGTAGTTGGTGCTGAGCGCCCGTATAACTTTCTCAATTTCCTTGTATTCGAAATTACATCTGAGCATGGTTCCCATCGCACTTTGCAGGCGTTCCAGGTGGCCGTCATCTCTGATGTTCTCTCCCAGGATGGCTTCCACGGACTCTGCGGTGACTACCTCCTGGTTGGGGTCCCGGTCGGAAAAATCTGGAGAAGTAAGCCGACTGAACCTCCTGCACCAAAGGCAGACCTCCCTCCTCCATCTCCTCTTCCAGTGAAGAGTGTGATAGGCTGGATATTGGACTGTTTCCTGAGGAACCAGTGTCCTCCGGACCCTCCACCTGAGTGCCGGGTGCCGAGCTGGACATGGAACTGTCAAGGATACTAGGTGTTGCGCTTTCAAAGACCTCCCGTGCCTCCCTTTCTTCCGGTCTCTCTATTTCTTATCTGTGAACTCCGTCAGTCGGCGAAAATTGCATCTTCTGGTGGAAGGTTTCTTCTTTCTCTTCCTCTTCTGTTGTTGCTCCTCTTTGCAGGTTCGACGGTTAGATAAATCTTCCTGCACTTTCGTGTCCGTGTCGCTTGGTGGGTGACCAGTGTGAGGGGAAATCCTCCCACGAAAGGTGCTACACCTCTCCAAGGGTCTGACGTTCTGACAAAATCCACTGCAAATTTGAATTTTTCACTTGCGCACTTGGATAGTCCAAGTGGTAGCTTGGGCAGCCTTCATCCATAGCAGTGTTTTTTTTTTATTTCCAATGGCAGCTCCATTGTCGATGTTTACACCTCTGTGACCAAAGTGTGAATGGATGACGTTGTATCCCTTAAAGAGATAAAATGTTTGAAGTGGGCAAGTCTTACAAAAATGCATACCGAAGGATTGTTTGTATTCTTACATTGATCTAATGGTTTCATGCGCCGAAGGCGCGCAGGAACGCTTTGGGGCAAGCTCCGTTCGATCCTCTTTAACTCTATGTGATTGTCTCTATCTCTATGCCTGGGCATGGAAAGGATGAGAGTGTCTTGCTACTCAGCGGCGCTTGTGTCTTTTCTGTTTCTTTTTGGGAGGAGGTGGTTGAGATGGAGAGACCATGGTAGTGGGTGTTGTTGGTGGACTGCTTGAGGACTGGCCTGGTCGGTATGGCCTTGTCATTGTCGCATCAGGAGTTGTTGGCTGCTGTTGTGCCTGTGCGTTTTGTGCTGCCGCTTCAATTTGCTGGGTTATATGCTCGAACTGCTGCCTCATTTCTTCATCTTGCCTTGCTACCCGTTCTCGGTGTTGCTCTCCTTCTCGTTCTCTCTCTTGTCTTTCCTATTCGAGAACTGCAAATAGATTTTCCTGACTGTTGGTGTCCGAGAAGGTAGAGTTATGGCTCGATCGGCCCAGGCTGATTGGAGAGACAGGTTCAGAGTGGTTGTGCATCATCTCCTCAGTCTCCACCTCCGACTTCTCCCCACCCTCCGACTTTTCCCTACCTTCCGACTTCCCAGGGGAAGGACGGTTAGTTGTGGGTGGAGTTGGTGGTGGAGGTGATTCAACGACAGACTCCCTCTCCTTCTGCTTGTCTGTGTCAGCCCTTCTCCTCTCAAGCCATGCTTCTATGCGTCTGGCATCCCTACGTCTGGCTGACAGTGGTTTTCTCTTTCTTTTCTTCTCTTCTGCACGGCCCTTTCCGGGTTCCTTCCTCTGAGAGGACCATTGCGGTGGGGCTGGACCCCGCGAAAGGTGCTACCACTACCCGTGCAAGGTTGTAGTTGGTAATTAATAGTAAGCAGGACGTTGTCCCCGTCGACTTAGCATTCCAGTTAACGGGTGAACCGACTTCCAGCGCCTTCAAAGTTTCTCTGATTCTTGTATTAAGAAAGTCCATAATTCTCTTAATTGGGATCAATTAGAAGCTCTTGAAGATACGTCTGATTACTTGGAGAGCCAAGCAGTCAAATGACAATGACAGGCGAATGACCACGGACGGTATTCTTACACCCATAAACAAAACTTCTTGTAGGTAATAATTGTTTGTACAACAATCTACAAACCGTTATCTAGATGACGCTTTGTCGGCTGATACTAATTTCTCAGAATGCCAACAGGTCTGTGTTCTCTTCTCACGCTCAGTTAATTAAGCTTTCGATCTACGGACGTCATTTTTCTGTAGAAATGGAAGACGACTATAGAATTTTTTTCTATTTTCTTCCACAAAATGGGCTAAATTGGTCCTATCGCTATAATTTTTCCATAGTTTATACAAGACCTACATATATCATCCACGCTTTTGTTTTTGCCTTCTCCGCTCGTTTGGTCAAGTCATAATTAGTACCACAATAGAATGCTGGACGGAATGTCAGTGTTGTCTTATGTTATCGATACTTTCTTGACGGTATTCGGAAGTCATTTATCATGCTGTAAAGAGCTTGGAAATCCAGCATAACGATGCAGGCCGATGGCTAACGGGGTCGAGTAATGCCGCAGCGCTAGAAGCAATCAGGGGTGAGATTGGGTGGATGAGGATCAAGGACAGGATAGACCTGTTGAAACTCGGTTATCTTAATTATTTGGTAAATCTCCCCGACAGCCGATGGTGTAAAGTAATGTTCCTGAGAATTTTCAACTCAAATATCAAGACGGGGTGGATGGTCCAAGTGAGGGAGCTAGTAGAGAACTACTCATTGCATATCTCGGACGTGGACGTTGGGGCAAACCAGGGTAAAAAATCGTCAGAGAAAGGGTCATGGAGGATTGTAACCGTAATTGGCGACAGGGGGGCAAATCAAAGAGGTCTTTGGGTGGCCTGCGTGATAAAGAGAAGCCAGGTTTTGAAGACTACCTTGATGTCACCTTTGGGGGGTCACTGTTATTCAAGCTGAGGTCGCGGTCCCTGGAGCTGAGGGGAAAAATTGGGGAAAACAGTGAAAAGGAGTGCCAGATGTGTAATTTGGGCATGGTGGAGGCCTTGGAATACTTTCTTCTAGAATGCCCAAAGTACCAGTCCAACAGAATAAGATTCACTGGGAGTATATTGGGGAAGTGGGATGGGAGAATGAAGGACATGTGGTTAGGGGGAGACTCAAAAGAGAGGGTTAATATGCTAATCGGAGAGATTGGGAAGAATGGGGCAGGGGATGTCATCAAGCAGTTCGTCTCCGAGTTTTGGCAGGAGAGGAGAAGCGTGGGAGTAGGGAGGCAATTGGGAGTACAGGGGTAACCAAGGCCTTCTCGTCCGAGAACCGCGACAAATCAGCGGCTGGCCAAAGTGTTATTATTTTTATACCGACATTGGACGGAATGTCGATGTTTATTTATTTTTTACACAGATAATTGAACTTCATGTCGATGATTATTAATAGAGGTAGAAATGACAACATTATTGTTTATTAGTGTTTAAGGTCACATATTTCTGCACAATGGCCAATCATGACCACGACAGTTTAACGGGTGGAGGAAGCCAGAGCCCTAGGAGAGAACCACCGAGCAACGGCGAGCAACTCCACACAAGCAGGGTTAGCATTGGTTGAAAACAAGCGCACCATCGACGTGCAGTTCACCTTAGTACACAACGCCACCGTGCCAGCGCAAGGACACAACGCAGTTGCCGCAGGTAGGATTCGAACCGAGGGGACCTCTCGGCTTTTAGCCTGCACCTCTACCTACTGAGCCACCGCGCCTCCAGAAATGACAACAAACAAGCAGTTTTATTATATACTGATTTTTTGTTAGTGTTTAGATAAGGCCTATAAAAACATATGAAACGTAAAAAGATAGCAATAGCATTTTCACGTTATGACTATGTTTCATGGCTTTTATGGTTTTATTTAAACAACAGGGGAATGAGTTTTTATTTTTTATTTTTGTTTCCTTTGAAATAAATTAAAGAGTGAAATTAAAAAAAATAACGGGGTGGGGGAGCTACTCCTAATTAGGATTCTACCCGGTCATTACCCCTCCTCGCACTTCAGGGAAGCTTTGCGATCTTTGTGTCTTGGGAAGTGGGAGGAGGGGTAACGAACGGAGGTCTAAGTTTCGCGCTTAGAACACTGAGTTTTTGCCAAATGTTTTGAGTGAGGTGGAAGGCATAGTCCTACCTAGGATCCTCTCGTTGTTACCCCCCCCCCCCCCCCCCCCTCACACACACTTGCCTGGAGAGTCCTAGTTTCGCTCTCAGAGTACTAGATTTTGCAAAATGTTCTGGCGGAGGCTCAGGCCTAACTCATAACTAGGATCGTCCCACGTTACCCCTCCTTCCACTTCCCAAGACACAAAGTTCGCACAAGCTATGGGCGATTCAAACTTCGATCGCACAGCTAACTAAAGGAACAAAGGAAGTAATTCAATAAATATTGTTTAAACTAAAAAGAAAAAAAAAAGCGGTTTATGACCTTTTCTGGATTTGAAAATGGCTTACTATAGATTATGGGGGGAGGGTATGTGGCGGAAGCTTGGGGCTTGGGTCTGGGGGTGCGTTTGTGGGAACTCCGAAAGCATTATAAAGACGTACAAGTGAACTTAGCTTGGGTAACATAATAACAAAATGTGTGCCTTGGGAGATAGGTCTGAAACAGGGGTTCATCCTTTCGCCAATTCTTTTTGCACTGCACATTAAAGATTTCGAAGATGAACTCCTGCATAGCGACGAGGGGGTAGCAGTTAGGGACCTGAAGATCACATGACTATTTTTCGAAGATGATATGGTACTAGTGTTAGAAAGCGAAGTAGGGCTAGAGAAAATTCTGGCAATTTTGGGAGATATAGGAACAAATGGAGACTCGAAATAAATGAAAGCAAACGCAAAGTAAAACCCGTGGGTCGTAAAGTGGAACCTACTCGAAAGTGGAGAGTGGGATAGTTCTGTATTCCGGAAGATAGTAGGCATGTGACTACGAGTATTTAGGGGTAAATTTTAACATTACGAGAAGAGGAGTCTACCGAAACCACACGAATAAACTAACTGTGGAGGGGAAGCGAATCCTTAATCAAATGAAACTTATAGGGAGAAATAGCCCCAATAAGGTTTTCGTGAGGAAAACAACTTAGGAAATTGTGGGTGTACGAAGTATGATATATGGTACGAAGTGATAACTCTAAACCACTGACTTTAACGAGCTTAGAAACCCGCAGAAGGATGCAGGCCGACAGGGTCAGGTAATGCCGCAGCACTTGAAGAAATAAGGGGAGAGATTTGTGGATGAGGATTAAAGACAGGATAGACTTAATGAAACTCTGCTATCTCAACTATTTGGTAAATCTCCGCGACAGCCTATGGTGTAAATTAATATTCCAGAATATTTGGAATTCAAACATAAAGACAGAGTGGATAGACCAAGTAAGGGAGTTAATGAAGAACTATTCAATGGAGATCTCTGTCTTAGAAGTGGGCACAACCCAGGGTAAAGTCGTCAGAGAAACAGTCATAGCGGGTTGTAACATGAATTGGAGAGAAGGAGTCAAATCAAAGAGGCCTTTGGGTGACCTGCATCATAAAGAGAAGCCAGGTTTTGAAGAGTCCCTTGATGGCACCTGGGATTGGGGGTCACTGTTGTTCAAGATGAGGTCGCGGTCGAGGTCGCTGGAGCTTATGGGAGAAGCTGGGAAAGACAATGAAAAAGAATGCCAAATGGGTAATCTAAGCGTAATGGATCCCCTGTAACACTTTCTATTAGCATGTCCAAAATACCAGTCTAACAAGATAAGATTCACCGGGACTATGATGGGGAAGTGGGATGGGAGAATGAAGGACATGTGGTTGGTAGGTTGGTAGGTGACACAAATGAGGGGGTTAGTATGGGGTACGGGATGTCTTCAAGCAGTTCGTCACAGTGTTGGGAGGAGAGGAATTGCGTAGAATTCCTTCACTTTTAGTCAATTCCCTTTTGGTCAATTCACTCTTGGTCATTTCCCTTTTGGTTAATTCCCTTTTGGTCAATCCACTCTTGGTCAACACTTTTTTAAATTTTTTTTTAAAAGTATTCACAATATAATTTTTTGTGATAGATTTGAACCGATAATTTGTTTTTTACTTTTGCTTTTGATATTGCAAGCTTGTATTGAAACTTGATGGTCTACACTGCCATTACTGTCAATGTTTTTATAACAATAGTCTACTGTACTGAGGTTTAGCTCTTTTTACAAGAGTATCTTCTTCAGCTGATATGTGTTTATAAGCCCAAGCCATGTATAAAAGCTGTAATAATAATAATAACTCTTTGGCCAGCCGCTGATTTGTCGCGGTCCTCATAAGAGAAGGCCATCATTCCCCCTGCACCCCACCCCCTCTTCCCCTCCTCTCCTCCCAGCATTCAGATATAAACTGCTTAATAGTGTCCCTCACTTCCTCTTTTTCAATTTCTTCAATAAGCATTCCTACCCTCTCCCTCGTGTCCCCCTTCAGCCATCTATCCTTTGTTTCTTCACCCCACTTCTGCATTATTCTTCCAGTAAATTTTATTCTATGAGGTAATACTGTGGGCATTCCAAGAGAAAATGTTCCAGGGTCTCCACTACTCCAGAGTGGCACATTTGGCATCCCTTTTCCCCATCTCTCCCAATTTTTCCCCGAAGCTCCAGTGATCTTGATCTCAGTTTGAACAGCAGTGACCCGCCAAAGGTGCCATCTAGGTACTTCTCAAAAGCTGGCTTTTCTTTATATTGTAACCCCTGCAGTGATCTTTTCACGCTAACCCCTGCTCGCCAGTTTCGATTGCAATCTTCCATGACTCTCTCTTTGACAAACCTTTTGCCTTCTTTCATTCCTACTTCTATGTTTGTGAGAGTAGATACAAAGAATAAGTTTTGTAATTATTTTTCAAGCAGTTTTTGAATTCTTTGATGACACACTTCAAAGAAAATCTGAATCTATATATCTCTTCATCTTCTCCTGAATTATCAGTCAGGTTTTTCTAAAATAACCACCAAACTGCGGTTTCAGTATTACCATAAATAAGCCTACTTCTCTAAGCAAACACGGAGCAGAACTCTTGTTCTTGTAGTTATGCAAAATATATTGTCATCTTCCAGTTCGAGGTTCTCGGGAATCTCAACCCACTACCCTACTGCCATTCGCACACACAAACTTAATAAGATTATTGGCTCTCGCCCTCCGACTCCCATGGATTTATAAGCAAATAAAGCTAGAAAGCAAATAAAGTTATTCGGGTCGCAAGGGATTTCAATCCCACATCGTCCCTGTGCGCCTTCGGAGGTCAGAAACCTTTCATTCATTCGAGCTAACACTCAAACTTAATAAGATTATTGGCTCTCGCTTCCGACTCTCGTGGAATTATAAGCAAATGAAGCTATAAAGTTATTCGGGTCGCAGGGGATTTCAATCCCACATCGTCCCTGTGCACCTTCGGAGCTCAGAAACGTTTCATTCATTCGAGCTAACACGCAAACTTAATAAGATTATTGGCTCTCGCTTCCGACTCTCGTGGATTTATAAGTAAATAAAGCTATAATGCAAATAAAGTTGTTCGGGTCGCAAGGGATTTCAATCCCACATTGTCCCTGTGCGCCTTCGGCGCGCAGAAACTTTTCATTCATTCGAATTATCAGTCTTAGTTAAATCAGGGGGGGGGGGGGGGGGGGTTATAGTTATGTGTTAACGTTTAAAGGGAAAAAAAAGCTCTTGTGGTAGACCATTTTAAATATTTAAAGATTCGTGAATCCCAAGAAAAAATATACTGGAGATGAGAAAAAGTAGAAGCCACAAATGTCTTGCAAAAGCAACAACAAGTGATGGTAACCATACTTTAGTGACTGGTTATCACAACCACAGCCCTTATGTTGGAAAAATAGTAACAGACTCTGCAGTCAGTGAGATGCAAAAAAGAGTTCTACCTGAGACACAGCCTGTTCCAAGAATATATGATAAAGTTGTAGTCGAAGTTCTCAGCTCTCAAAATGCTCGGTTATGTGAAATTGCCACCGTTTTACCATCATTTAATTCTGTTCAAAACACTTTGTACAGATAGAAATTTAAAAAGTATCCAATTTTTCCAAAAGAAAGATCAGATTTTTTGGAGGGTGAATGGCTGTCTACAGCTGAAGGTGAGAACTTTCTCTTGACATGTCGTGCCGATAAAAACATATTAATATTTGGGACTGTTGGTGCATTTTCGGGGCTCTGCTTAGCAGACACTTTATGTGTTGATGGAACATTCTGTGCCTGTCCAGGTATTTTCTGTCAACTTTTAACATTGCATGCATTCACTGAAGGACAACAATTTCCACTTGTTTATTGTTTGCTTGACAAAACATATAAAGAAACTTACAACCAGACATTTTTACTTCTGACGGAATTGGCACATCAGACAGGACAAATGTTTAACCCTAGAGAAATAATGTCTGATTTTGAATCCGGCCTTATAGCATCAGTTAAGATGAGTTTTCCTGAATCCGGTGTGACAGGAATGATAGTCCGTAGGAAAATTAGTCCCTCTGGACTATTATTCCGCGGAATTATAGTCCTAGGTCTAACATTTCTAGGAATAGTAGTCCGTCGGACTACTATTCCTAGAAATGTTAGACCTAGGACAATAATTCCGCGGAATAATAATCCAGAGGAACTAACGTTCCTATGGACTATCATTCCCGTCACACCGGCCTTATTGCATCAGTTAAGATGAGTTTTCCTTTGGCAAAACACAAGGGGTGCTATTATCATTTTTCTCAAAGCATATGGAGAAAATACAAAAATCCTGTTCCGTAATTTTTAAATGAAAGTGTTTGAAATGTTGATACATAAATAATAAAGTTAATAAATATGAAAATGGTTATTCAGCTTTGTTTTCTTTTCTGCCTCATTTGACACGTCCACCTCACCAATAAATCTCAGAAAATTTTCTGAAAGGAGTTGACCAAGAGTGAAATGATCAAAAGAGAATTTACCAAAAGGTAATTGATCAAAAGTGAATTGACCAAAATGGAATTGACCAAAAGGGAAGACACCATGCGTAGGGATGGGGAGGTATTTGGGAAACCGGGGCTAATCAAGGCCTTTTCACCAGAGAACCGCGACAAATCATCGGCTGACCAAAGTATATTTATTTGTATTTCTGTAAAACTAAATAGGAGCCATATGAGAATAACACTAAGTGTTGTAAAAGCATTCACAAGTACTAGTAAGTCCATGTAAAAGCACCCAAGATTGAAGAATATGCATCAATTGTTGTAAAAATATGATCACAAAGCCTTATAATTAACCAGCGATTATCCGGTTAAACTAAATACCGAAGGATATCGAGGTATACCTAGGGATACCGAGGTGAAGGAAAATAGGGATTGGAGTGGGGTTAAAAGCTCTGACTAGGGTATGGTGTTCTGTATGGTGAGTATATAAAATGATTTAAACAGTATGTGCATGGTTTTAATGCCCGAAAGGATACTCAAACTTCTGGTTCATGTGCATTAATTTCGGACTCGTTATGGACATATGAAGTAGAAGTGAACTTTTCAAAAGAAGAAAAATTATATAATTATGAAATTATAATGAAAGTGTCAATGACACTGTAGCTCAACTTGTCAAGACAAAGACATGTACATGTATAGTATGTGACACAGCAATGACAAACATCTAGGTAATGACCTGATAACAAAGGTACATATAAAGTATTGTAACGGTCTGTACATAAATACTGACCGTTGCCTGTAACAAATGTATAGGTAAAGTATTGTAAAGGTGGGTGACAGTCAGATGCTGAACTAGAAAAAATCTTTGAGTCCCAGAGTGGGTCTGACTGAACCCCAAAATATTTGTTCTTATAGCACAGTGATAACAAAGGCACCCCAAAACACACTCGTTCCTGTCCCAAGGTGAAAACAAAAGTACTCAAGACGTTTTGTGAAGATCAGTTCATAAATACGAGCTGTATAGAACTTGTGACAAAAAACTGATTGGACCTAATTTCGGTACAAAATGGCCACTGGCAGCCATCTTGAATTTTGGACCGTACCCAGAAACACTCATTCTCATCCCAAGGAGATAACAAAGGTACCCAAGAAGTTTTGTGAAGATCGGTTCATAAATACACCCTCTACCCTGAGCCGTATTGACATGTGTGCTTACATTGTGTAAGTTGCACTGAATAAATCAAAGTTCATCTAATTTGCATAATTTCTGCACGAAAAAAAACCCCTTACAATATGTGATGTATTCCATGTTACTAAACATTCATACAAAAATTTATTAAAATCAGAACTTTCATACAGAAGTTCTATACAAAAGACTGATTGCACTAATTTTGGTACAAAATGGCTGCTGGTGGCCATCTTGAATTTTGGACCACACCCAAAAACACTCGCTCTCATCCCACGGTGATAACAAAGGTACCCAAGAAGTTTCGTAAAGATTGGTTCATAAATATGGCCTCTAGTCTGAGCTGTATAGAAGTTGTGTACAAAAAACTGATTAGACCTAATTTTGGTACAAAATGGCCACTGGCAGCCATCTTGAATTTTAGACCGCACCCAGAAAAACTCGTTCTCGTCCCAAGGTGATAACAAAGGTACCCAAGACATTTCGTGAAGATCAGTTCATAAATACAGACTCTAGTCTGAGCCGTATTGACATGTGTACTTACTGTGTGTAAGTCGCACTGAAAAAATCAAAGTTCATCTAATTTGCATAATTTCTGCACGAGAAAAAACCCCGTATTATATGTGATGCATCCCATGGTACTAAACATTCACACAAAAAAATTATTCAAATCAGGGCTTTCATATGGAAGTTCTGTGCAAAAATCTGATTGCACCTAATTTTGTACAAAATGGCTGCCATCGGCCATCTTGAATTTCGGACCGGACCCAAAAACACTCGTTCTCATCCCACGGTGATACCAAAGGTACCCAAGAAGTTTCGTAAAGATCGGTTCATAAATACGGCCTCTAGCCTGAGCCGTATTGGCATTTGCACTTACAGTGCTGAAAGTAACCCCAAAAAACATCAAAATTAGTCTAATTTGCACAATTTACGTACGAGAAAAAAACCCGTACTATATGTGATGTATCCCATGGTACTAAACATTCATACAAAAAATTATTCAAATCAGAGCTTTCATATGGAAGTTCTGTACAAAAAAACAGATTTCTGCATCGTCGGTACAAAATGGCAGCTGGCAGCCATCTTGAATTTCGGACCGCACCCAAAAACACTCGTTCTCGTCCCACGGTCATAACAAAGGTACCCAAGAAGTTTCGTAAAGATAGGTTCATAAATACGGCCTCTAGCCCGAGCCATAGCAGCTTGGCACTTACAGCTCTGAAAGTAACACTAAATAAATCAAAGTCAGTCTAATTTGCATAATTTACGCACGAGAAAAAAACCCGTATTATATGTGATGTATCCCATGGTACTAAACATTTATACAAAACTTTATTCAAATCAGAACTTTCATACAGAAGTTCTGTACAAAAAACTGATTTTTGCATCATCGGTACAAAATGGCCACTGGCAGCCATCTTGAATTTCGGACCACACCTAAAAACACTCGTTCCCGTCCCAGGGTCATAACAAAGGTACACAAGAAGTTTCGTAAAGATCGGTTCATAAATACGACCTCTAGCCCGAGCCATAGCCAATTGTTGACGTACGGACAGACGGCCAGACGGCCAGACGGACAGACGGACGGACGGACGGACGGACGGACGACGGGCCATGACAATAGCTCAAATTTGACTTCGTCAAAGTTGAGCTAAAAATGATAATCACCTTGATGTAAAATCGTGAAAGAAAAGTACCTAACGCTTTAATTTTCCATCTCAATTCAAAGTAAGAAGAATTACTCTACCTGTTGGACAACGATATTCAATTCAGAGGGAAACTGGTCTTCACTTAGAAAAATCCCCCAAAATGCGCTTCTTTAGCGATAAAAGGAAGCAAAAAACCATTAGAACATACTTATTATTTTTAGATTATTGTCTTCAGTCTCCATTGCAGATTACTAAAATATCACGTAAAAATTTCAACAGATATTCAAAAAGGTCAGAAAATGGATTTAAACACACCTGGGGTCGACTATTTTCGTAAAATTTACTAACGTTATACACGATTTTTAGGAACAATTTTCAATCCAAAAAGGAAGAAAAAAAATAACGCTATAACTAACATAAGCATAGCACATGAAACTAGAAATATTGAACTAAATGGACACAACACGTAAAATATTGTCACTCAACCTGTTCTTTGTGTAATAAATGTTTAAAATATTTTCTCCATAGGCCACAGTGTTAAAATTTGGACTCAGTTTTTCCCCGAAAATGCGCAGTGATCATCGGACGAATTGTTGGGAATGATATTTGAGAATTATGGGCGTTAAAGTAATAGCGTTCGCTGACAAATCAACCCATCGGTATTTAGTAGGTAGCTTGGTAATTAGTATTTACAGCGGTAAGCGACAATATGAATTGTTAATCACATTGGGATTTGTTAATTGGTTTTCTTTGTCGGCAATTGCAATCAAAGCCTGCTTCCCAAACTCAGCATACACATTATGGGCCGGGCATTTGAAGGAGAATGTGCTTCAGAATCTTCATAAGATATATAACAAAGAAACCATAAATAACATGATCAGCATTATTTCCAATTCAGACACATGGCTTCTCACTACTGAGGACCCTGTTGTCCATGATTCATCTTCGAAGTGGCAGACTATACTTGCCCGAAAGAAACACTACAGCACCCTCGGGGAGAGGTAGCACCTTTGTGAGAGGACCCCCTCTCGCTCTGGTCCTCATCCGAGGGTTCAGTCTACGATCTACACTAAGTCAACCCAACAGAGAAGAAGTTCACTGTATATAAAATCTACAACTTGATGCTCTGCGTACAATATGTGGTATTCCAAGAGGCACAAGTCATGATCGTATATATTCAGAAACTAGATTCATAACTCTAAAAGAACGCAGAAGAAGGCACAAAATCACCACAATGCACAAAATTATAACCGGAAATTCGCCCTTGTACCTGAGGTCCATGGACGCAGATCTCTTCCCAAAAGTGGAGGGGACGGGCAGATGCCGAAGGCACAAGCCGGCAGAGGGGGGGGGGGGGGGGGGGGGGGGTTCTCCCCCAAGAAAATTTTTAAATTGCGCTTTCAAATGGTGCATTCTGGTGGCCTCTGGGGTATAATTTCTCTTAATTATTTAGTAGAAAAAAATATGTTTTTCAACAGCCTGTTGTAATTTTGTCAAAATGCTTAACCATAATTGTTCCCGCTTTACCGAGCGTTCCCTATTAGATTAACACAATTCAACTGTGCGGTGGATTAGCATAAGGGCCCAACAGATGGAGCGACGACGTATGTGTCGGGCCCGTTAATGGATTAACAGATCCAATAACAGCCCGACACATACGTCATCAACAAGTCGCGTGAATTGAATGAATTCGATCGATAAATTTCGTTTTCAAAATGTAAACAAAGCAGACGATACTGTCTTGCACATTTTCACGAGCTCAGTTCCGGCCTATTACTCTCTCTGCATAAGAATTCTGTCTGCAACATTGATATTCCGATATCAAATAGTTATGCTGCTTATGCATTCGTGCAACCCACAGCTGTGTCTGGCTGAGTAACAACTTATTTGAAGGCGCAGTGTTGAACAACTGTTCGTTGAACGTTACGTCAGTCCAAACATGGACCCACAGACATAGTCCGTAATATAATTTTTGTGGTTGATACGGCTACAGTACAGGCCGTACCAACCCCAAAATTATATTACGAACTGTGGGTCCAAGTTTGGACTAGTTGAACGTGTATCAGAAGTGAATCTCGCATTAAAATTGATGAGAGGGTGCAGCAGTGGGGGAGCATAGTGGGGGACATGTCATACCATGTCCCCCCAGTGGTGGGGGGGCGACATGGCATACCATGCCCCCCCCGATGAGATCTGTGGGCACGCCCCCTCCATCCCCCCCCCCCCCCCCCCCCCATGATCTGCGCCCATGCTGAGGTCTATGATTCCCCGCCAAGTGTCTGAAATAACGACTTTCCCGCTACGTTCTGCGTGTAATCTTCGGGAAATACACTGCAAAAAATATAGATTCTCCTTAGAACCAAAACTGGTTCAAATCTTGTCCCTGAGATGGAACCAGTTCTGTTTAAACAGTATTGATTTCAAATCAAATAAATTTATAACGATTAACATTAAATATTAACAGAATTAAACATAAATTGAGGGGGTTTCAGCCGTAAGTTTAGAGCTTATACGAGGTTGTCTCAAATCATTATTAAGCAAAGGAGATAGGAACAGTTGGCATATCGAACCAGTTTTGGTTCTACAAAGAACCTAAACTGGTTCGATATGCCAACTGTTCATATCTCCTCTGTTTCAAAATGTTTGGCGACTGCGTTGAATACGCTCCAAGTTTACTGCTGAATCTACTTCAGTTCATGTAATATTCTGTTAAAATTGAATGCTAATCTTGGTAAATTTATTTGATTTGAAATAAATACCGTTTAAACAGAACTGATTCCATCTCAGGGACAAGATTAGAACCAGTTTTGGTTCTAAAGAGAACCTATATTTTTTTGCAGTGTACAATGTCGCACTTCGCTTTTTGTAGACTCATTCCTGCCATCTGTGTGAAAGCTTTAGACCCAAATGTTAGATCCTGTGAATCAACGGAACTCCTAAAACGATATTTAAAAAGGAACGACCAGGCATGCAACTAGGGTCGGGCATCGGGGGGGGGGGCGAGCCATGTGGGGGGGGGGGGGGGGGGCACCTCCCCAACCTGGACATAATCCCATCATTTTTCCATCCAGAATCATTTTATCCCACCCCCCTCCAAGTGACTAAAGTTCACTAATTTGGATACATCTTGCCAAGTACATGTGCGCCGACAAGGAAAAAGTTTAAAATTTGGCATTAAAACTTAAAGGAACAATTTCCTGTCTTCTGAAGGATCAATTCCTACTTCAACATACTCCAGAAAGTTTTATTTTTTCTACTCAAATAACAAGATTCATTATTTAAATTTTTTTATTTCTGTCCACTAACTTTTGAATTGACCATCCTGAATCATTCATCTCCCCCCCCCCCCCCCCCGCCCCCATAGTGACTAAATTCCACAAATTTGGACACACCGTCCGTGCCAAGCACATGTGCTCCGGGTCGACCATGGTTCGACCAGGCATGGGAAAAATTTAAAATTTTCCATTAAAAGGCGCAATTTCCTATCTTCTGAAGGATCAATTCCTACTTCAACATACCCCAAAATTTTGCATTAAAAGGAGCAATTTCCTGTCTTCCGAAGGATCAATTCCTACTTCAACATACCCCAAAAGGTTTTATTTTTTCTGCACAAATAACAAGATTCAATATTTGAATTTTTTTATTTCTGTCCACTAACTTTTGAATTGACCATCCTGAATCATTTCACCCCCCCCCCCCCCCCCCCCCCTAGTGACTAATTCCACTAGTTTGGACACACCGTGCCAAGCACATGTGCGCCGGGTCGACCATGGTTCGACTCGGCATGAAAAAAAATTAAAATTTTGCACTAAAAGGCGCAATTTCCTGTCTTCTGAAGGATCCATACCTACTTCAACATACCCCAAAATTTTGCATTGAGAGGAGACATTTCCTGTCTTCCGAAGGATCAATTCCTACTTCAACATACCCTAAAAAGTTTTATTTTTTCTGCACAAATAACAAGATTCATTATTTGATTTTTTTTAATTTCTGTCCACTAACTTTTGAACGACCATCCAGAATCATTTTACCCCCCCCCCCCCCCCCCCCCACAATAGTGACTAAATTCCACTAATTTGGATACGCCGTGTCAAGCGCACGTGTGCCGGGTCGATCATGGTTCAACCCGGCATGGAAAAATATTAAACTTTGGTATTAAAAGGAGCAATTTTCTGTCTTCTGAAGGATCAATTCCTGCTTCAACATACCCCAAAAAGTTTTATTTTTTCTGCTCAAATAACAAGATTCATGATTTGCAATTTTTTATTTCTGTCCACTAACTTCTGGAGGACCATTCAGAATCGTTTTATCCCTCCACTCCCACCCTCTCCACCTCCTCAAAGTGACTAAATTCCCCTAATTTGGATATTCTTTTCCAAGCACATGTGCCCCGGGTCGACCATGGTTCCACCCGGCGTGTACAAATTTTAAAATTTGGCATTAAAAGGAGCAATTTCTTGTCCCATGGAAAGCCTCTGTTTGCGAGAGCATTTCTCCTACTTTCCATTACCAGTAACCACTCATCACTTGAAATTTAACCTGCTTTTGAAGACAGATAATCTCTTCTGTTAATTAGTTAATGTTTCGTATTGTCATAGTTGTGTATAATCTGTGTGTTGCATAAACACTTCAAATATAACAATAGAGACTCAGTTTTGGGATTATATTCAATGTAATGGCAGGTGTAAATTGACAACTCTGAGTTAATTCACTGGTAGATAAAATGGATCAAAATGGTGAAAATTGAAAAACAGTGTCTGAAATTTTTCTAGGGGGGGGGGGGGCGAAAATGTTTCCAGTGGTGCCCCCCCCCCCCCCCCCCCCCCCCCGTGGCTGCAGGCCTGGGAACGACATAGCGATTCCGAAGCATTACTATGCCGGTGGGAGGAATGGCCAAATTCTGCACTGCAAACTTAGTGAAAGGTGTAGTGACCTAAAAGTTCATATGTTTGAACGATTTTTAGTTATCGATCCAAGATGCTCATGTGGATCCAGTTATGAAGATTCCGAGCATTTTCTTCTAACGTGTCCAAGAAATATTACACGGCGACAAATATTATATGAAAGCATTGATTATACAATATGTGACACAGAAGTACTTTTATCTGGCAGCTCTATGCTGTCAGATATAGAAAATAGGAATATCTTCATAGCTACATAGAACTTTTTTTATAAAAACAGGAAGATTTCGCTGAAAACTCGATGTTTAACAGATCTTGCAAGACTGTGGAGTTCAATTGCCCATTACAATTATTATTATTATAATTATATTTATTGTTATGGCAATAATTATTATTTTTCATTTTCCCCATATTGATATTGTTTTTGTTCCCAAACATAGCTTGCTTAATATCCACTTGCACATGGAATTATTGAAGTAATGTCTAAGATGTTCAGATTCAATACCAAACCTTATGAGATGCCAGCGTAAACTATGACTCTACTCATATTTCCATACTTGTTCATGCACCATCGTTTGTAATTCAAAAAAGTATTTATATGTAACGATAAGGTATTTATATAGGCTTATAGCCTGTTTACCGAACCATTTCCAAAGAATAAAATATTGTTTAAAAAAAAAATAACAACACTCCTGATCAGCGAGCATGGAACATCTGCTGAGTACCCGAACCTTTTCCTCCTTCAACACGCCTTAACATGCAGCTACCAGATCTCATACAGTCGCAGAGGGTCGAAAGGGGCTTGCCCTACAACATACCTGCGCGAAACCATTTCATCCGCCCTGTTGTATACGAATAAATTTCTACTGACGTATTGACAATTTACGGAGACTGCAAATATTTGGCATCGACATTTTTACCTGAGCTAAAATCCAAAGTATTCGAACCAAAACAGACACATACTGACATCCCCAAATTATGGACAAAAAAAAACAAACGTGAGAGTATGTTTAATATTATAAAAATTGGAAATGAATGGAGAATTTTCAAATTGCCAGATTTGACTTGACAGACTTGAAGACATTGTTATGGACCAATAACATTACATTAGGAATTGATATTTTCGGAAGTGAGTTTTCATTCGCCAATGATGCAAAAAAAAAAAAACTTGCCGTAAAACAGACGTGGTCAGCACTCACGCTTGACCAACGGGATCGACGAATTAATAACTGTCTATACCTAAAACGGCGGTAATTGCAAAAAGAAATGGTCAGGTAAAGAGGGTGAATTCCTCGAAAACAAAAAGTGTTAACAAAAAAACTAAGACTAAATTATATCCCTTGACACTGAGCCGAAATATATAAACAATATACCGTATATACACATATATCCTAAATACAAGCTGTAGCTTAGATTGTATCGGGCATAGCCGAACGATACTTATCACAGTAAGCCACAAAACCCTAATAACGGCATAAAGCCAGCAGTGCCAATTGCCAAACGTTCTTGTTTTGTTGGAATTAAGCGCCGCTTTTGACAACATAGATCATAACATACTTATTGAAAGATTGGCAGTGAGAACGGGCCTTACTGACCGTGCACTTAATTGGTTTTCGTCGTACCTTAATGGTCGCACACAGAGTGACCTTACTGGCAGTGAGTCGTCAGACGAGGTCACACTACGTTTTGGCGTCCCTCAAGGATCGGTGTTAGGTCCCCTACTGTACACTGTCTATGTCTTACCCCTCGGTGACATTATCCGAAGCCATGGCCTTGACTTTCATTTTTACGCAGATGACACACAGCTGTATATTAGTTTTACTCACGCCTTTGAGTCTGAAGTATGCAGTAAGATTGAACTTTGTACTTTAGACATCAAGGCATGGATGACTAAAAACTTTCTTACATTGAACGATGACAAGACAGAAGTAATATATATAGATCTAACTCAACAACTTTCAAAAATATCCAAACTGTCCCTCAATATTGGAGGTTCTGCGATAAAACCCAGTAGCTGTGTTCGAAACTTAGGTTATTTCATGGATGAAAATTTGGCCGCTCATGAACATATCAAACATATCTTTCGCAGTGCATTTTTTTCATCTTAGAAATATTAGCAAAATTCGATCCTTCATTGATACGCAGACGTCACAACAGCTTGTCCACGCCTTCGTTACCAGTCGCCTCGACTACTGCAACTCTCTTCTGACTGGCCCTAAAACATCTATTCTTGAAAAGCTACAACACATTCAAAATTGTGCTACACGGTTCATAACCAGAACTCAAAAGTA
This sequence comes from Pictodentalium vernedei, assembly GCA_031216915.1. Classification (NCBI taxonomy): domain Eukaryota; kingdom Metazoa; phylum Mollusca; class Scaphopoda; order Dentaliida; family Dentaliidae; genus Pictodentalium; species Pictodentalium vernedei. The sequence continues at coordinate 198,973,043 of CM062296.1, read as the reverse complement.
CTGCCATATAACACCAGTAGTCTCTGAGTTACACTGGCTACCCGTTAAGCAAAGAATTCAATTTAAAATTGTCTTTTTGGTGTTTAAGTGTATTTCTGGATTTGCACCATCCTACCTGTCCAATCTGCTTACCATCCACAAACCACCGAGGTCTCTTAGGTCATCAAGTCAACTCAATCTGGTTCAGCCCGTATCTAAATTTACTAGTGCTGGTGATAGGGCCTTTGTGGTTGCTGGCCCAAGGCTTTGGAATTATCTTCCAATCGACATAAAAAATAGTAAATCACTTGAATCATTCAAGTCTGGTACTAAAACCTACCTTTTTCGAAAGACATTTCCTTCAGTGGTCTTTTAATTTTGGTCATAAACTGACATTACCAGGTTCGAGGGTGTGACTGAGTCAGTGAGGATTGCCTCGTTACTCGTCATGTTACTCTCACATACTTGTTTTGGTAAAGTTGTATTTTTTTTTTCAATTCAATACCCTTTTTCTTTTAGGTTCTGTCGCTTATCGCCACGATATAGCCCCGGTTGCTGACGTGACGTTGGACACCAATAAATGATAATAGTGATCCATGTATCAATGCATCTGTGAGAGAATGCATGTGTATGTGTGCATATGTATGTATGTAAGCAATTATTGTATAGCCATTGAGCACCGTGCGTGGATTCTAAGCTTTAAAATTATTATTATTATTATTCTGCCTATCCAAAACGAGATAAAAGTTGATGGGAGTTCTACTTTTATAAAATATTACAGTGATCTGTCTTGTGATACCCAATTAGCACTTACGCACTTCACCCAGACACCAAGGTAGCCAATTAATTACAAAGCTACCTACCAAAAAGCGAGGAACAGTTTTCGGCGACACAGTTCGGTCTGAAGATCTTGCATTTACTGGAATAATTCAACGGTCTTATCACATATTTTGCTTCAATAGACTGAATTATATGTCTGCACATATATTTAAACCTTTTAAACAACTCCTACTTACTTATTTTCCTAGGACCCGCGACAATCCGCTGTAGTAAAATTACGTTTGTTGGATGGAATGTCGATACAAAGTTGGACAGAATGCCGGAGGCCTGTGGTTGGACGGTATGTCGACATTCCGTCCCGTTACCCCCACTATCTATGGTCGTTTTCTCTCACTCCGTTAATTGAGCTTTCGATCTACGATCGTCTTTTTATTTCTTTTTCTACTGCACTGGAAGACGACTGTAGAATTTTTATTATTTTCTGCTATAATAAGTGACAAACTGGTCATATCGTTATAAATTTTTCCTTAGATGTATATAAGACCTTTTTTTACTCTCCATACCTCTGCACTTCTATTTTTCCATTCCTGAACACATAAAAAGTATTAATCTTTCGTCCACACGAGAAAGTATTACATGGGTACGTGCGAATATCAGGTGCGGACGTAAACTTATGCAAATAAAACAAACAGATTAAAAAAAATTAAATGTTAACCCTCGGCTTTCGTAATAATTCAAACTCAGTTTTTCTCTTGGCCGCACGTGAATTATGCAGACAAGGATTTTGTCAAGCTTCCTGTCTATTTCTGTATGTGAGTTTTTCTCGCGTCAAGAGAACTGTCAATCGAGCTTGCTGCTTCAATCATGCTTGCCCTTGAAAATTAGCCCGTCTGGGCTGCTTGGAATTACAAATTAGTTGACAATGACCTCAAAGATAACGGAGAGATATCTTCGTCTCCTGTGAGCATTTTACATCCTGACTGTTTCCTAAACCTTATGCTTAACCTTATTTCCCAAGTGGTAACTGAATACCGAAATTATCTCCAAAAAGTATTCAAAAAGATGGAATCAGTGATACTGGTTTACTCGCACCCACCACCCCACTGCCCTAGTCCAAACTTCGACCCAAAGGCCTTAAAATATAATATTTTGGCATGGTACGTCCAGTGGGTTCATACTTGACTAATACTAATTCAGGCCTGGACTTTTCAAAAATCTAGAGAAACTACTAGTAATGTGCCCCCCCCCCCCCCAAGTGGCGGCGCCATGGACATAGGGGGCTCGTCCCCCACTTTTCACTCGGAGCCCTCCCCCCCCCCCCCCAAAAAAAAAAAAAAAAAAAATCAAACTTCAAGTGGCCATCTAGACTAACTAGGGGCTTTTGTAGACCACGTCCGGTGTTATAAATATGAAATTTTTTCTGAGGGGGACCTCCCATACCCTCACCAGTGTGGGACCCCCCTCCCATATTTCCTCCAGCTCAGGCCTATGGCCTTTGGCATCTCAACCTTGTGATGTTTAAAACATGAAAAATTAATATATGCTATCAACTCGGGGAGTTGACAGCAGTCACCAATGGTTCCTGGAAGTATGCTCCCTTATAAAAAAAGTACCATGGTAAACCATGGTAAATCCCAAAATACCCTGGTAATACCATGGTATTACCAGGGTATTTTGGGATTTACCATGGTTTACCATGGTACTTTTTTATAAGGGCTACCCTATTCGTAAGCAGAACTGATAATAAAATAATATTTGCAGAGAACAACTCATGGCCAATTGTGCTTCAGATAACAAAGAACAAATTTAGGCATAGTGATGAGGCAATTAATCGGTATACAATCGGCCATCAGCCAATAAATACCCATCGGTTGGTAATATTTCCTCAATTCATTATCCAGATTTAGAACATTTTTATTGAAATGACTCAAGTTATTTGCAGTTCCTTTTGATCCTGTAAAATTTCACCGAGCACTGGTAGAAATTGAGAGACAACCATATTCACTCAAGTGACAAGTGTCTGCCAGATATCAAAGAAATCCGAAAATGACAGTAAGAAATTGCCGAAACTTGCTTGCGACGGGAAGTATTGAGCAAACAATATTGCGGTTCGCATTTTTATATTTTTATACTGTACCAATGACCCAGACTTAGCTGGTGCTAACTCTAAAATATTTAGGGCCAAACGCAAATTTTACCCCCCCAATCCCCAAAATTTGCATCGACAACCGAAAATTACATGTCCTATATGGTCCTCCATGCTTTTACTCCACTGCGCATGCGCAGTGTCAAGGAGGTCTCGAAATTGCCGCCAAAAGTCATTCTTTGTTTGGCCCTCAATACAGTTACACTTCACTGTTATTTGTGCTTGTAAATCTCAGTTTTAAAGATGCCAGACGCATAATTATGAGAGAAATGGTGGATATATGGTGGAAATAGAAGGTGGAGAGGAGAAAACAGTGGAAACAAATGTTCAGGGCTGTAACTTATAATTATTTTACGAAATTATTCATGTTACCTATTTTTGAGGCATGACCTTGTTGTGGTCATTCTTGCTATGAATGTTACATTGTTTAATCAGTGTTTCCTCTTCCCCCTAGCTATTCTCCCATGCTTTTGGCTTATTTTTTGTAATGATTATTACTAAAATTTCTTGGGAGTTTTGGCTTGGTAACAGAATTATTTTCTGTTTTTTCCCCCATGTTTACTTCCTCACCCCAGGGGTGTTTAGGCGTTTTGGTCTGCATCTACCATCTGATGTTCTACAGTTTCTTCTCTGGAAGCCTCTGTTTTGCATCAGATAGTGTTTAAATTGGTAATTGATTTCGGGCTATGTTTGTTTCAGTGCCTGGAGTCATGTTTCCGGTTTGTTGACACTTTTGCTTATGTTGACAACTGTTACTTCTGACAGTGATTACTTGTCTTCTGCTTAATTTAGTTCATAGCAAGATACATTAATATTGTCCATAAGTGTTACATTAATTTTTCAAAATCATTAAAAAATTTTGTCCACACTTAGGCTTTTTTGGGATCCATTGGGCTCAAGGTTCCCATTGGGAACTTGGGCTGTTCTGAAAAATTTTTCAAAATTTTTTTTTTTTGAAAATTATTTTCTTTTGAAATGTTATAATGAATTATAATATATTATGTATATTTATTTCAAAGGTTAGTGCAAGTAATATGACTATGTATATTTTTTCTGGTTGGAAAAAAATATTCTTCATTCGTAATGCGAGGATATCTTCCTCTAATTCCCAAGTTCATTGTGTTTCTTATAGTCAATGTAGTCGCATTAATTCTTGCTCTGTGTGTGTTGATTGATATGACAACGTTGGAGACGTGTGTCACAGTATTTTATTAGCGGTGAGGGGTCCATTACGGTCCTCTCTCCGTAGGGTCACTATACATTATCAGTTTCTTTTTCAGAATTCAGAGTGATGTTTCTGTGATGTCTTCAGTAAGTGTGTCTCCGTTGTTGCAATAGTAGGGCTAGCGGGAAGTGCTCAAGGTATTTCGACAATTGCTGGGAGTTAGGTAGTTCTATCGAAGGCATTGTCGCCCGCTAGTCTGCCCGGTGTCGCGTCCATTCACAGGAAAGAATGGTACAGCACCCTGTTTAGTCTGTTGCGGTCCAGGGAAGCAGATTGGGTGATGCGAGCACTATAAAACTTAAGATGTGCATACCCAGCAACGACGGATCCGATGATAGTACGGAGGAAGCCTGTCAGTCAGGTAGCTAGCTCGTCCAGGTCCCCCGGGCTGCGAGCTCGAGAGGCCCCCTCTCTCTTGCATCAACATCTGCGCCGCGATGTTGTTGTATGTTGTTCGCTTAGTCGGAGCTTACGTCCACTCCTCCTGTTCGGGATGCTCCGTCGCATGACAGTCCGACGTGGCTGTTATATTGGCTTCCTCATCCCCGTCAACACACACGACCACACCTTGGCTATGTGACCACAGATTTCCAGGGGACATTCGCATATTATATAAATGCAGGACTGAACGTCCCTGGTGCTCCTGCTTCGCCGACCAAGGAATACACGTCGACCAGGTCACTCCATCTGCTAGCCAAGGATACGAAACCTTTCCAGTTGGGATGTTGCATATTATATAAATGCAGGAATGAACGTCCCGGGAGCTTCCAGCGGATATTTCACGTAGGACCGTGGCTCCACAGGTCTCATAGGGTAACATGAACTACACTACGCTGCAAGTGATGATTACATGAATCTCCCAGGTCCGAGGAACTGTGTCTCAAGATCACTCACAAATTGCCGACGATTGTCGGAGAGTATGTCTGTGATCTGTGTCCGACATTTGATTAAAAACTCGGACAGTACGAGACAAATGGATTATCGACTTGATTGGTTTCTCGGACCGTACTGTGAAAAAGATTAAGCTTCACAATTATTGACAGCATATTTGAACAACTTTTCCCTCAAGTTGCAAAAAGAAATTATGAAAATATTAAAACTAAATCAAGTTACGCCGACCATTTTTAACTCGTTGCGAAACGCTTCCCAACTTATTAGCCTATTACCCATTTAAACAACAATTTCAAAATAAACACTCGATTTCCCCATAATTGTGAAAACAAGATTACATGTATACATATAAATTAATATTAAATAAGCACAACCTTATTTAATATACATTTATTTCTAAAGGCGTTTTTCGCAGAGTTCGTAATCTATTCTGTTCGGAGATTGCATTTAAAAAAAAAAATGAATTGGATAGGCTGAGAAACAATAACCGAGAAAATAAAATCAACGTTAGTGGCTCAGAGCCCTTCGAAATATGACATGATACTGTTCCACCCTTACCTCCGCCACCCTACAAATATGCCTATTTGTGTTGAATGACTGCCAATCCAGCACCCCCCCCCCACCCCCCTCCCCTGCATTACACTAGGCCTAAGTGCATAAATTTCCCACGTTACGCGTTTTGCAGTGGCCATCACTCATCGCCGTGCAAAGATTCCTCAATGCCCCCCCCCCCCCCACCCCACCCCCCAAACAAATCCACTTTGTGCCAACTATGCCACTGGATGCGAGTTTCCAAACAATAGTCGCCATTCTTTCTCGGTCTCAATCGACAGACCACTACATGCTGTTTGGGGTAAATTGATAATTTTCATTCTTGGGAAAAGCTTTCAAACAAGGAGTAGTACCGGTATAATTAAAAAGAGCAGAACGGAGATTCAAACACTCATTTATTTATACTTATTCAACACAACAAAATAAAAGAAATAAACGTTTTGAACTTATATTCACTCACATACAGTGATAATATACACGTGGCATTTCGAAATAAAAAAAAAACGTTCTCACTCATCCGGACCTTTACATTTCGCCCCATGCAACAGTCCATGTTTCTTATCAGTACGTGCCAAGTGTATCCTGTCTCAAACACCCGGCACGGTGGATGATTTTCTGAACATCACCGGCCAACAGCGTGTCACACGGTGTAATTTGACCAAATTAAACACCGTGTGCAAACGATGTTTAGATGTGGAAAAGATCATCTCCTTCTTGGTAAATCACTGTTGCAACGGCGATTCCGTGTGAAAAGGATTATTTCCTTCTTGGTAATATAATTAACTGGCTACCAATTGCGCTACTGCAAAAACGTGAGTTGAAATGGGGTTTGGCGAACAGGGTAAGCCTATTTAAGCGTGTGTTGATTCAAACTGGTGATGTCTCATTGTGACGAATAGATGTGCACTCAATTTTAGAAAAAAATAAAAATGACCACAGAGGTTTTCAGGAAATCTGCCAATGTCACGGCCGATTTCGATCACACAGTGATTCACTGATTTTTCCATTGCAGACTGCGGCGGCAGCAGGATAAATAAAAAATCCACCTTAAAATCTGTTCGACTTTCACACAAGTCTACAAGGAATGTTTGGCAGTAATAATAATTAATAATATATAGGACAAAATCCACTTTTCAATCAGAAAATTTCTTCATTCTCTTTAAATGTGCCGATTGAAAATAATATAACGTTGTGTTAACAAAGACCTCATCCCATTGCAAGCCACGTCTGAGAAATTTGTTCCTAGCAGAACTCGGACCAGAAGAAGCCCCCCCCCCCCCACCCCCCCCATCCCCACCCTCATCTTCCTCCAAAGAACTCGGCTTGTGTTGAAATTTGAAGCAGGTTGGTCTTATGAAAGGAATAGATGGATGGGGGGCGGAGGGTTCGGCCCACTGGAGTCCAAGACGTTTCAATTTACCCTGGGACATTGTGTTCCCGATATTTTTTGAAAACTCAACACGAAAATGTGCCGGGTAAAACACATAGGTCGAAACTACCACTGGAAGCCATTTCAGCCACCGATCATATTCTGAGAAACTAAAACTAAAGGCATTATAAGCTCCTAACATACTGCCAATTGACACCGTGCTTGAAATTTAATTCCCTCTTTTGAACTGTACAGGACAAGTTACAGACAGAGGAAGGTCTGTAAATTGGTACTGGTTAGTTTTACATGTTTTCTACTTCGCAGCCGTTGTTTCCTACCCCCTCCCCCTGCCCCCTCCGAAAATACCGACATAGAAGTTATGGACAGAAAAACGACATGAACATAGTTATGCATCAATTGTCCCTCCCACCAACTCTCAATACCCCATTTCACTTCTCCGCTCTCTATTGTGCCATTCCCCAAAACTCTGGACATTGAATGCCCTGAAGTTTCCAATTTGATAGAAAAAATACTTTCTATTCATCGCTTCAGTGATTTCTTGAATGACTTGATGCCGTAATACGCTTAGCTACGTCGGATAACATTTACCACTTAATAAAGGCTTCGGTACCCCCGGTATATTGTGCATTACAAAATATTTCAATGTCTGTGGGTGCAACATTTTAAAAAATGTCAATCATTTAAATGCAGCAAATCTCCTTTTGCCATTCAAATAGTGGGTAGTTCAGATAAAAAAAATAAAAAAAAAACAATGGAAAAGACACTCTTAGACTAGCAGTAACCGTCCCCCTTTCGTGTTTTCACAGGTGCTTAATTACAGTAGTTTGTTTTGTAATTAAACTGGTGGCAATTAGACACTCACCGAAATTGGATTAAGTGCTGGGCATACAAATCAATCAGCTTCCTTTTATTGCGCAGGCCTTCTGAAGTTACTGTTTACAAAAACAATGCTCTGATCTCACAATGCACCACGAAAAGTAATTAAGTATTCATGAAATTGAATTAAATATTTTGAGAATGGCGTCAATTAATTCGTTCCCACTTGTGTATTGTTTCCCGACACTCTGCATTCCTTCAGTTCAGTGTACTCACAGTGACATGATTTTATTCTCATCACATTCAATAGCAGCCTTACCTTTTTCTGAATTCATGACGCATTTGAATATTGAAATTCCATTGCATCTTAATACGAACGCTTATCATTTTGAGCCTAAGGATTTTGCGAGGGCATGGTGAGGAAGGGGGAGCCCATCGGCAAGAATAACGTGTTTGAGCCTTTTACCCAATTCATGTAGCGGCGAGATGGGGGCGAACACAAGAGGGTGCCCCTGAAACAAATGTGGAATTAGAGACAAAAAAAAACCCCTCAATTTCATTGACTGAATCTGCTTGTGTCCATAATTTATAAGTTGTGGAAGGCATCAATAATTAGGCCACATCACCGGGGTGGGGGCACAACTGAAATGGGGGAGGGTTATGTGTCCATCAGCCCCCCCCCCCTCCCCGGCTACACCACTGAAATGCCCTCACGAAATATTTTTTTTCAAATTATTTAAAAAAAATATTGCAGCCCTCTCGACAATAAGCCTGTGTATGCTCACCCCACTCCGTAATCTCTTTGGTGCAGTAAATACATGTCTACATCTGTAGATCAGCACTCTTTGCTTCCAAGGTTTCCCGACAATGATGTGCATTTATTTAAATCATGGTGTGTGTATGTACTCCTCTGAGGTTTCTATTGGAATGGTTATTTTAAATGGAACTTGGTTTCAGCCGCATTCCCGGTGCAGAGCCTGTCATCCATCCACCAGCACATGTGCCGAGTTTCGAAGAACGTACGGTCTTCATGGCCCTGCCAAAATGATCCAACAGATTTAATGGTACTGTACTCATTACTAAGTTCCTAGGTAGGCCTTGGGTGACGTATCCCTACCCTCCCCCCCCCCTCCCCCCCCCCCTACACACACACACACACACAAACCGAGTTGATAAATAGATAGCTTCTGGAATATACAAAACAAGTTCAGTAAATCAGGTCTGGGCTAATTTACTGGATAAGTTCTGTAATTTTCGGAAAACTGAGGACGAGTTGACGAATTCTGTGTAACTTTTCATGATCCAACAATCGAAAGTTGCAAATTGTTCCAGTAGTAGGCCTAATCCACAGGAAATTTAACCATGCCAAGAGTTCACTGAGCCCTGTGAAACAACATTGAACTGGTTCATTTTCTTGTACATACTTACAATGGAGGCTCTTATTACGCCCATTTAACCTAATTTAAACTGAGAAATGAAGGCAATGGGCTGTAACGGGACAGTTGGATAAATTTGTTATCACTATGCGCTCGATGCTGCCGCACTTCCAAATAAGGGCACGACAGCATCGATCCAAAAATACTATCAGATAAACTTTTTTTCGATTTCTAAGCTTTACCTGTGTTTGTTTTGGCATTCAACATGATGGTGATATCATCGATAATTAGAAGATTCAATACGGGAAAAAAGCGAAAATCAGAAGCCGACTCAAACCACTATATTTTTATACTGTACCAATGACCCAGACATAGCTGGTGCTAACTCTTAAAATATAGGGCCAAACACAAATTTTGCCCCCCAATCCCCCAAATTTGCATCTAAAACCAAAGAAAACATGTCCTGAATGGCCCTCCACACTTTACCTCTACTGCGCATGCGCAGTGTCAAGGACGTTCCGAAATTGGCGCCATTAATCATTCTAAGTTTGGCCCTTCATCAGTTAACATCTGACTGCTCTTTGTGCTTGTAAATCTCAGTTTAAATGATGCCAGACACATAAATATTAGTGAAATGGTGATTCTAAGGAGGATAGAGAAGGAGGAGAGGAAAAATGTGTGACAGAATATTATCAGGGCTGTAACTTAAAATTTTTTAATGAAATTATGTTAAGTTACCTATTTTCGAGGCAGCAGCCATTTTGTTGTCATTCTTGTTATTTAATTACACTGATTTTTCAGTGTTTTCCTCTCTCCCTTTCCTTTAAGTCCCCTCTTGCTATTCTCCCATGCTTTTGGCATAGTTTCTGTAATTATTATTACCAAAATTTCTTGGGAGTTTTAGCTGAATAACAGAATGAATTCTGTTCTTTTCCCCATGTTTACGTCTTCACCTATGGGTGGTTAGGCGTTGTGTTCTGCCAGACATGTTAACTCTCCCAGAATGCCCGGGAAAATCCCGGAATTTCAGTGTAATTCCCGGCCTCCCGGACGGGAATCAGTTTTGGACCAAAAATCCCGGAAAACAACAGTCAAATATTTCGTTCCCGTTGTAACTTATGAAAAACGTTCGGAGTCAAATCACATGCATTTCAAACTCTGGTAAAAACTCACGAAGCAGTAAAATATGGATTTAAGTTAAATTTATTTAAGAAAAGGCTATTTTACGATATATATTTCAACTGTGTTCATGTTTATTTCTGGGGTTTTTCTTCGGAAATTTGTGATAAATGTGCGAGTGTCGAAGTGAAAATAGGTGACTTACTTTCAAAAAATTGAAAACTCCACCTTCATTTAAATGCAGTTTTTGGAAATTAAAATATATGAAAAGGAATTAAATAATATATATTTATTTATTCCTTCATAGAATAGCTTTAATTCTCATCCCTTTTCCAAAATCAAAACGTAAACATCAACTATTTAGCACAGCTTAAAAGTAGGTTAATGTCGCTTAGGATACCGAAAAATTATGACAGCATATTTAAACACAATGGACTTTTTTTCTAACACCACATTTATTCTGTTGTGATGACTACAGAACTGTTAACTGTTGGCCATCTGTAACCAGAAAATTTTGAATGGAATTGAACAAAAATGCTTCAGTGATGAAAAGAAAAGTTTTGTGTAGGGCATAAGCGTCCCACATGCATGAAGTTTGATAAAGATACTTCTGAGTACTAATGTTCTTGAAGTAACTGAACAACAGGACATCTTTTCCTTTTAACATTCCCAGACTTGGGAAATTATTAGCTAAATAGACATTGATAAGAGCAAACTACAGGTGGATGTGCTCTGTGGGACAGTGTGGGTGGGTGGGGAGGGGGGGACTCAGGAAGTAGAGGATACCGGGGGGGGGGGGGGGGGGGGGGTCAAATCAACAGTTATTTTATGATTTGTTTAATTTTTCAACATAGCATAAATGCATCAGCATAGTTGACAACTAGTTCTGGATATAACCTTGTGTTAATAGTGGTCCGTGAGCTGAAAATTCACAAGGTTTTTTCTTTTATTTTGCCCCCACGCAAACTTTTCCCTGAAATCCATCCCATTTCCCTGAAAATCACCCTCAGGTTCCCTGAAAAATTATTCTGGAGGTTAACGTGTCTGTGTTCTGCATCTACCATCTGATGTTCTGCAGTTTCTTCCCTGGAAGTCTCTGTTTTGCATCAGATAGTGTATTATTGGTAACTGATTTCGGGCCTGGGTGCCTGGAGTCTTATTATAGTGTTTTTACACTCATTGTTTACATTTACAACAGCCCTCTGTGTGAGGGGGGGATTTCTTGAAAATAATATCTTGATGTTAATTTAATCATATCTAGATACATTATTATTGTTCGTAAGTGTTGCATAAATTGTTTAAAATATTTAAAAAATTTTTGTCCACACTTAGGCTTGGGATCCATTGGGGCTCAATGTTACTTTTCAGAAACTTGGGCTGTTCTGAAAAAATATTTTTTCAAAATATTTTGATTTCAGTTATTTTTTCTATGTTAATGGATCATATTATTATTATGTATTTTGATTGTCAGGGGTTGGTGCGAGTACCAGGACTTTGTTTTCTTTTCACATTGAAAGGATTTTGATCAATTGTAATAAGAGGAAGTCTTCCTCTGACTTTTATAATCATTCTATATGTGGTCACTGTACTCGCATTAACTCCTGTTCTGTATCTGATGATTTCGATGACAACATGGGAAGCGTATGTCACGGTATGTTAGTGGGGAATTGGACATTCCGGTCCTTTCCCCGCAGGGTCACTCTACTTTATCAATTTCTATTTCAGACGATCAAGATTAGGGTGATGTATCTGTGATGTCTTCCAACAGTGTGCCTCCGTCATCACAATTAATGAAGGGCTAGCGGAAAAGTGCTCATGTAAATACGCCAATTGCCTAAGAGGACCCTAGTAGGTTCGACGGCCTTTGACGTCCGCTAGCTCGCCCGGTGTAGCGTCCATTCATCGAATGGTTCGGCAGCCGGGTTCATCCGTTGCGGTCTAGAAGGAGTTTTGGGGTGATGCGAGCACTATAAATCAACCAAATGCACACCCAGTGACGGCGGATTAGAGGGAGAATGGAGGAAGCCTTTTAGTCTGGTTCATAGCTCGTTCTGGACCATCCGGACGGCGAGCGAGAGAGGCCCCTCTCTCGTACAACAACATCTGGCCCCAGATGTTGTGGTACAAAATGTTTCGCATTCGGAGCATACGTCCGTCGCTCGGGACGCTCCGACATATAGTCAGTCCGGAGAGACTGTCAATAAGGCTTCCTCATTCTCATGGTAGCGCACACGACCGCTCTTGGCTACGTGACCTCGGATATACAGTCAGCTTCGCCAGTCAGAGAATCATCGGCGACCAGGTCACACCATCCGGTACCCAGGGACACGAGGCCTGCAGACTCCGGACGTTCACATAGGAAAGTGCGCGGGAGTCAACGTACACGGAGCTTCCGGCGGCAATGCATCGTAAGACCGCTACTGCACAGGCCTCGGGGACGGACGTGCTATCCTAAATAGCACAGCTTATCGCAGCATCCCAGCAACAACTGAATCTGTCGCATATGTTTTATCCGACGATGCTGGGTCGGGACGCTCCTCGGAAGCGGGTACGGACATCCGAAAATTTCATCCGGTCCGACGGGATACCGAAAGGGATCCGGAGGATTTCGAGCTTTCCCTTTCGGAACAACATATGCTGTTGTGTTTGTCATCTGACTTGATCTTCCACAGGTTCTTTCGTCGGACCAGAATGCTGCGATGCCGGATAAGAAACTGATAGCGTCGGTGGACTTAGAAATTTTGGGTTCGGTTCAGGGACTTCGTCCCTTAGTTCCGACATAGTCCAATAATGTCACACAAACTTTCGAATTATTGAACGACGCTATATATTTATTATTATATGCTTGCTATTACCAAGCATTTCTGGTTTCTTGTTCGCAAAGTTACGGAGATGTCTTTCAAAAGTGTGCCTCTGTCGTCATAGTTAATGAAGAGCTAGCGGCAATAAGTGCTCATGGAATATGTCTATTGCCTAAGAGGTCTCTTGTACTTGTAGGATCGACGGAGTGACATTCGCTAGCGTACATTCATCGAATGGTTCGGCTGCCGGGTTCGTCCGTTGCGGTCTAGGAAGGAGATTTGGGTGATGCAAGCACTATAATTACTTTAGTACTCACCCAGTGACGGCGGATTGAGGACATATCGGAGGAAGCCTGTTAGTCCGGTTCCTGGCTTGTCCAGGTCCGTCCGGGCTGTGAGCGAGAGAGGTCCCTCTCTCGTCCAACAACATAGGGGACCGCATGTTGTGGTTCAGATATTTTACATTCGGAGCATATGTCCGTCGCTCGGGACGCTCCGTTATATTGACAGTCCGAGAGACTGTCGTTAATGCTTCCTCATCCTCACAGCAGTGCACACGACTGCACATTGGCTACGTGACCTCGAGTATCTGATCAGTTTCGTCATTCAGTGATTCCACGGCGAACAGGTCACGCCATCCGGTAGCCAAGGGACACGAGGCCTATACACTCCGTTCGCTCGCATATTAGTAGTATGCACGGGGTAACGATCACGGAGCTTCCAGCGGCAATGCATCGTAGGACCGCTTCTCCACAGGCCTCTGTGACGGACGTGCTATCCGAGTTAGCACAGTTTTTTCGCAGCATCCCAGCAATCGACAGTTTCTTGGTCGAATCAGGAATTATCTGACGGCGCTGGGTCGGTGCGGTCCACGGTTGCATCAGGTACGGATGACCGAATGCTTTATAGGGTCCGACAGGATGGCGAAAGGGATTCGAAAGATTTCGAGTTTTCCCTTTCGTACCATCGGAAGCTGCCATACATATCTTCCGGCATTATCTTCCAGTGATTGTTATTTCTGACTACATTGCTGCGATGTTGGATAAGAGACTTATAGCGTCATTGGACACGGAATTTCGGATCGGTTCAGGGACATTGTCCCTGACTTACTGACACAGTCCAATAATGTCATTAGAACATGTGTATTATTTATCGACGCTATATATATATATAAGCCTGCTACCAAGCATGATAGTTTAGTTTCTTGTCCGCAATGCTCATTTCTGCCTTTTATCATTTATACGAATAATTTATTTTGGCAGAACAGGGCATACCGAGAGTTCATATGCGTCTAGACGGCGTGGTTATAGACTGGAAATATTCTTTTTCGCCGTCTATGTCTTTTCCAACCACAATGTTGGAAACGACAATGATGCCTAATAGACTTAACTTAGACGCTTTATCATACGTAATCCACCTTACTGAGGCGTTATCATTACGTCTTCTAGAGAAAGAATTCCGGGATATTATCCTCAATGTGATTTCTTTTGAGGGCAGTAGTTTGTTCACGTATAACTCCGCCCTTCAGTGGCTGCTTGGAGTTGGTTAGACGTGACGCAGCCCTAGCTACATCCACGCGCATGGATAGTAAGGTGAAGAACTCTCTCAGAGTCGCTTCGTTCTCGGAGAAGCTTCTCTTCGACGGCAACTTTTCAGCAATCCATGAATTGCTCGATGTACACGTTCTCTTGTCTATCTAGTGTAGCAAGAGATTCAGACTGGGGCAAACATTCGGTGGTTGACTCAGAGAGTGCCACTGCGGTTGCCGGATCCGAGTTTTATAATTATGACGGTTGCCAGTCAAACAGGTTGGGATATAGTATTGATCCCAACGGATTCGAAGTGCCAGGGTCTTTGGGTTCCGCAGTCTCTAAGCAAGCACTTATCTTCCACGGAATAATGTTTTTTTAGGCTTGCTTTATGTCATTGGATGAACATTATTCAGAAACGCATGTCCAAATCCTGTCCGTTAATTCGACAGTAGTGGCGTATCTCCGGAACCAGGGAGGCACTCATTCGTTTCCGTTATTCAATTTAATGGAAAGAATCCTTCAGATTGTTATAGTACACCAAGTTCTGCTTCGGTCCGTCGTATTCCGGGTCGTCTGATTGTATTACCGGACTCCCGTTCACTTATGGGTCGCTTGTTGCCGTCAGAATGGACTCTCAACAAACAAGTATTCAATCAGATTTGCTGTCAATGGGAGCGCCCAATGATAATTTATTTATGTCACAACTTGCTTGTCAATTGCAGACTTATGTGTTTGCTTGTCCGGATCTCTGAGCTTATGTTGTTAACGCTCTATTGATCTAATAGGACGGAATGATAGGATATGCATATCCTCCTGCGCTGTTGTTTCAGCAAGTATTGCTAAGATAAACAACCACAATACATTTCTGTTGATAGCATCTCTGTCTTCACAGAGACCGTGGGTAAATTTACTCTGATGTCTACTGTGGGACTTAACGTGAAATCTTCCTCCATGAGAGGATCTTTTTTCGCTGGGTAAATCGTGTCATCTTTATCACAACCCGCAAGGTCTCAGCCTTCACGTATTCCGTTGTGTGGTCCTTATTGCATTGTAAGCATTGTACTGGACGAGCTTTGGACGCGATTTCTTACTATAGGAGAACCTCTTCTTCTCTATACTATGTGGCTAAAGTGGAGGCTCTTCCGTCGTTGGTGTAGGGATCACTATGTTGATATTGTTGATCCCTCCATACTAGTCATTGCAACTTTTTAGTATACTTGTTTGACAAGATTTACTGCAGCCTGTTATTATTAAGGTTATAGGTTTATGTTACCTCATACCTATGCACTCTATGATAGTTTACAATTGAGTCTTATGTCTCTTTATCTAAGTCAGTTAGTAACTTTTCGATAAATAGACTTAGAATCATTAGATTAAATTCCTATATGGAATTTAACTTCGGTTCTTATTTAGCTAAGTAATCATTTGAGCCTCTGGAAACAGTAGTTTTCAATTCTGACCTTTTAGACAGTAATTCTGTTGGCTTCTCTTTTACTGAAGAGTCAGTGAGTTTCATACATTATCGGTGGATGATTTTCACTTTCGTAGTTTCGGAATCACTACTTCCTTTACTATTTAGGTTGGATTTTTGCATAAGAGTCAGGCTCCTAATTAATATCCGGAACCTATTGTTATTAAGGTCCTTCCGTCTTCGTACGGGCATAGACCTTTACTCTGTCCGGTTAGAGTTTATGTATTTATAAACAGATATCTGTTTATTACTACGGGCGTAAGCCTCTTCTGTCTTTGATGCCCAATAGAAGGACGTTACGCTCCATTCTATTGCTAATGGATTCAATTAACTAACGATACTGCTTATGGTATATCATTGTCTCAGCAGTTGTGTTTGAGATTTCGGCTCATGAAGTAAGAGTTCTTCTACATCTTGGGCTTACATTAATAGTGTCGCTATTATAGATTTTTGAAGGCTGCTCATTGCGCTCAGCCATCCACATTCATGAATTTTTATCTCAGAAATATTGAGTCCATTTCTGGAGGCCTCTATTGTTAGGTCTATTATCTACTGCTCAGAATGTCATTCACTTAACAGTTGCTCCTATAGCTAGGTAGGCTGTCTGTTTCGGCAGTGACTCCGTTCTGCTGCCCTCTTCACTCTGGGCTATTTGACCCAGGGCAAGAAAAGGGGTGGGGGTGGGGGAGAGGGTGTTCCCTTGGGTCACCTGTTTTACTATGAAAACAAGGGGATACCTCCTCTGGAGTTAGTAATTCTGAGCTGTTATTGGGATGGTTGTTTAGTGAGAAGTTTATGTTTTAAAAATTCATTCAGGTCTTAGTTTTTAAAGTATAGCTTTTGAATATAGCACGTGTCAACGGACATTATTATACAATCCTCAGACTCTTTTAAGGAGTATAAAGAGTCTCTCTTCTCTAGACTTACTTATTTATTGGCTTACTTTAAAAATTATTAGTATAAGGATTATACTAGATATTAATAGAGTACATGGATGTATGATGCTCAATTTTGGAAGATGTTGTATCTTTCTAATTTATCATAAATAAGAAAGATACATGTAAGGCCTAATACTTCTTTTTCCCTAGAGGGGATGACTCTATTTTATATAATTGAGCGTATTCCATCTTGCTCTATGTCCTTGGCCCTCCAGCCTTTTTACTATTCAGCTATGTCTGGGTCATTGGTACAGTATAAAAATGTTAAAAAATTTATAGTAATTTATATATCTTTTATACTTACCAATGACCCAGACGGGGATGGCTCTCCCAGGAGTTGGGAACTCTTACCTCCCCGCTGAGTACATAGCGCTTACCGGGCACTGGTTATTAGAATGATTAATGGCGCCAATTTCGGAACGTCCTTGACACTGCGCATGCGCAGTAGAGGTGAAGTGTGGAGGGCCATTCAGGACATGTTTTCTTTGGTTTTAGATGCAAATTTTGGGGATTGGGGGGCAAAATTTGTGTTTGGCTCTATATTTTAAGAGTTAGCACCAGCTATGTCTGGGTCATTGGTAAGTATAAAAAATATATAAATTACTATAAATTTTTTAACTTTCCAGTGCACACACACGCAGAACTGAAGGCCAACGTGTAGCCTAAACTATTTAAAATGAACAACATCATCACAACGAAGTTTGAATAGAAATAATTGAGACTGAGTTCTCTATGACATTAACTTGACGTATAATATTATGATGACGTATTTTGTTCTCAACATTTTAAAACTGTATGTTAATTCAGCGTGAGGTGATTGAAAAATTCAAGAAGAATTGTCAACGTAATGTATTGCTCATTAATGTTATTTTCAAGGTGACATTGTTGACAAAAATTGTTAGAGAATAAAATGTGCACGTGTCTATAAGACTGCTTTGTTTTCTTGAGGTGGAGTTGATGTACAGAAGTTAATTACCGCTAATCCTTTACACAATTATCTCCGAGATTACGCGACATGAGCTAATCCTTTTCTCTTGAAATGCCTCACTGGATTTAATTATTGCTAACTCAGTCGGCGTAATATCGGACAGGTTTAAATCTTTTCTCTTAACTCGGACCTGGGCGATTCATGTAATCGTCGCTTGCAGCGTAGTGTAGGTATTGTTACCGTGAAGTCTTTGTAAGTGTGCTTCTGTTGTCACAGTCAAATGAAGAGCTAGCGGTAAAGTGCTCATACAGATACGTCAATTGCCTAAGAGGTCCCAAGTAGGATCGATGGCGTTGGCGTCCGCTAACTCGCCCGGTGTCGCGATTATTCACCGAATGGCTCAGCACCCGGGTTCATCCGTTGTGGTCCAGGAAGGAGATTGGGGTGATGGGAGCACTATAAAATACAATGTGCACATCCAGTGACGACGGATACGAGGATGGTATGGAGGAAGCCTATTAGTCCGGTTCCTAGCTCGTCCAGGTCCATCGGGCTGCGAGCGAGAGAGGTTCCTCTCTCGTATTACAACATCTGGGCCCAGATGTTGTGGTACAAAACGTTGCTCAGTCGGAGCATACGTCCACCGCTCGGGACGCTCCGTTATATAGACAGTCCGGAGAGACTGCTCTTTCGGCTTCCTCATCCTCACGGCAGCACACACGACCACACCTTGGCTATGTGACCTGTGATATTCAACCAACATCGCCGACCAGGGATTCTACGGCAACCAGGTCACGCCATCCGGTAGCCAAGGATACGAGGCCTTCATACTCCGGACGTTCACATATTAGATGTATGCAAGAGTGAACGTCCAAGGAGCTTCCAGCGGCTAAATTCTATAAGACCGCACCTCCACGGGCCTCTGTTACAGACATGCTATTGCAGATAGCACAAATTATCGCAGCATCCCAGCAACCGACAGTAAGTCAGTCGGATCAGAAATTATCCGAGGAAGCTGGGTTGGTATGTTCCGCTGCAGGTTCAGGCACAGACGACCAAGTATTACAAGTGGTCTGACAGGATGGCGAAAGGGATATGGATGAGTTGTATTTTCCCTTTTTGGAACAACATAATTGCCGTAGAGTGCATCCGGCATTATCATCTGACGTTGTTCCTCCGGACCAAAATGCTGCGTTGCCCGATAAGAGACTGATAGCGCCACTGGACACAGAATTCTTAATCGGTTTAGGGACATCATCCCTCAGTTTCAAACATAGTCCAGATATGTCTCACGGACATTTGATCTGTTGAACGACGCTATATTATTTAACTTGCTACCTAAATGGGCAGGTCAGGTTTCTTATCGACAATATGCTCTACATCTGCCTTTCATCAATTCAACGAATATTTTGAAATGGCAGGACAGAGCATTCTGAGAGTTCTCTGCGTCTAGACGACCAGGTCAGGACCTAGTATTGTTTTTTACTGTCGTCTATGTCAATTCCAACCACGATGTTGGAAATAACAATATCATCTAGCAGGGTCAGCTTAGACGCATCATCGTACGCAGATCACCTTACCAGAACGTTATCATTACGTCGCAAGGAAAAAGAATTCTAGGATGCACAATCTCCTTAAGAGTTCTTTCAAGGGCCTCACGTAAAAATCCGTCCTTTAGTGGCAATATGGAGTTGGTTAGACGTGACCTTGCCCTGGCTACATCCACGCGTGTAGATAGTAAGGTGAAAAGCTCTCTCAGAGTCGCTCCGGTCTCCAGAGAGTTTTCTTCGACGGCAAGCTTTCCGCAGTCTATGATCAGTTAACTGAGAAAGCTTTAGACTCTCTGCTATTAAAATTCGCTTCCATATAGTCGGATTCAACAGAGAAGAGTAGGACAGGCACTTCTGGGACGAATGCGTCCAAGGGAAGTTCCTATAGAGGTTCCTATGCATCCTCTAGGTCTTATTCTAGAGACCGTCAGGGTAGTGACTCATATAGAGGCTGTAATTACGGTCAGACGTCCCCAGGTCGACGGGGCGAGGTGCGGACCGTGGAGGACATGGCATCTCCTTCCGCAAGCCTTGCAGGACCAGGAGGTAATGGTTTTAACCTCTATCGTGTACTTGTGAGCGGAAGACTGTTGAGTTGATCAATTATTTGGGAATAGATTACGGACGTCCCTTGGATTCAAGGGGTGATTTCGAAAGGACTAAATTGTTCCTCAAACGAAATCCTCGGTCAACTCGGAGTCCAAGATGGACTCAGCTTCCGCCAAGTCAGTAGGATAGAAACTTGCTTCCATCAGAAGTCTACTCTCTTCTGGAATGATCGCGATGGAGATCGTAGAAATCCAGGAATTTCCAGGTTTCTACAACCATCCTTTTCTGGTTCCAAAAAACAGACGGCTCGTTCCATTCACTCATTATTCGGAACTGGATAAACAAGCTGATCGTGGCTCCAAGTTTATATATGGAGTCCACCCGATCGGTCAGACCAAGTATTCGGGTCTACGATTATGCTACATGCATAGATCTCAAGATGCGTACTTTCACGCTATCTTACATCAGGCGTCAGAAAGTATCTTCGCTTCCTTATCATAGGAGTCGTATATCAGTTCCGGGCAATATGCTTCAGTCTGAATCTAGCCCCCTGGGCCTTCAGTCGAATACCGGACTCGGTAATGACTCATTTCCGAACTTATTCGTCTGTGGTAACATTGGCCTACCTGGATGACATTCATACAGGTACGGCAATGAGTTAACGCTTCAGAATTCTTCTATTGCTCCGACGTCTTGGTTTCTTAAGTAAACGAGAAGTCGGATCTGGTATCATCCAAGTCATTCACCCACCGGGGGATGAGCTTCGTAACGCACAACTTTTTCGTTCGTCTGCCGTTACCCAGAACGAAATTATTCAGTTGTTATACTCACTATTGTCTTCGCTCAGACAAAGTCTCAGCGAGAGATCTTATGAGACTGATTCGTTTAGGCGGACTGCCGCAATTTTATTCCGATGGGGCGGTTACGCATTGGTCCTCTCCAAATTTCTTTATTTCAGTATTGGAGGGTGAAGATTCTTTCGCTCGATGCGGACATCATCTTGTCAAATCAAGTGAATATGAGATTCAGACTTGGGCAAGTTTTCTGGGCTTAACTCAGGTAGTTCCACTGCAACTGCCGGATCCGAGTTTTACAGTCTTGACGGCTGCCAGTAAACAGGTTGGGTCGTTTTCATTGAGCCCAACGGATTGAAGTGCCAGGGTCTTTTGATTCTGTAGTTCCTTATCAAGCACTCAAACATCAAGTATGATGTCATTTTGGCTTGCGCTACGTTATTGGATAACGTAATTCAGAATGTTCATATGCTAATTCTGTCCGACAACTCGACGGTATTAGCGTATTTTCGGAATTATGGAGGCACTCATTCCATCCTGTTATTCATGTTAATGGAATGAATCTTTCGGTTGCTACTAGAACATCAAGTTCTCCTATCAGTCCGTGATATTCCAGGTCGTCCGAAAGTATTAGCGGAAGCGCTTCGCGGAGGGGCTGTTTGTTGCCGCCAGAATCGGCTATCAACAAACAAGTTTTCAATCAGATTGCTACCAAGGCGAGCGGCCAATGATCGACTTATTCGCGCCACATCTCAACAATCAGTTGCAGACGTATGTGTCATTATGTTTGGATCTTCGAGCGTTTGCAATAACGCTCTATCGATCTTGTCAGACGGAATAATAAGATATGCGTATCTTCCAGCGCTGTTGATTCAGCAGATTTTGCTCTAGTGTAATTATTTCGATGCAAATTCTGTTGGTAGCTTCTCTAGCTCCACAAAGACTGTGGAATAATTTACTCAGGCGTCTGTTGTGGGACATGCCGTGGAAGCTTCCTCCACATTTCGGTCCATTCTGTGGTCAGATGGATTCAATCTACAGTCAGTTCTTCTTGTGATTATATCTTCATTCAGCAGTCTGTGTTTTAGTTTAAGCTCACAGTCCTCGGAATTAGCGATGGCATTCGGCAATGCCATCGCAAATGCCGCCGCTGTGGGGCATGACGGCAGCATTTTCTTGCCGTCGCAAATTGGCAGCCATAATATTTTTTTACTTGACCCAATCACCTGCAGTCCGTCAGAACTGATCATCCAACCCTACATAACATATGTTTTATAGGCATAACTGGTGTATAAAATCAATATTTGTGGAAGTATCTAATATTAATTAATTTGAAAGTAAGTTTGTACAAAATGTATGTGGTTGAAAAACTGTTCATAACCAGTTGTTTTTCGTTTGTTTGTGTTTTTTCGAAAGAACCCCCTTGTTGACTGTGATGCATGTTTAAAATAACCCAGGAATTCCTGGGCAATTCCCTTTTGACATCACACCTTACATAAATACAACCAATTGAATTCTTCGTTTCATGAAAGTATGCTAAATTGGTGTAGTGGGACAATGCGGCAGTTCTATTGGTCACTGATGTAATCTCAACAGAGCACATGGTCATGTTCCATTTTAATTTTAGCATTCTCCACTTGTGGCATAATGTAAGCTGTACAATCTCAAACAAACTGAATTGGAAAACAATCAATCGGTTCAATAAAAAAATAAACGCATTGAGCACAAAACAAGGGTGAGTTGGAAAATAATTCTTGTTGTGTTTATCGGGTCAGAGTCAACTCGCCCCGGGTTGATGCGCAATGCAAATATTTCTGTCTCTAACAGTTACTGTCAAAACCGATAGGCTAATAATGCATGGATGCGATTTACAACCAGCCCCTAAAATTAGAACAACCAGTCAGTCAATTGATCACTTAATCGAACTACAGCTTTCCAACTGACCACCCACCAGTGATCTCTTGTCCATTCAAAGTCAGCTGTTCTGATTAATGATTATTATTCACTTAGTGTCATAATACTGTCATCCAAACAATTCAATTCAAACGTGCTGTCACTGATAAAAATTTGCCGGCGCAGAATTTTTGGCGGCGGCAATGTTGTGCCGTAGCAATATTTTCCTAATTCCGAGGACTGAGCTCATAAAGTAAGAGTTCTTCTACTTCATGGGCTTAAGCTATTAATATTGTTATTACAGATTTAATGAGGGCTGCATATTAGTGTTAGCCCTCCATTTTCACGATTTTGTATCTGAGAATATTGAGTCCTTTTCTGCAGATCTACATTGTTTAGGTCCGCTATTTTTTACTCAGAATGTCGTCTACTAAACAGTGGCAACTATGTGTGTATAGGCGTTTGGTTCCGGCAGTGACTCTGTCCTGCTGCCCACTTTGCTCTGGAGTATTTGATCCAGGGCAAGGGAAAGGGGGGGAGGTGTTCCCTTAGGTCACCTGCTTTATAGTGTAAAGTAAGGGAGTACCTCCCTTGGACTTAGTAATTCTGTGTTGGTTCCGAGATGATTTTAGGGTTAAGCCCATGTTTACTCATCTGTGTAATATTTTTTAAGTGTTGATTGGTGTGAAGCATTCGTATATATCACGTGATTAATTGAGTGTTAATATACAATCCTCGAACACTTTTAAATGAGTATATAGAGTCTCATTTCTCTAGACTCCCGTATTTTTTGGCTTTCCTTAAAAAATATTGGTATAAAGGGTTATACTAGATGTTTTTAGAGATCATTGATGTTATTGTGCTCAATTACAGAATAGTATTGTGTCTTTCTTTTTTGTTACAAATAAGAAAGATACATGTACGACTATCTCTCCTTTTCTCCTTAAGGGAATAGGTCTGTTATAGGTAATTGAGTCTATTGGATTTTCCTTATGTCCTTGGCCCTCCAACCTTTTTACTATTCAGCTAAGTCTGGGTCATTGGTACAGTCTAAAAATGTTAAAAAATTTATAGTAATTTTATAGTAATTTACATGGGGGCGCGGTGGCTCAGTTGGTAGAGGTGCAGGCTGCAAGCCGGGAGGTCCTCGGTTCGAATCCCACCTGCGGCAACTGCGTTGTGTCCTTGGGCAAGACACTTCACCCCGATTGCCTACCTGGGGGCACGATGACGCTGTGTACTGAGGCGTACTGCACGTCGATGTTGCGCATGTCTTCAACCAATCTAACCCTGCCTGTGCTGCGGTGCAGAGTTCAGAGTTACGATGTTGGGGAGCTGACAGCTGCTCGTCGTTGCTCGGTGATTCTCTCCGGGTACTCTGGATTCCTCCACCCGTAAAACTGTCACGGTCATGATTTGCCATTGTGCATAAATATGTGACCTTAAACACCAATAAATAAATAAATAAATTTAGTAATTTACATATTTTTTATACTTACCAATGACCCACATGGGGATGGCACTCCCATGAGTTGGGAACTCATTCCTCCCCACTGAGTACATAACGCTTACCAGGTACTAGTTGTAAGAATGACTTTTGGTGGCAATTTCAAGACCTCCTTGACACTGCGCATGCACAGTGGAGTAAAAGTATGAAGGACCATATAGGACATGTAATTTTCGGTTTTAGATGCAAATTTTGGGGATTGGGGGGTAAAATTTGCGTTTGACCCTAAATATTTTAGAGTTAGCACCACCTAAGTCTGGGTCATTGGTAAGTATAAAAAATATATAAATTACTATAATTTTTTAACTTTCTATGAATTTACTCGTATTCAAAATTTATATGTTGTTTTTGTGTGTGTGTGATTTAGCCCAAAACCTCCCCCAAAACAGAGGAAAGAAATGAAAATGATCCAATGTTCATGTCAACAAAAAGTACACAAATGAATATTCAAAACTAATTTACGGAGTTTGTGAGAGATCACATGTCTTTCTGACCCCAGGTAATTAATATTCATGCAGTAAGGCCACAAATGAGAATTGTGGGATATTGTTGAGATTACGTTTCAAAGAAAACAACCATATGGTTCTTTATTTGTTTTGGATGTTTGACAAACAATAAAACCAAATTTTATTCCACAAATGTTATTCAGCATTTACTGAATTTAATTATAAATATGTAAGTCTCAACTGTTTATTTGTAAAAAAATAAATTATAGAATTATTTGAACACTTAGTAACCACAACAGAACCCCATTCATCTGCCAGAATCGTTCTTTGTTATTCCTCCCAGTAAACTTTTTGAGTTTCATTTTGGGAGCATAAAGGTATGAACATAAAAAAAATGGGGATGAAAATCTAACATATTTTTTATTGTAACCTTACTTTTCAACTTGAAGTTGGATGGAAAATGGAAATTTCGGGTTACAATGACCTATATGAGGCTTATGAGTGACTTTTACTCGATAAAATTTTTATGGTTGGCATAATATTTTGGGGTGTGTCGGGTTACTCTAAACACAGATATTTGGAGGGGGGGGGGGGGGGGGGGGCTAATTTTGCAACAGACTCAAGGCAAAAATACATCTTCTTACATGCAAATGCAATGTATTGTTATGTTTGTACAGTGAAAACCGAAACCGAAAACCCGACTCTTTGAATGAAACCGAAACCGACAAGAAATTTGAAAACCGCCAATCTCTAGAAGATTGTTATAAACAATACAGTCACATGATAATGTTCTCTTGTGATAATTGTGTTATTCTCGCAAATAGTATTAATATGGTTTTGTGTAAGAATACAATACACTTGGATGTATTACTAGTAACCAGGAAGAGACTGAGCACACATACTTTGTGTCTTAATTAAATAATAACTTTGATGTAAATATGTGTTGTGAATTTAATTTGTGAAGTTGTATGGTGCATTGTTTACACATACACACGCAGCATCAGAATATGTTATTTAATGTTCATTGTTCAACTTGTTACCTCCCTTGATGTGTTTCTTCAGTGTTTTCATGTTCTCTGCAGTCAACATTGGAGAGAAACATCAAGGGAGGTAACTGAGTTAAAAAAATGAACTTGACAAACTGAAAATGTGTTTGTGACAGTCATGCGACTTATATGTTGCGAAACAATCCTCTTCCATCGAAAAAAGAGTGTTTTTTAGTTTTTATATACCTTTTTTGAAAAAAACAGGTCGTATTATGGTATACCGCTGTCCGTCTGTCC
This sequence comes from Pictodentalium vernedei, assembly GCA_031216915.1. NCBI lineage: Eukaryota > Metazoa > Mollusca > Scaphopoda > Dentaliida > Dentaliidae > Pictodentalium > Pictodentalium vernedei. Next base: position 198,947,077 of record CM062296.1, on the reverse strand, counting down.
ATCGGTCTGTCCGTCCGGTCACATGTAGTACGATAACTCAAGAACGCTTTGAGAGATTTTCGTGATTTTTGGTTAGGTGGTGTATATCGATGGAGGGAAGCTCCCTTTCGTTTAGTGTCACTGTTCGATTAGTCATTCCAGGGTTATGGGACTTTATTACTTAGAAAATTGTTGATTTTTTACACATCGTACGATAACTCGAGAACGCTTCGAGAGATTTTCACGATTTTTTTGGTAGGTGGTTTATGTTGATGGAAGGAAGCTCCCTTTCGGTTGGTGTCGCCGTTCAATTAGACATTCCAGAGTTATGGGACTTTATTTTTCACATGTTGAACAATAACTTGAAAATGCTTAGAGCAATTTTCATGATTTTTTGGTTGCAAGTATATGTTGATAGAAGGCATCTCCCTTTCAATTTGTGTCGCTGTCCGATTTGTCATTCCAGAGTTATGGGACTTTATTCATCAAAATATAGGCAATTTTCCACATGTTGGACTTTGAGCAATTTTCATGATTTTTTGGTGGCAAGTATATGTAACCTGACAAGTACACATGTATACTCATATTGTGTGGTTCCCTCTTGTAATTAATAACGGGCGTATCATGCGCTCATGGTGCAGCTGTTTATTTCTCCAAGTAAAGTTCAATTTCTCATTGTATTGTGATACTTGCATCATGAAGTACTACAGACTCCTGGCTGAACACATTTTATTTATACATGTACCCAATGCAATGTTGTACAGCACCATGATTGAAGACCAGTGACTTCGATCAGTTGGGAATAGTGGTGACCCCATACCGATTACAGATGGTAAATTCCGTAATATCTCGGCTCTGCAAATCCGTAAATATTCTGATATGCACTACACATGTTTTTAATGGGGAAACTTTATTGAAATGGACAGATATCAAATAGCTTTTAATAGTCGGTGTTAAATATTCATGTAGAATAACTCGAAACTGCCAGTTTTTAACTGCCGGTTGTCATAATTGTCCGATGGCCCATAACCGGCCAGTTCAGATTGCCGATTCTGATTATCGATTCATCGCTAGCTATAGCTCACCTCAAATGACCAGGCAGCCAATTCAGTGTTGATTAAATGGTTGTGAGAATCCAAACCTGCTATGAGAGTCCCAGGATCCCATGATGCCACCATGGTTGAACCCTTTTTGTATACTGATAACAAATGTTAACCCTTTACCTAACACAGCTTTTAAATTTTTAAAACATAAACTGAATTTAGAAAAAACAAAACAATATTTACCAATAAAACCTATACATGTAAATATGGATGCCATTGGAACCGGCCTTGATTCCAATGATGGCCATATTTGTCCAGTTTGATTGACAAAGTAAGTGTTAGGATCAAGCCGGAAAATAAGCAGACTGTCATCTGCATAATGAGGTCCCCAGAGGGTGAATTTAGTGATGCTACCCTGCACAGCAGGGTAGCATCACTAAATTCACACACTGAACCTCAGTCTGAATCAGGGTCTCAAACCTAAACAGAAAGAGGTACCCAGAGGATAAATTGGCCCACTGTATGGGATAGCATCATCAAATTCACCCTCTGGGGCCCTCATTCTGCAAATGTCAGACTGCTTATTTTCAGGCCTGGGCAGGATATTTCAGGTCATGTTAGCCTGGTATTGGTTAATTTGCTGCTGTTATGTTAGGTAAAGGGTTAAATTGACTGCAGAGGTGCAGCAAGAATCTACCTGGATTCTCGCTGGTTTTGTTGTGGGAATCTTTTTGGAATCTATTCTCGTCAAAATATAAGCCCTGCTTGGGCAATGGGTTAAATCAAAAAATTTGTTCCTGGTTTTGGGAGGCAAGATGGATAATCAATGCTTTTGCATCTGAGAACTGCGACAGATCTGCAGGTGACCAAAGTGTTATATTATTATTTGTGAGGTGGAGTCAAAGGAACCAAATTACGTGTGCAGGGGAAATAGTCACGTAGTTGACAGAAAATGAATGTTCAACAAATGCTTGATTAGGAATAATAACAAATGACTTAAAATCAGTAGGAAAGGAAAATAAGGCTCCACAAAGCAGATCTGTTTCTCAGGCCATTGTTTTGTAAAATTGCATGTAGGCAGGCATTTTTTTTATTTTATTTTTGTAATTATTTCTTTGCCATCAAAAGTTCATGTTCTTTCTTTGTTTTAGGCCTCGTAATCTACAGAATAGCATGGGTGATGGTGTATTTTGTCCCTTGAGTGCAAGAAGGCTTTGCAATGCTAAAGCATTGCAAAGCCTTGTTGCACTCAAGGGACAAATTTATCAATTTTATTAATTTGGGTAATATATCAGACATAAACCATTTAATTTTTATTTTTTCAAGGACCATGTGAGATGACCTGAGAAACAGGTTTTCAACTTTTTAGGCCTAACTTCTTTTAAATCTTTTGATTTACAGACAAAAGATTATCACACCTTCCACTAAGTAGGCCTTGCTTTTGAAGAACAGAGATGTGATTTTATTAAAAACATCCATTTTAGATTTTTGTTGACACATTTTACTGAGTAATTACTGTAACAAAAAGATTAGAATCATGATATCAGGCTTGTCATTTTGAGGCGGGTGATCGCCCTGGGCTGCAGTCACCCGTCTAAATTCCGTCAACGGTAAACGTCTGCCTAACCCTGATTTCTACGGCCCATTAATTCAGTCGAAGGCACCTCAAAATCGACCATCTCAAATAGCAATTTTTGCGGATTGAAGGAGGTAACAAAGTGCAATTTGTGAAGTTTGTAGTGTGTGGTCGACACAGTCACCCAGAGACAGTAAGTAACTTTACAAATACTAGCGAGAGGTCTGCCAGTTCCAAAGTTGTAATTAGTTATTACAATGTACATTGTACATCATACTGTGACAACTCTCGTGTCACACGTGATTACGGGACGTATCATCCCCAAGCCAGTTCGATCCCTGACAATTCGCCTGGGATGTTTACTTTCGTCACAAAATCAGAGTCGCGACGATTCGTCCCCCAAATCTGATTGATTCGCCCCAAGTTATTGACATCTGGCAGTGAGCACAGTACACTGGCTTGTACAGTCATCATGTAATGTATAGATATAGGCTTGGTTATTTTGGATGCAAGATAACTATACTACTCAAAATGTGCTAAGCACCAAGTACAGATGGTAAATTCTGTAATATCTCTGCTGTTTTACTACCTGTTTTACGTTTTAGTTGAAATATTGTAATGAAAAGTGTATATATTTTTTACTAAATTATATCTTTTATGATTTAAGTACAGAAATTAAGATTTTATTTGTGTTTGACATTATTTTTTAGCTTTTGAAGACGATAACCATGGAAAATGGATAATTTTTGGTAAAAGAGGAAATTTTTCAATATGCCAAAAAGTTGACGGAGTGAACTGGTATGGCTTCAGTATCGAGTATGAGACCCATTACTGTTAATTACAGCTTGACAACGCTTTCTCATGCTCCCAATCAGGTTCCTGGTGATCCTTTGTGGGATGTTGTTCCATTCTTGGACCATCATGACACCAAGCTCCTGGACACATGGCTGGTCTGGACAGGCTGAAATTGCAAGCTACAACTCATTCCAGACATGTTCGATTGGATTGTGGTCAGCCGATCTTGCTGGTCAGTCCATACGCTCAATCCCCTCCCTCTGTCGGTACTCCCCGACAGCATGGCCAACATGAGGATGGGCATTATCGTCAATCAGAATGAATCTATCACCCACTGCACCTGCATACAATCTGACGTGGACATCCAGGATCTCATCAATATACTGTTGTGCAGTCAATGTACCACGTTCTAGGACACAGAGCTCTGTACGTCCATCCCAGCTGATGCCACCCCAGACCATGATTGACCCTCCACCATAGCGGTCATGCTCAGCAATGTTGGCTGCATGGAATCGCTCTCCTGGTCTTTTCCATACTCTAGAACGCCTATCTGTGTGGTCTAGGCAGTACCTTGACTCGTCTGTAAAAAGGACAGGTCGCCAATCTTCTCTGGTCCATGCAATGTGGTCCATGGCCCATTCATATCATGCCTGGTGAGAGTGAGTAAAGGTGAGGGCAGGCACCACAGAATTACTGGAAGGAACGTGGGAGTTGTGTTTTGTTAACCCATGGAGTATGTGGCCATGGTAAGTGTAATCCACATAGGACTAGTTCCCGTATTATTCCAGTCTGCAATTATATGTCAGAAACTGGAGTCTGATAAGTGCTGTTTGTCTTGTAATTAAGTTTATTTAGATCAAATCGTGATTCGACATGCCAGCTATGCATTATCCATAGCTTCATCCATTAATCTGGGTGAGTCATTGTTGACATTAGAGTGTATCCGTCTGAAGACAGTTAGGTAATTCAGACTAAGGTTGGTGATACGATAAATGAGTTAGAATGTATCGGCGACCTTTATACAATTGAGGGTTGGTTAACTGTGATATAGGCGTCAAGTGCACCTGTCATTCATGGTGAAGAAAAGAAGCACGCGTTTTTCGGCTGATACGATGTACATCAGGGACCTTGATACAATTAGTGGTCCATTACCTGTGATATAGGCATTAGATGCGCCTGTACTTTCTCGGGTAATTATTGTCTGGGCGCTTGTGTTTATTCCACTAAGCGACTCAGCCTATATTATGACGGCGTGTAATATGTTTTATTTGTGACATCGTATCAGTATTTGGGATGCTTAATAAGGCACATTTGTGGAGGCATGCTAAATTGTTGAATGCAGGTGCTTTTAATTCAGACTGACGTTGGTGATAACGATAGATGTGTTAGAATGTATCAGCAACCTTTTTTCAATTTTGTGGTCGGTTAACTGTGATGTAGGTGTCAAGTGCACCTGTGATTTACAGTGAAGAAGAGACGCACACGTTATTCGGCTGACACGATGTATATCGGGGACCTTGATACAATTGCTGGTACATTACCCGTGATATAGGCATTAGGTGCACCTGTGATTTCTCGAGTAATTGTTGTATGGGTGCTTGTGTTTATTCCACTAAGCGACTCGGCCTATATTATAAAGGACTCAGCCTATATTATGAAGGCCTGTAATATGTTTCATTTGTGATATCGTATCAGTATCTGGCATGCGTAATAAGGCACATTTGTGGATGCATGCTAAACTGTTGAAAGCATATGCGTTTTGAATAAGACGACGCCAGGGCTGTAATTGTTTCCAATAAATGGATGCTGCCCTGTAAGGTCGGAATAATGTTTTGCATATAAGATCGTATCAATTTTTAGCATAGTATATGACTATTCTAGCCAGGATTGTTATTGTTTCCAATAAATTGATGCTGCCCTATTATTGGGCCGATGCAGTGTTTTGTATATAAAATCGTACCAGTTTTCAACATGGATTAGGACCTTTTAAATGGCCTATCAGTATGAGCTAGCTGCATCATTGGAGGAATGCGCATTTTAATTATTAGGCTCATAGGATTGTTTAAGTAAGTAACTGTCATCAAACAGGGGGATATTGTCCCCTGACGGAAAGCGACTGAACTATACTATACATTTATGCTTTCTGAGCTTGTGGAGCTTGGATCTCGCGATAAAAGAGCTTATTTCAGTGTGGTACATTGAAATTTGTATGTGTATGTAGGTGGGGGGAGGGCAGGCACCACGAGCAAGTCGGAAGCAACCGTGGGAGTCCCAATATGGTTACAATGTGCTGCGCATAGAACATGTGGCTGAGTTATGTGTATTTCGCCAGGACTAGTTCTGTTTATTCCAGCACACGACTCATTCCAGAAACTGGAATCTGATAAGTGCTGTTTGTCTTGTAATTAAGTTAATTTAGATCAAATCGTGATTCGACATTCTAGCTATGCATTATTCATAGCTTCATCCATTAATCTGGGTGAATCATTGTTGACATTAGAGTGTATCCGTCTGAAGATATTTAGGTAATTCAGACTAACGTAGGTGATATGATAAATGAGTTAGAATGTATCGGCGACCTTTATACAATTGATGGTCGGTTAACTGTGATATAGGCGTCAAATGCACCTGTGATTTTTAGTGAAGAAAGGAAACACACGTTATTCGGCTGATACGATGTATATCTGGGACCTTGATAGAATTAGTGGTCCATTACTCGTGGTATAGACATTAGATGCGCCTGTGATTTCTCGGGTAATTATTGTATGGGCGCTTGTGTTTATTCCACTAAGTGACTCAGCCTATATATGTTTCATTTGTGAAATCGTATCAGTATCTGGCATGCATAATAATCGATGGCACTGGAGGAAGACCAAGGGTGAGTGGCTTAGCTACCCGTTTCCTCCATCCACCCCTAGCCCTCGCTCTAAGGCACATTTGTGGATGCATGCTAAATTGTTGAAAGCATGTGCATTTTGAATAAGACGACGCCACGGCTGTAATTGTTTCCAATAAATGGATGCTGCCCTATAAGGTCGGAATAATGTTTTGCATATAAGATCGTATCAGTTTCCAGCATAGTATATGACCATTCTAGCCAGGATTGTTCTTGTTTCCAATAAATTGATGCTGTCCTATTATTGGTCCGATACAATGTTTTGTATATGAAATCGTACCAGTTTTCAACATGGACTAGGACCTTTTAAACGGCCTATCAGTATGAGCTAGCTGCATCATTTGAGGAATGCGCATTTTAATTATTAGGCTCATACCATTGTTTGTGTAAGTAACTGCCATCAAACGGGGATATTGTCCCCTGACGGAAAGTGACTGAACTATACTATACATTTGTGCTTTCTGAGCTTGTGGAGCTTAGAGCTTGCAATAAAAGAGCTGATTTCAGTGTGGTACATTGAAATTTGTATGTGCTTCAGTATAACATTTGTTTAGCCTGAAGCCTATTGGTACTTGCCCGGAATTTAATCCGCAATGTATGACTAGTTTCAGCCTTTACGGTTTTATCAAATAAACAAATACCTCAAGACTTCAATTTGTGTAAGTCTGAGATTACCAATTTTTGGTCAGTAATGTATTGTGGTATATAGGAAATATAGGTCGCTATGGGTGACTGCCACTTAATATCAATTCGTTGAATGTTACAGCTTTCAGATATGTCTGAGACTTGAATTTGAACACTACTGTTGTTCAGGTTCTGAGCAATATATTTCATATATTGCTATTTTAAGGAAATATGATACTTGGTTTATTGCACCAATAATAAAATCTTTTTGATTTTCGGGAGGCATTGGCTCGACCGTCAATTAAGTTTCACACCTTGTTCTGTTTGTGTCCGAGGACCAGGTGTTTGTACAAGACTGAGTGTGTTTTGTTTGCACTCTATTGTTTATGCCTTTTCACGGCTTGTTTGAAACAGCTCTAATTGGAGAACTGAAGTGACTGTCTCAGTCTATTGATTTGACTGTCGCATTTGTTTGCACTTTAGTGTTTATGCATTCGTGGCTTATTTGAGTTAGTTCTAATTGGAGAACTATAGCCATTGTAGCAGTCTTTTAGGTCGACTGTCTGAGACGCTCAGTGACTTGTATGTCGCTCTCATAAGTTTCAAAGCTGGCAGGAAATACACTGAAGTATAACACGGGCTTGTGGTGTGAAACTCCGATTCAGTTTCTAAATCGACCGACAGGCTCTGCTGTCTGGGATAGAAACCGTCGAGCATTGAAGCTTGCAAGCAGGCTGGAGATACACAGGTTGTGTACGACACGGGCTTGTAGTTGAAGCTTCAGGGTTTGGCAAGCTGGTGAGCAATAACACAGATTCTTGCATTAGCACTGGCTTGTGGTAGGCAAACCCCTGTTGGCTATGTGTAAAGTCTGCAAGCAGGCTGGGAGTATACAGAAAATTCTATATACAACACTGGCTTGTGGTAGTGAGACTTTACGGTTTCGAAGCTGGCAGGCAGTGTCACATAAATGTGTATTGCATGGGCTTGTGCTTTGCTTTATCTTTCAAGTGAAATTATTCAGCCTGTCAGGATTTGCCTTGTTACAATTTATGGGAGAGAACAGGCACTCTCCCATAAATTATAACAAAGAAATGACCTGTGAACAAATTCTGATGACCAAAAATAATTTAGCACTCTACCAGTTAAAAAATTCTTATCCCCAATTCATCTTGTGTAAATTAACATATGTAACTGAAAAACCATCAATTCGTTCAATAAATTTAAATGCATCAGACCAGTGATCCATAAAACTGAAGCTGATTGACATGCGGATTTGAAAACATCTAATGAAATTCAATTAAATGTTTATCGGTTACAATTTAACATGCCCTGGGCATTCAGAATATAGAATCGGTGACTTTTTCCTTTCATGCTCAGAAAAGTACATGCATGCATCTCCATGCGTGCATCCATCTGTCCACAGTGATATCTTGCTAGTGAGCCTTCTTGAGTGGATGGATTTCAATGAAAGTTGGTATGAGGGATCCTTATGACAAGCCATTCCTGCACATACATGTATTATAAAAAAGTTGCCCAAATTTTTTCAACAGAGTTATGGTCCTTACTTTGTTTTTAATCCATTCATGCTTCATCAGTCCAGCATTGCAGTGGGTCTATGAATTGCCTTCAGCAATAGCTCTTGTCATTGAAGCTCATTCCCCAGGCTGATGCCCATTTTTCTAGACAAGTCAGGTCATTTTCTTGGGTGGTGTGATCCCTCTCACTGTTTATTTCCTGGTACAATAGGTAGTCGTCTGCAGATGTCCTCACTGATGATTTTATTGAGCTTGGGTGATGTTGATGTGGTGTAGGAAATGTATTGGACACAAGACAGTTGCTTGGGGTACACCACATTCAACGTTGCCTCATCTGTGAATTCCTGTTCTACTAGAGCTACTCACTTTTTCCTTTCTGTGAGGAAAGTGGTGAGCCATGTGTGTAGCACTCAGACTCCATATTGATGTATTTTATTCGGGAGTCTGTTGTGTGGAACTGTGGCTAATGCTTTGGAGAAGTTCAGTGTGGCTATGTCAACATGTTTGCCTTGGCCATATGATTGTAATATGTCATGGATTATGACTGCAAGCTGTGTTTCGTAGGAGTAACCAGACCTGAATTCATGATTTAATTATTTTGGGGCTTTGTGCTTCTCCAGGTGTTTCAGCATATGTCTACAGATTATGAGTTCCAATAGCTTACATGGCACTGAGGTTAGGGTCTTAGGGATACATATTTCCAGAATAGTTTTGTGTTGTTTTGTTCCATCCCTTTTAGTGTGGCTGAGTTTAGATAGTTCCATGCTGCTTTACATATTTCTCTTTTACCTTCCTTTCAGTAGTGTTTGTAGTTTGACCACTCTTTTGTTCTCTTTGCCTGCTTGTATATGTTTTTCGGTTTTTTCCCCCAATATTTTTGTTAGATTCTATGATTGAACCATGGCAGTCTATTATTTGTCTAGGTCTGAAACGGTTGGCTCATTTTTGTAACCGACTAAAGAAGAGCTATAACCGGATAATATCCAGTTATCTGTGGCCATTATTTCATTGAATATGGGATCAAAACTATAAGAATTGGAAAACAGTATTCTCAAACTATTCCGTAGTGTGTATACAAACGAACGTTGTTGAATACATGACAACATTCGTTTGTATACACACTATGGAATAGTTTCTACAATTACTCATTACTCACGGAAACTGCTGATCATTAACGAAGTCTTGAACGCCAAAGTCGATTATTTCTCAATATATACAATGCGGCTTCGATGTGTAATCTTTCACAAAGGAGATGTGGCAGATTTACTATGTTTTAAACGTGGAATGACAATCACTATCGATATTTTGGATAACCGGTTGATGGTTTTTCTAATCGGTCAGGTAGCTAACTGGTTCCAAACTGATTATCCGGTTAACCATTTCAGTACTATATTTGTCTCAATGGATTTTGATGGGATGTATTTGTCAAGGCTTTTGATCAGATGTTGTTTGAATGTGTTCCAGATGTCATTAATGTTGGATCTGTTCCTTTCCATTTCTTGTACTAGTATTATTGAATTGATGAAGTCTTCAGGAGTCATGGTTCACTTGTTCCCAGTCTGCTTATCCTCTGATGTGAGATTTGCTTGTGTTGGCTGTAAGTAGTAAGGCTTAGTATCAAATCTGTTATTGTGATTGTGTGGTCCAAGAGACCCATTATATTTGTAGATATCTTGGTGAGCGATGGGTTTGTGATGAAGATAAGGTTGAGGAGATTGTTCTTTAGTGATTAGCTGATGTTCGGCAATCACATCTGATATTGGCCGATTTTAAGTCATCGGTTGACCATTGGTAGAAGTGTTTGAAAGTCGGTTCATGCCAATGGTTACATGGAACACCACAGGATCAAAATCGTTCATATTTATGTTTGATTCACGATCTTATACAAGCAGTAACAAGCTTAAGTTGCCACAATGATTGGCTGGAAACTTGATTGGTCTAATCTCATTGATTGTCTGATCTTCCCCTTGATAACTGCTGACTCAGCATGTGCTGTGTGTCGTGTAATGACTCAGTGAAATACTACATCAGCAGAAACAAGTTAACAGTGTGGCATTTTGATAATTGATTAACCCTTTACCCAACAAATCGCCCGCATCCACACGCATAATATGCAAATTCAGCAGCTGAAAAAATACTACTTTTCGAAAAAATTTCAACAAAACTGTATCATGTGACCCCTCTTTGGAACGAGCTTGTCGAGCTCGTTCCAAAGAGGGGTAACATGATATGGTTTTGTTGAAATTTTTTGAAAACATTTTAAAAATGATATTTAAAATAATAAATTTTGAAATCGTCTGCATTGGGTAAAGGGTTAAATCTGCCACGCTGTTAACTTGTTTCCACTGATGTCGTATTTTTATTTTGATACACACAGTGATATGCTCATCAACCTGACTGTACAGTAAAAGTTACCCTATTCTATGCGTTCTTGAGCATATTACTCTTTTTGGTTGTGACTATCTGACATTGGCACTCACAATCATCTGATTGTGTGCTCATCTAATCGGCAAGCGGATAGTTGTCGCAAATCCTTATCAGTTAACCCTTTAACCAATGAATCGGCTGCATCCGCCTGCATAATATGCAAATTCAGCAGCTGAAAAAATATTATTTTTCAAAAAATTTCAACAAAACCACATCATGTGACACCTCTTTTTGAACGAGCTCGTCGAGCTCGTTCCAATGAGGGGTCACATGATATGGTTTTGTTGAAATTTTTTTTTAAAAAGATATTTAAAATAATAAATTTTGATATCGTCTACGTTGGGTAAAGGGTTAATCACCATTGTTTTGAAATTATGCTAGGATCCCATTGAAAAAGTTGTCATATCATTTCCATGATGTACTATCGTGTGATTGGAATGAATGGGTAAACTTGTGATATGGTCTATTCAGTGTGCAAACAGTATGTTTGTAGGACTGCATTGAATGTATTCAGGTAACTAACATGATATTTATCTCCATAAAATTAAAAATAATCATTTTCATGGTTGCTGAGGAATTAGAGGTAAAGAGGTCTTTTGAAAATATGGTATTATCCCATTTATTGGATACCAGGATTTCTGGTTGGATGACTTGGGGGTGGGGGAGGATTGGCTGTTGACCTGACCATTCCCCTCACTAATCATGCTGATCATATTGTTATGACCACTCTTGCTTTTAAATCATATTAACAATATTACTTCATCCTCTCATTTTGAATTATCAATACTCTGCACAAAAATATTCTTTGCAGGGACTCCAGAAGCACTTCAGGGCTTGGGGGGGGGGGGGGGGGGGGGAGGGGGTGGGTGGGAATGGAGCAGACCGCAGGAAAAGGGCATTTACTCGCACTAGCAGTATTGCCATGAGATGCCACAGCATGCATGTCTTGAAGGACAAAGGACCCAGATGGGGGGAGTTTTACCAGAGGTGCTCACCTCCTATTGGGAGGGGGGAACCTTCTCCCAAACTCCCCCATTGAATTTTGAAGGCTCCCAGAATGAATTTTAGCTTTACGTAGAGAATAAATCATTACAAAAATAATTGAGTGACAGACCTGGGAAGGGCATAGTCTGCCCCCCCCCCCCCCCCCCACCCAAAGGCTGGTAGGGCTGCTGCCCCTGTGCTCCTGGCATTAGGCCCCTGCGAATCCTAATTTTCAGCTCTAATCGAATACCGAATAAAATCTTAAGGAAGATTCGAATCTGAATCAAATCCAAAGTGACTGACGGTTAAATACCTAGTAAAGTCAGCAAACGGCACGATTTTTTGTGATGGTAACAAAAAACAAATGTAATATCGGGAGTGCCAGTGTAAATGCATCGTTATAAGATGGTTGATATGATTACAAGCTTGTGAATATTATGCAATCAATGATTATCAATCCAGCTGGAACACATCACAAGAAAATGATAAGTAGTTTACCTGCACATTCTCACTCCCATTATATTGATGCAGCAAACAGAACACGATCGTGCCAAACATTCTTTACATAATATTTTCTGTCAACCTCTTGTGTATCAAAAAAAGAACTAATTTCCACCATTTTAATTTTCGTATTTTGGATTAGTCACATTCTATCGGGCTTTTGATTAATAGTCACGGCATGTGAGCACATGTTCATGCCATGACGTAATATTTATGTAAATAGAGTAACGAGGAAAGGCATGTGAGTTCCAACAGAAAGAATTGTGAGTCACATTTGCTTTTATTATTATATTGTAATTTTGTGGCGATTTAAAGATAAAAGTTGCAGATTCAATGAGTACAGATTACAATTCTATCAAGACGAACAAAAATGTTCTTGTACCTGGTTATTATATTACGATCGTATATTAGTGTTTGACAACTGTATTGGAGGGAATTCATCAATAAAATATCGTAGTAATAACTATAAACAAACAGCGCTGTGGATTCTAAATTTTGAATACCCGTCGATGGAATTGAATTGAATCTCGGGGAAGATTCAAATCCAAATCGAATCTCGAAGCCTCGCAGGAGTCTACCCGACATCCTTGCCCGATTGTGATAAGACAGCCCTTTAAATTCTGCTAAACTCACACTGATAATCGTTATCCCCAAAATACAGAAATGTTCCCAAATTAGAGGGAATAATACATGGTATCATCTGATTATTTTTGCCTTCATTCCATTTTCATAAAAATAATTGAACCCCTAGAGTGAGAGGGTTGCCAATTTTTATACATTTTTAGCTTAACTTGACAAAGTCAAGATAAGCTATTGACATCACACGTGCGGAAGTCTGTTAGTCTGTGAGTCTGTTCAGGGTTATTTAATGACTGGATTCTCATCGCAAAATGCTATACAAAAATGTCCAAATGCTAACCATTTTTCTTTCAAATTGGCCTTGTAATCACTATTTATCATCACTTTTTGAAACCAAGATGGAAACTGTTAATCAGATTTTTAAAAACAAAAAATACCCTGCTGGGAGTCTGTTCACATTTTCCTTTAGCACAGGCTGCACCTTGTAATTCTTGTCCAATCATCCTGAAATTTCATATGCAGTTTTGAGGCCATGTCTAGATGAGAACGTCCCCTTTTGGTCGCGATCGGTCAACCAAGATGGCTGCCTGAGCCCAAAACCAGAATACCTTTAGCACAGTCTACAGGTTGTATTTATGAAGAGATTTCATGGTACTTTGGTAGGATGTCTCTGTATAATATCTGATAAGAATGTCCCCTTTTGGTCATGATCTGTCAACCGTGATGGCTGCCCAAGCCCAAAACCCAAAAACTTTTAGCACAATCTACAGGTTATATTTAATACGGAGTGATTTCATTGTAACTTGGTAGGATGACTCTGTATGATGTCTAGATGAGAACTTCCCCATTTGGGCTCGATCTGTCAGCCGTGATGACTGCCCGTGCCCAAAACCCATAAACCTTTAGCACAGTCTACAGGTCGTATTTATGGACAGATTTCATTGTAACTTGGTAGGATGACTCCAGATTATGTCTAGATGGGAATGTCCCCTTTTGGTCAAGATCATTCAGCCATGATGGCTGCATGAGCCCAAAACCCGAAAACCTTTAGCACAGACTACAGGTCGGATTTATGAAGAGATTTCATTGTAACTTGGTAGTATGATTCAATATGATGTCTAGATGACGACGTCCCCTTTCGGTTGGGATGGTTCAACCATTATGGCTAGACAGGCAAGACTAACCTAGAAACAACTGACAAGGCATGCATCGTAATGTTATTTCGTGTTTACCATGGATTGCATGTTGGGATACCTGTTCTGCTGCAGTAACAAGTAATCAAAGTTCAAAATTAGCTCTTGTCAATTTAAGATATTCTGAGGCCCCAATACTGCCCTGAGAAGCCAAAAAGAGCTTTTTAAATAGTCGGTAATGTAAAAAAAAATTCCTTAATGGCACTGAGCAGCAACAGACTTGGCAAGTATGCGATTTCCTCAAATTAGTATAATCTAAAAGGCCATGTTAAGATTGCATTTTCAGTAAACTGAAAGGTCGAAATTGCGGGAACCATGGAATGTAAACATAAATTACCAATTCAGAGGGACCTAACATAAATGCAGTAACAGCCAGCCCTATACTTACATGCACTTGTGCAGTCCCATACTGATATATTAATTTAAATTAGATATGGCATTTTTACCTTATTGGACCTATTATCAACCTCTGCTGATATGGCTCTGAACTTGGCTGATAACTGGGCTGATATGGGTTAACTGAATGAGTGTAGATAGAGTTGTTGCTCATGCGACGTAAATGTGACATTTTTCCTGATGTTGTAATGGAGCAAGTTTTTGTTTTCAATGAAATCAGCATTAACTGTCAGCTGCGAGAGTGATTATGGATAAGCCATGGATATAATAGAAGCAGAATGTCTTAATTTAAATGATGATGACATATTGATGAGAGAATGTCATGATGAAGAAACCTGAGAAGTGGGAGCTTCTATTTCGGAGCTTGAAACAGAGGTTTGTAGATGTTTAGGCTGTAGAAACTTCAGATTGTGTGAAAAAGATCCAAAAAAATTCGAGAAAAACAAGAAGTGATTTAAAAACCTATCTAATTTGGGGGTGTAGTGTAGGTGTTCAATGGTCTATTTAATTAGTAAATAGGTCATCACTTGACTAGTTCGATATTGGCTGAGATATCAGCCATCGGCAATTTCACATCAGCCTTTGATCTTCGGTGGTGGGCTGAAATGAGATTGCCTCTGGCTGATATCTCAGAGGATATCGATCTAGTCAAGTGATGACCTCTAAATATACCTCTTTCATACATTAAGTAATTATTTAATTCAGAGTAGAGCTGTGAGGTTTTGATCTTTGTAGATTTGGTTTTGGTTCAGTTTTTCTGTGTTAAGAACTTGTTCATGTAGTAAATAACACTTCAGGCTTCTTCTGAAAATTTGTGTATTATTGTTTCTTCAGTTTTTTCAATGAACTCAAGTTATTACTTGGGGTGGAAACTTCACTCCAGGGTAGGGTTCCCACAACTAGTTGATTACTTGGTGAAGAATCGATGAATGCCATCATTAATGGTTATTTTATTTGTGGAGTTGACAAGATTGTATGTCAGTGTATGTATCACTGTCCTGTGGGTTGAAACACTGTGGATGTTGAAGAACACAAAAAACAATGCAGGGGTTGTCGTTCCAAACACAATTATGCGTTAAATAGGCTTTTAGATGCAACACTATGACCACAGACAAACAGTGTTGGCAGCCAGACATTTTCTGAGTCCATTGACTTTTAGCACCTGATGATATGCCAATGCTTGGAATCTTTGCCTGTCCACTTGTGACAGGCAGTCAGAGATTAAGCGATGACAAATCAGAATAAAACATACCTGTCACATGAGGCAGATTAATTTGTAGTCATTGAATGATTTGATTCTGAATCAGAACATCAAGATCGTTAAGAAGTTTATCCTAACCCTTGATTGAAAGTAATTAAAACACCTGGAATCAAGATAAAGAGGAATTTTTTATTAGAAGAAAAAATGTGAAGATTTTTTGTGTTTCTGCTCGGGCTAGAGGCCGTATTTATGAACCGATCTTTACAAAACTTCTTAGGTACCTTTGTTATGACCGTGGGACGAGAACGAATGTTTTTGGGTGCGGTCTGAAATTCAAGATGGCTGCCAGCCGCTATTTTGTACCGATGATGCAGAAATCTGTTTTTTTGTACAGAACTTCCATATGAAAGCTCTGATTTGAATAATTTTTTGTATGAATATTTAGTACCATGGGATACATCACATATAATACGGGTTTTTTTCTTGTGCGTAAATTATGCAAATTAGACTAACTTTTATGTTTTTTGGTGTTACTTTCAGCACTGTAAGTGCAAATGCCAATACGGCTCGGGCTAGAGGCCTTTTTTATGAACCGATCTTTACGAAACTCCTTGGGTACCTTTGTTATCACCGTGGGACGAGAACGAGTGTTTTTGGTTCCGGTCCGAAAATTCAAGATAGCCGATGGCAGCCATTTTGTACAAAATTTGGTGCAATCAGATTTTTGCACAGAACTTCCATATGAAAGCGCTGATTTGAATAATTTTTTGTGTGAATGTTTAGTACCATGGGATACATCACATATAATACGGGTTTTTTTTCTCGTGCAGAAATTATGCAAATTCGATGAACTTTGATTTATTCAGTGCTACTTATACACTGTAAGTGCACATGTCAATACGGCTCGGGCTGGAGGCTGTATTTATGAACCGATCTTCACAAAACTTCTTGGGTACCTTTGTTATCACCTTGGGACGAGAACGAGTGTTTCTGGGTGCGGTCCAAAATTCAAGATGGCTGCCAGTGGCCATTTTGTACCGAAATTGGGTCCAATCAGTTTTTTGTCACAACTTCTATACAGCTCATATTTGTGAACTGATCTTCACGAAACTTCTTGGGTACTTTTGTTTTCACCTTGGGACAGGAATGAGTGTGTTTTGGGGTGCCTTTGTTATCACTGTGCTATGAGAACAAATATTTTGGGGTTCAGTCAGACCCACTCTGGGACTCAAAAGATTTTTTTCTAGTTTAGCATCTGACTGTCACCCACCTTTACAATACTTTACCTATACATTTATTACAGGCAATGGTCAGTATTTATGTACAGACCATTACAATACTTTATATGTACCTTTGTTATCAGGTCATTACCTAGATGTTTGTCATTGCTGTGTCACATACTATACATGTACATGTCTTTGTCTTGACAAGTTGAGCTACAGTGTCATTGACACTTTCATTAATTGGATAATATACAGTGTAAATGTCTAATTGTTTTTTTTTCTTCTACATTTACTTGGTTAGTGTCATATCGTCCGAGATATCAGCTCAAGGCAACTTCACATCAGCATGAAACCAATGGTCTAAGGCTCAAGTGAAGTTACCAAGCTGAGATATCGGCTCAAAGTAACTTCATATCAGCTTGAGACCAAAGGGTGAAGGCTCATGTGAAATTATGGAGGGCTGATAATCTTGGCCAATATGAACCAAACCAAGTAATCACCTCTTTATTTATCAAACCAAAACTAATTATAAAATGTTCTCAAATCTGTTACAGTTTTCTTACAGTGTCATTGTTTCTCATTCTTTTCACAAAATCTGAAATTTCTGCTTCTCCTAGTTCAGCTATCCGAACACCTCAGGTTCCCCATTTGGATAGTTGTGATGTTCAGATACCTGAACTAGAACTTCTCCCACTTTGACAAATCTCTGCTTATGACTCTAAATCTCAATTTGCATTGCATTTTCTGCAAAACACTCTTCTTTCTTCTCTTCATCCACTCAATCCTTACTCTGTCTTGGTTCATATTGGCTGAGATTGACATCACATCAGCTGAGTTTGAACCCTTATCTGTCGAGCTTGATTCTGAGAAAGAAAATCAAATATGTATCTAATAAATAAATAAAGTATGTTGGTCATATCAGGGAGGCTAACTGCAGTCAAAACCTGCTAATTGAATAGTTATTTTACCAGAGAGAATTATTCCATTTACAGGAGATTTCTGTATTCTAGAGATAAAGCCTAAAAAAGTTAGAAATATGTTTCCCAGGCCCTCCTTTTGGCTGCTGCATACCCTCTTTTTATAACCAATGCAAAATTTAAAAAAATAAAAATTAAATGGTTTTTCATCAGAAAGTTGCATGCCATGTGAATGTAATTGGTTTTTGTCTGATTTTTAACCCAAGTTAATAAAATTGATAAATTTGTCCCTTAAGTGCAAACATTGTAAAGCCTTCTTGCACTTAAAGGATGAAATGCACCACTACCCATGCATGCTATTCTGTTCTTTAAAAGTTGTAATGCATATGGTAATATTTATTTGTAGACCATTGTGGAAGAGGAGGATACCCAAGTACCCAGTCTATTGGAAAGGAAATCCACAGCTTCGTATATTTCTGCCACAGTTTTGGATGAAGATGATTAAACCAGACCATGATGTTCCTCCATATGTGGTACATTTTATTGTTCATCCTCAGTAAGTACATTGCAGAAAAAAATTATCACAGAATTCTCTTTTTGTTAGAAGGAAAAATGTGAAGAGTTTTGATTGGATAATATAAATATACAGTGTCAGTGTCTAATCTTGTTTTTTCTATATTTATTTTGGATGGTGTGTATGGGAGGAGAGTAGAAATTCAAGACTTCCGATTCAGACTTGCCATTTTCAAAATTGCAGGAAAGCCTCTTGTTACTTATTTAACTTTAAAAAGTCCTTGCTTGTCACCATTTTGACAGATGAATAAACAATTGGAGATCACTTGGACTTTGACTGTTGGCCATGCATAGATTTGAATAGACTGAGCAGGGTATATATGCTGCTTGCATGTGACATCTTAAATTGTAACAGGGCTCAAAACTCATGTGATAATCAGAATCGATTCTCACAAATGAAAACAACAAGAATCAGCTTTGATTCTCACAAGCTCATTTTCTTCTTGTCATACATGTAGATTCTGAAAGTATCCTTAAAAGCCAGGAGAAATCTTTTTATTTTGTGCTATCACATAATAAGATAACACTTTGACCTAGCAGTGGTGTCTAGTGAAGTCTTGACTGCGTATATAGGCAGCCAAGACTTCACTAGAAATCGTTATCAGGGTACTGTAACTTCCAAGGTATTGTAACCATCAAAAGCGTGTACATGTATGGTGAACATGTGTTTTACATTTACCCCTCCTCTGACAAATTTGTTGATATATCCTCAAATTTTATTGGCTAAGAATGTCACATGCATACCGGCAGTAAATCCCATACATGGTGGGTGTCACTTTAATACATGGTGACCTAGAGTTATCTTTCTTGGGTGAGTAGCCACCATTACTATTTTGATGCATTTCCACTTGCTTTGAATTTTCAAAATTTGAATTAAAACAAAATAAGAGAATTTAGGCCTAAAAAAGTTAAAAATCTGTTTCTTAGGCCCTCCCACATGGTCCTTTTGGCTGCTGCATGCTCTCTTTTAATAAGCAATGCAAACTTGAAAAAAAATTAAATTTTATGTCTGAAATTTTACCCAAGTTGATAAAATTGATAAACTTGTCCCTTGAATGCAAGAAGGCTTTGGAATGCTTTAGCATTGCAAAGCCTTGTTGCACTAAACGGATGAAATACACCACCACCCAACTATTCTGTAGATTATGAGGCCTAAAACATAAAACCAACCAAGAACATGAACTTTTGATGGAAAAGAAATTATTACAAAAATAAAAAACTGCCCACCCACCCTACTGCATGCAATTTTACAAAAAATGGCCCGAGAAACAGAAGATCTACTTTGTGTACCAAAAATATTTTCAAGGTACCGTATTTATTAATTTAAAACATTAAATATTTGAAAAATGGACAGAAAATATTTTTTGTGGTCCCAAAAGTTCTTGTTTTTACATTTCTATCAAATTTTTATGCTGAAGCGAACATTTTCTTTACAGTTTACTCAAAAGAGTAAAAGTGATTTTTTGAACATTTAAAAGTACTTTGTTAACCCTTTTCAGGTGGCAGATTTATTTAAAATTGTAGGTTTTTATTCAACATTTCATCAACCTTATTCCTGAAGGTCATCGGTGGGGTAAATTCGTAACATAGTCAGCAAGTGACCAGGTGTACAGGATGGTACCTTGTCTGTAGGTTTTATTCCAGGTGAGGTTTTGCCTGGTCTGTACGTGAAGCCTCACCTGGTATAAAACCTACAGATCAGGTACCATCCTGTCTCCAGTCACTTGCTGACTATGTAACTAATGGTACACTGTACGTGTAAGACAAGAAACTCATCAAAATTGGAGCTTGACCCTTAACTGGTTGAGTGCTAGAAGCAACTATCATGGCTTTATTGAAAGTGATGAAAGCCACTTTAGTGGCTTTACACTGCAAGTGGTAGCTTGATGTTTGCTCAGCAGTAGAACAAAGAATATTTGTATGAAATATTTTGCTATAATTTATTGGCAAGTGCCAACAGGCACTCTCCAATATATACAAATAAATTATTTATCAAGAAAATCCTACCAAAACTGGGCTTTCTTTCCTGGTAGCAATAGAATGTGTGAAAAAAATACTCATGTTACAAATTGCCTTTGCAAAATAATTTATCACTTTAACAAAGGGTTAAACTCTAGTAAATATATAAATATGAGGTTTGTTTTTACTATGGAATATGCTAGTGGTTGCACTCACAATGGTATAACAGACAGTACTCTGAAATGCTGAATTATTTAAGAACTGAAAATTGAGTTTTGTAGCGAGAGATTTTAAGGCCACCCTGTTAAATCCTCAGATTTTTATGGGAAGTAATTTATTGAAACCAATGTGCTGCTTTAGCTCTGTTCTGCTTCCTGTTCCTCGTACGTGGCTCCTTGAAACCATTTTCATTTGTTTTTTCCTTTCAGAATGACAAAGATAGATGTTAAAAATTACCTAGAGAAAATTTATAATGTACCAGTTCTCAAGGTTCAAACAAATGTGAGACAAGGTATTAACAATTAAATTACGAATGAAGTTTTAATTTTCAATAGTTTATGTTATTCATTTATAATTCTATCACGATGATAGGTGCATGGGGATATACAAGAAACATATTGAGGTTATTCAGAAATACAGCCTATCAAAACCATCATTGGCTTGTCAGATATTAATGTATACTCCTCACTCTGGCTCACTGATCTCTGTACAATTGGATTGACTTCCACAAAAGCTCTGTATTTCAAATGGATGTTTGTTTGCAAGTCTCTTATTGAGAAAATCATTGATGCATGTAATTTTTAGCTCAACTTGACGAAGTCAAGCTGAGTTATTGCTGTCATTTCTCGTCAGTCAGCAAACATAAGCACGTATGTCCACAATTTCCTTTGGCATGCTGGACAGGTCGCATTTATGATAAAATTGCTTTGAAACTTGGTATGCTTGTTTGGGGGTGACCTCGAGATTTGCTTATCTTATGGTTTTGTTCCATTTCCAACAAAAAATGTTGCCGCTGGCAATGAGCTTTGAACTTAATTTAGTCAGACCTCAATATTTCCCTTCGGCACACCCTACAGGGCACATTTATGATCAGATGAGTTTGAAACTTGGTATGCTTATTTGGGATTACCTCTAGATGGGAGCTATCGATTATCTTCCATTTCCATAAAAAAATGTTGCCGCTGGAAACGACCTTCAATGAACTTAGAGCAGTTATGCATCAATATTTCCCTTTGACACACCCTGCAAGGCACATTTATGATCGGGTTGTTTTGAAACCTGGTATGCTTGTTCAGGGTGACCTCTAGATGGGAACTGTGTATTTTCTTCCATTTCCATCAAAAATAGTTGCCATTGGTAACGACCGTTGAACTTAGTATAGTCAGGCATCAGTATATTCCTCTGGCATGCCCTACAGGGCACATTTATGACAGGATCGCTTGAAACTTGGTATGCATGTTCTGGGTGGCTTATGGATGTTAGCTGTTGATATCTTTTCATTTCCATAAAAAATTATTGTTGTTAGCACCAGCCTTTGGACTTTGTGCATTTTTGTAGCAACTTATCCCTTTTACACTCTCTACAGGTTTATATTTATGAATTTCCATAAAAAAGATAAAAAGACCATTGCCACCAGCCGGACCATCAAACTTAGTGCATTTGTGCATTAACATCTTCCTTTGGCATGCCTCAGAGGGCGCATTCATTATTGTTGTTTTGAAACTTCATATGCTTATTCGGGGTGACAGAGATAGGAGCTATCGATTTTCTTTTCATTTCTATAAAAAAACTGTGGCTGTCAGCAACAATCTTTGAATCTATTGCATTTGTGCATTTACATTCTTTTTTGACATGATCTGAAACTGGGTATGCTTGTTTGGGATGTCCTCTAGATGGGAGCTGTTGATTTTCTTCCTTTTCCGTCAAAAAATGTTTCCGCTGGCAATGACCTGTTAACTTAGTTGAGTCAGGCATCAGTGTATTCCTTTGGCATGCCCTACAGGGCACACTTATGGTTGGATGACTTAGAAACTTGATATGCTTGTTTGGGGTGACATCTACCTGGGAGGTATCAATTTTCTTTCATTTCTTTCAAAAATAGTTGCCGTTGTCCATGACCTTTGATCAACTTAGTGCAGTTATGAATCAATATTTCCCTTTGACACACCCTGCATAGCACATTTATGATCAGATCACTTTGAAGCTTGGTGTGCTTGTTTAGGGTGACCTCTAGATGGGAGCTAGTGATTTTCTTTCAAAAATAGTTGCCGTTGTCAATGACCTTTCATCAACTTAGTGCAGTTATGAATCAATATTTCCCTTTGGCACACCCTGCAGGGCATGGAAGCTAGCGTTTTTCTTCCATTTCCATCAAAAAGTATTGCTGTTTGAACATTGTTTAGTTGGGCATCAATATTTCCCTTTGGCACACCCTGCAGGGCACCTTTATGATCAATTCGCTTTGAAACTTGGTGTGCTTGTTTGGGGTGACCTCTAGGTGGGAGCTATCGATTTTCTTCCATTTCCATAAAACAATGTTGCCATTGGCAATGACCTTTGAACTTTGTTTAGTTAGGTATTGATATTTCCCTTTGGCACACTCTACAGAGCACATTTATGATTGGATCACTTTGAAACCTAGTATGCTTGTTTGGGGTCACCACTAGATGGGAGCTATTGATTTTCTTCCATTTCCGTCAAAAAATGTTGCCGCTGACAATGACCTTTGAACTTAGTTTAGTCAGACATCAATATATTCCTCTGGCATGCCCTTCAGGACACATTTGTGATCGATTCGCATTGGAACTTGGTGTTCGTGTTCAGGGTGACCTCTAGCTGGAAACTATTGGTTTCCTTTCATTTCCATAAAAAATTATTGTTGTTAGCGCCAGCCTTTGAACTTAGTGCATTTGTGCAGCAACTTATCCTTTTGCACTCTCTACAGGGCATGTTTATGAATTTCCATAAAAAAGAAGAAAAAAAGCATTGCCACCAGCAGTGACCTTCAAACTTATGCATTTGTGCATTAACAGCTTCCTTTGGCACACCTCAGAGGGTGCATTCATTATCGGGTTGTTTTGAAACTTGGTATGCTTATTCAGGGTGACCAGGATAGGAGCTATCTATTCTCTTTTCATTTCTATCAAAAACTGTTGTTGTTAGCAACAGCCTTTGAATTTATTGCATTTGTGCATCAACATTCTTCTTTGACATGGCCTACAGGGTACTTTTATCATAGGATTGTTTTTGAACTTGGATTGCTCATAGGCAACACCTCTAGATAAGAGCTATCGATTAGCATTCATTTCTGTGAAAAGAATTGCCGTTTACAATGGCCTTTAAACTTGCATTTGTGTATCAGCATTCTTCCTTTAGCCAGCCTTATAGTTTACATTTAAAAATGCATGGATTGCTCTGATGTTGTGCACACACAATGCTGTTATGTTGAAGTTTCACCAAATAACATTGGAACCAGTGATCTTCAAATTTGCCATTTCACTTATAGCTTACCAAGTTCAAGTTTGTCAAGTTGAGCTACAGTGTCAAAGACACTTTCAATATATGTTTGAAACTTGTTCTGAGATCATTAAGGTTATTTCTTTGTGTACACCCTTTACCTAACATAACGGCCAAATTCGGTCAGCACCTTTCACAAAAATTAACATTCAATTTTAATTATTTTTGTCTCAAAAACATTGCTTATGACCCTTCATTGCAACAAGCTCATCAAGATGAGCTCGTTCCAATGAGGGGTCATAAGCTGTGTTTTTGATGCAAAAAATGAAAAAAATTAGTTATTCAAGAATTTTGTTTGCAAGTGTCGTCTGCCTTTCATGTTAAGTAAAGGATTATTGTACCATAACTGTGGTGGGTACCTGGAATTATCTTGGTATCTTTTAGGGTGAAGAAAAAGCTAAGTGTATTTGTCATACAGTACTGTGAGTTTAAAAGCAGTCAGCTAATTTTGACCAGATGCAACTGTCATAATCTGGTTGAAACTCTGTCTGCGTTTCTCCCCACAAGATCTCACCTATTGAGAAAGAAACACAAGAACATTGAATGTTTATTCTTCTCAATTTCCAGTTCTTAGCTCACCTGACTGAAAGGTATAAATCCATATATCCATGGGGGGGGGGGGGGGGGGGGGGGGGGGGGGAGGAGGGGGGGGTCAGATTCAAGTTTGTTCAAGTTAAGTCCCTAGGTTGATGTTTGGGGTCCCTAGTTTTGCATTACTGGAAATCTGGGCATTATTTCTGTGATAGCATCTCAAAACTAGAAAAAATAATCTGACATGGACAACAGTGTTATATTGAATTTGGTTTCCGTCCAATAACTAGTGAATGCTGACTCAAATCATTTTCATGCCCCTGAGAGATTCTCTCGGGAGCATTATGTTTTCACCATGTCTGTCCAGAGTCTGGCATCCATCGTCCGTCTGTTAGCTTTTGGTTTCTGTCAAATAATTAAGGAACTGCTTATTTGATCAAATCATTATTTTAGGGGTTACTTGTGGATGACCAGACAAAGCTTCCTTTCGATTTTGGTCCAGCTCGCCAATTCAATATGGCCATCATAGCAGCATATTGAATTTGGTTTCCATCCAATAACAAATGAATGCTGACTCGAATCATTTTTAGCTTAACTTGACAAAGTCAAGATAAGCTATTGCCATCACACGTGTGGAAGTCTGTTTGTCTGTGAGTCTGTTCACACTTTCCTTTAGCACAGGCTACACCCTATAGTTTTATGCAGGTTTGAGGTGTTGTCTAGATGAGAATGTCCCCTTTTGGTTGCGATCGGTCAACCGTGATGGCTGCCCGAGCCCAAAACCCTAAAACCTTTAGCACAGTCTACAGGTCGTATTCATGAAGGGAGTTCATTGTAACTTGGTAGGATGACTCTGTATAAAGTCTAGATGAGAACATCCCCTTTTGGTCATCATCTGTCAACCGTGATGGCTGCCCAAGCCTGAAACCAAAAACTTTTAGTACAGGTTACAGGTCGCATTTAGTATGGAGTGATTTCATTGTTATTTGGTAGGATGATTCCGTGTGATGTCTAGATGAGAATGGTCTATGGGAGGTCATCTACAAATGAACCTCATTTTGTTCCCATCGGATAAAAAACAATGTTTTGATTTTGGTTGGTGGATTTTCAAAAATTTTCTCCTCTGAAACCACAAGGCCAGATGTTTTGAAACTTTGCATCATGAATCACTAGGACCCCCTCTACCCACGATCCTCATTTAATGTTGATCGAGTTGCAAACATGGCCGCAATTGCAGCTTATAGTTACCATAGAAACCCTATTGGGAAATCACACTTTCATCTTCTTCCCTGGAACTACTGAGCCAAGGTGAACCAAACTTGGCAGGAATGGTCTATGGGAAGTCCTCTACAAACGATCCTCATTTTCTTTCCGTCGGGCGTCTGTTGAAAAACATGGCCTCCTGAGGCATTCTTTGATTCTGATTGATAGATTTTTCAAAAATATTTTCCTCTGAAACTGCAAGTCCAAATGTTTTGAAACTTCACATTATTGATGGCTGGGACACCCTCTACCAACGCTCCTCATTTAATGTTGATCAGGTTACAAACTGGACTAGAATTGCAGCTTATAGTTACTATAGAAACCCTATGGGAAATCACATTTTCATCTTCTTCTCTGGAACTACTGAGCCGATGTGAACCAAACTTGGCAGGAATGGTCTACATGAGGTCCTCTACAAATTCATTCTGTCCTGTCTGATGGAAAACCTGACCACCAGAGGCATTCTTTGATTCTGATTGGTGGATTTTGAAAAATCTTCTCCTCTGAAACCACAAGGCCAAATGATTTAAAACTTCACTTGCTTGATGACTGGGACACCCTCTACCAACGGTCCTTGTTTAATGTTGATCGAGTTGCAAACATGGCTGCAATATCGGCTTATAGTTACTACAGAAACCCTATGGGAAATCACATTTTCATTCTCTGGAACTACTGAGCCGATTTAAACCAAACTTGGCAGGAAAGGTCTATGTGAGGCCCTCCACAAACGATCCTCATTCTGTCCCATCAGATGGAAAATGACCGTGGAAAAAAGGGCGGTGGGTGATGTGCCAACCTCTTCACCCCATCCTCCATTTACAAAAAGCTTTTGATGAGTTCTTTGAAAAATTGTTCATTTTTTTTTATCCCCTGCCAACAAGTCAGGAGGGGGATATTGAAATGGTGTTTGTCCGTCAGTCTGTCAGTCTGTCTGTCTGTCTGTCTGTCACAAACTTTGTCCGCTTAACTCCTACATTTTTTATTGGATTTTTATAAAACTTGGTCTGAAGTATCAGTATCAAGTGTAGATGTGCATGTGGTCAGGAATTTTTGATGTGAAAAATTTTATGTTGTTACGGCTCTTGGTTATAGCAAAATTTCCATCATAAATGCTTGTCTGCTAAAGTCCTCGTGCATTTTTAATTGAATTTTTTGAAACTCGGTCTGAAGTATCAGTATCAAATGTAGATGTGCATGTGGTCAGGAATTTTTGATCTGAAAATTTTTTGTGGTTACGGCCCTTGGTAATAGCAAAATTTTTATACTGTACCAATGACCCAGACATAGCTGGTGCTAACTCTTAAAATATAGGGCCAAACACAAATTTTGCCCCCCAATCCCCAAAATTTGCATCTAAAACCAAAGAAAACATGTCCTGAATGGCCCTCCACACTTCACCGCTACTGCGCATGCACAGTGTCAAGGACGTTCCGAAATTGGCGCCATTAATTATTCTAAGTTTGGCCCTTCATCAGTTAACATCTGACTGATCTTTGTGCTTGTAAATCTCAGTTTAAATGATGCCAGACACATAAATATTAGTGAAATGGTGATTCTAAGGAGGATAGAGAAGGAGGAGAGGAAAAATGTGTGACAGAATATTATCAGGGCTGTAACTTAAAATTTTTTAATGAAATTATGTTAAGTTACCTATATTTTTATACTGTACCAATGACCCAGACTTAGCTGGTGCTAACTCTAACAAAACCAGGGCCAAACACAAATTTTGCCCCCCAATCCCCAAAATTTGCATCCAAAACAAAAAGAAATCATGTCCTAAAGGACCTCCATACTACGCCTCTACTGCGCATGCGCAGTGACGCAGACGTCCCGAAATTGGTGCCAATTATCATTCTCTGTTTGGCCCTTCATCAGTCAACATCTCACTGATCTTTGTGCTTGTAAATCTCAGTTTAAAGGATGCCAGACACGTAATTTTGGGAGAAAATGTGATTCTAAGGAGGATAGAAGGAGGAGAGGAAAAAGAAGTGACAAAAAATAATCAGGGCTGTACTTAAAATTTTTTGATGAAATTATGTTAAGTTGCCTATTTTCGAGGCATGGGCCTCTTGTTGTCATTCTTGCTAAATGTTGCACTGCTTATTCAGTGTTTCCTCTCCCCTAGCCTTCTAAAGTCCCCCCTTGCAATTCTCCCATGCTTTTGGCATATTTTTGAGAAAGTTCATTTCTAAAATTTCCTGGGAGAGTTGCTTGGTTACAGAATGTTTTCTGTTGTTTTCCCCATAGTTACGTTTGGGTGTATAACGTTTGTGTTCTGCATCTTCCATCTGATGTTCTGCAGATTCTCCCCTGGGAGTCTCTGTTTTGCATCAGATAGAGTGTAATTTGATGACTGATTCCGGGCCAGTTTTTTCAGTGCCTGGAGTCATGTTTTCTGGTGTTTTACACTGTTTGTTTTCATTGGCAACAGCCTTTTTTGAGGGGGGTTGTTTGCCTTTGCTGTAGTTTATCTCATTATAAGATACATTTATATTATCCGTAAGTGTCTCATTAATTATTTAATATAAATTTAAAATTTTTGACCACACTTTGCCATCGGATCCATCGGGGCTCAACGTTACTTTTCAGCAACTTGGGCTTCGCTGAAAAAATATTTTTTCAAAAATTATTTTGATTTTCAATTGTTTTTTCATTATTAATGGATCATGTTATTATGTATCTTTGTGTCAGGGGTTTGTGCGAGTAACTAGGACTTGTTGTTGTTCTTTCACAATGAAGGGACTTTGTTCAAATTGTAATAGGAAGAAATCTTCCTCTGACTTTCATGATCATTGTATTAATTGTAGTCAGTGTTCT
This sequence comes from Pictodentalium vernedei, assembly GCA_031216915.1. Taxonomy (NCBI): domain Eukaryota; kingdom Metazoa; phylum Mollusca; class Scaphopoda; order Dentaliida; family Dentaliidae; genus Pictodentalium; species Pictodentalium vernedei. The sequence continues at coordinate 198,918,546 of CM062296.1, read as the reverse complement.
CGCACTAATCCCTGTTCTATATGTCAATATTGGGATGACAAACATTGGAAACGTGTGTCACGATATGTTGTTAGTGGAGAAAGGGCTATGCCGGCTCTTTCTCCGCAGGGTCACTCTACTCTATCAGTTTCTATTTCAGAGGAACAAGAACAGGGTGATGTTTCCATGTTATCTTCCGCAAGTGCGCTTCCGTCGTCACAAATGAATACAGAGCTAGCGGCAAAAGTGCTCATGGAGATAAGACAAATGTTGTCCGCTAGCTCGCCCGGTGTAGTGTCCATTCACCGAATGGTTCGGCAGCCGGGTTCGTCCGATGCGGTCCAGGAGGAAATGTTGGGTGATGCGAGCACTATAAACATTCAACGTGCACACCCAGTGACGGCGGATAGTAGGAGAGATCGGAGGAAGCCTTTGAGTCCGGTTCCTAGCTCGTCCAGGTCCAGCCGGGCCGCGAGCGAGAGAGGCCCCTCTCTCGTACAACAACATCTGGGACCAGATGTTGTGGTACAAAATGTGTCGCAAGCGGAGCACATGTCCGTCGCTCGGGACGCTCCGTTGTATAGGCAGTCCGCGGAGACTGCTCAGGCTTCTTCCTCTCATCAGCGCACACGACCGCACCTTGGCTACGTGACTGCCGATATTTTACCAGCTTCGCCGATCAAGGATTCTTTGGCGACCAGGTCACGCCATCCGGTAGCCAGGGACACGAGGCCGATGGACTCCGGACGTTCGCATAGGAAGAGTATGCGGGAGTCACCAGATGCGGAGCTGCCCTCGGCGAAGCAGCGAAAGACTGCGCCTCCGCAGGCCTCGATGTCGGACGTGCTTGTTCAAATAGCACAACTTATCGCAGCATCCCAGCAACCGACAGAAACGGTGTCGGATCGGGAATTATCCGACGGCGCTGGGTCGGTACGCTCCGCCGAAGCATCGGGGGCGGACGACCGGGAGCATCATGAGGTCCGACCGGATGGTGAAAGAGATACGGATGAATTGGAGCTATCCCTTTCGGAACAACATAAAGCTGCCGTGGACTTCATCCGGCACTTTCTTCCTCAAGTTGTTCCGTCGGGCCAGACTGCTGCGGTTCCGGACAAGAGAATTATAGCGTCATTGGACTCTGATTTCTTTGAGCGGTTCAGGGACATCGCTCCCGAGTTTCCGTCTCAGTCCAATAATGTTGCAAGAACATTTAAATTATTGAACGACGCTATATTCAAAGTTGCTTCCAAAACAGGAAAAGCAGGTTTCTTGTCCGCCAATACTCTCAACCTGCCTTTCATTAATGCAAGGAATAAATTCGATACGGCAGGACAGGGTATCCCGAGAGTTCCTCTGCGTATGGACGACGAGGCGGAAGACTTAGAATTATCATTACCGTCGTCTGCGTCTATTCCAACCGCGGTGTTGGAGACAACTATTTCATCTAACAGAGCCAGTTTAGATGCTTTATCTTACGCAGACCACCTTACTAAGGCGTTATCACTGCGTCTTCAAGGGAAAGAATTTCAGGATGTTCAATCCTCTTTAAGACTTCTTTCAAGAGCAGTAGCTTATTCCACGTGTAACTCCGCCCTTTCAGTGGCAAACCTGGAGTTGATTTGACATGACGCAGCCCTAGCTACATCCACACTCGTGGATAGTAAGGTGAAGAACTCTCTCAGAGTCGCTTCGGTCTCCGGAGAACTTCTCTTCGACGGCAAGCTTTCTGCAATTTACGATAAAATTACTAAGAAAGCTTCGGATTCTCTGCTGTTCAAATCTGCTTCTAAGAAGTTGGACACGGCAGATAAGAGTAAGACAGGCACTTCTGGGTCTAATGCGCCCAAGAGAGGTTCCTATAGAGGTTCCGGTGCGTCCTCTTGGTCTTAATCAAGAGACCGTCAAGGCAGCGACTCACGTTCGGGACGTCCTTCGGGCCGGGACAACCGGTCAGACGCCCTGAGGTCGACAGGACGAGGTGCGGGTCGTGGAGGACGTGGTTTCTCCTACCGCAGGCCTCGCAGGTCCAGGAGGTGATGGCTTCAACCTCTATCGCGTGCCGGTTGGCGGAAGGTTGTCGAGTTTTTCACAAGAGTGGGCGTCGATTACGGACGACCCTTGGGTGAGAGGGGTGATTTCGGAAAGTCTAAAGATATCCTTCAAATGAAAGCCTCCATTAACTCGAAGTCCAAAATGGACTCAACTTCCGTCAAATCCGCAGAAAAGAGACGCTCTGTTATCAGAGGTGCAGTCTCTTTTAATGAAGAACGCGGTAGAGGTCGTAGAAAACCAGGAGACACCGGGATTCTACAGCCATCTGTTTCTGGTTCCGAAACCAGACGGCTCGTTCCGTCCAGTCATAGATTTGAGCTGGATAAACAAGCTGATCGTCGCTCCGAAGTTTTATATGGAGACGATTCGATCGGTCAGAGCGAGTATTCGGGTGAACGATTATGCAACAAGCATAGATCTCAAAGATGCATACTTTCACGTCATGGTACATCCGACATTCAGAAAGTATCTACGCTTCGCAGTCCTAGGGGGGGTGTATCAATTCCGGGCGATGTGCTTCGGATTGAATCTAGCACCCTGGGCTTTCACTCGGGTAATGAACTCGGTAATGACGTATTTCCGAGCTCATTTGTCTGCGGTAACGTCGGCCTACCTGGACGACATTCTTCAGAGGTACGGCAACGAGTTAACGCTTCAGAACGATGTGCAGAATCTGCTTCTATTGCTCCGACGTCTCGGTTTTATAATAAACGAGGAGAAGTCGGATCTGGTGCCGTCCAAGTCATTCACACATCTGGGAATGAGCTTCGAGACGCACAACAATCTCGTTCGTCTGCCTTTAACCAGAGCGAAATTAGTCAGTTGTTACACTCGCTATTGTCTGCAAGCAGACAAAGTCACAGCGAGGGAGTTCATGAGACTGATAGGTCTGTGCGGAGCCGCTGCGGATCTCATTCCGATGGGGCGGTTACGCACGCGTCCTCTCCAAATTTTCTTGACTCAGAATTGGAGTGTGAAAATTCATTCGCTCGACATAGATGTTCTCTTGTCAGATCAAGTGAAACGAGAGATTCAGACTTTGGCAAACATTCAGTGGTTAACTCAGGGAGTTCCGCTGCAGTTGCCGGATCCGAGTTTTACCATTATGACGGATGCCAGTCAAACAGGTTGGGGTGCATCATTGATCCGAACGGATTCGAGATGCCAGGGTCTTTGGGATCCGCAATTCCTGGGCAAGCACATAAACATCAAGGAAATGATGTCAATTTGGCTTGCGTTACGTCATTGGATGGACATTATTCACAATGCTCATGTCCAAATCCTATCCGACAATACGACAGTAGTGGCGTATATACGGAATCAGGGAGGCACTCATTCAAGTCCGTTGTTCAATCTAACGGAAAGAATCCTTCTGTTTGCTCTAGAACATCAGGTTCTTCTTTCGGTCCGTCATATACTGGGTCGTCTGAACGTACTAGCAGACTCCCTTTCACGAAAGGGTCGCTTGTTGCCGTCGGAGTGGACTCTCAACAAACAAGTATTCAATCAGATTTGCTACCAATGGGAACGGCCAATGATAGACTTATTTGCGACACATCTCAACAATCAGTTGCAGACGTATGTGTCTCCGTGTCCGGATCCAAGAGCATTTGCAGTAGACGCTCTGTCGATCCCTTGGGATGGAATGATAGGATATGCGTATCCTCCAGCGGCGTTAATTCAGCAAGTATTGCTAAAGATAAAACAATCTCAATGCAAGATTCTGTTGGTAGCATCTCTGTCTCCACAGAGACTGTGGATAAATCTACTCAGGTGTCTGTTGTGGGACCTACCGCGAAAGCTTCCTCCACGGGAGGATCTTCTTTCGAAGGGGAAATCGCGTCAACTCCATCACAACCCGCAAGGTCTCAACCTTCACGTTTTTCCGTTGTGCGGTCCTTCTTGCATGGCAAGCACTTTACAGGACGAGCAGTGGACGCGATTTCTAACTGTAGGAGGACCTCCTCTTCGCTAAACTATGCGGCTAAGTGGAAGGTTTTTCGTCGTTGGTGTAGGGATCATTCTGTTGATATTTTTGATCCCTCCATACCAGACATTGCAAACTTTCTAGTATACTTGTTTGACGAAATCAAACTGCAGGCTGTTACTATTAAGGGTTATAGGTCTAAGTTATCTGATACCTATGCACATCATGATAGTTTACAAATTGGATCTAATGTCTCTTTATCTAAGTTAGTAAAAAACTTCTCGATAAATAGACCCAGAACTCTTAGGTTAATTCCTAAGTGGAATTTAGCTTGGGTTCTTCTTAAACTGAAGGAAAAGCCATTTGAACCTCTTGGGACAGTAGATTTCAAATTCTTGTCTTATAAGACAGCTTTTCTCTTAGCTTTCTCTTCTGCTAGAAGAGTCAGTGAGCTTCATGCACTGTCGGTGGATGATTCTCACTATCGTAGTGTCGGGAACACCATCACCTTCACTACTAATGTTGGATTTTTAGCTAAGAATCAGGCTCCTAATAAATATCCGGAACCTATTGTTATTAAGGCTCTTCCGTCTTCAGATGGGCGTAGGCCTTTACTCTGTCCTGTTAGAGCGTTACGTATCTATAAACAGAGATCTCAGTTTATCAGAAAGGGACGAAAACGTTTCTTTCTGTCTCTGATGCCTAATAGAAAGGACATTTCGGTCCATTCTATTGCTAGATGGATTCAGTTAACTATACGTACTGCTTATGAAAATTTATCTTCTTCTCAGCAGTCTGTGCTTAAGATTTCGGCTCATGAAGTAAGAGCTCTTGCTACTTCTTGGGCTTACGCTAATAGTATTGCTATTACAGATTTAATGAAGGCTGCTTATTGGTCTCAGCCATCCACATTCACAAATTTTTATCTCAGAAATATTGAGTCCATTTCTGGAGACCTGCATTGTTTAGGTCCGTTATCTGTTGCTCAGAATGTCGTCCACTAAACAGTTGCAACTATAGTTATGCAGGCTTTCTGTTCCGGCGGTGACTCCGTCCGGCTGCCCTCTTCGCTCTGGGCTATTTGACCCAGGGCAAGGGGAAGGGGGGGGGGAGGGTGTTCCCTTAGGTCACCTGCTTTATAGTGAAAAGCAAGGGAATGCCTCCTCCGAAGTCAGTATTTCTGAATCGTTTCCGGGATGGTTTTAAAGTGTAATATTAATGTTAAAAATTCATTCATGTCTTATTTTTAAAGTGTAGCTCGGTGTGAAGCATTTGTATATGTCAAGTGTCAAACGGGCGTTAATATACAATCCTCGGACACTTTTAAAGAATATAAAGAGTCTCAATTCTCTGGACTAACTTTATTTATTGGCTTACTTTAAAAATAATTAGTATAAAGGGTTATACTGGATGTTAATAGAGAACATGAATGTTATTGTGCTCAATTATGAAGGGTATTGTATCTTTCTAATTTAACATAAAATAAGAAAGATACATGTAAAGCCTAATACTCCTTTTCTCCTTGAGGGGTTGCCTCTATATTATATAGTTGAGCTTATTGGATTTTCCTCTATGTCCTAGGCCCTCCAGCCTTTTTACTATTCAGCTAAGTCTGGGTCATTGGTACAGTATAAAAATGTTAAAAAATTTATAGTAATTTATATATATTTTTATACTGTACCAATGACCCAGACATAGCTGGTGCTAACTCTTAAAATATAGGGCCAAACACAAATTTTGCCCCCCAATCCCCAAAATTTGCATCTAAAACTAAAGAAAACATGTCCTGAAAGGCCCTCCACACTTCGCCCCTACTGCGCATGCGCAGTGTCAAGGACGTTCCGAAATTGGCGCCATTTATCATTCTAAGTTTGGCCCTTCATCAGTTAACATCTGACTGATCTTTGTGCTTTTAAATCTCAGTTTAAATGATGCCAGACACATAAATATTAGTGAAATGGTGATTCTAAGGAGGATAGAAAAGGAGGAGAGGAAAAGAATGTGTGACAGAATATTATCAGGGCTGTAACTTAAAATTTTTTAATGAAATTATGTTAAGTTACCTATTTTCAAGGCAGCAGCCATTTTGTTGTCATTCTGATTATTTAGTTACACTGTTTTTTCAAGTGTTTTTCCTCTCTCCCTGTCCTTTAAGTTCCCCCTTGCTATTCTCCCATGCTTTTGGCATAGTTTCTGTAATTATTATTACTAAAATTTCTTGGGAGTTTTAGCTGAATAACAGAATGAATTCTGTTCTTTCCCCATGTTTACGTCTTCACCTACGGGTGGTTAGGCGTTGTGTTCTGCATCTACCATCTGATGTTCTGCAGTTTCTTCCCTGGAAGTCTCTGTTTTGCATCAGATGGTGTATTTTTGGTAACTGATTTCGGGCCTGGGTGCCTGGAGTCTTATTTTAGTGTTTTTACACTCATTGTTTACATTTACAACAGCCCTCTGTGTGAGGGGGGGATTTCTAAATAATAATATCTTTATGTTATTTTAATCATAACTAGATACATTATTATTGTTCGTAAGTGTTGAATAAATTGTTTAAAATATTTTTAAAATTTTTGTCCACACTTAGGCTTGGGATCCATTGGGGCTCAACGTTACTTTTCAGAAACTTGGGCTGTTCTGAAAAAATATTTTTTCAAAATATTTTGATTTCAATTATTTTTTCTATATTAATGGATCATATTATTATTATGTATTTTGATTGCCAGGGGTTAGTGCGAGTACCAGGACTTGTTTTCTTTTCACATTGAAAGGATATTGATCAATTGTTTTAAGAGGAAGTCTTCCTCTGACCTTATTATCATTCTATATGTGGTCAGTGTACTCGCATTAACTCCTGTTCTGTATCGTATGATTTCGATGACAATATGGGAAGCGTATGTCACGGTATGTTGTTGGGGATTTGGACACTCCGGTCCTTTCCCCGCAGGGTCACTCTACTTTATCAATTTCTATTTCAGACGATCAAGATTAGGGTGATGTATCTGTGATGTCTTCCAACAGTGTGCCTCCGTCGTCACAATTAATGAAGGGCTAGCGGAAAAGTGCTCATGTAATACGCCAATTGCCTAAGAGGACCCTAGTAGGTTCGACGGCCTTTGACATCCGCTAGCTCGCCCGGTGTAGCGTCCATTCACCGAATGGTTCGGCAGCCGGGTTCGTCCGTTGCGGTCTAGAAGGAATTTTGGGGTGATGCGAGCACTATAAAATTAACTTAATGCACACCCAGTGACGGCGGATCGGAGGGAGAACGGAGGAAGCCTTTTAGTCCGGTTCATAGCTCGTTCCGGTCCATCCGGACGGCAAGCGAGAGAGGCCCCTCTCTCGTTCAACAACATCTGGCCCCAGATGTTGTGGTACAAATGTGTCGTTAGCGGAGCATACGTCCGTCGCTCGGGACGCTCCGTTGTATAGGCAGTCCGCTGAGACTGCTAAGGCTTCCTCTTCTCGTCAGCGCACACGACCGCACCTTGGCTGCGTGACGGCCGATATATTACCAGCTTCGCCGATCAAGGATTCTTCGGCGACCAGGTCACACCATCCGGCAGCCAGGGATTCGAGACCGATGGACTCCGGACGTTCGCATAGGAAAAGTATGCGGGAGCCATCTGATGCGGAGCTGCCCTCGGCAAAGCAACGATAGTCTGCGCCTCCGCAGGTCTCGACGCCGGACATTCTTGTGCACATAGCACAGCTTATTGCAGCATCCCAGCAGCCGACAGAAACGGTGTCGGATCGAGAATTATCCGACAGCGCTGGGTCGGTAGCCGGGGACTCGAGGCCTGCAGACTCCGGACGTTCGCATAGGAAGTGTGCGGGAGTCAACGTACACGGAGCTTCCAGCGGCAATGCATCGTAAGTCCGCTACTGCACAGGCCTCGGGAACGGATGTGCTTTCCTTAATAGCACAGTTTATCGCAGCATCCCAGCATCAACTGAATCTGTCGCATATATTTTATCCGACGATGCTGGGTCGGGACGCTCCGCGGAAGCGGGTACGGACGTCCGAATATTTTCATCCGGTCCGACGGGATACCAAAAGGGATTCGGTGGATTTCAAGCTTTCCCTTTCGGAACAACATATGCTGCGATGCCGGATAAGAAACTGATAGCGTCGGTGGACTTAGAAATTTTTGGTTCGGTTCAGGGACATCGTCCCTCAGTTCCGACATAGTCCAATAATGTCACACAAACTATCGAATTATTGAACGACGCTATGTATATTATTATTTTATGCTTGCTATCCAAGCATTTCTGGTTTCTTATTCGAAGAGTTATGGAGATGTCTTTCAAAAGTGTGCCTCTGTCGTCATAGTTAATGAAGAGTTAGCGGCAATAAGTGCTCATGGAATATGTCTATCGCTTACGGAGTGACATTCGCTAGCTCACCCGGTGTAGCGTACATTCATCGAATGGTTCGGCTGCCGGGTTCGTCCGTTGCGGTCTAGGAAGGAGATTTGGGTGATGCGAGCACTTTAATTACTTTAGTACTCACCCAGTGACGGCAGATTGAGGACAGATCGGAGGAAGCCAACAACATAGGGGACCGCATGTTGTGGTTCAGATATTTTACATTCGGAGCATATGTCCGTTGCTCGGGACGCTCCGTTATATTGACAGTCCGTGGGACTGTCTTTAATGCTTCCTCATCCTCACAGCAGGGCACACGACCGCACATTGGCTACGTGACCTCGAGTATCCGATCAGTTTCGGCATTCAGTGATTCCACAGCGAATAGGTCGCGCCATCCGGTAGCCAAGGGACACGAGGCCTATACACTCCGTTCGCTCGCATATTGGAAGTATGCACGGGGTAACGATCTCGGAGCTTCCTGCGGCAATGCATCGTAAGACCGCTGCTCCTCAGGCCTCAGTGACGGACGTGGTATCCGAGTTAGCACAGTTGTTTCGCAGCATCCCAGCAATTGACGGTTTCTCGGTCGAATCAGGAATTATCCGACGGCGCTGGGTCGGTGCGGTCCGCGGTTGCATCAAGCTACGGACGACCGAACGCTTTATAGGGTCCGACAGGATGGCGAAAGGGATTCGAAAGATTTCGAGTTTTCCCTTTAGTAGTATCGGAAGATGCCTTTCATATCTTCTGGCATTTCTTCCAGTGATTATTTTTCGGACTTCATTGCTGCGATCTTGGATAAGAGACTTATAGCGTCATTGGACTCGGATTTTTCGATCGGTACAGGGACTTTGTCCCTGACTTACCGACGCAGTCCAATATTGTCATTACAACATGTGTTTTATTTTTCGACGCTATATATTTATATATATACAAGCCTGCTACTAAGCATGATAGTTTAGTTTCTTGTCCGCGTGGCTCATTTCTGCCATTTTATCTTTTTTACATATAGTTTATTTTGGCAGAGCAGGGCATACCGAGAGTTCATATGCGTCTAGACGGTGATTAAAGACTGCATATATTCTTTTTCGCCGTTTATGTCTTTTCCAATTTCAATGTTGGGAACGACATTATGTATAGTAGACTTAACTTAGACGCTTTATTATACGTAATCCGCCTTACTGAGGCGTTATCATTACGTCTTCAAGAAAAGATTTACGGGATATTATTCTCAATGTAATTTCTTTTGAGGGCAGTAGTTTGTTCACGTATAACTCCGCCCTTCAGTGGCTGATTGGAGTTGGTTAGACGTGATGCAGCCCTAGCTACATCCACGCGTGGATAGTAGGTTAAGAACTCTCTCAGAGTCGCTTCGTTCTCGGAGGAGCTTCTCTTCGACGGCAACTTTCCGGCAATCCATGAATTGCTTGATTTATACATTCTCTTGTCTATCTAGTGTTACAAGAGATTCAGACTGGGGCAAACATTCGGTGGTTGACTCAGAGAGTGCCGCCGCAGTTGCCGGACCCGAGTGTGGCTGTTATGACGGTTGCCAGTCAAACAGATTGGGATATATACTGATCCCTACGGATTCGAAGTGCCAGGGTCTTTGGGTTCCGCAGTCTTTTAGCTATCAGTTTAACTTCCGCGGAATAATGTTTTTTAGGCTTGCTTTATGTCATTGCATGAACATTATTCAGAAACGCATGCCCAAATTCCTGTCCTTTAATTCGACAGTAGTGGCGTATCTCCGGAACCAGGGAGGCACTCTTTCGTTTCCGTTATTCAATTTAATGGAAAGAATCCGTCTGTTGGTTATAGTACACCAAGTTCAGTTTTGGTCCGTCATATTCTGGGTCGTCTGATTGTTTTATCGCACTCCCGTTCTCTTACGGGTCGCTTGTTGCTGTCAGAATGGACTCTCAACAAACAAGTATTTAATCAGATTGCTGTCTATGGGAGCGCCCAATGATGTTTTATTTATGACACAGCTTGCTAATCAATTGCAGACGTATGTGTTGGCTTGTCCAGATCTCTGAGCTAATACTGTTAACGCTCTATTGATCTATAGGACGGAATGATAGGATACGCGTATCCTCCGGCACTGTTGTTTTAGCAGGTATTGCTAAGATAAACAACCACAATACATTTCTGTTGATAGCATCTCTATCTTCACAGAGATCATGAGTAATTTACTCTCTTGTCTACTGTGGATCTTAACGTGAAATCTTCCTCTATGTGAGGATCTTTTTTCACTGGGTAAATCGTGTCATCTTTATCACAACCAGCAAGGTCGCAACCTTCATGTATTCCGTTGTGTGGTCCGTATTGCATTGTAAGCACTGTACTGGACGAGCTTTGGACGCGATTTCTTACTATAGGAGATCCTCTTCTTCGCTATTCTATGCGACTAAAGTGGAGGCTCTTCCGTCGTGGTGTAGGGATCATTATGTTCATATGGTTGATCCCTCCATACTACTCATTGCTATTTTTTAGTATACTTGTTTCACAAGATCTACTGCAGCCTGTGTTATTTAGGTTATAGGTTTATGTTACCTCATACCTATGCACTCTACTATAGTTTACAATTGAGTCTTTTGTCTCTTTATCTAAGTCAGTTAGTAACTTTTTGATAAATAGACTTAGAATCTTTAGATTAAATTCCTATACGGATTTTAACTTCGGTTCTTATTTAGCTAAGTAATCATTTGAGCCTCTGGAAACAGTCTCTTTTACTGTAGAGTCAGTGAGTTTCATGCACTATCGATGGATGGTTTTCACTTTTCATAGTTTCGGAATCAATACTTCCGTTACTATTTAGGTTGGATTGTTGCATAAGAGTTAGGCTCCTATTATCCGGAACCTATTATTTTAAGGTCCTTCCGTCTTCGTATGGGCATAGGCCTTTACTCTTTCCGGGTACAGTTTATGTATTTATAAACAGATATCTGTTTATTACAAGGGCGTAAGCTTCTTCTGTCTTTGATGTCTAGTAGAAGGACGTTACGCTCCATTTTATTGTTAATGGATTCTATTAACTAGCGTACTGCTTATGGTATATCATTAGCTTAACAGTTGTGCTTAAGATTTCGGCTCATGAAGTAAGAGTTCTTCTACTTCTTGGGCTTACATTAATAGTGTTGCTATTATAGATTTTTGAAGGCTGCTCATTGCGCTCAGCCATCCATTCATGAATTTTATCTCAGAAATATCGAGTCCATTTCTGGAGGCCTCTATTGTTAGGTCTATTATCTACTGCTCAGAATGTCATTCACTTAACAGTTGCTACTATAGCTAGGTAGGCTGTCTGTTTCGGCAGTGTCTCCGTTCGGCTGCCCTCTTCGCTCTGGGCTATTTGACCCAGGGCAAGAAAAAGGGGGGGGGGGGGGGGGGGAGGGTGTTCCCTTGGGTCACCTGTTTTTACTATGAAAACAAGGGGATACCTCCTCCGGAGTTAGTAATTCTGAGCTGTTATTGGGATGGTTGTTTAGTGAGAAGTTTAAGTTTATAAAATTCATTCAAGTCTTAGTTTTTAAAGTATAGCTTTTGAATATTGCATATGTCAACGGACATGATTATGCAATTCTCACACACTTTTAGAAGTATAAGAGTCTCTATTCTCTAGACTTACTTTATTATTGGCTTACTTTAAAAATTATTAGTATAAGGATTATTGGATATTAATAGAGTACATGGATGTATGAAGCTCAATTTTTGGAAGGTGTTGTATCTTTCTAATTTATCATAAATAAGAAAGATACATGTAAGGCCTATTACTTCTTTTCCCTACAGGGGATGACTCTATTTTATTTTATTGAGCGTATTCCATTTTGCTCTATGTCCTTGGCCCTCCAGCCTTTTTACTATTCAGCTATGTCTGGGTCATTGGTACAGTATAAAAATGTTAAAAAATTTATAGTAATTTATATATTTTTTATACTTACCAATGACCCAGACGGGGATGGCCCTCCCAGGAGTTGGGAACTCTTGCCTCCCCGCTGAGTACATAGCGCTTACCAGGCACTGGTTATTAGAATGATAAATGGCGCCAATTTCGGAACGTCCTTGACACTGCGCATGCGCAGTAGGGGCGAAGTGTGGAGGGCCTTTCAGGACATGTTTTCTTTAGTTTTAGATGCAAATTTTGGGGATTGGGGGGCAAAATTTGTGTTTGGCCCTATATTTTAAGAGTTAGCACCAGCTATGTCTGGGTCATTGGTAAGTATAAAAAATATATAAATTACTATAAATTTTTTAACATTTTTTATACTTACCAATGACCCAGACGGGGATGGCCCTCCCAGGAGTTGGGAACTCTTTCCTCCCTGCTGAGTACATAGCGCTGACCAGGCACTGCCAGTAAGAATGATAATTGGCGCCAATTTCGGAACGTCCTTGACACTGCGCATGCGCAGTAAGGGCAAAGTATGGAGGTCCTTTAGGACATGATTTCTTTTGGTTTTAGATGCAAATTTTGGGGATTGGGGGGCAAAATTTGTGTTTGGCCCTGGATTTTTTAGAGTTAGCACCAGCTAAGTCTGGGTCATTGGTAAGTATAAAAAATATATAAATTACTATAAATTTTTTAACTTTCCAAACCGAGAGGCAGATTTGAACCAAATTTGATATGAGGGCTTATTGGGTCATAAGTACTTAAATTATGCCAAAATTCTTTTTTTCCCGTCGCCCCATGGGAACCACAGGAGCTAAAAATAGAAAACAATTAAACGTCCATATCTCCAAAACTACATGGCACTGAGAATTCTTATTTGGTGTGAAGCTTCCTTAGGACCAACAGAATGGATTGGTAAAAAAAAATTTGTATCGGTTTTATCATGGGGTACTTTTTTGGGACTTTGAAAAAGTGCTGAGTCTGCATTTTTTAACACTGTGGGTAATGGGAAAAACATTTAAGACTACTTTTCTCCCAAACCACTGCTCCAAAAGCTTTCAGATTTCACATATAACATCTTTGGAAGATTATTTCACATGTTTATTGAAATCAATTCCCTGGGTCCATATTTGGGCTCTCTATGGGAGCCCAAATGTTTAAATTTGTGCACTATGAGGAATATTCTTTAAAAATCTTCTTCTTCAGATCTACAAATAAGAATCTTTTGATTTTTGGTATGCAGTATTCTTAGGGGGGGTGAGATATCAAGTTTGTTCAAGCCATGTGCCTAGGTCCATATTTGGGCTCACTATGGGAGCCTGAATGATAACTTAGTTCAAAATGAGGAATTTTCTTTAAAAATCTTCTTCAGATCCACCAGTCGGAATATTTTGATATTTAGTATGTAGCATCCTTAGGGGGGTGAGATTCAAGTTTGTTGAAGCCAAGTCCCCGGGTTCATATTTGGGCTCAGTGTGGGAGCCCGAATTATAACTTAGTTCAATATGAGGAATTTTACTTTAAAAATCTTCTTCTTCAGATTCAGAGGTTGGAATGTTTTGATATTTGGCATGCAGCATCCTTAGGGGGGTGAGAGTCAAGTTTGTTCAAGCCAAGTCCCTGGGTTCATGTTTGGGCTCCCTGTGGGAGCCTGAATTATAACTTAGTTCAATATGAGGAATATTCTTCAAAAATCTTCTTCTTCACATCCACCAGTCAGAATCTTTTGATATTTGGAAAACGGCATCTGACTGGATGTGAGATTCAAGTTTGTTCAAGCCAAGTCCCTGGGTTATTATTTGGGCTTCCTATGGGAGCCCGAATTATAACTTAGTTCAATATGAGGAATATTCTTTAAAAAAAATTTTTTTTTAGATCCACTGGTCTGAATCTTTGGATATTTGGTATAAGCTTTTCTAAGGAGGGGCAGATGCAACTTGTTGAAATCAATTCCCTGGGTTTTATATTCAGACTACCATGTCAGGTGAGCGTCCTCAGGCCCCCTGGGGCCTCTTGTTTTCATTATGGATTGACATATTGAGAAAATATTTTATCTATAGCTTTGTTATGGATACTTACAGATTAAGTTCGAATTTCATTCCACTCGGTTGATTTTTGGTGGAATTACTGCCCTTGAACTTAGAATTTTTAGAGTTTTCCAGATTTTTTTTCATTTTCTGGCTTTTTTTTCGTTATGGTTGGACATATTGAGAAAAGTTTTGGTATATAGCTTAGTTGTGGATACTTACAGATCAAGTTCAAATTTCATTCCCCGTCTGTTCAGAATTGTTTTCCGGACTTTTTTTCCTTATGAATGGACATATTGAGAAAATTTTTGGTTTACAACTTTGTTATGGATACTTACACAGGCCTGGCATTCTTTAGGTGTGCAGCATGCTTACTGCACGCCTAAAAAAAATCGAGGCGAGCAAGTTATTGCACGCCTGCAAGATTTCACATGGTCTTGAGTTGACATTGCATATTATTATTGGAAACAGTCAGCTTCTTATTTTGAATTATGAAATCTGTTTCGGCCGAATTCATCTCCCAAACATAATCAGGTCAGAATATCAAGCACACCCGTGTAAAACGGTGCCCCCCTTTATCTCTCATTGACATAACAAAAACGGTCTCCTTGCCATTGAACTGAAGTCACTCCATGAATACAGCAGTGTGTTTTCTGGAACTTATTTCAACGGTGATTTTTTCTCCCAAGAAAGACAGTACTGCTAAACAGTGCTCTATTTAGAAACTTGTATTGATTCAGAGAACAAAAAGTTTCGGTTGGGAAGTTAACACTTGAGAATCCATGCACACTGGAGCCTACTGACCATAACTTATTTTGATATGGAACAGTTTTAGAGGTCGTTTATTTTTCACTTCATGCTGTGTATTTCATGGATACGGCATCTGTATTTTGAGCACTATCATGTCGTGTTCCAAGTCAAACCCATGCGCTTTGAATAAACAACAGGAAAAATTATCAAATGACAGTCTATTTCTTTCCGATTACGATTAAAGTAAAGAATGTAAGCAACTATTTCTGAGCTTTGGAAAAAATTACACTGCTACAATTTTTCACACTCGTGAAATGGAAACAGCGACTGCGAGTGTGATTTTTCACATGCCTGCATTTTTTCTCAGATGTCACAATGCACAACTTACACAAGTTGCATAGAGTAAATTTGTCCCCATCTGCTTCTTTCAGCTTGAAAAATTTTTTGCTTCCGATCATTTTGCTTTCAAAATTCTGATTCTCGCATTGCTCCGAATGTAGTGATTATTATAGCAGTCAAACTAGCTGTGGGTTCACAACTGGTGAGTATCGCGCTAAAACTGGCTTGCTATGTGATTTCACCAAACAAAAAAAATCATGCAACAAACAACAGAACATCAAAAGAGAAAGGCAACCGACAGTAACAAATTTCTACCCTTCCCCTTACCAATTGAAATTGACACTTTTGTCACTTTGTGATCAATCACCAAAGCAACATGTACATGTAATAGAAACAGTTGTGGGGTAAAAGATAAAACATAACAAAAAGTAATATAAAGGACAGTTTATTGTTTGATGTTCAGTTATCTGCAGTCTGAAATCCACGGGAAAGTTTGCACCGCATTTATAACGTCATTACTTTGTTTAAGCAGTTAACCGATTAGGAAAATTCTTACCGGAATACACCCATAACCGACCATTCCCGGTTAACCGAATAGTCATTTCATCACTAATCTGCAATGCTACAGTACAGCTGCCATGGATGGTCGTTATACACGCATGGACGGAGATGTCCATGTATGTGTTTACCAGGTAATAAAATCATTTTCAGCAAAATTTTAATGAAGCACCGGGCTGTACCCGGTGCTTCATTAATTAAATTTTTTATGATTATTTCTATAATTAGTGTTTGGAATCTAATATTGCTTCCATGGAAGTATTGCCAACCCGTGGAAAGTGACCATTCCACAGCGGCCATACTGTAATGCATTGCAGATGGCACCTTGTTGCACTGAAGGGATGAGAGACATCACTAACCATTTTATGCTGTAGATTATGAGGCTTAATACATTAAATAAACCAAGTAGGTAAGTTTCTGAAGGCAAAGAAAAAATAAAGTAGAAAATAAAATAAAAAACACCCATCTACATGTATTTAAAACAAAAAATGGCCCGAGAAACCAAAGATCTACTTTGTGTGGCCATATTTGTTCATTCTATAAATATAGATGTCCAGGTTTAGCTGTTTCTCCGAGTGAAAAGTTAATTTGATTTTAATCATGGATTGTTATATCTTCTATGTTTTTTAATTTTCTCAGGAGAAGACATTTTGAATCCCAAAAATAATAAAGTAATGACAAGAGAAGATGATTATAAACTAGCTTTTGTTCAGTTGGTAAGTATTTCACACTCACATAGTGATATAAGGATTGATGTTCTGAGTATCTTCACATCCCTTCTTCACATCCATCTTTCTGTCCTTCCTATGTGTCTGTTTGACAACTCAACGTTTCATCTGTTCTAAACCCAAACATTCAACTTTATGCCTGTACATGTGCTTCTTTTCATCCATTGTCCATTGGCACTTGATGCTGTTTGTCCATCCATCCTGTTAATACCCCTAGGAGAGGGGCATTGCTTGGTTACCGGGTGCCAAGATTTGATGAGCCACTGACTTTGTGTTTCAACCCTGCCAAATACTGTGGACCAACTCCATTCTGAGGAGTTATTATCAGACAATAATTAGAAAACTGTAGCCCTCCTCCCATCCCAACCTGAAAATTTTAATGGAACTGAAAGATACTAACTGAACCTTGTATGAGAAGGTACAAAATTGTCTTTCGGGGGTATGGGTCAGAATTTTAAATTTTCTTGTGCCTGGACAAACGATGGTCGACCAGTAATATCCACTGCCCTCAAATCCACCCAATCTCAATGTCTCCAAATTAGGCCAATCTAAGGACCTGTTTAATCTCAGATAACATTAGAAACAAAACCAGTATTGCTTTAACGGACCCAGTAAAACAAAGGGTCCAGATTTGGGCAGATCTTCAGTGGTTAACTCAGGGAGTTCCACTGCAACTGCCGGATCCGGCTTTCACAATTATGACGGATGCGAGTCAGACGGGTTGGGGCATGACCCTAGGTCCCGGAGACTTGAAGTGTCAAGGTCTTTGGGACCCTCGGTTCCTAGAGAAGCACATAAATATCACAGAGATAATATCAATATGGCTGCGAATTAACAGAGAAGATTCTTTTACTGTATAGAGAGACATACATGTTATTCCTTATAAATTTAATTTCCTTTCATCTTGGATTACAGGCTTGGAATTATGTTGGTCTACTAATTCTGAAGTCCTAGGCCCTCCGCCTTTTTACGATTCAGCTAGTCTGGGCCATTGGGTTATAGTATAAAAATATTATATACTTAATGTAATTTGTATATTTTTTATACTTACCAATGGCCAGACGGAGATGGCCCTCCCATGAGTGGGCACTCATTCCTCCCCGCTGAATTATTATGTAGTACTCTCTTCTACAAAGAATGATGTTGGCACCAATTCCGGTCACTTCCTGACACCTGTGCATGCACAGAGAGTAAATGTATGGAGGACCAGATAGGACTTTTAATTTTCGGTTTTGCAAGCAAATTTTGGGGATTGGGGGGTTCAAAGTTTCTGTTTGTCCCTTGATAAGTTTGAGTTTGCACCAGCTGGTCTGGGCTATTGGTAAGTAT
Organism: Pictodentalium vernedei; assembly: GCA_031216915.1. Classification (NCBI taxonomy): domain Eukaryota; kingdom Metazoa; phylum Mollusca; class Scaphopoda; order Dentaliida; family Dentaliidae; genus Pictodentalium; species Pictodentalium vernedei. The sequence continues at coordinate 198,900,594 of CM062296.1, read as the reverse complement.
AAAAATATACAAATTACTTTAAATTTATAATTTTCATGCTGGTTGCTTGCGGGACTTTTCATATAAATTTATTTGTGCATTCACACATAAGTGTGGTCACCTGGAACAAACTTTAGAATAAGTGTTCAAGCAATAGAGTTTGAAAGAATAAACTAAAATCATATTTTCATATTCAGAAAGTTTCCAAAATGAAGCTTTAGCCCCCAAATGAATGGTAACTGAATGGTCAGAAAGACTACTTTCGTGTTAATTCAGAGATATAAAAAAATAATGGCTAGGGAAGAAATAAATTAAAAAAATATTCAGAAAACTTTCTTTTCTGAACGGTGTGGAACTCATGTCCATTGTGGTCTTACAAATCCTTCAATTTGAAAAATGTCATTGGTTTTCTATCTGGCTTAAGACATAACAGTTCTTCCACACATGGCTCGAACAGAATGTACAACGGTTAATTCTGATCTGTAAAAGTGTTGTAGACTTCTTACAGGCAGTGGCGGCACCAGGAATTTCCAGTATTCAGAAAATTTTATTTCTAGATGCTCTCAGATGCAATCTGGTGGCATTTCGAAAATAAAATGCTAACTAATTCCATGAGGAAAAGGCCAACTTCGTGTTTTTTTTTTGGGGGGAGGGGTGTTTGGGAGAAATGTGGGGGGCCTATGATCAGAAAAGTTTATTTCTAGATGCTGTCAGATGCAATCTGGTGGCATTTCGAACATAAAATGCTAATTCCATGAGGAAAAGGCCAACTGCGTGTTTGGGAGGGGGGGGGGGTCTCAGGCCAGCCCTCCCAAACCCCCCAACGCCGCCACTGATTACAGGAGTCATCCAGATTCTTAATTTGTTTGGACCCAATATATAAAAAGTTGGGTGTGAGTGCAGTGAAAAGTCATAAAACTATTTCTAAAAATCCATAAAAAAGTGGAAAATAGCCTTGAAAGTCCTTTATTTTATTTCATTCTTGAGACAGTAAAAAACCTTGGAACATCTTTTATATTAAAACTTGATTAAACCATCTTATAATTGCACTAATAATTCATTTTGTATAGCCTAAAGTCCATGTAACATTTTCTGAAGTACATAAACAGCTTCCTAACGATATAATTAGATCAAAACTGCATTATAGAATTGCATTATGCATTAGAAAAATATTTACACATCTGGCCTAAAATCAAATTAAGAGCTAGAAAACAGTCTATGGGTCTGAGACATATTACTGTAGAAAAGTTAATAGCAGAAAACGTCCTAACATCAAACCTTTTGCTTTACTGTTAGTACAAATTTTACCTTTTTATTTATATCTATAGGGGATTGAGTGAATTTATGTTAACTTAATAAAACTCTTGTAAACTATTTAAGAATTACTCAAAATCATCTCATATATGGACCTCTTCCTAAATCCAATATAAACATTTAATCATTTGTGCTTGTTTGAAAGCGCTTTGGCAAACAAGATTGAATAAATACTTGGTATATTATATCACTAGAATAAGAGAAAGTGACAAAAATTCCCTGTAATTTAATATTTTTTTTTCTATCAAAGTGGCTGCATTTATTCAGTTAACAGGGTTCTACTGTACTTTAATGGAATTTTTGGTGGCGATCGTTGGATTCCAGAAGATTTCTAAGGATTCTAGTTTAACCCAGGACACATACCTTCAGCTGGCTAGTGATGTACATATTTTGTTTAGTGATAATTTTCATTCTCTCAGTTCATTAGTGATGTACCAATAATCAGAATCTGAATCTGCCAGTTGAGCAGTTGGATGACAGTTGTACCCAGCAGGAACATCAGTTTTTATGATTGTTGAAAAAAATAGGTGACCATTTCACTTGCTGTCTGTCTTATCTTCCATTTCAGCTTGATGTATCAACCTGTGTTTCGATTTATTCAGGTAGATACATGGCTGAATGAAAAGCACAAATGGTAATTCAGCATTAACCCTTTACCCAACGTAACGGCCAAAACCGGCCAGCGCTATTCACAAAAATCACCAAGTAATTTTTATTATTTTTTCATTTTTTGTCTCAAAAATATAGGTTATGACCCCTCTTTGGAATGAGCTTGTCGGGCTCGTTCCAAAGAGGGGTCATAACCTATGTTTTTGAGACAAAAAATGAAAAAAATTAGTTAAGAATTTTGTTTGCAAGTGTCGTGTGGTTTTCATGTTAGGTAAAGGGTTAAAAAATATTGGAGTCCTAAGAGATGCTGGACACCAAATATTAATTTAAAATTTCGGTGGAAGCACATTGTTGTTGTCATAGAGTACAGGCACAATTTAATTTTTCAACTTGGTCCACATGGGCAAAAAAACGATATCCAACCCTGCATAAAAAGTATTTTAGAGTGATGATATTAATATTCTGCAAGGATTACTGGATTAAATTTGAAAATCAATTTGAACAGGAATGAAATAGGGTACATGTGCTTGTATCTTTCAATTTTTCTTTCATTTAGAATTCTTCATGATATACCCAATGACTGTGATGCCCATTGTTTAAAAATAGGAACATTTTTCTGTTTTTTTGCACCGGACATCAGGCAACCAGTACGTAGAACCAATGAAATGTGTCAATCAATTAAAAAGGGAATTCTCTCCCAAATTGATGTGCTGGAGAAATTCAGCACATCAGTTTAAAAATCTCAGATTCACTCTACATGTTGACAAACTTGTAGCAGTGTACTGAAAAACAATCAATTCATTGAATACATTTTAACCCTTTACCCAACGTAACGTCAAAACTGGCCAGCGCTATTCTCAAAAAACGCTATTTAATATTTTTATACTGTACCAATGACCCAGACATAGCTGCTGGTGCTTACTCTTAAAATATAGGGCCAAACACAAATTTTGCCCCCCAATCCCCAAAATTTGTATCTAAAACCAAAGAAAACATGTTCTGAAAGGCCCTCCACACTTCACCTCCACTGCGCATGCGCAGTGTCAAGGACGTTCCGAAATTGGCGCCATTAATCATTCTAAGTTTGGCCCTTCATCAGTTAACATCTGACTGATCTTTGTGCTTGTAAATCTCAGTTTAAATGATGCCAGACACATAAATATTAGTGAAATGGTGATTCTAAGGAGGATAGAGAAGGAGGAGAGGAAAAATGTGTGACAGAATATTATCAGGGCTGTAACTTAAAATTTTTTAATGACATTATGTTAAGTTACCTATTTTCAAGGCAGCAGCCATTTTGTTGTCATTCTGATTATTTAGCTACACTGTTTTTTCAGTGTTTTCCTCTCTTCCTGTCCTTTAAGTGCCCCCTTGCTATTCTCCCATGCTTTTGGCATAGTTTTTGTAATTATTATTACTAAATTTTCTTGGGAGTTTTAGCTGAATAACAGAATGTATTCTGTTCTTTTCCCCATGTTTACGTCTTCACCTACGGGTGGTTAGGCGTTGTGTTCTGCATCTACCATCTGATGTTCTGCAGTTTCTTCCCTGGAAGTCTCTGTTTTGCATCAGATAGTGTATTTTTGGTAACTGATTCCGGGCCTGGGTGCCTGGAGTCTTATTTTAGTGTTTTTACATTCATTGTTTACATTTACAACAGCCCTCTGTGTGAGGGGAGGATTTCTGGAAAATAATATCTTGATGTTATTTTAATCATAACTAGATACATTATTATTGTTTGTAAGTGTTGAATAAATTGTTTAAAATATTTTTAAAATTTTTTGTCCACACTTAGGCTTGGGATCCATTGGGGCTCAACGTTACTTTTCAGAAACTTGGGCTGTTCTGAAAAAATATTTTTTCAAAATATTTTGATTTCAATTATTTTTTCTATATTAATGGATCATATTATTATTATGTATTTTGATTGCCAGGGGTTAGTGCGAGTACCAGGACTTGTTTTCTTTTCACATGAAAGGATATTGATCTATTGTAATAAGAGGAAGTCTTCCTCTGACTTTTATAATCATTCTATATGTGGTCAGTGTACTCGCATTAACTCCTGTTCTGTATCGTATGATTTTGATGACAATATGGGAAGCATATGTCACGGTATGTTATTGGGGAATTGGACACTCCGGTCCTTTCCCCGCAGGGTCACTCTACTTTATCAATTTCTATTTCAGACGATCAAGATTAGGGTGATGTATCTGTGATGTCTTCCAACAGTGTGCCTCCGTCGTCACAATTAATGAAGGGCTAGCGGAAAAGTGCTCATGTAAATACGCCAATTGCCTAAGAGGACCCTAGTAGGTTCGACGGCCTTTGACGTCCGCTAGCTCGCCCGGTGTAGCGTCCATTCACCGATTGGTTCGGCAGCCGGGTTCGTCCGTTGCGGTCTAGAAGGAATTTTGGGGTGATGCGAGCACTATAAATCAACCAAATGCACACCCAGTGACGGCGGATCGGAGGGAGAACGGAGGAAGCCTTTTAGTCCGGTTCATAGCTCGTTCTGGTCCATCCGGATGGCGAGCGAGAGAGACCCCTCTCTCGTACAACAACATCTGGCCCCAGATGTTGTGGTACAAAATGTTTCGCATTCGGAGCATATGTCCGTCGCTCGGGACGCTCCGACATATAGTCAGTCCGGAGTACACTGTCAATAAGGCTTCCTCATTCTCATGGTAGCGCACACGACCGCTCTTGGCTACGTGACCACGGATATCCAGTCAGCTTCGCCAGTCAGAGAATCATCGGCGACCAGATCACACCATCCGGTAGCCAGGGACACGAGGCCTGCAGACTCCGGACGTTCGCATAGGAAGTGTGCGGGAGTCAACGTACACGGAGCTTCCGGCGGCAATGCATCGTAAGACCGCTACTGCACAGGCCTCGGGAACGAACGTGCTTTCCTAAATATCACAGTTTATCGCAGCATCCCAGCATCAACTGAATCTGTCGCATATTTTTTATTCGACGATGCTGGGTCGCGACGCTCCGCGGAAGTGGGTACGGACGTCCAAAAATTTCATCCGGTCCGACGGGATACCGAAAGGGATTTGGAGGATTTCGAGCTTTCCCTTTCAGAACAACATATGCTGTTGTGTATGTCATCTGACTTGGTCTTCTACAGCTTCTTTCGTCGGACCAGATTGCTGCGATGCCGGATAAGAAACTGATAGCGTCGGTGGACTTAGAAATTTTGGGTTCGGTTCAGGGACATCGTCCCTCAGTTCCGACATAGTCCAATAATGTCACACAAACTTTCGAATTATTGAACGATGCTATATATATTATTATTATATGCTTGCTAGTGTGCCTCTGTCGTCATAGTTAATGAAGAGCTAGCGGCAATAAGTGCTCATGGAGTATGTCTATCGCCTACGGAGTGACATTCGCTAGCTCACCCGGTGTAGCGTGCATTCATCGAATGGTTCGGCTGCCGGGTTCGTCCGTTGCGGTCTAGGAAGGAGATTTGGGTGATGCTAGTACTTTAATTACTTTAGTACTCACCCAGTGACAGCAGATTGAGGACAGATCGGAGGAAGCCTGTTAGTCCGGTTCCTGACTTGTCCAGGTCCGTCCGGGCTGTGAGCGAGAGAGGTCCCTCTCTCGTCCAACAACATAGGGGACTGCATGTTGTGGTTCTGATATTTTACATTCGGAGCATATGTCTGTCGGTCGGGACGCTCCGTTATATTGACAGTCCGAGAGACTGTCCATAATGCTTCCTCATCCTCACAGCAGGGCACACGACCGCACATTGGCTACGTGACCTCGATTATCCGATCAGTTTCGTCATTCAGTGATTCCACGGCGAATAGGTCGCGCCATCCGGTAGCCAAGGGACACGAGGCCTATACACTCCGTTCGCTCGCATATTGGTAGTATGCACGGGGTAACGATCACGGAGCTTCCAGCGGCAATGCATTGTAAGACCGCTTCTCCTCAGGCCTCAGTGACGGACGTGCTATCCGAGTTAGCACAGTTGTTTCGCAGCATCCCAGCAATTGACAGTTTCTTAGTCGAATCAGGAATTATCCGACGGCGCTGGGTCGGTGCGGTCCGCGGTTGCATCAGGTATGGACGACCGAACGCTTTATAGGGTCCGACAGGATGGCGAAAGGGATTCGAAAGATTTAGAGTTTTCCCTTTCGTAGTATCGGAAGCTGCCATTCATATCTTCTGGCATTATCTTCCAGTGATTGTTATTTCGGACTACATTGCTGCGATGTTGGATAAGAGACTTATAGCGTCATTGGACTCGGAATTTTCGATTGGTTCGGGGACATTGTCCCTGACTTACCGACGCAGTCCAATAATTTCATTACAACATGTGTTTTATTTTTCGACGCTATATATGCATACAAGCCTGCTACCAAGCATGATAGTTTAGTTTCTTGTCCGCGTTGCTCATTTCTGCCGTTTTATCATTTATACGAATAGTTTATTTTGGCAGTGCAGGGCATACCGAGAGTTCATATGCGTCTAGACGGTGTGGTTAAAGACTGGAAATATTCTTTTTCGCCGTCTATGTCTTTTCCAACTTCAATGTTGGAAACGACAATGATGTCTAGTAGACTTAACTTAGACGCTTTATCATACGTGAGGCGTTATCATTACGTCTTCAAGAAAAGATTTACGGGATATTATTCTCAATGTAATTTCTTTTGAGGGCAGTAGTTTGTTCACGTATAACTCCGCCCTTCAGTGGCTGATTGGAGTTGGTTAGACGTGACGCAGCCCTAGCTACATCCACGCGCGTGGATAGTAAGGTTAAGAACTCTCTCAGAGTTGCTTCGTTCTCGGAGAAGCTTCTCTTCGACGGCAACTTTTCAGCAATCCATGAATTGCTCGATTTACACATTCTCTTGTCTATCTAGTGTTACAAGAGATTCAGACTGGGGCAAACATTCGGTGGTTGACTCAGAGAGTGCCACTGCAGTTGCCGGACCCGAGTGTTGCTGTTATGACGGTTGCCAGTCAAACAGATTGGGATATAATACTGATCCCAACGGATTCGAAGTGCCAGGGTCTTTGGGTTCCGCAGTCTCTTAGCAACCAATTATCTTCCGCGGAATAATGTTTTTTAGGCTTGCTTTATGTCATTGCATGAACATTATTCAGAAACGCATGCCCAAATCCTGTCCGTTAATTCGACAGTAGTGGCGTATCTCCGGAACCAGGGAGGCACTCTTTCGTTTCCGTTATTCAATTTAATGGAAAGAATCCGTCTGTTGGTTGTAGTACACCAAGTTCGGTTTTGGTCCGTCATATTCCGGGTAGTCTGATTGTTTTACCGGACTCCCGTTCACTTAGGAGTCGCTTGTTGCTGTCAGAATGGACTCTCAACAAACAAGTATTCAATCAGATTTGCTATCTATGGGAGCGCCCAATGATGATTTATTTACGACACAGCTTGCTAATCAATTGCAGACGTATGTGTTGGCTTGTCCGGATCTCTGAGCTAATGTTGTTAACGCTCTATTGATCTATAGGACGGAATGATAGGATACGCGTATCCTCCAGTGCTGTTGTTTCAGCAGGTATTGCTAAGATAAACAACCACAATACATTTCTGTTGATAGCATCTCTATCTTCACAGAGACCATGGGTAATTTACTCTGTTGTCTACTGTGGGACTTAACATGAAATCTTCCTCAATGTGAGGTAACTGGGTAAATCGTGTCATCTTTATCACAACCCGCAAGGTCGCAACCTTCATGTATTCCGTTGTGTGGTCCGTATTGCATTGTAAGCATTGTACTGGACGAGCTTTGGACGCGATTTCTTACTATAGGAGATCCTCTTCTTCGCTATTCTATGCGGCTAAAGTGGAGGCTCTTCCGTCGTTGGTGTGGTTATCATTATGTTCATATTGTTGATCCCTCCATACTACTCATTGCAATTTTTTAGTATACTTGTTTCACAAGATCTACTGCAGCCTGTTATTATTAAGGTTATAGGTTTATGTTACCTCATACCTATGCACTCTAGAATAGTTTACAATTGAGTCCTATGTCTCTTTATCTAAGTCAGTTAGTAACTTTTTGATAAATAGACTTAGAATCTTTAGATTAAATTCCTATATGGAATTTAACTTCGGTTCTTATTTAGCTAAGTAATCATTTGAGCCTCTGGAAACAATAGTTTTCAAATTCTGACCTTTTAGACAGTAATTCTGTTGGTTTCTCTTTTACTGAAGAGTCAGTGAGTTTCATGCACTATCGATGGATGATTTTCACTTTCGTAGTTTCAGAATCACTACTTCCTTTACTATTTAGGTTGGATTTTTGCATAAGAGTTAGGCTCCTAATATCGGGAACCTATTGTTATTAAGGTCCTTCCGTCTTCGTACGGGCATAGGCCTTTACTCTTTCCGGTTAGAGTTTATGTATTTATAAACAGATATCTGTTTATTACTACGGGCGTAAGCTTCTTCTGTCTTTGATGCATAGTAGAAGGACGTTACGCTCCATTCTATTGTTAATGGATTCTATTAACTATCGGTACTGCTTATGGTTTATCATTGTCTCAGCAGTTGTGCTTAAGATTTCAGCTCATAAAGTAAGAGTTCTTCTACATCTTGGGCTTACATTAATAGTGTCGCTATTATAGATTTTTGAAGGCTGCTCATTGCGCTCAGCCATCCATATTCATGAATTTTTATCTCAGAAATATCGAGTCCATTTCTGGAGGCCTCTATTGTTAGGTCTATTATCTTCTGCTCAGAATGTCATTCACTTAACAGTTGCTACTATAGCTAGGTAGGCTGTCTGTTTCGGCAGTGTCTCCGTTCTGCTGCCCTCTTCGCTCTGGGCTATTTGACCCAGGGCAAGAAAAAGGGGGGGGGGGAGGGTGTTCCCTTGGGTCACCTGTTTTACTATGAAAACAAGGGGATACCTCCTCTGGAGTTAGTAATTCTGAGCTGTTATTGGGATGGTTGTTTAGTGAGAAGTTTATGTTTTAAAAATTCATTCAAGTCTTAGTTTTTAAAGTATAGCTTTTGAATATTGCATATGTCAACGGACATGATTATGCAATCCTCAGACACTTTTAAGGAGTATAAGAGTCTCTATTCTCGAGACTTACTTTATTTATTGGCTTACTTTAAAAATTATTAGTATAAGGATTATATTGGATATTAATAGAGTACATGGATGTATGAAGCTCAATTTTGGAAGGTGTTGTATCTTTCTAATTTATCATAAATAAGAAAGATACATGTAAGGCCTATTACTTCTTTTTCCCTACAGGGGATGACTCTATTTTATATTATTGAGCGTATTCCATTTTGCTCTATGTCCTTGGCCCTCCAGCCTTTTTACTATTCAGCTATGTCTGGGTCATTGGTACAGTATAAAAATGTTAAAAACTTTATAGTAATTTCTATATTTTTTATACTTACCAATGACCCAGACGGGGATGGCCCTCCCAGGAGTTGGGAACTGTTGCCTCCCCGCTGAGTACATAGCGCTTTCCAGGCACTGGTTATTAGAATGATTAATGGCGCCAATTTCGGAACGTCCTTGACACTGCGCAGGCGCAGTGGAGGTGAAGTGTGGAGGGCCTTTCAGGACATGTTTTCTTTGGTTTTAGATGCAAATTTTGGGGATTGGGGGGCAAAATTTGTGTTTGGCCCTATATTTTAAGAGTTAGCACCAGCTATGTCTGGGTCATTGGTAAGTATAAAAAATATAGAAATTACTATAAATTTTTTAACTTTCATTATATTTTTCATTTTTTGTCTCAAAAACATAGGTTATGACCCCTCATTGGAACAAGCTTTTTTTGCAAGTGTCGTCTGGTTTTCATGTTAGGTAAAGGGTTAACACACCAAGTCTCTCTGCCCACATAGACGGTAACTAATTTTAATGCCTCAGTTAATAATCCCCATTCTTATGAAATTCAAAGATGTTTAGCGGTTATGTGTCAGTAAACCCTGGGTGAAGTTGCACATAGTTTTGCAACTTGTGTAAATGTTCGAACTTTGAGACTATGACTGTCAATACCATATCATGACATGGTTTGGACTTGCACTCAATTAATTGAATAACTGACCAGTCAATCGATCTACAACTTGTTTTCTTGACCACCAGTAAAAGAATCATGTTCATTTAAATTTAAGATGCATGGGTAATTTGCACCTTCAGGAGTCAAGAATTTTGAATGATGTGGGTGATCAGTCACATTCCGTACACAACACTTAGGTGTCCTGAGAAGCTTGGGTGTGATGGCTCATCACAAAATGACCAGCCTGAATGAAACCAGCTCCTGATGAAGTGTTTATTGAATTTATATTCACTTTTTGCATCAGCTGGGACTGTTGGGATTGTTTGAGTGCATTTTTCTCAGTTTCAGTAGAAATTGAAATTGGTATCTGAATCATCCAATTATGGGATCAAACAATCAGTTCAAGGTCCTTTCTTACAATCAGTACATCATTACAGTTCATATTGCAATTGTCCGATTAAATTTTGGTTAAGTTGAACTCTTGATTTCTTTATCAAGTTGTGAAATATTTTCCACCTTTTATTCCACCTTTTTTTGTGAAGTAGAGTAGAAATCATTCCTCACGATACATGTGTTATGTGCACAACGTGCTTGCTCATAATCAAATTCAGTTCGGCTATGCTTTTTCCATTGGTCAATCATATTTCGAACCAAATTCAGTTCATAAGGTTATCCAGGGGTGAGTTCAGTAGTTTGCAGAAACTAGAGAATTATATTTTTGTTGTGCGCAGTGATCTCTTTAAATCCATGATGTCACTTCATTCGAAAGTTTTAGAAGCATGCAAACTGCACTGAGATTGACACATTTCAGAATTGTAAGTTTTCAATATATGGTCATAATGGAGAGTATTTGCTCCCGAGTTCCTCCCAAATTTACTTTGTTCATTTTTTGAATCCCGTCCTCTACACATACAATGCAGATGTCGGGTGAAAATAATAAAATAAAATGTTCAATACTGATACGTGTTGATACTGTACAGGTCCATATGTTAATTTTTGGGAAATCCTTCTACAGCTGTTAGCGCATGGTGACCTCGGCGTTTGATGTATTTTAAATGTTTGGGAATTTAGTTGTTGTTCAGTTAAATTCAGTGCACTGTGAATGTGTTTATTCGAAGCGATAATTACCCTGTTCTGTTGATGGTGCTTGGTCTACATGTATACTGCATTATATGGATTTATTTATGGGACCCTTTAATTATTGCCATTATTTAAGGTCAGTACAACATAATATTTGTGGGTTTTCTCTTCCCAAATCCTGAAGGAGTTGAAAAACCAAAATTTGATGGGGTCAGTTCGTCAGAAATGTCATTTTGATGAGGAAAACAATACTTAGCCGTCAATAAAAAAGAACAAGTTTGCAAATAATGTTGTTTTATTAATTATATTTCCATTATATAATATATTGTGCATGCAATACATGCTTTGAACATACAACAAAGAAAGACATGTGAAATATTCAACTGAAAAAAATCATTGTCTTGTTTGATTTATGATTCACTGGAAATCACACCAATTTGAAATGATCTTAAAGTGGGTGTCCGAAATTTTCGGGACCTAAAAAAATTATTTTTTGGTGAAAGAATGGTACACAAAAACAAAAGGTGTCCAAAAATTTCAATGAAATATGGTAACCTTCTCAGGCAAGATGACTTGTGAATAAAAGTCAAGAATATTAATATCGACCCCATTGACCTACTATTGAAAGTTCCGATATACCAGTAATATTTTTATACTGTACCAATGACCCAGACATAGCTGGTGCTAACTCTTAAAATATAGGGCCAAACACAAATTTTGCCCCCCAATCCCCAAAATTTGCATCTAAAACCAAAGAAAACATGTCCTGAATGGCCCTCCACACTTCACCTCTACTGCGCATGCGCAGTGTCAAGGACGTTCCGAAATCGGCGCCATTAATCATTCTAAGTTTGGCCCTTCATCAGTTAACATCTGACTGATCTTTGTGCTTTTAAATCTCAGTTTAAATGATGCCAGACACATAAATATTAGTGAAATGGTGATTCTGAGGAGGATAGAGAAGGAGGAGAGGAAAAATGTGTGACAGAATATTATCAGGGCTGTAACTTAAAATTTTTTAATGAAATTATGTTAAGTTACCTATTTTCGAGGCAGCAGCCATTTTGTTGTCATTCTTGTTATTTAATTACACTGATTTTTCAGTGTTTTCCTCTCTCCCTTTCCTTTAAGTCCCCCCTTGCTATTCTCCCATGCTTTTGGCATAGTTTCTGTAATTATTATTACTAAAATTTCTTGGGAGTTTTAGCTGAATAACAGAATGAATTCTGTTCTTTTCCCCATGTTTACGTCTTCACCTACGGGTGGTTAGGCGTTGTGTTCTGCATCTACCATCTGATGTTCTGCAGTTTCTTCCCTGGAAGTCTCTGTTTTGCATCAGATAGTGTATTTTTGGTAACTGATTTCGGGCCTGGGTGCCTGGAGTCTTATTTTAGTGTTTTTACACTCATTGTTTACATTTACAACAGCCCTCTGTGTGAGGGGGGGATTTCTTGAAAATAATATCTTGATGTTATTTTAATCATAACTAGATACATTATTATTGTTCGTAAGTGTTGAATAAATTGTTTAAAATATTTTTAAAATTTTTGTCCACACTTAGGCTTGGGATCCATTGGGGCTCAATGTTACTTTTCAGAAACTTGGGCTGTTCTGAAAAAATATTTTTTCAAAATATTTTGATTTCAATTATTTTTTCTATATTAATGGATCATATTATTATTATGTATTTTGATTGCCAGGGGTTGGTGCGAGTACCAGGACTTTATTTTCTTTTCACATTGAAAGGATTTTGATCAATTGTAATAAGAGGAAGTCTTCCTCTGACTTTTATATTCATTCTATATGTGGTCAGTGTACTCGCATTAACTCCTGTTGTGTATCGTATGATTTCGATGACAACATGGGAAGCGTATGTCACGGTATGTTAGTGGGGAATTGGACATTCCGGTCCTTTCCCCGCAGGGTCACTCTACTTTATCAATTTCTATTTCAGACGATCAAGATTAGGGTGATGTATCTGTGATGTCTTCCAACAGTGTGCTTCCATCGTCACAATTAATGAAGGGCTAGCGGAAAAGTGCTCATGTAAATACGCCAATTGCCTAAGAGGACCCTAGTAGGTTCGACGGCCTTTGACGTCCGCTAGCTCGCCCGGTGTAGCGTCCATTCATCGAATGGTTCGGCAGCCGGGTTCGTCCGTTGCGGTCTAGAAGGAGTTTTGGGGTGATGCGAGCACTATAATCAACCAAATGCACACCCAGTGACGGCTGATTAGAGGGAGAACGGAGGAAGCCTTTTAGTCCGGTTCATAGCTCGTTCTGGTCCATCCGGACGGCGAGCGAGAGAGGCCCCTCTCTCGTACAACAACATCTGGCCCCAGATGTTGTGGTACAAAATGTTTCGCATTCGGAGCATGGTTTCTTGTTCGCAAAGTTACGGAGATGTCTTTCAAAAGTGTGCCTCTGTCGTCATAGTTAATGAAGAGCTAGCGGCAATAAATGCTCATGGATTATGTCTATCGCCTAAGAGGTCCCTTGTAGGATCGACGGAGTGACATTCGCTAGCTCACCCGGTGTAGCGTACATTCATCGAATGGTTCGGCTGCCGGGTTTGTCCGTTGCGGTCTAGGAAGGAGATTTGGGTGATGCGAGCACTATAATAACTTTAGTACTCACCCAGTGACGGCAGATTGAGGACAGATCGGAGGAAGCCTGTTAGTCCGGTTCCTGGCTTGTCCAGGTCCGTCCGGGCTGTGAGCGAGAGAGGTCCCTCTCTCGTCCAACAACATAGGGGACCGAGAGACTGTCGATAATGCTTCCTCATCCTCACAGCAAGGCATTTGACCGCACATTGGCTACGTGACCTTGAGTATCCGATCAGTTTCGTCATTCAGTGATTTCACGGCGAACAGGTCACGCCATCCGGTAGCCAAGGGACACGAGGCCTTTTCACTCCGTTCGCTCGCATATTAGTAGTATGCACGGGGTAACGTTCACGGAGCTTCCAGCGGCAATGCATTGTAGGACCGCTTCTCCACAGGCCTCAGTGACGGACGTGCTATCCGAGTTAGCACAGTTTTTTCGCAGCATCCCAGCAATCGACAGTTTCTTAGTCGAATCAGGAATTATCTGACGGCGCTGGGTCGGTGCGGTCCGCGGTTGCATCAGGTACGGACGACCGAACGCTTTATAGGGTCCGACAGGATGGCGAAAGGGATTCGAAAGATTTCGAGTTTTCCCTTTCGTAGCATCGGAAGCTGCCATTCATATCTTCCGGCATTATCTTCCAGTGGTAGTTATTTCGGACTACATTGCTGCGATGTTGGATAAGAGACTTATAGCGTCATTGGACACGGAATTTTGGATCGGTTCAGGGACATTGTCCCTGACTTACCGACACAGTCCAATAATGTCATTAGAACATGTGTATTATTTATCGACGCTATATATACATATAAGCCTGCTACCAAGCATGATAGTTTAGTTTCTTGTCCGCAATGCTCATTTCTGCCTTTTTATCATTTATACAAATAATTTATTTTGGCAGAACAGGGCATACCGAGAGTTCATATGCGTCTAGACGGCGTGGTTAAAGACTGGAAATATTCTTTTTCGCCGTCTATGTCTTTTCCAACCACAATGTTGGAAACGACAATGATGTCTAATAGATTTAACTTAGACGCTTTATCATACGTAATCCACCTTACTGAGGCGTTATCATTACGTCTTCAAGAGAAAGAATTACGGGATATTATCCTCAATGTGATTTCTTTTGAGGGCAGTAGTTTGTTCACGTATAACTCCGCACTTCAGTGGCTGATTGGAGTTGGTTAGACGTGACGCAGCCCTGGCTACATCCACGAGCGTGGATAGTAAGGTGAAGAACTCTCTCAGAGTCGCTTCGTTCTCGGAGAAGCTTCTCTTCGACGGCAACTTTTCAGCAATCCATGAATTGCTCGATTTACACGTTCTCTTGTCTATCTAGTGTTGCAAGAGATTCAGACTGGGGCAAACATTCGGTGGTTGACTCAGAGAGTGCCACTGCAGTTGCCGGATCCGAGTTTTATAATTATGACGGTTGCCAGTCAAACAGGTTGGGATATAATATTGATCCCAACGGATTCGAAGTGCCAGGGTCTTTGGGTTCCGCAGTCTCTAAGTAAGCACTTATCTTCCGCGGAATAATGTTTTTTTAGGCTTGCTTTATGTCATTGGATGAACATTATTCAGAAACGCATGTCCAAATCCTGTCCGTTAATTCGACAGTAGTGGCGTATCTCCGGAACCAGGGAGGCACTCATTCGTTTCCGTTATTCAATTTAATGGAAAGAATCCTTCTGTTTGTTATAGTACACCAAGTTCTGTTTCGGTCCGTCATATTCCGGGTCGTCTGATTGTTTTACCGGACTCCCGTTCACTTATGGGTCGCTTGTTGCCGTCAGAATGGACTCTCAACAAACAAGTATTCAATCAGATTTGCTATCAATGGGAGCGCCCAATGATAAATTATTTACGACACAACTTGCTTGTCAATTGCAGACGTATGTGTTTGCTTGTCCGGATCTCTGAGCTAATGTTGTTAACGCTCTATTGATCTAATAGGACGGAATGATAGGATATGCGTATCCTCCTGTGCTGTTGTTTCAGCAAGCATTGCTAAGATAAACAACCACAATACATTTCTGTTGATAGCATCTCTGTCTTCACAGAGACCGTGGGTAAATTTATTCTGATGTCTACTGTGGGACTTAACGCAAAATATTCCTCAATGAGAGGATCTTTTTTCGCTGGGTAAAATCGTGTCATCTTTATCACAACCCGCAAGGTTGCAACCTTCACGTATTCCAT
The DNA here is from genome assembly GCA_031216915.1 of Pictodentalium vernedei. Classification (NCBI taxonomy): domain Eukaryota; kingdom Metazoa; phylum Mollusca; class Scaphopoda; order Dentaliida; family Dentaliidae; genus Pictodentalium; species Pictodentalium vernedei. The sequence continues at coordinate 198,884,791 of CM062296.1, read as the reverse complement.
TGTGTGGTCCTTATTGCATTGTAAGCATTGTACTGGACGAGCTTTGGACGCGATTTCTTACTATAGGAGAACCTCTTCTTCGCTATTCTATGCGGCTAAAGTGGAGGCTCTTCCGTCGTTGGTGTAGGGTTCACTATGTTGATATTGTTGATCCCTCCATACTAGTCATTGCAACTTTTTAGTATACTTGTTTGACAAGATCTACTGCAGCCTGTTATTATTAAGGTTATAGGTTTATGTTACCTCATACCTATGCACTCTATGATAGTTTACAATTGAGTCTTATGTCTCTTTATCTAAGTCACTTAGTAACTTTTTGATAAATAGACTTAGAATCATTAGATTAAATTCCTATATGGAATTTAACTTCGGTTCTTATTTAGCTAAGTAATCATTTGAGCCTCTGGAAACAGTAGTTTTCAAATTCTGACCTTTTAGACAGTAATTCTGTTGGCTTCTCTTTTACTGAAGAGTCAGTGTGTTTCATGCACTATCGGTGGATGATTTTCACTTTCGTAGTTTCGGAATCACTACTTCCTTTACTATTTAGGTTGGATTTTTGCATAAGAGTTAGGCTCCTAATTAACATCCGGAACCTATTGTTATTAAGGTCCTTCCGTCTTCGTACGGGCATAGGCCTTTACTCTGTCCGGTTAGAGTTTATGTATTTATAAACAGATATCTGTTTATTACTACGGGCGTAAGCTTCTTCTGTCTTTGATGCCTAATAGAAGGACGATACGCTCCATTCTATTGCTAATGGATTCAATTAACTATCGATACTGCTTATGGTATATCTTTGACTCAGCAGTTGTGTTTGAGATTTCGGCTCATGAAGTAAGAGTTCTTCTACATCTTGGGCTTACATTAATAGTGTCGCTATTATAGATTTTTGAAGGCTGCTCATTGCGCTCAGCCATCCACATTCATGAATTTTTATCTCAGAAATATTGAGTCCATTTCTGGAGGCCTCTATTGTTAGGTCTATTATCTACTGCTCAGAATGTCATTCACTTAACAGTTGCTACTATAGCTAGGTAGGCTGTCTGTTTCGGCAGTGACTCCGTTCTGCTGCCCTCTTTGCTCTGGGCTATTTGACCCAGGGCAAGAAAAAGGGGGGGGGGGGGGGGGGGAGGGTGTTCCCTTGGGTCACCTGTTTTACTATGAAAACAAGGGGATACCTCCTCCGGAGTTAGTAATTCTGAGCTGTTATTGGGATGGTTGTTTAGTGAGAAGTTTATGTTTTAAAAATTCATTCAAGTCTTAGTTTTTAAAGTATAGCTTTTGAATATAGCACGTGTCAACGGACATGATTATACAGTCCTCAGACACTTTTTAGGAGTATAAAGAGTCTCTATTCTCTAGACTTACTTTATTTATTGGCTTACTTTAAAAATTATTAGTATAAGGATTATACTAGATATTAATAGAGTACATGGATGTATGATGCTCAATTTTGGAAGGTGTTGTATCTTTCTAATTTATCATAAATAAGAAAGATACATGTAAGGCCTAATACTTCTTTTTCCCTAGAGGGGATGACTCTATTTTATATAATTGAGCGTATTCCATCTTGCTCTATGTCCTTGGCCCTCCAGCCTTTTTACTATTCAGCTATGTCTGGGTCATTGGTACAGTATAAAAATGTTAAAAAATTTATAGTAATTTATATATTTTTTATACTTACCAATGACCCAGACGGGGATGGCCCTCCCAGGAGTTGGGAACTCTTACCTCCCCACTGAGTACATAGCGCTTACCAGGCACTGGTTATTAGAATGATTAATGGCGCCAAATTCGGAACGTCCTTGACACTGCGCATGCGCAGTAGAGGTGAAGTGTGGAGGGCCATTCAGGACATGTTTTCTTTGGTTTTAGATGCAAATTTTGGGGATTGGGGGGGAAAATTTGTGTTTGGCCCTATATTTTAAGAGTTAGCACCAGCTATGTCTGGGTCATTGGTAAGTATAAAAAATATATAAATTACTATAAATTTTTTAACTTTTCTAGATACGCAATATTTTACGAGTTACAAACATGACATTGAACCGTATTAATACCAATTTATTGGCCAACACTAGTTATTAATGCGCAGAAAACACAGTTGTGGTGGTCTTGCTGTTCACAGATGAGATGTCTGTGTGGAGCCTGATAAGTTTGTTGGTTCCTGGACAGTGGGTAGTTGGCTGCTAAGCTTGGTTGCTTTGGCCATCCAGTGTATCTGCTTAATTACTACCACTTTCTTTTGGGATGTAACAATGCTGTGATATAACCGGTGACTGCTCAAAGCAATTTATCCCTTTACCTAACGAATTGCCCACATCCGCCGCGTAATATGCAAATTGAAATTAAATTTTTCAAAATATTTCAACAAAACCATATCATGTTGAAATTTTTTGAAAAATTAATTAAAATTATATTTAAAATAATAAATTTTGATATCGTCTGCGTTGGGTAAAGGGTTTAAAACACCAATCAGTCATTCTAATCTACTTACAACTTAACTTTTCAACATTGCCATGGTATACATAGTTTGACCATTTTTCATTGCCAGATGTGTACCGGCATTTTATGAACTGAAAGGAGAACACATTATGAAACTAACTTTAATAACAACTACATATTCATCACGCATAATTGAAAAATAAATTGATGTCACAAAACCTCCGCACTCATGAAAAGTTTCAAGTTTAAGAAATCACCTAAAAAACAAGGTATACATAAGCAAATAGCTTTATCAAGTCATTTCCTCATTTATTTTGGTCACCAGGACATTTTGACCTGCACTAGAAAAAAAATTATTTCGGGCCTTATTTAATAGTATAAGAACAATTTAATAGAGACAACAGAGACTGCATGAACATGTGACAATTGTTATAAAACTTACTTGTAGTTTTCATGCAGTTGTTTAGGCATCAGTCTTAACCCTTTACCTAACGAATCGCCCGCATCCAGCCGCATAATATGCATATTCAGCAGTTGAAAAAATATTATATTTAAAAAATTCAACAAAACCATATCATGTGACCCCTTGTTGGAACGAGGTTTTGATATGGTTTTGTTGAAAGTTTTTGAAAAATTTTAAAAAATGATATTTAAAATAATAAATTTTGACGTCTGCGTTGGGTAAAGGGTTAAAATTCTCTGCTGAATTCGTATGTAAAATTCCTTAGTCTTTGTATGTTTTTTCCTTTCCAAAACAAATTCCCAATTTGATTCCTTATGCAAATTTTCCCAATAGCATGGGTCCTGGACCCTTTCCCCAAGAGGGCAGAAGAAGTCCTTGTCATGTTATCTTCATTGTTACTGCAATCTGTTATCGTTGACTTGTTATTGCTCAGGGCTCAATTTAACTGGATTCGCATTGCAGTTTTCGAAGCAACTTTCACCTTTTTCTAATAAATTTCAAATGAAAAATCATGGAAATAATAGAAAATGCTAATCCAAATTTATCCAAGTTGGAAAACTGCTATTAAATTTTAAAAAATTAAATCAACCCCTGTTTATCTCTACAGATTTTGCTGTGTGGGATTTCGTTTTTAGGTAAATGGTAGATAAATTATTTTATATCCATGTAAAAAATGAGAATACAAATGTGTGTTTTCAATATTTTCAGGGTGATGGTTGTACATTTGAGTTTCCCAAAATATTTGAGAAGTCTGGATATCCAACTCAGAACGAGGTTAATGAGTACCAGAAAATGCTAACAACAGGCAAAAAAGAACAACAAAAACAATGGGATAGACTTAGTTTACCACCATGGTTCAGATAATCTTGGTTCATCACTGCTAGTCATATAGACCCAGTTTATTACCCAAGCTCTCAGGCCACCAGTCTAATTCTGTTCGGAAATGGACGTTGTCATGGGATGGTTGTTTACTCACTTTTCATGGAGTTTGTGTGCAGACATCCATTGATGTCATGTCTCTTTATTCACAAGGAAATACATATATTTGTTTGTGCTCCAGTTATAGATATTCCAATCAATATACATTTAATTCACTTTGAAGGGAGCGCTGTGGCTTAGTGGTTATGGCATTGAGCTTCAAACTGAGAGGGCCACAGGTCGATCTCTTCCAGGGGTAACTGCATTGTGTCCTTGAGCAAGGCACTTAATCCCAATTGCCCACGTGGGGGAACAATGGCACTGTGTACTAGGGCATAATGCACGTCGATGGTGCACATGTCTTCAAGCAATTCTAACCCTGCTTGTGTGAAGTTAGTATGTTGAGGAGTCTGTTGCTTGTGGTTGCTCGGTGGTTTTCTCTGGGTACTCTGGCTTCCTCCACCCATAAAACTGTCAGACACGAGGCAACCCTGGCTGTCGAAAGTGTTGTTAAACTCCAATAAATAAATGAATAAACAAGAGGCCTGCACCGCAAAGGCATGCTGATACCCCCGGAAGCAAACATTTTTTCTAAGTCGAAAGAATGAAAAAGGGCCATAACTCTGGAAAGAAAAGTGTGGAAGGAACTCACACTACACAAGTAACAAGTATCGTTCCCTCACAACACCAAATACCATTCAAATCGGAGTAGCAGTGGCTGAGATACAAGGGAAATTGTTAGTATGGACAGACGGAGGTCTGCACTAGAGACCTCTTCGACTTTTCAAGTCGGAAGCATAATAAATAAATATATAAATAATAATAAATAATAATAATAAATGCATTTTTTTTTGGGGGGGGGGGGGCGGTTGCAACAGATGCAGAAAGCATTTCCAGTATTTTTCACACCTTTGTCATTAAGTTTCACATCATCGCTATGTAGTCATTACCTTTCACATCATCATTGAATCATTGAGTTGACATCATTAAACCCAATGGTTTCTATACATCTTGCTCCGATACAATAAAACTGGGAGATGAGTGAATAAAAAACGGATCTTTACAGATAAAAAATGTGCAGCCTGGGACCAATACTATAAAACTTTTACAATTGTATTTTCCAGAATTGTATTTTCTACTTAATATAACTCCCTAAAATAAATCATTAGCATTTTAAAACATTTGAAAATTTGCCACATCTTTGAAAATACTAATGGTTAATTTCAACCCATTCAAAGTCATAACTAAATGAAAAGTGTCAATGACACTGTAGCTCAACTTGTCAAGACATGTACATGTATAGTATGTAACACAGCAATGACAAAGATCTAGGTAATGACCTGATAACAAAGGTACATATAAAGTATTGTAATGGTCTGTACATAAATACTGGCCGTAGCCTGTAACAAATGTATAGGTAAAGTATTGTAAAGGTGGGTGACAGATGCTAAACTAGAAAAGAAATCTTTGAGTCCCAGAGTGGGTCTGACTAAACCCCAAAATATTTGTTCTCATAGCACAGTGATAACAAAGGCACCCTAAAACACACCCATTCCTGTCCCAAGGTGAAAACAAAGGTACCCAAGAAGTTTCGTGAAGATCAGTTCATAAATACGAGCTGTATAGAAGTTGTGACAAAAAACTGATTGGACCTAATTTTGGTACAAAATGGCCACTTGCAGCCATCTTGAATTTTGGACCGCACTCAGAAACACTCGCTCTCGTACCAAGGTGATAACAAAGGTACCCTAGAAGTTTCGTGAAGATCGGTTGATAAATACAGCCTCCAGCCCGAGCCGTATTGACATGTGCACTTACAGTGTATAAGTAGGACTAAATAAATCAAAATTCATCTAATTTGCATAATTTCTGCACGAGAAAAAAACCCGTACTATATGTGATGTATTCCATGTTACTAAACATTCATACAAAAATTTATTCAAATTAGAACTTTCATACAGAAATTCTGTACAAAAGACTGATTGCACTAATTTTGGTACAAACTGGCTGCTAGTGGCCATCTTGAATTTCGGACCACACCCCAAAACACTCGTTCTCATCCCACGGTGATAACAAAGGTACCCAAGAAGTTTCGTAAAGATCGGTTAAAAAAAACGGCCTCTAGACTGAGCCGTATAGAAGTTGTGTACAAAAAACTGATTAGACCTAATTTCGGTACAAAATGGCCACTGGCAGCCATCTTGAATTTTGGACCGCACTCAGAAACACTCGTTCCCGTCCCAAGGTGATAACAGAGGTACCCAAGAAGTGTTGTGAAGATCGCTTGATAAATACAGCCTCTAGCCCGAGCTGTATTGACTTGTGTACATAATGTGTGTAAGTAGGACTGAAAAGTTCATCTAATTTGCATAATTTCTGCACGAGAAAAAATCCCGTATTATATGTGATGTATCCCATGGTACTAAACATTCATACAAAAAATTATTCAAATCAGAGCTTTCATGTGGAAGTTCTGCACAAAAATCTGATTGCCCCTAATTTTGAACAAAATGGCTGCCAGTAGCCATCTTGATTTTGGACTGGACCCAAAAACACTCGTCCCACGGTGATAACAAAGGTACCCAAGAAGTTTCGTAAAGATTGGTTCAAAAATGCGGCCTCCAGCCTGAGCCGTATTGGCATTTGCACTGACAGTGCTGAAAGTAACACTAAATAAATCAAAGTTAGTATAATTTGCATAATTTAAGCAGGAGAAAAAAACCCGTATGATATGTGATGTATCTCATGGTACTAAACATTCATACAAAAAATTATTCAAATCAGAGCTTTCATATGGAAGTTCTGTACAAAAAAACAGATTTCTGCATCGTCGGTACAAAATGGCGGCTGGCAGCCATCTTGAATTTTGGACCGCACCCAAAAACACTCGTGCTCGTCCCACAGTCATAACAAAGGTACTTAAGAAGTTTCGTAAAGATCGGTTCATAAATACGGCCTCTAGCCCGAGCCGTATCCAATTGTTGACGTAAGGACAGACAGACGATGGGCCATGACAAAAGCTCAAATTTGGCTTCGCCAAAGTTGAGCTAAAAATACAATTCTAGAAAATGCAATTGTAAAAGTTTTATAGTACTGGGCCCCAATTGGCCCATTCTTGCCAAGTATATCTGAAATGACCAATACCAGTGTGTGTATTTGCAAGTCCTGCAGCTTCATGTGGGGGACACACTTCAAAATGTTGAACTGTAATGTTTGTACAAGAGATGAAATGTCAAAAAGCACATTTTTTGTTTGAAACAGAAACAGAAATTTCAAGAGTAATCCCACAGAAACATGAAAACAGCCCATACCGGTTACCAGTACACATTTATTAAATAGATCCAAACCATTGCTTTTGGTATTGATAAACATGGCTACATCAAAATTGCAGCCCTTTTTTATCAAGCAATCATTAATAATTTTTCTTCTAAAAATGAACATGAATGATGTCAGTGTTTATTAACTGAAGTGTGTAAAAAAATGTTTGAGAATTGGCATTATTTATCACCAAAGGGAATTTTTGTTTCGAGTATGTGAACATTGTCCAAAATATCAAAATATGTTTGAATTTTAGAAAAATTGTTCCAAATGACTGCATCTCCTTGTTTCATTTTGTGCACAGAACAGAATTTATTGAAAAATAAAAAGAATAAAAGTGGTTTGTGCTCACTAGGCTTTACACAACCAAATCTCAAGATTGGTGCAGCTCTTTATAACAAAAATAGTATAATGGTAAACTGGTAGTCCAGACCTAGCATGAATAAGTTTATGGTTGTCATCATACTCCCACTTTTTTTTCCAAAAGTAGGGTCTACTGGATTGCGGCTGTGCGTGTGTCCATCAGTCTCTGCGTCCATCCGTACGTCTGTCCATCTGCACTTAGATGTCTGTTCGCATTAAAACTTCAACATTACTGCTCAGATTTCGATGAAATTTGATACAGATGTTCATTATCATGAGATCTTTGAGCAGCATCAGCCTTTTTGCTGTTGGAATATTTTTTCTGTGAGTTATGGCCTTTTGAATATACAAAAATAGGCTATTTTTTGTCTGTTCACCTCGTATCTCAGGTTTGGGTTATTGGATCTCAGTGAAATTTGGAATAAAACTTGTTTATGGGAAAGGCTTTCAAATGAGTCTGTAATAATATTTCTTACTTTTCACATTTTAGACTTGTCCCCCTTTTTAACTTTGAAAATTTGCTGTTTGCCTCATAAAATAGCCAATTTTCTGTCTGTTCACCTCATATTTCAGGTTTGGGTTATCAGATTTCATTGAAATTTGGAATGAAAATCGTTTATGGGAAAGGCTTTCAAGTGAGTCATGTTCCTTCAGTAAAACAAAGAAAATACCTGTAAATGACCTCCCCACGTGGATTATGTCTTTGTTCTATAAGGTTTGGGTTATCAGATTTCAATGAAATTTGGAATGAAGATTGTTTATGGGAAAGGCTTTCAAGTGAGTTATGTCCCTGCAGTAAAACAAAGAAAATATGTGCAAATCACCTCCCCACATGTGTCATTATTATCTTTGTTCTGCATCTCTTATGTGAATGGTCTGTCACTTGACTTCGGTAACAGGTGTTTCTGGCCTTCACAATTACTTTACTGTATAACAAAGACAATAATTTTGGTGTTTGCCTGGTAAAGTAGCCAATTTTTTGTCTGGCCGCCTCGTATATCTCTGGTTTGGGTTTAGCGGCTCTCAATGAAATTTGGAATGAAGATTGTTTATGGGAATAGCTTTCACAGTATCATCGTTCATTTCTTCTCTTGTCATTGATTGGTGGTATGCAACATGGGGGCATGCATCGGGGCGTACCCCCCCCCCCCCCCCCCCCCCCTGTCCATAACCTTGTCTGTTCCACAGATTAACTTATTACGGAGTTATCAAAATATATTTTAACGCATAACAATGGGGTTTTAGGAACACAATAGTAGATCTCCTTGAAGATACAAAGGGATGGGATAAAGAAATAGGGAGGTGCCTGAACAGATCAAGGGAGATTAAGTGGGGTAATTAATGTAAGTCAGAAAATCAATGTTATCCCAGGCCTGTATCCAGCAAAAGAAGATAAACAGCTTTAGATTATTGAAGCTGTTTAATGACAAAAAGGGGTAACTTTTACATTAAAGGGTTAATTGAATGAGCTTTTACATCTCGATAAAATCAAACAAGTTTCAGGATGACCGTCAAACCCCTGAATAGACTAAATGACCTCTATGTCTGTTATTCCTGGATTGAGTGTCAGGCTGATAAAAAAAGACTTTCTTTTGCTTTCAACAATGCCTCACAAGGAACAAAGATGTTGTCAGGATTCCGACACCAGTAGACTATGTCTACAGTAAAGTTAAATGATAAAAGAGTTCATCGATTTTCTTATTTATTGTCAAGAACTTCGGATATTATTTACAGTTTGTACAACATGGGGAATCCCACTCTCTCGTTCATATCAGACAAAACACAACGGAACAAATACAGACATTACATTACATCGACACACAATGACAACATGAAAGTGAACATGCAGATGAAGTGCAAGTGCATTGCACAAAGAATGATCTTGATTGATGATGATTAGCAGTTATTAACCCAAGGATGAGCCAGTCAGAGAAGTCATCATCAGGATAAACTACCAAGCCCTGTAGTCACAGACTACGTGCAATCCAACTGCAGGTCTAGTGTAATCCCAGATTACACCAGATAATTGCCTGAAGTTGGCAAATGCATTATCCAGACCAGCGTGCAAAATTGGATGAGAACGCTCGTTTTGTTCTCGTGGTGGTTATGCAAATTCATATCTACGCGAACAGATGACCGGTTAGACAAAAGTTGCATCTTGAATGGTAAAGTCTGATTCACTTAACTGGTAGAGTGCTAAATTTTTTCTCAGCCTCAAGATTTGTTCACACATTTTTGTTTTGTTACAATTCATGGGAGAGTGCCTATAGGCACTCTCCCACAAATTGTAACAATGCAAATCGATGGAGATGATATGATTAGACTTACAAGATAATATGAAGGACATCCACAGAATATGAAGCCTTTAACTTTAGGTACCTGCAGTTCAGAATAAAGCCCAAATATGGGCTCCTAGCACTCTACCAGTTAAGCAGCCTTGTGTCTTGATAGCTTTTTAGACTTTTGCCGTGAGAGGCTATATTTATTTCAATTCCATGCAATATATGAATACTTGTTAATGATAAAAAAAAAGCAGTTTCCCTAGAATTTTACACAGCCGAGCATTCGGTTGGCCATCTCCAACCCTCGTGAATGGTCAGTTGGTTAGAGTCATTTTTAAAATTTTGCACACTGCAGGACATAGCATTCATATTCTAAGCTATGGCAGATATGCCTTAAAATGAATATAAGAATAGTTCTACAAGATACAACTGAAGCAAAAATACTTCAGTTTATCTCCCCATACACTAGGGCTGCACGATATTCAAAACAGAATACCAGTATCGGTATTCAAAAAAATACCGCGGTATACCGGTATATCGAAAACTGTTCAGATATCTGAACATGAGTACCACAATCGAGATTTGAGGCATCACAGTCGTTACGAATCAGCATGCCTTGATGATGCGGTTCGAAAAACCTTTCCACAATGCAGACGATATCAAAATTTATTATTTTAAATCAAATTTTTCCAAAAATTTCTACAAAACAATATCATGTGACCCCTCATTGGAACGAGCTCATTGAGCTCGTTCCAATGAGGGGGTCACATGATATAGTTTTGTTGAAATTTTTGAAAATTATTTTTTCAACTACTGAATTTGTATATTACGTGGGCACATGCGGACGATTCCTTGGGTAAAGCGATAATATTATTCATTCTGAGCTACAGTTAAAAAAACTTCAGACATCTTGAAAATTGAATTGTGGGTAAATAAATAATGACGATAAACCGATATTTTTGTAATTACAATTCAATCGATATTGGTTTGAATACCGGTATATATCGGTTTATCGAAATACCGTGCAGCCCTACCATACACACCTTTTGAGTATACTACTGGAACTTAACAGTTTGTGGAACAATATGCTGCAACATAATTACAACATCTTTACCATCACCCTGTACAGTGCTGGGAGGAGCTCTTTTCCATACTCTCTCCATAACTGCACAGGATGACAAAAGAAGGTGTCCAAAAGACACCATTTTAAAAAGAATTATGACTGTAATTTCCAGTAGATTTAAACTTGGGCATAATTCTATTTCATGGATTGCTGTGAACAAACTTGAATCTGACCCCTGTTTGGGTTCTGTACACCCTATATCAAAAGATTCTGGATAGTGGTTTCTGGAGCAGAAGAGTTTTGAAGATTATTCCTCACACTGGACAAAGTTAAAATTCAGGCTCCAATAGAGAGCCCAAATATTAACTCAGAGACTTGATTTGAACAAGCTCAGCTCTGACCTCCCCAAGGATGCTGTATACCAAACATCAAAAGATTCAGAAGATTCTGACTGGTGGATCTGAAGAAGATTTTTAAATTATTTCCCGTATTGCAATAAGTTAAAATTCCGCCTCCCACAGAATGCCCCATTATTAACCAATGGACTTGAGTTGAATAAATTTGAATCCAGCCCCTCTAAGGATTCTGTTTACCATGTATCAAAAGATTCTGACTGGTCAGTCTGAAGAAGATTTTTAAAGATTATTCCACATATTGCAATAAGTTAAAATTTGGGTTCCCATAGGGAGCCCAAATATTAACTGAGGCACGCGCTTTGAACATACTTGAACCTGATCCCCGTAAGGATGCTGTATACCCAATATCAATAGATTCTGAATGGCAAAGCTGAAAAAGAAGATTTTTAAACAATTGATTTGAATGAACTTGAATCTGCCCCCTTGAGAATGCTGTATACCATATATCAAAAGATTTTGACTGGTGAATCTAAAGAAGAAGAAATTAAAAGATTAATCCTCATATTACACTATGTTGAAATTTGCGCTTCCAAAAGAGAGCCCATATATTAACAATGGACTTGATTTGAAAAAACTTGAATTGGGCCCCTGTAGGGATTCTGTATTCCAAAAGATTCTGACCAGTGGTTCTGGAGAAGAATCTTGAATCTGTCTACCCTTAAGTGTGGCATATACCATGTATTGAAAGATTCTGATTGGGGGCTATTTTTAAAGAATATTCCTCATTTGTACCAAGTAAATATTCGGGCTCCTATAGGGGGCCCAAATTTAACACAGGTTCTTGGTTTGAACAAACTTAGATCTGACCTTCCTAAGGATGCCGTATACCAAATATTAAAAGATTCTGACTGGTGGATCTGATGAAGATTTCTAGCTCAACTTGACAGTCAAACTGAGCTATTGCCGTCTGCTGGTGCACATACATACATTGGTATTCTTGTTTGGGGTGACCTCTAAATGGGAGCTATTGATTTTCTTCCATTTGCATCGAAAAATGTTGCTTTTGGCAATGACCTTTAAACTTAGTTTAGTTATGCATCAATATAATCCCTTGGCATGTCCTGCAGGACACATTTATGATCGGATCATTTTGAAACTTTGTATGCTTGTTTGGGGTGACCTCTTGTGGGGAGCTAGTGATTTTCTTCCATTTCCACAAAAAAACATTGCCGTTGGCACGACCTTTGAACTTAGTGCAGTTATGCATCAATATTTCACTTTTGCACACTCTACAGGGCACATTTATGATCGGATTCCTTTGAAACTAAGTATGCTTGTTTGGGGTGACTTTTAGATGGGAGCTATCAATTTTCTTCTATTTCCATCAAAGAACGTTGCCGTTGCCATCCACCTTTGAACTTAATTTAGTTGTGCATCAATATATTCCTTTGGAATGCTCTATGAGGCACATTTATGATTGGATCGCTGTGAAAGTTGGTATGCTAGTTTGGGGTGACCTCTAGAGGGGGGCTATCAATTTTCTTCCAGAAAATGTTGCTGTTTGCAATGATCTTTGAACTTAGTACATTTGTGCATCAATATATTCCTTTGGCACACCCCACAGGTCGCATTTATGACCAGATATTTTGACCTCTAGATGGGGGCTATTGATTTTCTTTTATTTCCGTTGAAAAATGTTGCTGTTAGCAACAGCCTTTGAAGTCTGAGCATTTGTGTATCAATTTCTTTCTGTGAATGGATTGCTTTGAAACTTTGTATGCTTGTTTGGGGTGAGCTCTAGATGAGAGCTATAGATTTTCTTTAATTTCCAATGAGAAACCTTGCCATTGGCTATGGTGTTCAACTTAAGTTTTGTACGTCATCAATTTCCTTTGGCACACTGCGCAGGTCGCATTTATAACCAGATCCCTTTGAAACTTGGTATGTGTGTTCAGGGTGACCTCTAGATGGGAGCTATTGATTTTCTTTTATTTCTCTATGAAAGCGCTGCTAAATATTGCCATTAGCAATGACCTTTGAACTCATTGCATTTGTACATCAACATTTTCCTTTGGCAAGCCCTGTAGGGTAAATTTATGATTGGATCAGTTTGAAACTGGGTATGCATGTTTGTGGAAACCCTAGATGTTAGATATCGATTTTGTTCCATTTCCGTCAAAGACCCTTGCAGTCAGCAATGACGATGAAAATTAGAGCATATGTGCATCAACATATTCCTTTGCCATGCTCTACAGGGCACATTTATGAATGGAGTGCTTTGAAACTTGGTATGCAAGTTCGGGTTGACCTCTAGTTGGGGGCTATTGATTTTTCCATAAAAAATGTTGTCATTAGCACCAACCTTTGAACTTAGTGCATTTGTGCAGCAACTTATCCCTTTTGCACTCCCAAGAGGGCACATTTATGAATTTCCAACAAAAAAAACAAAAAAAAACGTTGCAACTATCAACAACCTAGTGATACTTAGTGCATTTGTGCATTAACATTTTCCTTTGGCATGCCTCAGAGGGGGCTTTCATTATCGGGTTGTTTTGAAACTTGGTATGCTTAATCAGGGTGACCTAGATAGGAGCTATCGATTTTCTTTTCATTTCTATCATAAACTGTTGCTGTCAGCAATGACCTTTGAATTTAGTGCATTTATGCATCAACATTCAGTTTGCCAAATTTGGCGAGAACGCTCGTTTCATTTGTGTGGTAGTTACGCAAATTTTAATCTACGTGCACATATGACAGGTTAGCCAAATATTCTTATTGCATGGTAAAGTCTGAGTAACTTAACCAGCCTTTCCTGTGTCTTGATAGATTTGTAGACCTTTGCCTTGAGAGGCTACATACATTTCAATTCCACGCAATATATGAATACTTGTTAATGATAAAGAAACAGCTTCCCAAGAATTTTTACCTAGCCGAACGTTCGGTTAGCCATCCCAAAACCACATGAGTGATCAGTCGGTTAAGAGTCATTTCTGAAATTTTGCATACTGAACGTTCTTTGCCATGGCCTATAGGATGCATTTATCATAGGATCATTTTAGAACAGTTTTGAAAAAACTGTACCATGAACTTCAAACTTGCAGCATTTGTGTATCAACATTCTTCCGTTAGCCAGCTCTACAGTTTACATTTAAAAATGCATGGATTACCATGACATTGTGCACAAGCAATGCTGTTATGTTGAAATTTCACCAAATAACATTTGAACCAATGATTTTCAATTTTGCCATTTCACTTATAACTTATCAAGTTCAAGTTTGTCAAGTTGTGTGCCATTGACACTTTCATGAAAGATTATTTCCCATATTGCACTAAAGTTAACTTCCGACTCCCATAGGGAGCCCAGTTATTAACCAATGGACTTGAGTTCAATAAATTTGAATCCAACTCCTCTAACGATTTTGTATACCATATATCAGAAGATTCTGACTGGAAGGTCTGAAGAAGAGTTTTAAAATTTATTCCTCATATTGGACTAAGTTAAAATTCAGGCTCCAATAGGGAGCCCAAATATTAACTCAGGGACTTGGTTTGAACAAAATATATTATATTTGACATCCCAAGGGCATGCAGTATACCAAATGTCAAAAGAATCTGACTGGTGGATCTGAAGAAGATTTTTAAAGATTATTCACCATATTGCACTAAGTTAAAATTCGGGCAGTTAAAAGAAGGCCAAATATCAACTGAGGGACTTTATTTGGACAAACTTAACTCTGACCCTTGTAACAATAATGTATACCAAATATTAAAAACTGATGATGGTGGTTCTGAAGATTTTTTCCGATTTTACCCTTAGTTTAAATTCAGGCTCCTGTATTGCGTCTAAATATGAGCCAAGAGGCATCATTTTAATAAACTTGTATCTGACCCTCCTATAGAATGTGTATACCAAATATCTAAAGATTCTGATCAGTGGTTTTGGGAAAGAAATGTTTTTAAAAATTTTGCAAATGTGCTGACACAACCGATGACAATTTTTTTTTACCATTCTGTTCTACTGGTCCTAAGGATGTTTCATACCAAATAACGGTTCTCTGTTCTGAGCAGTTTGGGAAATATGGGCATTTGAAAATATTTCTATTTTTATCTCCAGGGATTCCCATGGGAATTTTTTTTTTTTTTTTTTTTTTTGCATGAATGAAGTATAATATCACATACCAAATTTGGTTCAAATCAGATCATCAGTTCAAAAAATATAAATTTTGCATGATGCCCAAAATATTGCTCCTTCCATTACAAAGGCAATTCATGCTCCACGAAGTTCGTTTGAACAAACTTGATTCTACATCTCAAAAGGAAGTACCATACCAAATATCAAGTCATTGTTCCCACTGGTTAATGAGAAGAAATTTTTTTTTTTAAATTTCGGAGTATACTCTCCAACTTGCTATCACTGCACAAGCAGTGAGTCAGCAGCAGTTGAATGCAAGTGCACCATCAATGTGCAGAACACCTTAGTAGTACACATCAACACCATGCCCCCACAGAAGGCTGCATGATATTCTAAATTGAATACCGGTATTCAAAAAAATACTGCGGTATATCAAAAGACTGTTCAGATATCTGAACATACATACCACAACCGAGAACCATCACAGTGGAATGAATTGGCATGCCTAGATGATGCAGTTCATATAATAAAAAAAAATAATAAAATTTTTCCAAAAAGTTAAACAAAACGATATCATGTGACCCCCTCATTGGAACGAGCTCCATGAGAGAGGGCAGATGTGGCCGATTCATTGGGTAAAAGGATAATGTGATTCATTCAGGACTACAGTTAAAACTCAAGACATCCTGAAAACAAGAGCTTGTCACTCGGAAGTGACTATGCCCCCGAGGTGGCAATGACCTTGATCTGTGACCTTGACCTCCATCGAACAAAGTTTTTTTTTTATGTGCAACACATCATCTCTCCATGAGCAACATGTATGCCAAGTTTCAACAAATTCCAATGAAGCATCTGAGTTATGGAGCAGACACGAAAATCTTCCGAACGGACAGTTGACCTCGATCTGAGCCCTTGACTTCCATCAAATAAAACAAACAATTGTGTGCGACATATCATTTCCCCATAAGCAAAATGTATGGCAAGTGTCAACAAAATCCAACGAAGCAGCTCAAGATTTATGGAGCAGACACGAAAATCTTCCTGACAATGGACCTTGATCTGTGACTTTGAATTCCATCGAACCAAAAAGAACCAAAAAGAATTTAGTGTGTGACACATCATCTCTCCATAAGCAACATGTATGCCAAGTTTCAACAAAATCCAATGAAGCATCTCGAAGTTATGGAGTGGACACAAAAATCTTCCTGACAGACAGACAGACGGACTGAAATGACAAACACAAACACTATATGCCCCTCCCTCAAAATTTTCGGGGGCATAATTAACTTGTGGGCAAATTAATAATGGCAATAAACTGATATTTTTAATTAATTTTGTAATGACCCAGGTATTCAATCGATAATGGTTTGAACACCAGTATGTATCGGTTTATCGATATACCTTGCAGCCCTACGTGGCCAGTCTGAATTCAATGTCTTGTTCAAAGACAACACATTCACTGCTGGTCAAGCTGAAACCACTGATTATTTAGTTTCAAGTCCAATGCTCCCTCCTTACATTATTATGCTGAAAAACAAATGTTTCCAGCAGTGAATATCGCCAATAATGTGGTTGCAAATTTAACCTACTATAACTATTGACAGAGCTCAGCGAGTCAAACAAGATATTGTTGGTTCAATTTTTAGTCCTGCAAGTGCAAATTAATTTCATCGAAGAGTTTTCAGGTAAAAAGACAGTTTCTGAGAAACAAATTTTTTTGTTAATAGCCCAATTACTTGGCACCTTTTGATTGGACTGTGCACTTATAAGGCCTGATAATAAAGGTTATAAGATTGGATTATAGGAGAAAAAAAATTTTCCCTGCATGTAATAACTCCCAATCCTTCAAATTGCATTTTGGGAAAAAATGCCCAAATGACATAGGGTAATACCTCTGACAATTTCATCAGATAATGGTGGTCATCAAACTTGATGTAAATATTGTTTCCAAAGAGATATGTACCCCTAAAAATTGTTCTTTGGTTACTAGTTATTCCACAAACAAGCATTAGATGATATTTATTCACAAAGGGCACTGACTCCCATAATGTTCATTGGATATTGCTGGTCATATTGAACTTGCTGTTTACATTATTGCTTTTGAGACATATACCATGAGCGCATGATACGCCCGTTATTAAAAAGAAGAGGGAAGCACACAGGTTTTTTTTAGCTCACCTGACTGAAAGTCAGTGTGAGCTTTTCTGATCACTTTTTGTCCGTCATTCGTTGTGAAGGTGGTGTTTGGGTCATTTTCTCCCAAGCCACTGGCTGCTGTTCAATAAAAATTCACATGAGTAGTGGTTATATAGGGGCATTTGGGTTTTTCTTCAAACTGGGTTTCTGCTCATATTGAAGAGAGGACGGTTGGGGGGGTGGGGGGGGGGGGGCGTCAAAATGCACAAAATTTTTAATGAAAGTGTCAATGACACTGTAGCTCAACTTGTCAAGACATGTACATGTATAGTATGTGACACAGCAATGACAAAGATCTAGGTAATGACCTGATAACGAAGGTACATATAAAGTATTGTAACGGTCTGTACATAAATACTGACCGTAGCCTGTAACAAATGTATAGGTAAAGTATTGTAAAGGTGGGTGACAGTCAGATGCTAAACTAGAAAAGAAATCTTTGAGTCCCAGAGTGGGTCTGACTGAACCCCAAAATATTTGTTCTCATAGCACAGTGATAACAAAGACACCCCAAAACACACTCATTCCTGTCCCAAGGTGAAAACAAAGGTACCCAAGAAGTTTCGTGAAGATCAGTTCACAAATACGAGCTGTATAGAAGTTGTGACAAAAAACTGATTGGACAAAATGGCCACTGGCAGCCATCTTGAATTTTGGACCGCACTCGGAAACACTTGTTCTTGTCCCAAGGTGATAACAAAGGTACCCAAGAAGCTTCGTGAAGATCGGTTGATAAATACAGCCTCTAGCCCGAGCCCTATTGACATGTGCACTTACAGTGTATAAGTAGCACTAAACAAATCAAAATTCATCTAATTTGCATAATTTCTGTACGAGAAAAAAACCTGTACTGTATGTGATGTATTCCATTTTACTAAACATTCGTACAAAAATTTATTCATACAGAAGTTCTGTACAAAAGACTGAGTGCACTAATTCTGGTACAAAATGGCTGTGGTGGCCATCTTGAATTTTGGACCACACCCAAAAACACCCGTTCTCATCCCACGGTGATAACAAAGGTACCCAAGAAGTTTTGTGAAGGTCGGTTCATAAATACGGCCTCTAGCCTGAGCCGTATAGAAGTTGTATACAAAAAACTGATTAGACCGAATTTTGGTACAAAATGGCTACTGGCAGAAACACTCGTTATCGTCCCAAGGTGATAACAGAGGTACCCAAGAAGTTTCGTGAAGATCAGTTGATAACTACAGCCTCTTGCCCGAGCCGTATTGACATGTGTACTTAATGTGTGTAAGTAGCACTGAAAAAAATCAGTCATCTAATTTGCATAATTTCTGCACGAGAGAAAAAACTGTATTATATGTGATGTATCCCATGGTACTAAACATTCACACAAATAAAAATTTCAAATCAGCGCTTTCATATGGAAGTTCTGCGCAAAAATCTGATTTCACCTAAGTCTGTACAAAATGGCCACCAGCGGCCAACTTGAATCTCAGATCGGACCCAAAAACATTCGTTCTCATCCCACGGTCATAACAAAGGTACCCAAGAAGTTTTGTAAAGATTGGTTCATAAATACGGCCTCTAGCCCGAGCCGTATTGAATTGTTGACGGACAGACGGCTGACTGGCCATGGCATAAGCTCAAATTTGGCTTCGCCAAAGTTGAGCTAAAAATCTTCTCATGAACCAGCCGAAGCAGACTTGATATTTGGTATGCAGCTTCCATTTGAGGTGCAGATTCAAGTTTGTTCAACAAAAGTTTGACAGGCAATATTTGCCTTTGTTCTGGGAGGGGCAAGAATTTTTGCCCTGCCCAGAATTTCTATTTTCTGAATGGAGAGGCCAATTTGAACCAAATTTAATATGAGGTATTATTGGGTTATAAGTACTTGATTTATGCAAAAAAAAATTTTCCTGCAGCCCAGTGAGAACCTCAGAAACAAAAAATAGAAAAAAACAAAAACGTCCATATCTCCAAAAACTGCATGGCACTGAGAATTTTTATTTGGTATGAGGCTTCCTTGGGACCAACAGAAAGGAATGGTATAAAAAATTTGCCATCGGTTTTGTAATAAGGTACTTTTTCGCGACTTTTGAAAAAATGCTGAGTCAGCATTTTTTAACACTGGGCAATGGGAAATGAAAGTTTCAATGACACTGTTGCTTAACTTGTCTGTGTGTTGTGTTTGATGAAAAGGATAATGTTCAGTGTTTATGAGCGGATTATGAAATAAGACAAGAATTGTGATAATTGAGAATATGTTAATTTCTGTTCCCTGTGTGCTATGTTTTTAATAAAAATAATAGGAGGTGTACATTGTACTAAAGAGCTGAGGGGTGGGTTAATATGACCTCACAGTTAATTATGTGGTCCTCACAGTAAACATGTCAACGAAAGTTACCAAGTTACAGTGAAATTATTCTAAAACGAGTCATCCTATCAAGTTACATTGAAATCCCTTCATAAATATGGCTTGTAGACTGTGCTAAAGGTTTTCGGGCTTCAGGCCTGTGTAGCCATGACAGTAGACCGATTGCAACTAAAAGGGGACATCCTCATCTCGACATTATACTGAGTCATTCTACTAGGTTACAATGAAATCCCTTCACAAATATGACCTTTCGCCTATGCTAAAGTTTTTTGGGCTTGGGCAGCCATCAAGGCTGAATGATCGCGACCAAAAGGAGACATCTAGACATTATTTGGAGTCATCCTACCAAGTTACAATGAAATCCCTTAATAAATATGACCTGTAAACTCTGCTAAAGGTTTTTGGGCTTCGGGCCCCAAACGCCGTCACAGTTGCTCAATCGTGTTGAAAAGGGGACGTTCTCATCTAGACATTATATGAAGTCAACCTACCAAGTTACAATGAAATCCCTTCATAAATATGACATGTAGACTGTGCTAAAGGTTTTCGGGCTCGGGCAGCCATCATGGTTGAATGATCACAACCAAAAGGGGACATTCTCATCAGGGCATCATGTGGAGTGATCCTACGAAGTTACAATGGAATCCCTTCATAAATATGACCTGTAGACTGTGCTCAAGATTTTTGGGCTTCGGGCAGCCATCAAGGCTGAATGATCGCTATCAAAAGGGGACGTTCTCATCTAGACATTATTTGGAGTCATCCTACCAAGTTACCATGAAATCCCTTCATAAATATGACCTGTAGACTGTGCTAAAGGTTTTCAGGCTTCGGGGCCCCTGTAGCCGTCACAATTGCCCAATCACGTCCAAAAGGGGACGTTCTCATCTAGACATTATATGAAGTCAACCTACCAAGTTACAATGAAATCCCTTCATAAATATGACCTGTAGACTGTGCTAAAGGTTTTCAGGTTTTGGGCTCGGGCAGTCATCACGGTTAACAGATCGCGACCAAATGAGGAAGTTCTCACCTAGACATCATAAGGAGTCATCCTACCAAGTTACAATGAAATCCCTCCATATTAAATATGACCTGCAGACTGTGCTAAAAGTTTTTGGGTTTCAGGTTTGGGCAGCCATCATGGTTGACAGATCATGACCAAAAGGGGACGTTCTCATCCAGGCATTATTCAGAGGCATCCTACCATGTTACAATGAAATCCCTTCTTTAATACGACCTGCAGACTGTGCTAATGGTTTTCGGGTTTTGGGCTCGGGCTGCCATACCGGTTGACCGATCATGACCAAAAGGGGACCTTCTCATCTAGACATGACCGAAACCTGCATAGGAAATTTCGTGACAAGAACTACGGGGTGTAGCCTGTGCTAACGGAAAATGTGAATAGACTCACAGACTTCCGCATGCGTGATGGCGATAGCTTATCTTGACTTTGTCAAGTTAAGCTAAAAAGTAAGGAATCGTTTGCTTCCGAACGGCTCCTCCAAAAGCTTTCATATTTTACATATAACATCTTTGGAAGATTGTTTCACATATTTATTGAATTCAATTCCCTGGGAACATATTTGGACTCTCTTTGGGAGCCCAAATGTTTAAATTAGTGCAGTATGAGGAATATTCTTTGAAAATCTTCTTCTTCAGATCTACCAATAAGAGTCTTTGATATTTGGTATTCAGCATGCTTAGGGAGGTGAGATTCAAGTTTGTTCAAGCCAAATCCCTGGGTTCATATTTAGGCTGAAAATTTGGGGTCCCGGTCCGGACTTGGAAATTTTGGACCAAAATCCAGAAATGAGTTTTTTTTCTGCATTTCAAAGACAAAATTTTTTTTTTTTTACACTGAAAATTTGGGGTCTGGTGGGATTTTGAAATTTTGGACCAAAATCCGGAAATGATTTTTTTGTTTTTATGCATTTTGGTGAATTTTAAGACAAAATTTTTTTTTTTTTACACTGATGATTTGGGGGCCAGGTGGGACTTGGTTTTAGTTTTTTTGTTTTTTATGCGTTTTGGTCAATTTTAAAAAGAAGAAAAAAAAATTTTAATCTGAAAATATTTTGTTTGGGACTTCGAAAATTTATGAACAAAAATAAAAAAAAATCTGTTTTTTATGCGTTTATCTCAATTTTGGGACGTAAAAGTGCAGGGACTGAAAATAGAAGGAAAATCCTGTGTATTGTGTGGGCACAATCGCTTCATCCAGTTGGTGTATGCTTTTCTTAGGAGGGGCGTATGCAGTTTATTCAAGTCAAGTCCCTGGTTTGATATTTAGACTACCATGTCACTTAAGCACCCTCAGGTCCCCTGGGGCCTCTTGTTTTATATTCTTGTACAATAATCATAACCAACAACATACTGTGTTCATTAATTTGGAAATAAATTATTTGAATTTCATGTATATATCTTATGTCAAAAGAGATCATAACTTCAAGAAACTAGAGTGATGTCACGTATGCAGCCCGACTGTCCCAGCAATGGCAATGCTTAGACAACAATGGATTTTTAACCACAAACTTTTAAGCAAAAATATAAAAATGCATTTTTGACAAAAGAAAAAAAAAAGTGCCTAATTGGCACACTGGGAGAGGGGGGGGGGGGGGAGGGGAAGGGGGTTACGTGAGTTTAAAAAAGTTACGCATGTAGTGACTATAAATAGTTAAAAATGCATATTGGAGGAAAGAAAGAAAAAGAAAAAAAAAAATGCCTAATTGGCTGGGCAGGGCAATAACTTCAACAATTTTCATTGGATGATTGTGATCATCAAACTTGACCTACAGACGTACTGAAAAGAATTGAAATCCGTTAACTTTTGTTTAAGTTACGGTATAAAGAAAGTTCGGACAGACAGATGGACTAATGAATGGACAGATGGATTGACGGACGGGCTGACAGATAGATGGACAGAGCGAGCTCTGTGCTATATCCCTCCCTTGTGGGAGGGGATAATGAAAGTGTCAATGACACTGTAGCTTAACTTGTCTATGTGTTGTGTTTGATGAAAAGGATAATGTTCAATGTTTATGAAAGGATTATGAAATAAGACAAGAATTGTGATAATTGGGAATATGTTAATTTCTGTTCCCTGTATGCTATGTTTTTAATAAAAAAATAAAAATAATATGAGATGTACACAGTACAAAAGAGCTAAGGGGTGGGTTAATATGTCCTCACAGTTAATGTATGTGGCCCTCACAGTTAACGTATGTCAATGAAAGTTACAAAGTTACAGTGAAATTATTTCAAAATGAGTCATCCTATCAAGTTACATTGAAATCTCTTCATAAATATGGCCTGTAGACTGTGCTAAAGGTTTTCGGGCTTCAGGCCTGTGTAGCCATGACGGTAGACCGATTGCAACTAAAAGGGAACGTCCTCATCTCGACATTATACTGAGTCATTCTACTAAGTTACAATGAAATCCCTTCACAAATACAACCTGTAGTCTGTACTAAAGTTTTTTGAGTTTTGGGCTCATGAAGCCATCATGGTTGAATGATTGCGACCAAAAGTGGGCGTTGTCGTCTGGGCATTGTATGGAGTCAACCTAACAAGTTACAATGAAATCCTTCCATAAATATGACCTATAGACCATGGTAAAGGTTTTGGGCACAGGGAGCCATCAAGGCTAAATGATCGCGACCAAAAGGATATGTTCTCATCTAGACATTATTTGGAGTCATCCTACCAAGTTACATTATAATTCCTTCATAAATATGACCTCTGGACCGTGATTTAAGGTTTTCAGGCTTCGGGTCCCTGTAGCCATCATAGTTGCCCCATTGCGTCCAAAAGAAGTCGTTTTCATCTAGACATTATATGAAGTCAATCTACCAAGTTACAATGAAATCCCTTCATAAATATGACCTGTAGACTGTGCTATAGGTTTTTGGGCTCAGGCAGCCATCATGGTTGAATGAGCACAACCAAAAGGGGACATTCTCATCTGGGTATCATCTGGTGTGATCCTACGGAGTTACAATGAAATCCCTTCATAAATATGACCTGTAGACTGTGCTCAAGGTTTTCGGACTTCGAGCCCCTGTAGCAGTTACAGTTGACAAATCATGACCAAAAGGGAATGTCATCATCTAGGCACTATATGGAGTCAACCTAACAAGTTACAATGAAATCCTTCCATAAATATGACCTTTTGACTATGCTAAAGGTTTTTGGGCTCGGGCAGCCATCAAGGCTGAATGATCGCGACCAAAAGGGGTACAATGAAATCCCATCATAAATATGACCTGTAGACCATGCTAAAGGTTTTCGGGCTTCAGGCCCCTGTAGCCGCCACCCATGCTGGCCTCGAAATAACAAGATTTTGATAAACCTTCCAGCAGGTTGACTCATTTGACAATGGTTAACCTGTTGATCGGTTACCTAGATTTTTTTCATAAACATATTGGTTAACCATTGCATTAAAAGTATTAATACTGATAAAGCTTCTGACATACCCAACTACAGTTCCTCCCAAATTAGTTTGGCGTTTAGACACAAGGGACCCAAGGCAGGCGCAGTACGAAACGGGTACATACACACGCATGGGAGTTACATTGGCAGTCTCTGATTAACACTGGAAAGAAACAATTGTAAATCGTATCTACCTTCCCCTACATTTCATCTGGAGAATGTAATCCAAAGTTCCAAACTAACTCTTTTTTTGTGCCACAATGTTCGAAATCATTTGGAAAAACACATGTTCACAACCATGCTGGCTGTTTATTCAAATGGAATAAGCCCATAAATAAGAGATCTGCATTGGTGAATAAACAACGTTTCCATAATGTGTTCGAAAATTTTTCTCATATATTGGCAGGGTAAAAAGGGGCGGAATGCAAATAATTAACAACAGCTCATTTAATTTTCAATATGTCTCCTTTTTATTGTATTGAAGACTTATTTTCAGCTTCGCGCAGTGTGAGATTTAATACCTCACGTGCGGTAAATGTATTAACAAAGTAGTTAGCTCCCTTTAGCTGTAACAAACAATCGTCTTTCTCAGAAAGGAAACAAATTAATTGTTTCGAGAGCCAGAGGGCACCGCGAGTTGGTACTGCAGATCTTCAGTTCTGCTTATACTATAGATTTATACCCCCACAAGTACAGTAATGATTGAAACACGCTGCATGATAACTCCATGAGCATTTTGTTCTCGTTTTGTTCACTGCAGTGCTTCTTTTAAATCAGTGGGAGGAACAATGTTGAAAACTTTTCTTATCCCGTAACAACCAACTTCGTCGGCCATCGGTGCAATTTTTGGTTAACCGATCGAGCGTTCGCATGAAAACAAATCTGCGTAACCGTTCACCTCTTATTTCGAGGCCTGCACTTGCCCAATCGGGTCCAAAAGGGGCTGTTCTCATCTAGACAGTATATGAAGTCAACCTACCAGGTTACAATGAAATCCCTTCATACATATGGCCTGAAGACTGTGCTAAAGGTTTTTGGGCTTCGGGCTCGGGCAGCCATCATGGTTGAATAATCGCAACCAAAAGGGGACATTCTCATCTGGGCATCATCTGGAGTGATCCTACAGAGTTACAATGAAATCCCTTCATAAATATGACCTGTAGACTGTGCTCAGTATTTTCGGGCTTCGGCACCTGTAGCCATCATAGTTGACCAATCACGACTAAAAGGATGGAGTGAAGCTAACAAGTTACAATGAAATCCTTCCATAAATATGACCTATAGACTGTGCTAAAGGTTTCTGGGCTCGGGCAGCCATCAAGGCTGAATGATCACGACCAAAAAGGGACGTTCTCATCTAGACATTATTTGGAGTCATCCTACCAAGCTACAACAAAATCCCTTCATAATTATGGCCAGCAGACTATTCTAAAGGTTTTCGAGCTTCGGGCCCCTGTTGCCGTCAAGTTGCCCAAAACGGGACGTTCTCATCTAGATATTATATGAAGTCAACCTACCAAGTTACAATAAAATCCCTTCATAAATATGACCTGTAGACTGTGCTAAAGGTTTTCGGGCTCGGGCAGCCATCATGGTTGAATGATTGCAACGAAAAGGGGACATTCTCATCTGGGCATCATGTGGCGTGATCCTACGAAGTTACAATTAAATCCCTTCATAAATATGACCTGTAGGTTTTCGGGCTTCGAGCACCTTTAGCCATCACAGTTGACCAATCACGACCAAAAGAGGATGTCATCACCTTGGCATTATATGGAGTCAACCTAACAAGTTACAATGAAATCCTTCCATAAATATGACCTTTTGACTATGCTGTAGACTGTGCTAAAGGTTTTTTGGCTTCGGGCCCCTGTCGCCGTAACAGTTGCCCAATCACGTCCAAAAGGGGACTTTCTCATCTAGACATTATATGAAGTCAACCTATCAAGTTACAATGAAATCCCTCCATAAATATGACCTGTAGACTGTGCTAAAAGTTTTAGGGTTTTGGGCTTGGGCAGTCGTCATGGTTGACAGATCACGCCCAAATGGGGAAATTCTCATCTAGACATCTACGGAGTCATCCTACCAAGTTAAAATGAAATCTTTCTATATTAAACATGACCTGCAGACTGTGCTAAAAGTTTTTGGGCTTGGGCAGCCATCACCCTTGACAGATCATGCCCAAAAGGTGGCGTTCTCATCTAGGCATTATACAGAGGCATCCTACCAAGTTACAATGAAATCCCTTCATAAATTTGACCTGTAGACTGTGCTAATGGTTTTCAGGTTTTGGGCTCGGGCAGCCATACCGGTTGACCGATCACGACCAAAAGGGGACGTTCTCATGTAGACATGACCTGAAATCTGCATATGAAATTTCGTGACGATCAGACAAGAACTACCGGGTATAGTCTGAACTTGAAGGTTGAATAAAAAACTTTAACCACAAACTTAAACCAAAACTCCAAATGTCAACTAAACAGTGAAAAAACCCCCCAAAAACACTTGAACCTTCAGTAAAAAACTTTAACCAAAACTCTAAATGTTAACAGTCGGACAGACGGACGGACAAAAGTCATTACTATATCCCACACTGTAAACACTCGGGCTAAAAATGTGTTCGACATGTGGAAAATTGCTTGTATTTTGATGAATAAAGTCCCATAACTTTGGAATGACATATCGGACGGCGACACAAATAGAAACGGAGATTCCTTCCATCAGCATATACTTGCCACCAAAAAATCAAGAAAATTGCTCAAAGCATTTTCAAGTTATTGTCCGACGTGGAAAATTGCCTATATTTTGATGAATAAAGTCCCATAACTCTGGAATGACAAATCAGACAGCGACACCAATCGAAAGGGAGCTTCCTTCCATCAATATATACTTTCCATCAAAAAATCACAAAAATTGCTTGAAGTGTTTTCGAGTTATTGTACGACATGTGGATGGACGGACAGCAGTATACCATAATACGACCGTTTTTTTTTTCAAAACGGGCGTATAAAAAGAATTGAAGTCTGTTAACTATTGTTCAAGGTATGCCATAAACAAAGGTCGGACAAAATGTTGATGGAAATATGCAATTTCCAAGTCGAAAAAGCCGACAACTCTTGTAATGAAAGTGTCAATGACACTGTAGCTCAACTTGACAAACTTGAACTTGGTAAGTTAAAAATGAAATGGCAAAACTGAAGATCATTGGTACCAATGTCATTTTTTTTTGCCAGTGGCAACATTTTTTGACAGAAACCGAAGAAAATTGATAGCTCCCATCTAGAGGCCTCCCCAAACAAGCATGCCAGGTTTCAAAGCAATCCAATCATAAATGTACCCTGTACGGTGTGCCAAAGGGAAATATTGAGTCTTCTGACTAAACTAAGTTCTAAGAACATTGGCCGCGGCAACATTTTCTTACAGAAATTGAAGAAAATCGATAGCTCCCATCTAGAGGTCTCTCCAAACATGCATACCAGGTTTCAAAGCAATCTGATCTTAAATGGGCCCTGTAGGGTGTGCCAAAGGGAAATATTGAGGTTTGACTAAACTAAGTTCTACGAACGTTGGCCGTAGCAACATTTTTTGCTGGAAATTGAAGAAAATCGATAGCTCCCATCTAGAGGTCACCCTAAATAAGCATACCAGGTTTCAAAGCAATCAAATCATAAATGTGCCCTGTAGGGTGTGCCAAAGGGAAATATTGTGGTTTGACTAAACTAAGAATGTTGGCCACGGCAACATTTTTTGCCGGAAATTGAAGAAAATCGATAGCTCCCATCTAGAGGTCACCCTAAATAAGCATACCAGGTTTCAAAACAATCAAATCATAAATGTGCCCTATAGGGTGTGCCAAAGGGAAATATTGTGGTTTGACTAAACTAAGTTCTAAGAACGTTGGCCGCGGCAACATTTTTTGATGGAAATTAAAGAAAATCGATAGCTCCCATCTAGAGGTCACCCCAAACAAGCATGCCAGGTTTCAAAGCAATACGATCATAAATGTACCCTGTAGGGTGTGCCAAAGGGAAATATTGAGTCTTCTGACTAAACTAAGTTCTAAGAACATTGGCCGCGGCAACATTTTTTGACGGAAATTGAAGAAAATCGATAGCTCCCATCTAGAGGTCTCCCCAAACAAGCATACCAGATTTCAAAGCAATCTGATCATAAATGTGCCCTGTAGGGTGTGCCAAAGGGAAATATTGAGGTCCGACTAAACTAAGTTCTACGAACGTTGGCCGTGGCAACATTTTTTGCCGGAAATTGAAGAAAATCGATAGCTCCCATCTAGAGGTCACCCTAAATAAGCATACCAGGTTTCAAAGCAATCAAATCATAAATGTGCCCTGTAGGGTGTGCCAAAGGGAAATATTGTGGTTTGACTAAACTAAGTTCTAAGAATGTTGGCCGCGGCAACATTTTTTGACGGAAATTGAAGAAAATCGATAGCTCCCATCTAGAGGTCACCCCAAACAAGCATACCAAGTTTCAAAGTAATCTGATCATAAATGCGACCTGTGAGGTGTGCCAAAGGAAATTGTGGACGTACGTACTAACGTACGTACGTACGTACGTACGTACGTACGCGGACGGACGAGAAGTGATGGCAATAGCTCAGCTTGACTTTGTCAAGTTGAGCTAAAAATCATCGGACCATACCCCAATTCGAATTTAACCTTCATTTTGATATAACAGGCAGAAACCAATTTTGGTCCTGATCTGCGAATCCAAACTCTTATCATCTGGAAATCAAAATGTTGATGGTAATGAGAAAATTCTAAGGCGAAAAGCCCATAACTCATGTAAAAATAATTGGATAGAACCCATATTCGAACTTGGCCGGTATTACTATCTGGGTAATACACGTACCAACCTTTTTGAGATTAAATAATCCAAACTGGAGTTATCGGTCGGAACCCAGAAATGTTAATAGAAGGTCAAATTGTAAGTCAAAAAAGGAGCATAACTCATGTAAAAATAATTGGACGGAACCCATATTACTAGCCGTGGAATACACATACCAACTTTGTTAGAAATCAAATAATCCAAACTGGAGTTATCGGTTTGAAACCAATTGTTTTACGGACAGACAGACTATTTACATAATACAACCGTTTTTACAAACAGGCATATAAAAATAAACAAGTGGCCCCATGGGGCCTGAGGGTGCTCACCTGACATGGTAGCCTAAATAACAAGCCAGGGAATTGATTTCAAGAAGTTGCATCTGCCCCTCCTAAAAAAAACTTCTACCAAATACCTAAAGATTCTGACCAGTGGATCTAAAAAAAAAGATTTTTAAAGAATATTCCTCATATTGAACTAAGTTATAATATATATATATCCCATAGGAAGCCCAAATATGAACCCAGGAACTTGGCTTGAACAAACTTGAATCTCACCTCCGGTGGGCTGCTGTATACGAAATATTAAAAGATTCTGACTGGTGGATGTGAAGAAGATTTTTGAAGAATATTCCTCATAATGAACCAAATTATAATTCGGGCTCCAACAGGGAGCCCAAATATCAACCCAGGGACTTGGCTTGAACAAACTTGAATCTTAACCCCCTAAGGATGCTTCATACCAAATATCAAAGCATTCTGACTGGTGGATCTGAAGAAGAAGATTTTTAAAGAAAACTCCTCATTTTGAACTGTTATCATTCGGGCTCCCACAGTGAACCCAAATATGAACCCAGGGACTTGGCTTGAACAAACCTGAATCCCCCCCCCCTCTCTAAGGATGCTGCATGCCAAATATCAAAACATTTCGACTCCTGAATCTGAAGAAGATTTTTAAAGAAAAATTCCTCATATTGAACTTAGTTATAATTCAGGCTCCCACAGGGAGCCCAAATACGAATCCAGGGACTTGGCTTGAACAAACTTGAATCTCACTCCCCTAAGGATGCTGCATCAGAACATTCCAACTGCTGGATCTGAAGAAGAAGATTTTTTAAGAAACTTCCTCATTTTGAAATAAGTTACAATTCGAGCTCCCACAGTGAGCACAAATAAGGACCTAGGGACATGGCTTGAACAAACTTGAATCTCACCCCCCCAAGGATGCTGCATACTGAATATCAAAGCATTCCGACTGCTGGACCTGAAGAAGATTTTTAAAGAAAATTCCTCATTTTGAACTAAGTTATTATTCGGGTTCCCACAGTGAGCCCAAATATGAACCCAGGGCCTTGGATTGAACAAACTTGAACATGCTGCATACCAAATATCAAAAGATTCTGATTGGTAGATCTGAAGAAGATTTTTAAAGAATATTCCTCATACTGCACTAATTTAAACATTTGGGCTCCCATAGAGAGCCCAAATATTGACCCAGGGATTTGATTTCAATAAACTTGTGAAACAATCTTCCAAAGATGTTATATGCGAAATTTGAAAGCCTTTGGAGCAGTGGTTTGGGAGAAAAGTAGTCTTAAATGTTTTTTCCCATTACCCATAAGTGTTAAAAGATGCTGACTCAGCACTTTTTCAATGTCCCATAAAAGTACCCCATGATAAAACCAAAAGCAGTTTTATTATTTTTATTAAAAACATAGCACACAGGGAACAGAAATTAACATATTCTCAATTATCACAATTCTTGTCTTATTTCATAATCCGCTCATAAACACTGAACATTATCCTTTTCATCAAACACAACACACAGACAAGTTAAGCTACAGTGTCATTGACACTTTCATTTCCCAGTGTGAAAAAATGCTGACTCAGCATTTTTTCAAAAGTCGCGAAAAAGTACCTTATTACAAAAACCGATGGCAAATTTTTTTTTACCATTCCATTCTGTTAGTCCTAAGGAAGCTTCACACCAAATAAGAATTCTCAGTGCCGTGTTGTTTTGGGGATATGGGCGTTTTAATTTTTTTTTCTAGTTTTAGCTCCTGCGGTTCCCATGGGGTGACAGGAAAAAAATTGGGGCATAAGTTAAATACTTATGACCCAATAAACCCTCATTTCAATTTGGTTCAAATCTGCCTCTTGGTTTGGCAAATAGAAATTTTGGGTAGGGCGAAAATTCTTGCCCCTCCCATAACGAAGGCAAATATAGCTCCTCGAACTTCTCTTGAACAAATCTGAGTCTACACCTCAAAAGGAAGCTGCACACCAAATATCAAGTCTCTGCTACTGCTGGTTCATAAGAAGAAGATTTTTTAAGATTTAAGCACACTTTTTGGGCGTGGCCCTACCGAGGGGCAAGGCAACTTGCTTTGAACAAAATCAAATTGCGATGTCATAACAAACTATTATTTCAAATATCAATTAAATTGGTTCAGCGGTTTGGGAGAAAGAAGATGCAAACACCATGTTCACGGACAACCGGAGCTAAAAACCTCCCGCCCACATGCAATTTTTAAAATGGCCAGATAAACAGAAGATCTACTTTTTGGGGGCCTAACCTGTGGTATTTTTTGTTGCCTGAGTTTCAAAATTTTGTATATAATGAAAGCAAGCGAGCAGGACAAGCAGCCTGGGTCATGATCATTTATAGGCACAATTTGCATGTTTGAGAGGCACTAATTCACCTGTGCCTGACATAATGAAGACTCGATTCTCACAAGGAAAACCATGAGAATCAGCTTTCGATTCTGAAAGTGACGTTAAAGGTTAGGAGAGTTTTATTTATTTTTTGTTCCCCTCATAAGGTATCACTCTGACTTAGCAGTTGTGTCAAGTAAAGTTTCCAAAACTTCACAAAAACCACTGCCAAGATATTAAAACCTCCTTAGTCAAGACCACCAAAAACCTGTATGTGGGCACATTTGTTCTCCATTGCAGGGAAGGACAAAAAAAACCACCAAAACTTGAGTTACATGTAGGATTAAGTAAGGATTAAACTGAAGTGAACAAATAAATATGAGGTTTGTTTTTTATGCCTCCCCCCCCCCCCTCCGACTTAAATCGGGTGGTATATAGTGATTGAAGTGTGCGTGTGTCCATCCGTCCATGTGTCTGTGTGTATGTCCGAGCCAATAACTCGAAAACGATTAGGGCCAGTCATCAAACTTCACACAATTATAAAGGACCATGGAAGGATTTGTCACACACCATAGCCGGGTTCGTACCGTCAAGGTCACATTTCAAGGTCACACTAAAGTCGGTCAATATTCGTGTCTCAGCCATAACTCAGAAATGAATCATCGTACAATTGTTAAACTTTTTACAAATGTTAAGGACAGTCAGAAGGTGTGTCGCGTATAACAGTTTCTGCCGCATCTGCATGGTGGAGGTCACAATTGATCATCAGGGTCACAAATCGTGTCACAAGCATAACTCCAAACTATTAGGTCTACAATCCATCTAGCATCGCTCAATTATAAAGGACCACAGGTGGACGTGTCCACACACCACAGGTCAGGTCCGTAAGGTCAAGGTCACATTTCAAGGTCACACTGAAATCGGCTCAATATTCATGTCTCAGCTATAACTCAGAAACGAATCATAGTACAATTGTTGAACTTTTTACAAATGTTAAGGACAGTCAGGAGTGTCGCATATAATAGTCTCTGCCGCATCTGCAAGGTGAAGGTCACAGGGGGGGGGGGGGGGGGTGGAATGTGTTACCTTAGTAACATTCTTCTTGTTTACTATGGGATATGCACTTGGTAACAGTACTCTGAAGTCTGGTTTAGTGCTGTGACCATAGAAGTGGACAGAGTATACCAACCCATTGATGACTTGATGTCAACTAGCTGACAAAATTTTTTGGTTTGAATCATCAGGATTTGACTGAAAATTATGTCGGGGAAACAAATAAGGGCATCAAGGTCATATGCATGAGGAGGACTGACAGTTGCTGTCACCCATTGGGGGGGGGGGGGGGGGGGGCGGGAGGAATACTTGCTGACTGGCCATGGCATAAGCTCAAATTTGGCTTCGCCAAAGTTGAGCTAAAAATCTTCTCATGAACCAGTCCCGAAGCAGACTTGATATTTGGTATGCAGCTTCCATTTTGAGGTGCAGATTCAAGTTTGTTCAACAAAAGTTTGACTGGCAATATTTGCCTTTGTTCTGGGGGAGGGGGCAAGAATTTTTGCCCCTGCCCAGAATTTCTATTTTCTGAATGGAGAGGCCAATTTGAACCAAATTTAATATGAGGGTATTATTGGGTTATAAGTACTTGATTTATGCAAAAAAAAAATTTTCCTGCAGCCCAGTGAGAACCTCAGAAGCAAAAAATAGAAAAAAACAAAAACGTCCATATCTCCAAAAACTGCATGGCACTGAGAATTTTTATTTGGTATGAGGCTTCCTTGGGGACCAACAGAAAGGAATGGTATAAAAATTTTGCCATCGGTTTTGTAATAAGGTACTTTTTTCGCGACTTTTGAAAAAATGCTGAGTCAGCATTTTTTAACACTGGGCAATGGGAAATGAAAGTTTCAATGACACTGTTGCTTAACTTGTCTGTGTGTTGTGTTTGATGAAAAGGGATAATGTTCAGTGTTTATGAGCGGATTATGAAATAAGACAAGAATTGTGATAATTGAGAATATGTTAATTTTCTGTTCCTGTGTGCTATGTTTTTAATAAAAATAATAGGAGGTGTACATTGTACTAAAGAGCTGAGGGGTGGGTTAATATGACCTCACAGTTAATTATGTGGTCCTCACAGTAAACATGTCAACGAAAGTTACCAAGTTACAGTGAAATTATTCTAAAACGAGTCATCCTATCAAGTTACATTGAAATCCCTTCATAAATATGGCTTGTAGGACTGTGCTAAAGGTTTTCGGGCTTCAGGGCCTGTGTAGCCATGACAGGTAGACCGATTGCAACTAAAAGGGGACATCCTCATCTCGACATTATACTGAGTCATTCTACTAGGTTACAATGAAATCCCTTCACAAATATGACCTTTCGCTATGCTAAAGTTTTTTGGGCTTGGGCAGCCATCAAGGCTGAATGATCGCGACCAAAAGGAGACATCTAGACATTATTTGGAGTCATCCTACCAAGTTACAATGAAATCCCTTAATAAATATGACCTGTAAACTCTGCTAAAGGTTTTTGGGCTTCGGGCCCCAAAAGCCGTCACAGTTGCTCAATCGTGTTGAAAAGGGGACGTTCTCATCTAGACATTATATGAAGTCAACCTACCAAGTTACAATGAAATCCCTTCATAAATATGACATGTAGACTGTGCTAAAGGTTTTCGGGCTCGGGCAGGCCATCATGGTTGAATGATCACAACCAAAAGGGGACATTCTCATCAGGGCATCATCTGGAGTGATCCTACGAAGTTACAATGGAATCCCTTCATAAATATGACCTGTAGACTGTGCTCAAGATTTTTTGGGCTTTCGGGCAGCCATCAAGGCTGAATGATCGCTATCAAAAGGGGGACGTTCTCATCTAGACATTATTTGGAGGTCATCCTACCAAGTTACCATGAAATCCCTTCATAATATGACCTGTAGACTGTGCTAAAGGTTTTCAGGCTTCGGAGGCCCCTGTAGCCGTCACAATTGCCCAATCACGTCCAAAAGGGGACGTTCTCATCTAGACATTATATGAAGTCAACCTACCAAGTTACAATGAAATCCCTTCATAAATATGACCTGTAGACTGTGCTAAAGGTTTTCAGGTTTTGGGCTCGGGCAGTCATCACGGTTAACAGATCGCGACCAAATGAGGAAGTTCTCACCTAGACATCATAAGGAGGTCATCCTACCAAGTTACAATGAAATCCCTCCATATTAAATATGACCTGCAGACTGTGCTAAAAGTTTTTGGTTTCAGGTTTGGGGCAGCCATCATGGTTGACAGATCATGACCAAAAGGGGACGTTCTCATCCAGGCATTATACAGAGGCATCCTACCATGTTACAATGAAATCCCTTCTTTAATACGACCTGCAGACTGTGCTAATGGTTTTCGGGTTTTGGGCTCGGGCTGCCATACCGGTTGAGCCCTATCATGACCAAAAGGGGACCTTCTCATCTAGACATGACCGAAACCTGCATAGGAAATTTCGTGACAAGAACTACGGGGGTGTAGCCTGTGCTAACGGAAAATGTGAATAGACCTCACAGACTTCCGCATGCGTGATGGCGATAGCTTATCTTGACTTTGTCAAGTTAAGCTAAAAAGTAAGGAATCGTTTGCTTCCGAACGGCTCCTCCAAAAGCTTTCATATTTTACATATAACATCTTTGGAGATTGTTTCACATATTTATTGAATTCAATTCCCTGGGAACATATTTGGATTCTCTTTGGGAGCCCAAATGTTTAAATTAGTGCAGTATGAGGAATATTCTTTGAAAATCTTCTTCTTCAGATCTACCAATAAGAGTCTTTGATATTTGGTATTCAGCATGCTTAGGGAGGTGAGATTCAAGTTTGT